>CM049888.1:178580667-179180667 GCA_027474245.1 Spheniscus humboldti
GCATCCCCCCAGCATCCCCCTAGCATCTCTCCAGCATCTCCCCATCCTCTCCCCACCAAAAATCCCCCCCCAGCACCCCACACCTTCCCCACCAGCATCTCCCCCATCATCCCTCCAGCACCCCCCATCCTCCCCCCCAGCTTCCCCCCACCTTCCTCCCCATCATCCCCCCCCGCTATCCCCCCCAGCGACCCCTCAGCATCCTCCCAGCACCCTCCACCTTCCCCCCTAGCACCCCTCATCCCCCACCTTCCCCCCCCACTATCCCCTCCAGCATCCTCCCAGCCTTCCCCCCCCCCCAGCACCCCCTTAGCATCCCAACCCCCCCCACCCCCCCTCCCCCCAGAGAAGGTGCCGAGCTGGCGACGGGTGGCACCCGCCGGGGCATCGTGGTCTCCACCTTGGCCGAAGCTCGGTTCTTCGCGGCGGGGGGCTTCGACGACATCCTCTACGCCTACCCGCTGCCGGGGGGGCGGCTGGAGGAGTGCGCCGCCCTGGCCCAGCGCCTCCGAGCCTTCCAGCTCCTCCTCGACACCCCCCAGGCCTTGGGCCTCCTGCGCCAGCGCCCGCTGCCCGCCGGCAAGCGCTGGCTCGTCTGGCTCAAGCTCGACTGCGGGAACGGCAGGGGTAAGGTGACACCCCCCCCCTACTTCCCATCCCTGAAAGAAGCCCCCCCCCCCCCCCCCCCCCCCCAAATCCCACCAGCGCCCGGGGTGCTGCAGGGTAAGGGGGGGGACAGGAGACGACGACGACACACGCAGAGATGGGGCATCACGCGTCTCCCCCCCCCCCCCCCCCCCGAGGGTGTTTTTGTCCACCCGCCCCCCAGGATGCTCAGTGGGGTGGGATGCTCCGTGTGTCGTGTCCCCCCCCCCCCAGCCCCACCGCCTCAGCCAGGATGGGGCATTTAAGTCGTTGTGTGTGTCGTCGTGTCCCCCCCCCAAAAAAAAAAGTCATTATTCAAGGGTGCTCCGCTGGGGAAGGTGCTCCATGCCCCGCCAACCTCAAGCCCCCCCAGAACCACCATCTCAGCCAGGATGGGGCTTTAAGGGTCCCCCCTCCCCCCCAAAAAAGTCATTCTTCAAGGGTGCTCCACAGGGAGAGATGCTCCATAAGCCCCCAGCCCCCCATGATGGGGTATTTAAGCCCCCCCCCCCCCCCCCAAAGCCCATCTTCACCCACCCGCCACAGGGATGCCCCATGGGAGGGGGAGGGAATGCCCCATGTCCCCCTCCCCCCCAAGCCCTCCAGCCCCAACAGCTCAACCAGGATGGGGCGTTTAAGACACACCCCCCAAAAAAAAGTCATTATTCAAGGATGTGCCATGGGGCAGAGGTGGCCCAGAGCCCCCACGATGGGACATTTAAGCCCCCCCCCCCCCCCCCATCTTCACCCCCCCCACCCCCAGGATGCTCCATTTGGGGGGGGGTGATGCCCACATCCCGTCCCGTCGCCCAGCCCCAAGCCCCCATCCCCACCATCTCACCCAACATGGGGCATCAAAGCCCCCCCCCCCCCAAGCCCCCCCCCCACCCTCACCCCCCCACCCCCACCCCCCGAGCCATGCTTGGACCCTCCTCCTGGCCGGCAGCCGCGTGCGGCCCACGGACCCCGCTGCCATGTCGCTGGCCCGGGCCATCGCCCAGGGGGCACCGGAGGAGGTGACGCTGGTGGGGGTCTACGCTCACTGCGGGGACACCTACGGCTGCCGCGACGTCCCGGCCATCCAAGCCATCGCCCGGGCCACCCACCGCTGCCGTGCTCGACTTCGTCACCGCGTGAGCGCCCCAAACCCAGGGAGGGGCAGAGCTAAGGGGATTTGGGGGAGGGGGTGGGGGGGGGGTGGTGTCCAAGCTGGTCACCATGGGGGGGGGGGGGGGGGGGGGGTGTCCCCCAACTCCATAAAACCCCGGCGGCGGGATGTAAATGCAAATCACCCCCCATAAAAGGGGGCCCTACAAAGCCCCCCCGGGGAGCCGGAGGAGGATGCTGGCGGCTCCGGTCACCTTTGATGTGGCTTTAGTGGCGGGTTGTGACCTGTGTCATTGTCCGCCCCCCCCCCCCCCGGCCTTGTCACCCTTTTGTCCCAGCGGGGTTTTGCATCCTGGAGGGAATTGCTGCCGGATGGTTCCCACTGGTGGGGGCTGAGGGGGGAGGGTGGTGTCAGCGGGGTCCCCCAGGACCCCCATGCCCTGTGCATGGGGACGTGCTCCCCCGGGGACCGGGGACCCGTCCTGGGGGTCTCCGGTCCCACCCCAGCCGGCTGCGGCACCGTTTTGCGGTGGGGAAACTGAGGCACACGGGGAAACCTGCTGCCCCCCCAGCTCCCCCCCCCCAAAGTTGGGGCCCCCACCCCCACCCCGATGCGCCCCACGGTCCCAGAGGCACCAGGGAGAGCGGGGGAGGGGTGTGACCATCCCCCAGCTGCCACCCCGGCAGTGTGGGGACATGGCACCCCCTTGCCATGTGGCCTTTGAAGGGAGGGGGGGGGGGGCAACACATCTGGGCTGCTCGGACACATCTGGAAGATCTTGGGCACATCTGGGGGTGCCCTGGAACATCTGGGGGTCCCCAGCACAACTAGGGCTGCTCTGGCACCGCTGGGGGTTCCCAGGTACAGCTGGGGCAGGTCCCAAGAACATCTGGTGGGTACTCTGGCACATCTGGGGGGGGTCCAGGAACATCTGGGAGGGGTCCCAGGCATAGCTGGGGGTGCTCTGGCATACTCGGGGGGGTGCTCGAGCACATCTAGGGGCTCCTGCGCACATCTGTGGGTGCTCTGACACATCAGAGGGGTTCCCTGGAACATCTGGGGATGTTTTAAGACATCTGGGGAGATCTCCAGCTCATATGGGTGGACCTCAGGCACATCTGGGGGCTCCCGAGCACATCTGGGGGTGCCCTGGCGCATCTGGGGGGCTCTGGCATATCTGGGGGGGTCCCAGGCCCATCTCAGGGGGGATCTCTGGCACATCTGTGTATGTTCTAGTACATCTTAGGGGGATTCCAGGCACATCTGGGGGTGCTATGGCATAACCGTGGGGGGCAGGCACATCTGGGGAGTGCTCTGGCACGTCTGGAGGGGTCCCAGGCACATCTGGATGGATCTCTGGCCCATCTGAGACCTCCTGGGCACATCTGGTGGCACCCTGGCACATCTTGGCGAGTCTCTAGCATATCTGGGGTGGGGTCTCCTGCACATCTGGAGACTCCCATAAACACCTGGGGGTGCCAGAACCATCTGGAGGGGTCTCCAACACATCTGGGGGTGCTGTGGCACATCTGTGGGCTCCCAGGCACACCTGGGAGTGCTTTAAAACATCTGGGGGGATCTCCAGCTCACATGGGTGGATCTCAGGCACATTTGGGAATGCCTGGGCACATCTGGGGGTGGCCCCAGGCACATCTGGAGGGGTGCTGTGGCATATCGGGGGGGGGCGACGTACCTTGAGTGTTTGGGGGGCTCTCTATTGCATCTGGGGGCTCTCTGGCACATCTGGATGGGATCCAGGCACGCCTGGCTGGCTCCCCGGCACATCTTGGGGTCCTCCTGGCACACCGCAGCGGGGGGTGCTCTGCCACATCTGGATGGCTCCCTCAAACACTTGGGGGGGGGGCTCCTTGGCACATCTGGGGCTCCCTGAGGCATCACCACCTCCCGTCCCGCTCCCCGTGGCACCCAGGGGTGACGGACCCATCTCTGGTCCTGCTCCCGTGGTGACCAGGGGTGATGGACCCGCTTCTGGTCCCGCTCCCGTGGTGCCTGGGGGTGATGTCGTCCCCGTCGTCGTCGTCCCCCCCCCAGCCACGCCCCGGCCGCTCAGAGGGTCCCCATGTGCCGGCAGGCTGCGGCAGGCGGGCGTGCCGTGTCCCCAGGCCAGCATCGGCTCCACGCCGTCCTGCAGCCACCCGGTGCCGGAGATGGCCCAGCTCACCGAGCTCCACCCGGGCAACTACCTCTTCTACGGTGAGTGGGTCAGGACCCCCCTCCCCGACCCTGGTATGACACCCCCCCCAGGGTGGGACGCACCCCAACCTGGGCTGGGCACCCTCTTCTCCCAGACCTTCAGCAGACCCTGCTGGGCTCCTGTCACCCGGAGGAGGTGGCCATCCGTGTCCTCACCAGGGTCATCGGTCACTACCCCCACCGCAACCAGCTGCTGGTGGACTGCGGGTGGGCCGCCCTCAGCCTCCACGGCCGGGACCAGGCGCCCACGGGCTGCGCCGCCATCGAGGGGCACCCTCAGCTCAGGTGAGCAGCGTGGGTGGCGTGGGTGGGGGACACACACGAGCGGGGACGTGATGGTGGCGTGTGGCCCCGCAGGCTGGTGGGGCTGACGCAGGAGCACGGGCAGGTGGAAGCCGTCGATGGACGGTTGGATTTCGGGCGCTTCCCGTTGGGCAGCATCCTGGCTCTCATCCCCTTCCATGTGAGTACCGGCCCTGCCACGCCCTGCCGTGCCCCGCCACGCCCCGCCCCGCCCCGCTCAGCATCCCTACCCACCGCAGGCCTGCGCCACCGCCGCCATGCACCCCGTCTACTACGTCCACGCTGGGGGGAAGGTGGTGGAGCTCTGGCACCCCGTCCGCGGCTGGTAGGGAGGAGAGCAGGGAGCTGCCAGGGCGCTGCGCCCACGCCGGGGGTGCTGCACCCGCGCCGAGACCCTGCACCCACACCGGGGTTCTGCACCCACGCCAAGACTGTGCACCCACGCCGGGGTTCTGCACCCACGCCAAGACTGTGCACCCACACCGGGGGTGCTGCACCCCCACCGAGACCCTGCACCCACACCGGGGTTCTGCACCCACGCCGGCGTCCCGCACCCACACCAAGGCCCTGCACCCACGCCGGAGTGCTGCACCCATGCCAGGGTGCTGCACCCGCGCCAAGACCCCGCACCCGTGCTGGAGTCCTGCATGCGCCCCAAAGTCCTGCACCCACCCCCAGACCCTGCACCCACCCCAAGGTCCTGCACCCATTGCTGGGACTCTGCACCCACCCCGGGGTCCTGCATCCACGTGGGGTGCCGCACCCACCCCGAGATCCTGCACCCCCCACCCCCCCGGGGTACCGTCCGTCCCCCCCCCCCCCCCCCCCGCCGGGGTCAATAAAGCTGCTTTTTCCCATTTCCAGGCACTTTTGCCCCCGGGGCAGGGAGGGGACGGGCCGTGGGGAGGTGGCGGCGGGGGGCGGGGGGGGGGTAACGGGACACACCGTCCCCCCCCGGCACCCCCCGGTCCCAGCGTGACCGGGCGAGAGCGGCCCCGCTCCGGCCCCAGCCGAGCCGCAGCGGGGCCGGGCCGGGCCGGAGCGGAGCCGAGCCCCGCCGAGCCGAGAGGGGCGGGGCTCCGCGGAGCCCCCGCCCCCCGCCCCGCCGCTCGCAGCCAATGGCAGAGCGCCCCCGCCCTGCCCGGCCCGGGGCGAGCCGCGCCCGCCCGCGCTGCGGGACGGCGCCGAGCCCAGCCCAGCCGAGGCGGACCGGAGCGAGCCGAGCGGGGCCGAACGGAGCCGAGCGGAGCCGGACCGGACCGAGCGGAGCCGAGCGGGGCCGGATCGGACCGAGCGGAGCCGAGCGGAGCCGGGCCGGACCGAGCGGAGCCGAGCGGGGCCGAACGGAGCCGGACCGGACCGAGCGGAGCCGAGCGGGGCCGGATCGGACCGAGCGGAGCCGAGCGGAGCGGAGCCGAGAGAAGCCGAGCGGAGCCGGACCGGACCGAGCGGGACCGGACCGGACCGAGCGGAGCCGAGGCGGGGACGGAGCGGAGCCGGAGGGGACCGGAGCGGGTCGGAGCGGAGCGAGCGGGTCCCGGGGCCGGGCCCGGCTCTCGGCGATGCGGCGGGGCCGGGCGGTGCTGCGGCTCCTCCTGCCGCCGCCGCCGCCGCCGCCGCTGCTGCTGCTGCTGCTGCTGCTCTGCCCGGTGCGGGCGGGACCGGGCGGGGACGGGACGGGACGGGACGGGACGGGACGGGGCTCCCCGCTGCCGCCCCGGGACCCGCCGGGCCGCCCGCCCCCCCGGGGTGCTCCGTTTCACTTCACTTCGTGCCTTTTTGTTGTATTTCTTTTTGCTTTGGTTCGGTTTATTTTATTTTATTTTTATTTTGGTTTTGTTTGGTTTGGTTTATTTTGGTTTATTTTATTTTATTTGGGTTATCGCCTTTTCTTTCGTTTTATTTTATTTTATTTCACTTTATTTCATACTTTTTCATTTCGTTTCACTTCGGTTTATTTCGTTTTCTTTCTTTTATTCCATTTCAACGTGTTTCATTTCACGTTTGTTTTTATTTCTATTGGGTTATTTACTTTTTATTCTTTTTATTCGGTTTTTCATTTTCATTTATTTCATTTCATGCTTCCTTTATTTTATTTTATTTTATTTTAAATTCATTATTCTTCCACCCCGCTCCCTGCCATGTCACCCCCCCGGCACAGGCAGCCGTGTCCCACCATCACCCACCCAGCCGGGGCCGAGCACCCCCGCGCCCCCCGTCACCCACCCCCCACCCCCACACACCCCCCCAGAGCGGGACCTCGGGGTGCTCCGGGACCCCAAACCAGCCCCCGCCACGGGGAGTGGGGGGACACAGCGGGGGCTTGGGGGGGGGGGGGGGGGGGCAGTCGGGGGTCACGGTCACACACCCCCACACACCCCGGGGGCAGCGTTGAGGGGAAACTGAGGCAGGACCCCCCCCATGCCTGCAGGTGCCGGGGCGGGGCGGGGGGTGCGGGAGGACGACGGCGGCGGGGGGGTGCTTCACCCCCTGCCCCCCCGGCTTCAGCGGCACGGAGCCCTGCAGCCACACCGACACCCGCTGCCAGCCCTGCGCCCACAGTGAGTTGGGGGGGCGGGGGGGGGGGCACCGCTGCAGCACCCCAACATATTTGGGGTCTCCCCCCCCACACCCCCCTCACAATCCACCCGTGGGTGCCGGTTCCCCTGCAAGGGGAAACTGAGGCGGGGGGGGGGAACGGGAGCATCCCTAACCTTTGGGGGGACACCCCCCCTCCATCCCCATAGACGAGGACCTGGAGCGCACGGAGGGGGATCCCCCCGGGGAGCCGGTGACGGGGGACCCCTCACCTGCCACCCCCGAGTTCGTGCCGCCACCGCCCGAGGCCACCGGCAAGGACATCATCCCCGTCTACTGCTCCCTCCTGGCCGCCGTGGTGGTGGGACTCCTCGCCTACGTGGCCTTCAAGTGGTAGGGCTGGGGGGGGGACACACACGAGGGGGGGGGGGGTGCGGGACCCCGGGGCCCTGGGTGACCCCGTCCCCGTCCCCGCGGGCAGCTGGCACACGTGCAGGCAGAAGCAGCAGCTGGCCAAGGCGCGGGCAGGGGACGTGGGGACGTCCCCCGAGGGGGAGAAGCTGCACAGTGACAGCGGGGTCTTCCTCGACACCCACAGCCTGCAGGAGCCCCACCAGCCCGGCAAGGGTGAGCACCCACCACCCGGCGCGATGGGTTTCGGGTGGGGGGGAAGGGGGGAGGGGGGGACACCCATCCCGGGGTGGGGTCCGGGGGGCTTTTGTCCCCCCCGATGTCGTCGGGATGGGGTTGGGGAGCACCTGTGTTCGTGGGTGGGTGGGGGTCAGGGTGCACCTGTCCCCAGGGAGCATCCGTACCTTGGGGAGCATTGGGATGGGGTTGGGGTGCTGTAGGGAGCTCCCACACGGGTTGGGGTGCCACCATGGCCCAGGGAGCACCCACATGGGTTTTAGGGTGCACCAGCACCCCAGGGAGCACCCAGATGGGTTGAGGTGCCACCATGGCCCAGGGAGCACCCAGATGGGGTTGGGGTGCACCTACACCCCAGGGAGCACCCAGATGGGTGTCAGGGAGCACCCATACTTTGGGGAGCGTCTGCAGAGGTTTGGGGAGCACCCATGCCCCAAAGAGCACCCAGATGGGGTTGGGGTACACCCACGCTCCAGGGAGCATCCTGATGGGGTGAGAGTGCATCTTTGTACTAGGGAGCACCCAAACGGGGTCAGGGAGCACCCATACCCCGGAGAGGACCCAGGTGGGGTTGGGGAGCACTCATGCCCTGGGGAGCACCCAAAGGGGGTCAGGGGGCACCCAAATAGGGTTGGAGAGCACCTGGATGGGGTTGAGGAGCATCCGTGCCCTGAGGAGCCCCCAGATGTGGTCAGGGAGCACCCATGCCCCGGGGAGCACCCAGATGGGGTTGGGTGGCACCCAAATGGGGGGGTCAGGGAGCACCCATGCCCCAGGGATCATGTGGATGGGGGTCAGGGATCACCCAAACAGGGTTGGGGAGCGCCTGGATGGGGTTGGGGAGCACCCATGGCCCAGATAGCACCTGGCTGGAGTTGGGTGGCACCAAAATGGGGATCAGGGGGCACCTAAATGGGGTTGGGGAGCACCCATACCCCAGGTAGCACCCAAATAGGGGTCAGGGAGCACCTGGATGGGATTGGGGAGCACCCATGCCCTGGGGAGCACCCAAATGGGGTCAGGAAGCACCCAAATGGGCTTGGGGAGCACCCATACCCCAGTAAGTCTCTCTTTCTCTCTCCCGGGAGCCGGCGACACCTCCGGCACAGAAACACGGCCGGGTGCCGGGCTGTGATTTCGGGTGCCGATACTGACACCCCACCCCACCCCACCCCACCCCCTCCCCACCCGCAGCCCCCCGCCCCAAGGGGCACCCGTTCAGCGCGGTGCCGCCGCAGCGGCAGGAGGAGCTGGAGCGGCTGCTGGAGAGCGGGGGTCCCGGGGGGGACTGGCGCAGCCTGGCCGCCCGCCTGGGCTTCGGCCCCGACGCCATCGGCGACTTCGACCGGGGTCGGGCACCCACCCGCACCCTGCTCAGCGCCTGGGCCGGCACCGAGGGGGCCACGCTGGAGACCCTCTGCCAGGCCCTGGCCGCCATCGGCCGGCAGGACGCGGCCCGGCGCTTGGCGGGACCGGGGGACGCCACCTCCGCGGTGTGACCGGGGCGGGGTGGGGGTCCCGTCCCCGTCCCCCGTCCCCCGTCCCCCCCAAGGCCTGCCGGGACGTGCCACAGCCGCCGGGTGGGCTCGGCGGGTGCTCCCCGCTTTCTCCTGCCGGAGCGCCTGGTTTTTAAGTGGGTTTTGTACTTTTTTTAGGGGTGTCGGGGGGGGGGGGGGGGACAGGGGACGGGGATGGGGGGAGGGGGGGTGTAATTTGGTGGCCCCGGTGTGGGGGCAGTGGGTTGTGGCAGAGGGTGGGAGACTCGGGGCGGGGGGACGGACGCGGCTGGTCCCTGGGTGGGCGCATTAAATGTGTCACTTGTGTGTCACCAGGATGCGTGTCCTCGGGTGTCCCTGTGTCCCCACAAGCACATGTCACCGCGATGTGTGTCCTCGGGTGTCCGTGTGTCCCCGGGATGTGTGTCCCCAGGCGTCCATGTCCCCCCAAGCGCGTGTCCCCAGGATGTGTCCCCTTGGGTGTCCCTGTGTCCCCGGGATGTGTCCCCTCAGGCGCCCGTGTGTGTCACCAGGATGTGGGTCCTCAGGCATCCACGTGTTCCCACAAGCGTGTCCCTGGGATGCGTGTCCTCGGGCATCCATGTGTCATCCCCCCCCAGGCGTGTGTGTCCGCAGGTGTCCGTGTGTCCCCAGGACGTGTCCTCCCAGGTGTCCATGTCCCCTCAAGCGCGTGTCCCCAGGATGTGTCTCCTCAGGCGTCTGTGTGTCCCCAGGATGTGTCCCCTCGGGTGTCTTGTGTGTCCCCTCAAGCGCGTGTCACAGTGCTGCGTGTCCTCAGGCGTCCGTGTGTGTCCCCAGGCGTGTGTCACCGGGATGTGTGTCCTCAAGTACCCACGTGTCCCTGGGATGTGTGTCCTCGGGCGTCCGTGTGTCCCCACAATCGCATGTCCCCAGGACATTTGTCCTCGGGCGTCCGTGTGTCCCCCCAAGCACATGTCCCCAGGACATGTGCCCCCAGGCGTCCGTGTGTCCCCACAATCGCGTGTCCCCACAATCGCGTGTCCCCAGGACATTTGTCCTCAGGCGTCCGTGTGTCCCCAAGCGCATGTCCCACGCCCGTCCCCGTAAGGACAGCGGGGGGGGGGGGGAGTGTGTGTGTGTGTGACCCTGGAGGGGGGACACCCCCAAAGACCCCAAGGCAGGTGGCACCAGGGGACGCTGCGTGACGGAAAAGAGCTGTTTTAACCCCAAAATGCGCACGGGCACCCCTGCCCTGAGCTGGGTCACCCCAAAACCCCCTCCCGTTCCCCCCCACGGGGGTTTGGGGCTCATGGGGATGCTAAGGGTGACGGGGGGGGTCCCCGAGGGAGAGGGGACAGACCACCGAGCCAGGCCGCCGTGTCCCCACCGGTGCCACCACCGGGTCCCCCCAGCCACCCCCCGGGCCGTGCCAAACCTCTTTCGGGGCCGGGGCCGGTGTTGATTTTTTGTCATTTTTCTTTTTATTTTTTTTTTTTCCTCTTTTTTTTTTTTACATAAAAAGTTCCGTAAAAATTGGATAAAGTAAAATGATTTAAGCAGTAAAATCAATCTTATCAACATAGCACGAGGCCTGCCAGAAATCCGGGGGCAGCCCCGCTCCGCAATATTTACATGAAAACAGATTAAACCTCGCAGAACCAAAAATAAAACCAAGGAAACGACCGGGGGAAAAAAAAAAAACCAAAACAAACAAAAAACCAACCCCAAAACTATCCTTACAAAGTGTTCCCGTGGTATCGGCACGTCTTGGGCTAAAAGCAAAAAAAAAAAAAAAAAAACCAAACAAAACCCCCCAAAATTATCAATATATTCACATATACGTTAAAATATAATACAGAGCTTGGTGACGCACGGGGTGCGTGCGTCCGACAGCACCGCCGGGGTAAGGGGGGGGGCCGGCAAAGCCCGGCTTAGCAAAGCCCGGCTTTTCCTCTGCGTCGCCCCGGCAGCACAAACCGCCTCACGCCGTAGGGAACGAAGTTTATTTTCTTGGGTTTTTTTTTTAAAAAAAAAAAAAATAATAATAATAACAATAATTCACAGGTCGGTGGTTTAAAACTGCGAATCCTGGCAGAATCGGGGGTTCCAAGGTTTGGCTGCAGCCGGTATCGACGGGGTGGAGGGGGTGGCGGTGGTGGAGGGGGTGGCGGCGGTGGAGGGGGTGGCGGCGGTGGTTACTCCAGGTCCGTGTCCTCTTTGGGTTTGTAGATGGCCCCGAATTTCTGCATGTACTTCTTGATGTATTCCTTCGTCTTGTGTTTGACGTTCTCGTTGCACTCCAGATCCTCCGGGTTCTTGCAGTATTTCAGCTCCTTGTTCATGACGCCGTGAGTCAGCTGCCGGGGGGGGGGGGGGGGAGGAGAGGAGGGGCCGGGAATACCCACTGTTATTCCCAATAATCCAAGTCTTGGGGATTCCCCAAGCTATTTTACTATCATTCCCCAAATATTTGCTATTATTCCCCAAATATTCCCCAAATATTTCCTATTATTCCCCTAACCTTTTTGCCATTATTCCCCAAACATTCCCTGCGCTATTTTGCTGTTACTCCCCAAACAGTCCCCAAATATTTGCTGTTATTCCCCAAAATTCCCCAAACATTTCCTGTTATTCCCCAAATACTGCCCAAGCTATTTTGCTATTATTCCCCAAACATTCCCCTAACATTTGCTGTTCTTCCCCGAATATTTCCTATTATTCCCCAGCTACTCCCCGAGCTATTTTGCTGTTCTCCCCCCAATACTTGCTATTTTCCCCCAAATATTTCCTATTATTCCCCAAGCCGTTTCGCTATTGTTCCCCCAATATTTGCTGCTGTTCCCCCAACGTTGGCTATCATTCCCCCGATATTGCTATTTTCCTTCCCTTCTCCCAAGAGACGAGCCGGCAGAAGGGGTGGTGCAATCCCCCCACCCCCCCCCGACCCCGGGGCCGGAGGGGCCCCCCCCGCGCCCCCCCCCGGGGCCGTCACCTTGCGCGCCAGGTGTTTGAAGTCCTCGGTGGTGGTTATCCGCCCGACCTTGCAGTCGGGTTTGCGGTAGGGGTTCAGGCACTGCACGATGAACTGCGACATCTGCGGGAGGAGGAGACCTGGGTCCCACCCGGCCCTCGCCCACCGGCCCCCGCCGCCCCTTCCCCGGCCCCGGCCCCGGGGCGACGCGTCCTCAGGGATCCGGTGACACCCCGGACCCAACGGGGCAGCAGGGTGGAGGGAGACCCCCATGTCCCCGAGTAGTGGGGTCCCCCACTCCAGCGTCACGTCACCGGCGTGGGACAGTGAACCCCGACACCCTCCTCTGGTGTGTGTCCCCCCCCCTCCGGGTCATGTCACCTGCATGGGACGGTGAACCCCAACACCCTCCTCTGGCATCCCCCCCCCCCCCCCCCAAGTCATGTCACCTGCATGGGACGGTGAACCCCGACAACCCCCTCCAGCATCCCACCCAGGTCACGTCACCTGTGTGGGACGGTGAACCCCGACACCCTCCTCCGGCGTCCCCACCCCCAGTCACATCACCAGCACGGGATGGTGAACCCCGATAGCCTCCTCCGGTGTCTGTGTGTGTGTCCCCCCTCCCCGGGTCACGTCACCTGCGTGGGACTGTGAACCCTGACACCCTCCTCCGGCGTCCCATCGTCCCCGTCCCCCCCGCCCCCCCCCGGGTCACATCACCGGCGTGGGACGGTGAACCCCGATAGCCTCCTCCGGTGTTTGTGTGTCGTCCCCCCCAACCCCGGTCACGTCACCTGCGTGGGACAGTGAACCCCGACACCCCCCTCCGGCGTCCCCCCGGGGTCACGTCACTGGCATGGGACGGTGACAAACCCCCCCGGGGCGCTGGGGAAACTCACTTCTTTCCTGAACACCTCCTTGCTCTTCTTGGCTAGCTCGCTCGACGTGTCCGCTTCCGCCGTCTTGGGCTTCTTGGAAGACTGGAAAGGGGGAAATAAAAGGATATTAGATGCTGCCCAGGGCGAGCAGGGCTCCCTCCCTGTCCCTGTCCCCTCCTTGGGGACGGTGCTCCCGCTGCCGACGCCTGCCCCACAGCCAGGCGAGCAGCGCACGCTTCCCAGCCGGTCCCGGTGAGCTTCCCAGCCTGGTCCTGGTGAGCTTCCCAGCCCAGCGCCGGCATGCTCTCCAGCCCAATCCAGGCACAGTTCCCAGCCCGGTCCCGGTGAGATTCCCAGCCCGGTCCCGGTGAGCTTCCCAGCCCGGCGCCGGCACGCTCCCCACCCTGACCCCGGCACACTTCCTAGCCCAGCCCTGGCGCGCTCCCCAGCCCGGTGCCAGCTTCCCAGCCCGATCCCGGCACGCTCTCCAGCCCGGTGCCGGCACACTTCCCGGCCTGGTCCCAACACACTCTCCAGCCCGATTCTGGAGCGCTTCCCGGCCTGGTCCCAGCACACCCTCCAGCACAGTGCCGGTGCGTTCCCCAGCCCGGTCCCGGCACGCTTCCCGGCGCGTTCCAGCCACGCTGCTGGGCTGGGAGCACAGCCCCCGGGGAGGCACGGGCGCCGCTCCTCGCTCTTGGTTTTCTTTGGGGAAAAAAGCTGGAAAAA
This sequence comes from Spheniscus humboldti, assembly GCA_027474245.1. Classification (NCBI taxonomy): domain Eukaryota; kingdom Metazoa; phylum Chordata; class Aves; order Sphenisciformes; family Spheniscidae; genus Spheniscus; species Spheniscus humboldti. The sequence continues at coordinate 178,594,183 of CM049888.1, forward strand.
GGGGGAATCGGGCTGGTTTGGACGGCGCCGGGGGAGAGCCCTGCGGTGGGGCTGGAGGCGAGGGGGGAGGAAAGCAGAGGTTCCCCCCCTCCCCATTTATTTCACGCGTGTTAAAACCTAATTACCGGCACAACGACGATTTGCAGGGATGAATCCAGCACGGCCGGACACCCAGGCCCGGGTGTGTGTGGGGGGGGAACGCTGTCCTAACCCCGCTGGGGGGGGGGGGGGGGGCGCTGTTTGAGCAACGCTCGCTTATTCAGCCCGTTAATCAAAGCCAGGCGCTCGGCAGCAGCTATCGGCCGCGGCAGAACCGTCCCCGCCGGAGAGGCGTGCCGGCACAGCGTCAGCCCTCATGCCGAAATCGCTGCGAGGACCCCACTGGCCAGCATTTACAGGATTTACAGAAAATCACCTTTAGCTATAGACGATTGCGGAAGGATAAAGTGAATTTTATAGGAATTTCTGGCTGTTCCCCCGAGTCCCAACCCCACAGAGCACAAGCACCGGCTGATTTAATTTGCTGCCCGTATTAAAGGAGTAGAAACTGCACCCACTGCATCCCGGCGAGCATCCCTTCGCCGCCAGCTCAACATCCACCTCCCCACGCACGCCCACCCCTGTGGGCTTTGCCTTCGAGCCCCGGCGACCTCCTCGGAGTCTTGAGAGAGCGAAAAGCAGCATCTCTCCTCCGGCGCTGCTTTTCGGGAGAGGTTTGGGTACCGTGGGTTATCACGACTCGGATTTTAAAGATGGAGAGAGCAAAAGGGCTTGTTAAAGGCTTGCAAAGCTAGGGGGGAGGTTTGCCGTCTCCTTCTGCTCTTTGAAGGTGTCCTGCTATTTCTTTTAATTAAAAAACCCCAATTTTTTAAAGTATTTAACACTGAAAAAAGCAGGGGCCATCTCATCCCTTTCAAACCCCAAAGATGCGCCTGGCTGAGGCTGCAGGGCAGAGCTGCAGAGTCCCGTAAGCAAACGAACGCCGGAGCTTAAATCAACCCTTGATGGGGAAGTTTTATTGCCGAGGGCTGTCCCGAGCGAGCCCTGGTGCGTCCCTGGGCTGGCCGCACATCAAAGCTCGCCGCTCCCTGCCCGCGACTCGGGTACTGACATCAAAAGGTCGGTAATGGGGAGCAGATGGCTCCCTGCCGGCTGCCGGCGCGGCACCGGCACGGCGGCGTCACCGAGCCCTGCCACCTCCCGTCACCAAGCCCTTCCCCATCACCAAGCCCCGGGTTCGCCGGCACACCCAAATCTCTCTTAATTCCCCGAGCCAGCCCAAGGAAGGATTTATTTTCTACGCGGGTCAGTTTGGTAACGACGGGATTTTAATTTAGCCCTCAAAGGCTGTTATAAATTATCAGCGCTAATTAGCTTGCTTAAGTAGAGCCAGAGGACGGGTTCGGAGGAGCTTGCAGGGACGCGCTGCAAACGCCAAGTAAAGACGCGTGTAAATAAATGCGTAAAGAAAGTAAATGCAAAAATAAAGCCTGGCCTGCTTGGATTAAACCTGGGACTAAACGCTCCTGGGATTTCGAGCTCCACCGCTTCCCACCACAACCGCAGGAGCTGCCTGGGCTGCGGGGGTGACCTGGAAGGGGAAAATGGCACTTTTTGGGGACCAGAACAGGGAGGAGAAGCCAAACCCCGGCTGACGCGAGCCGATGCACGGCTGCAGTCCCTGCCCCGGGCGCAGGCACAGTGCTGCCGACACCAGGCAGCCAGCACGGTCTGGCAGCTCAGCCGAAATCCCGCTCCCCTCGGCCGGAGCACGCGGGATGGGGGGAAAAATCAGCGCCAAAATTTGTAGGGGAAGGTAAGGAGGAGAAACAGAAACTATATTTCTAAGCTACTACTTGTGCAAAGGTGCTAATTTCTCCTTATGCTAAAATGAATCTTTATTTTAACATTAAAACCTCCTTATCGAAGGCCTGTAGCCTGCCTTGACGTGACCGCAGCGCTTCCCCCGTAGCCCCTCCAAAGCGCTCCCGTAATCCAAAGCCGTGCCGCCCGCCAAGGAAAACCGTAACGCAGGAAAAGACCCCCAAAATGGTGATATTCACATTTATCGGCCTTGCCGCTTAATGCAAAAACCCTCCGGAGGAGAGGTGGGGATGGAGAGGTGGGCAAAGATGCTGTTTAGGGGAAAACCAGCCTGGGTGGGAGGGGAGCAAGAAGCCAAATGTGGTGGGAAATTCGGAGGAGCCTTTGCATGATGCTCTTCTCCGGCAGCACGGGACAAGGCTGCCGGGATCTGCTCCGCCGATGCCGACCTTCCCGTGCTCTTCGGGAGGTACCGATGGGCAGAGACGCAAACACATCCATGCAATAAATCCGAGCTTTTTGCATCTTAAAAGGATGCAAAAACTTCGGCACCCAGGCCCGGGTCATTGCCAACCTCCCCGAGCGCTCCGCCGGGCCACCCTCTCATGAAACCCCTTTTCCAGGGGAAAAAGCGGGTTTTAAAATGTGCTTTAAAGGGAACTAGCGAGTGTGGCTTCACGCGCCTCTTGTGCCTTTCCATCAAAATCACTAGACCGGCGTGCGAGCCCCAGGCGAGCTCACCCCCTCGCTGACATCAGCCGCGGCGACGCCGGCCATGCCGGGGCTTTGAGGGTATCAAGAAGGGAGCAGGTGATGCTCGGAAGCGCGTTGAACACGCTCCAGAGGAAATAAAATAGCCCGGTCACCGCCGTCGGATGGGTTTTGCTGGGGCAAGCGGTGCCCCGCGGCCGGGGGACACCAGGAATAGCAGCAGCAGCTGTCGGATGGCCGGAGCCGCGATGCCGGCCGGTTTAATTCCTCTTGGAAGAGGTGCGGGGTGGGGAGGAGGAGGGTAAAAGAATCCAAGGAATGTGGTTGCAATTTCACAGTGGAAGCGTCGTTACGGAGGCGGCGGCGAGCGAGCTGCAACCACGTGGGAATTCAACGTTATTCCCAGGACCGGGAAAAGCCCAACCTTCAGGCGATCCTGGCCGAGGAGAAAAAGATTTAAAGCTCTAAAGTGAGTAAGAACCGCATCGCCGTGAGGTCAGCCAAAGCTGCGCGGCCGGTGTTAATTTAGGAACGAGGTATTGATGGCTTCAGAGAAGTTTTGCACCTGAAAATAGGGATTTTTTTCGCCTCATCTGCCCCGAGGCGAAGCCCTTCGAGCATCGCCCCAGTCCTCAGCACCTGCTTTATCCCAAAGGTTTTGAATCTGGCGTGTAAACGCCTGCCCGCATTTACAGAAGCGTCTTTCCTTCCCGCTCCCTTTGCAGCCACAGGCAGCGCCGAGACCCTCGGAAGCCAGTAGGAAAAAGGCTCCCGAGCTGCAAAGCACCAGCACAACTGTATTTTCCCCCTCAGAAGAGCCCAACCTTCTTCTCAGCACCTTGTTCTCATCACAGGGATGTTCCCCAATATCTCCGGGCCGGTCCACACCATTCAACTTTTGCTCGTACAGCTCGAGCAGCAAATCCCCCCATGGGGATGCAGTTTACGGCTATTCCAGCTTAATAAAACCTCGCCTTAAAGCCTACAATGAGGGTCTGTTTGATAAACAGGTTCTCGTGTCTCGCTTCGCATGCCTGATATCCTTCAACAGCAATTTGCAACCCAACCCAGAAGCAACAGGCAAGTGCAGATAAACTGGGATCGACCCGAGGCCAGCGCACGGAAAACTCTTCCCATCAAAGTGAAACGCGCTGTAGAAAACAGGCAAATTAGGAATATTTGTTATTCTTGCAGCCTGAGTCATCTGGAGAGTTCATAAAGCTGCGTGAGCTCAGTTTTTAACGTTTTTGCTGAGCACGAAAGTGAGGTATCAGTCAGAGCAGTGCGGCGCAAGGTCACTGCACGCTACCGAACCCGAAGCTCACCTAAGGGATCCAGCAAGCCCCAGCGATCCCGGGACACTCGCGTGTTTACAAATCCTCCCGGTGCCGCGACTATTTGTTCCTTTGCCCGCCGAGGTTCCCAGAACAGGCAGGGGATGCCGGCAGGGTACACGTGATGCCGACCCAGAGACAAAAATCATTTCGAAGGCTTTTCTGGATTCCTCTGCAGAAGTAAAGGCTCCGTGGCCGAGCAGCGTGTGCCAGGTCTTAGTTCATTTTCTAATTAACTTTTTTACAGGGAGATAAATATTTGTGAATAACGTAGTTTAAGTGAACTCGCCAGGAATCCCAGCTGAAGTACTCGGAGGTGTTTATGGGGATTGGGTTAACCCTTAGGATCCTGGCAGCACATGGGAAGGGCCTGCGGGAAGGTGACGGCAGCACTGGGAGATGTTCCTGGGCGTTGTAGGATGGACGGCGCCTTCAGTACCTACACCAACATCGGCCCCGGGTCTGTGGGTATCACCGGAGCATCAAGAAAATTGCTCCCCGAGACTTGTAACCTGACAAACCTTTCTCTCCATGGCTCTTTTCTCTTCTTTTTAGGGAATCGGAAAGGCATATAGGCTGATTTATCTACAGGGGCTCAGCAACTGCTGCTCAGACTCTGCCCTCCCTGCCTTGCAAGGGCTGGTAGAGCTGGAAACCCCCACCGACGGCAGACGTGTCCTTCAAGGAGGCTCAGCCAAGCCCCCTCCCGCCGAGCGGTGTGGTAGATGTGGCCGCAGAGGGACCTAACTGGAAATCAAGTCCCGTTTGGAGAGCAGCTCCGTCCTCTCAGGTGTTACCTTTGACAGCAGGAGCGATGGAGATGCTGCAGCACTCACCAGGAAAGCAGAAAGGCAGCTGGTGGTGGAAGCAACACAGAGCTCCCAGCTCCTCTGCTGCTGCACCGTTAGTTTTTCCTATTTCAACGTTATCCCCCTCCATGCCCCTTTTTTTGGCCAGTTATAAGGTCTTCTCCGCACACGAGGTTGCAGCAACGCTTGGCATCCAGGGCAGAACAACAGCCGCCCCCCCGGGAAGTCCTGCGTTCACCCAAGCCGCGGTCGGCACAGCCCGAGAGGTGAGCAAAGGAGCACCGGGGTCTTTACCAAGCCAGCACCCAGAAGGACGAGGAGGTGAGAGCACCATGAAAATCTCTGCTCGACTACTTGTCACCACAAAACCTGGCAGCAACAAGGGGAAGCTGCTCTTCAGCAGCTACCGGGCAGCACAGCGTATTTCATCAGGTATTTCAGAATGGCAAGAAAAGAACAACTTAACTCCGTTAATCCTCTACCACTATTTTAAAGCACAAAAAACCAGCGGCCCCACGGTCAATATAGCCGCTACGGCTTGTCTCAGGTCGCTGCTGTCCCTCCGTCACCCCCCCAGGTCCGTACCGACCCGAACAGCAGCCTCAGCGTTCGCTGCTCCTGCTCCGCAGGACAGGATTATCCCCGCGGTCTGTCCAAGAGACGTCAACGCCGAGTTTCCCTCGCTGACCCCCACGCTTACCTTCATGGGGTTTTCGTCGTACGTTGGGGTCCCGAGGTCCATTTCAGCTTCATGTTCAAGGCTCGCATCATCCCCTGGGCTGTCCCAGGTAGGAGGGTCCCACTGGGTTTGCCTGCAGGAAGACAGACAGACAGACAGACCACCGTCACTCTTAAAAGTAACTTGTACCTGCTTATTGATTGTCCCATCAACTGGGACATCTGGTCTCCCATCAGTCACCGGAACTCTTAACGTGGGTGTAATGCATGGCCCTACCTTGCTATTAATGACAAGTTTTGAGTAGGCTTCCAAGTCGGAGAAGGCTAAAGTCAAGCAAGAAGAACTTAAAAAAAGGGAATTTGCACGATTTTCTATCACTGGTGACGCTCAACGTGGGATCAGGGGAAGTTCGTCACAGGCATGAAATAAAGAAGGTCGGTGATTCTGGCGTGGAAAGACGGGAAACATCCCGGCGGAGACCTTGGAGGCGGTACTCCTCCCTGCAGAGCAAGGGTCAGCCCTTGGCACCTCAAGCCAAGTGTTCAGCCAGAGGTATCTCATCGTGGAAAGGACGACACAGACCAAAGGTCTTGAGAAAGGCCTCAGGAATGAGCAGGAGCTCGAAAGGGTGGACGGGCGGGTGACACAAAGCTCATCCATACGCTAGAAGAAGCTAAACGCAGGGCTAGAGCTCCCCTCGGCTCACCGCACATGGGAAGCACCATTTCGGCAGGAACATCTCGGCTGAGATGGAAGAAGCTATCAGAGTCTGCTTGGGCTCGTCAGGCCAACGAGCCAGGGAAGAGCCCTACCACGCTCAAACCGGGGAAGGATGGGGAGAACTGGTCTGGGTTTCCTCGAGGTGTGGAAGAGGGGACAGCCGTCGGCATCCGAGAGCAGATACAGGACGGTGCCGGGGAGGAAAACCACAGACCAGGGGAGGAACCCAACCAGGAGAAATGGGGGCCAGCAGGACAGACCGCTGTCTTTGCAGGACTAGGGCGAGTACGGGACTCTCCATCGGCTGAGGGGACCCACTCACAAACAGACTGAACAAGAGGGATGCAAAGGACAGATCTCCAGCAGCCCACGTTGGGTCCGGAGGTGACCTAAGACGGCAACTACTTTCCATCTCTAAACTCTGAGCGAAGCCAGGACATGCACTCTTCAGTACAATAAAAAAACCAAACCTGAAAGCCTGCATCAAAAGGAGTCGCCGGTTTGAGTTTCTCGGGGTTTCTGACCCGTATCAGAAACCCCGTCCCGCTTCAAGGTTTTTTACTTTTCAGGAAACGCTGGGGGAAACGTGAAAGTCTCGTTTCAACCAGCCCCCACGTGCTCTATCATGCTACTTCATTCTCCAGATGCTGCTGAATATCCCTGACCGCAGACCACTATCGAGTTGATTGCTACATAAAATGAAATATTAAGAGAAGGAAGCGTGTCGAGAAGTAAGATTTCCTTTCCTCTACTGGCCTCGTCCTGTCGGAAGATACACAGTTAAAAGAAGGATTGAAAGAAATGTTTCAGCATGTGTTCCTCGAAAAAGTACAAGATTAATTATACTCAATTAGTGGCTTCTCGTGTAGCTGCAGAAGACGCACGGAGGCGGCGTTCCTCGCCAAGGGGGAAGGCTCACTTGGGTCTCCCCGTCTCATTGCAAGACTCCCAAACCACGGCACAAATCACAAATTCCTGCTCGACTGCTTCCTTCTCCTTCCCGGGGTTTGAAGGTCTCCTGCTCTGCTGTTGGTGCAGCTCTCGATGTGTAAGGTAGCAGGAGGGAGCCCAGACGGGAGATTGAAAAGATCGATTGATGCAGAGAAATGTGTGCAGGTAACAGTAACTGCCATCAAGGCAGTCAGGACACGTAAGAAAATACTCAGGCTTAACCCTTTAGGGAGGGGGATCCCCATACAGACCTCACATGGAGTTTGAAATAACAAAAAAACCCTTTTCAGAAGTCTAAAATTCATGATACTCGTTTTAGATAAGGCCGTAGGCATTGATCCAATACCTACGGTGCCTGGTGGCACCTGGTGCCTTCCAAAACTGATCGCAAAGGTGTGGGGAAAACACCGGGAAACTCTATTTCTCGCTCCAGAACAGACCGGAGCCTTGAAGATGGAAAAAATGAGGGTGAGAAGACAAACCCTTTGACGCAGCACGCCACGGATCACGGCTGATCCCTGCGCCACCGAAGACCTCCCGTTCATACGGCATGCCCACCGCAACGCTCGCGCGCACGTTAAAGCCTCCGCAGACCGGGGTTGTTCGCCTGGCACCGCTGCCAGAGCCGCACGGGCGTTTCAGAGCCCGAGGGGCCGACAAGGTCTCCCTCTACCTGTTAATTCTGCCGCCGTTTCAGCGCCGTGTGGGGCACGGCGTGTTCCGGCAGAGCGATGGGAACCAAAGATGATGTCGAAAGAACTAGATCCAACTTGACCGAGATGCTGGGGAGAAAGATGTTGCTTTGATGGTTTTTTTTTTTTTTACAATGAGATGTCAGCAGTGGAGCTCTTCACCATCACGTTATCACGCCGGGTTACAACTCAACGCACGGCTGGAGTCATTGCTCACAAGGAAATCATTTGCCATCGTCTCACTTCTGCTCGCAGAAAACGGGGCTCTATTCCCAGGCCACATTTATGGGGGTGAAGGAAAGGTTTTGAGCAATCTCAGCCTCCCACCCCCCCTCAGCTAACGAGCAGCACCCCGCCGGGTGCCTAACGAGACACTGAGGACTGAACATCCATTTCTCTTACACCCAATTCCTTCGCTTGAGCCGTCAAACTCCAACCCCATCACGCTCACCTCGTTATCACACTCACCTCGTTACCACGTGGTAGTAGTAGATCTTCCCCTCTGGATCTCGGGCCGTTTTCCAGTTGGGTGGGAGGACGATCGTTTTGGGTTTTGGAGGGGATGGTGGAGGCAAGTCCAGGAGGTTATTGGTCACCACAAGCTCTGGCTGAAAATAGCACAAAAGGGGTGAAGAGAAAGACGTGAGTGGCCGTGAGAGTGGTCAGAGCAGCCCTGACAGCTCTTTCCCCCACGACAAAGACTTTGTCGAAGGCAAAACTTAAAAAAGACGTTAGCGTTGGCCCAAGAAGTGATGAGGACAATGTCTTTCCCTAGTTCTTCATCAAATACCACAAGCACCCACTCGACCACACCCTGAGCTTATAACGCAGCCACTTTGCCACCCGCGCTCTTAAATCCTCCACGCTGGATGCCAAAACCACCAGTTCCGATGGAGGGGCTTCAGCAGCGAGAGCAGGTCGTGGAGCTCCCACGTGCCCACCCATACACAGCCTTCTCGGATGTGCTGGTAGAAAGCCTGAACACAACAGGATCTGGGCTCAAAACCCCCAAAAATGTGTCTGATGCCCGCATCCAGCCTGGAGAGCAGCACCGCAAAGGGTGCCAGCAAGCTGCCGCATGGGAAACTCCTCCGGCTGGTACCACCACTGCTTTCACAGCATCCAGGAGCCACGGGGAATCGCGCAAACCCAAAGCAGATGTAGACAAACGCTCCCCATCCCTTCTGACCCACCAAGCCTTACCTGCTGGATGGGTTGAGGCTGCCCGGCTGCGACGATCGTAGTCACCGCTGTCGGCGGCTGCACTATGACTCCCTGCGGATGAGCTGTATAAATCTGCTGGCCCTGGATGTACTGGAGACCTGGCTGGGCGTAACTCTGAAACGGAGCATGGGGAATCACGAGTCAGCTTGCTTTACCAAAAAACCCTTTACTGGAGGACACAGTCCAGCTTCCCTTACCGGGGATCAAATAGTGGAGGCAAGAAGAGGGTAATAGTCCTCGAGGACTAGTGGAAGATCACACCCAAACCAAACAGCAAGAGCCGGCGACTGAGGCGGGGTTCAAGCAAACGATCTTCGTATATGATTGGCCTATTTGCTATCCCAGGAGTCGGACAATTGCCTGCGTCTTGCTTTTAGGAAGAACTAGGCATCGGCAAGATGCTGAACGCCAATAGCCTTGTTAACAAAGACAAAGTAGAAGGAGAGAGCACTTCAGCATGGTCATTCGGAGCTCAAGGCTGAGCCTGATGGAAAGGGACGTGTAATTCGGAGAAAACAGATAAAAAAGGTTGATCTGTTGGGTTTCTTGCTTGGTTTAAGTCATACAAAAGCTGGTAGCTCCAGACCCTGCTTCCAAAAGCCAACGGAAGGCGAGCTCACACCTCCACGTTTTACTGCTTACTTGGTCAGGGACAGTGGAAGCTCTTATCCAGAAATACCTGTTCACCAGAACCAACAACGAAAAAACCAACACAACTTTTATAAACGGGTTAAAAAGAATCTCTGCAAGCTGCAAACTCCTGCTTGGCCCCAACAACTATGATATATGGCATTGTACACGGAAAATACCCTGCCTGAATGTGCTTTTCTCAGACTCTTGGATGGGAAGTTATCTGAGAAGCGCTACTGCAGCTTAATATTAGAGCAAAGTAGGATGCTCTACTATTAGGAGCACTAGCAAAGAGTGAGCAAATAAAGTGGTTTTGCCAGCTGCAGGCTGGTACCCTTCATTTTGCGGGTGTTTCATGCCATGCCTTGTCTGAAATGGAAATTACCTGTACAATCGGTGGGGTCGTCTGCGAGTAGGGGGATGTCACACCGTAAACGGTCTGACAGGTCTGTCCTTGGTAATATATGGCTGGTTGGGACTGGGCTGGCGAGTACTGCTGTTGTACAGCTACAGTCTGCTGGCTGGAATCCCAGACCCCGTAGCTCTGGCTCTGCACCGGTCCCGGCGTGGCCACGGGCAGGACGGCCACACTGGGTTCTTGATGGACCACGGTGTCGCTTTGTGCTACATACTGCGGAGTTGTAACCTCCATCGTCGTTGCTACATGTTGGACTACTGGTACCGGCTGAGGAGTAGTTAGGGTTGGTTCCACCGTGTGCCCAACCAAAGTCTGCGGGTGCTCGTACGCCGCCGGCGAGCACATCGAATCCATGGTGGGCGTGGGCAGCAGCACCTTGCCAGCGTTGGGGTTGCTGGGGTCTACGTAGGCTTGCATGGGGTAGCCGGGCGGGTAGCCGATAAAGCTGTGGTGGGGCGTGCCGTAGCCCATGGAGTCGTAGGGCAGGGGGGACGTCATCCCCAGGTTTTGCAGTTGCTGTTGCTGTTTCTGGGCCTCCCGCTGGGCGACCTCCTGCTCGAACAGCTTCCTGCGCTCCTCCGTGGACAGCTTGTTGCGATCCTTAAGACGGACTTTCTTCTTCGAAGACGCTGGTGTGTCATACCTGGGAGAGAGAGAAAAGAAAAGCCTTTGTGAGACCTCAGAAACCTGCAGGTCCAGGGCTCCAGCAGCAAAAGGGCCACCGCCGACAGTGGCAGGCCCAGGGGGACCCAAACGCCCAACAGCAGCATCAATTCCTAAAAACATTCATTTGTTTTCAGCTGCTTGACCAACCGCGGCAACTCATAGAGAGGAGAAACACCCGCTGGTCCTGCTCATCCACGAGCAAGGAGCCAGGGCAGAGGATGAGCTAAGTCCCACTGGATTTACCGACTTCGGTTCGGTGCTGAAGCTAACGGAGATGCAAAGATGCGGCAGAAATAGTCTGGAGGACCTGCTAGGCAGCACTGAGATACCCGGAGAGGGGAGGCAACATCTCCAGGGCCAACAGGGAACCCAAGGAGAGGGCAGAATAAGCAGGGTGCCCCCCGAACAGGCTGGGTACCCGTGCTGGAGACCCTCTGCCACCGTTTCCCAAAGCAGGACCAACGAAGAAGGGGCTTGGAAAAGGCTCTCCAAACAGAAGGCGCAGCTCACACCACAGCATCTTCACCCCCAAAGACCAGGGCAGCTCAGCGACGGGGAAGGCACCCCAACTTTCTTGTCTAAGGACCCCCCCCCCCGCGTTGGAGCTGCAGACACAGGCGCGTTCGCAGACATGGCAAAGAACAAGGGAATTACAAACAGCACGTTTCTGTTTAGAGTTATGCTATTTACTAGACCACAGATTCAGCTTAAAAAATAATAAAGCGTGGATGGATTTTTTTAATTCTTTTTTACGAATAAGAATTTTCATCCCGAGAAGCACAGCAGCTGGAGGGATTTTTCCAAGGAGTTAAAGAAGGAAAAGAAAAAAAAGCCCAAGGACTTTGATCAGACCTCAACCATGGAAAATTTCAGATCAAAGGTGGATATTTTGAGAAGTTATGAGTGTGGTAAAACAGGGATTACAAGCAAAAATGCTTTGCAGCCCTAATATAATGGATTCTACAAAGCATCCAGTATATTCTCTATATACTCACTTTATGTTCATGCGTTCCATTTACATATCAAAAGCACATTGCTACCAACAGATACACTTAAGATGTTTCCTCGCATTCCCAGAGTAGCTGCAAGGATCTGTTAATGCGAACCTTATTGACGTGAAGAGTTCAGTTTCAATAATTAAAGTCTTTCCTGGCACTGCCTGCAGAGTTTACACGAGAGGCAGACGGCGTGAAGGGACGGGCAGAAGAAAACTGAGGGTTTAGGGCAGAGCAAGCCAACGATGCTCTTATATGTACTCTGCTCCTCTCTCCACCTATTTTATTGTCTTATTAAATCCTTCATATAACAAATACAAAGGGGGACAGTCAGAGCAGGGAGAGCATCCCCGGAGAAGGGTGCCGGCACCCCGGTCCTCCTCCCGGCGAGCGCCGCTCACCGACAAGGATGCCGGCCGCAGGAGGGAAGAGCCAGAGCAGGCAACTCCTTGCCTACAAAAGAGTTTGTTCTATTTAAAATAACACAAAAAATACGCTATTTATTCCATCCTTCTTCATATCTCTTGACACGCCGCCGTTACTCAGCTCCACTTCCACCCCCAGACCTCAGTGATGTTTCCATCCTCCAAATGGCTAATTACAGTATTATAGATTTACGTCTTATTTTTTATCCAGATGTTTTAAACTTTCCCAGAAGAGCTCACTACGAGGACAAACGTTTCCTCGTCTGGCTGACTCACCACCAATTGTTCCCTAATTACTAAGTGGCTTTAGATCCTATTTAAGAGGGACAACAGAAAACCGCCTTCTTTAAAGGAAATTCCTTGGTATTCTTACTGCCTTTAACATGATCTGAAGTCTCCCTGAAATGCAAGACGTGTAATATTTTCCTTCTCTTAATTAAGAAGCAACTTTCGAGGGAGGAAAACGAGCATCTGGTACCAAGCAGCCGCTGATTCATGCGCTGCCTTGGACCAGCCCTGCCATCACCATCACCTCTGTCGCTCCTCCGGCCCCCAGGAGGGTTTGGCTGCGCCTGGCCGCACACTCGCGGGACGCTTGGGAATGACCCTCGGAGCCGGTGCAGGCTCACGCTCCCTAAAAGCGATGGCCTGAGCCTATAGAAAAAGGAAAGGGCAGCTTTGGGTGGCTGCCACGGTCGTTGCACCGATCCGATTCTCACTTAAAATCTGGGAGAACGGCTAATAATTAAAAATATTTCCTCTTTCTGCTTGTTCCTTGAACTGGCCAACTCATCAAGAAAGAAGACATCTCCATTTCAGTTATCTAGCCCTTATTCTTTACCCTCCTAAACATCCATCCCACCAGACCTGGTCAGCAGAAGTATTTCATGCGGAGGAGCACAACCTGTGCTACTGCTTTTATTTTCTACTTTACCTTCAGCATCTGTGCACACTGTAATTTAAAGTATTGTGTACTTTCAGTAGAGCCGATAGACTTTGTGCCTTGTTTCCCTAGACAACCTGTGTTTAAAAATCCTTTTTTTAACGCGATGTGAGTAAATTTGAAGTCCCCACACTCCCTTGTATCCATCACTTGCAAAACGTACGCAGGGTAGGTGGGAATCCATCGGGCAACGGAGCGCCCACAAAGAAGAAACACAAAGTAAAACCGCTGCGAGGTCTTTAAAACTTAAGAAACGCCTTCTCAGCCAAGGCAGCGTGACGCTGCCATTCCTAGGGGAAGGCAGGAGACACGGCACCAGCTCGGTGGGGTCGTACCTACCTGGATCGCTTTCCTTGCGCTCAACGCTTTGGAGGGGGATATTCACTTGGTCAAGGAAGTTGTTTTGTGTTAGGAATCCTGTTTGGATGGGTACCGCTAGCTCTTGTACGGGCACGGGCTTGCTCTAAGTTTAAGTTTAGAATAATCCCCAAGCGCACTGGGGATAGGTGGAGTAGAAGGAGGGAATGGGTTTTGAAAGACCCAGAAGACCTCTTTGCATTAGGAGGGCTACATCCCTAATTTCCGCGTGAGAGCTGGATATAGCTTCCCTCGTCACCCATCTAATTCCCAAAACATGCCTGAAGACAAAGGTGTAGGTTATCTGAAGACGAAGGTGTAGGTTATCCGAGAGGAGAGGCCACCTAACACCAAGGAGCCACCCAGCTCTGGCCAGGGAATGCATCTCGCCACGCACGTGGGATTCCTCCAGGAGAAAATTTCCTTCCCCATCCCTGGGTGTTTTCAAAGACCACCAGGACCGTTTTTTCCAGCATTTTTACCCAGGACTACCGCAGATCTGACACTCCCAGCCCAGCGGTCAGATCCCCAGCCCTGCCACCATTGCTGCCAGCCAACTTGCCTGTCCTCCGGCCTCTTCGTTCCTCGCTCGTACGCCGAGGACGGAGGGGACAACGAGTCTCTCCGTCTCTTCTTCTCTTTACTCTGGCTCTGCCTCTCAGGATCCCGCTCTCTGCTCAGGATGGGGTTCTTCGGAGTAGGAGTCTGATCCCTGTGGCCGGCTGTCTCTCTCCCACGGTCGGCTGTTGGGGAAAACAGATAAAAGGGAGAGAATTGTTATAATTCAGTGTATTTCTAAGCTCTCCCCTCCTGCGGTTTCAGTAGCTTCTGTTAGTCAACAGAGTCTTCATTCAAACAAGTTACAGGTTGCCCTGTGTCAGCCTCAGGGCTATGTTTCCCATCACCCACCGCTTAGATTCTCTTCCCCATTCACAGGAGCTGTTTTCAAGGAGTAGGAACGCCGCGCTATGAAGGCAGAACATCTCTTGACATCCCAGACAGGGAAAATTAAGCGGTTTTGTAGGAGCATAGCGATACATGGAAAAATGTGAGTACCTACCACTGTTCTCCTTTTCTGCTTGACTCTTCTTTGGGATCCGGTACACCTCCTGCAAAGGAAGCCACAAGCAGGGTCAGAGTTTCAGCTACTCGGAAGAACAACCCCAATATCTACGGGGCTGCAAGGATCCTAACACGGCGCTAATAATTTAACAATTCAATCACAATTTTAAAACAAACAAACAAAAAGGGTCTTTTGAAGCAAAGTTCTGGTTTTAGGCAAATTACTGTGGTGCTTTCTATGCACTGCCTCTGATCGGCATTTCATGTTTGATGAGTTTAGGTGGCTTTTTGGGCCAAGTGCTACAGGCAGTGCTGCAGGATCTGAGCTGGCCATCCCACCCACGTGCTACGAGCACCTGAACTTGCAGCTCTGCTGGAATAGACAAAAAAACCCAATTTTTGCAATTAAACAAGCTACCCTCCAGGTGTAAAATTGTGCTTTGCTACCTTTTGTCAGCCCTGGTGTTCCCACACTGACCACAGCCAGCACAGATCCCAGCTGAGCCTCGGTTTGTTGGGGTGTCTAAGGCCACCGATCCCTGCCCTGGCAAAGAGCTGAACAAGGGCACCTGACCTGTCCTCTAACGACACCGCGGTGACGTGCCTGTCTACCACCAGCGCCTGAAGACCTCCCATCGTACCCGTCCTGGTCTTTAAGGCAGTTTTAGGTAGTCCTGCGAGCAGCAGGGAGTTGGACTTGATGATCATTATGGGTCCCTTCCAGCTTGAGATATTCTACAATTCTGTAACAGCCGCAGCTTCACCACTTTGGAGAAATAGAGACTGCGCTGGTAGCCATCATCTGCTCACCCATCTCGTGGGCTCCCATGGACCATCCCCGGGCTTCTCTCAGTACCCACCAGCCTCATCAGGGACGGGGTCCACCACGTTTCCCGTGATGTTCCCCAGATCTGATGCTTGATGTCAAAGCACCCCGAGGGAAATGAGCAGGAGGCCATCTCCCAGGTCTGAGTAAAACCCTTCGACCAAGCACCTATTGACAGCTGCTGAGATCAGCTACCACCACCCACCACCCCTTCTCCTACGGCAGCCAACTCCGCACCCTGCTTCTTATCCAGCTCTGGGGTCCTCCGCACAGGAAAGACCCGGACCTGTTGGAGCGGGTCCAGAGGAGGGACACAAAAATGATCAGGGGGATGGAACAGCTCTGCTATGGAGAAAGGCTGAGAGAGTTGGGGTTGTTCAGCCTGGAGAAGAGAAGGCTCCGGGGAGACCTTCTTGCAGCCTGTCAGTACTTCAAGGGGGCTTAGAAAAAAGATGGGGAGGGACTTTTTAGCAGGGCCTGTTGCGACAGGACAAGGGGGAATGGCTTTAAACTGAAAGAGGAGAGATTCAGACTAGATATAATTTTACTGATATATTTTGCGCTGAGGGTGGTGAAGCACTGGCCCAGGTTGCCCAGAGAGGTGGTGGATGCCCCATCCCTGGAAACATTCCAGGTCAGGTTGGACAGGGCTCTGAGCAACCTGATCTAGTTGAAGATGTCCCTGCCCAGGGCAGGGGGATTGGACTAGATGGCCTTTAGAGGTCCCTTCCCACCCAAACCGTTCTGTGATTCTGTGATTCTTTTTTATATCCAGCTGTATCACCCAGCTGAGTATCAGGCACAGGGACAGCCCTTGGAAGAAGCATCATGTCCCACATAACCCACAACTACCAAAGAAACTCACTTTTCCCATGCATTAAGCAGCCCCCCTGCGCTCAGCGGCTTTTTATATCCACGTTTCGGCTAAGAAAAACATATTTCTATTATATATATATATATATAAGAAAAATATATTCTTAGCCCCACGTTTCAGGCTAAGAAAATATATTTTCCTTTCGTGAAATAAATGAAAGTGTAAGAAATCCTGTTGTGGACTGTTCACAAGATGCAACCACTTCAAAAGTGCTGCTGAAGGTTAAAAAAAAAAAATATTTTGGCCAAGATTTTAATTTATTTTTTTTTAATACTTTTGCTTTTCCATGGAGCCTGAACACAACGCAGCAAACACGTGCAGTTTGAAGCATCTGCAAATAAGCTACCACGTGTGCTGCGACCTCTTCCAGCGACGAGATGCATTAGGAGTCTGCAAATACGTCCTTTCCTAATTGTTCTTATTTATTTACACGTTTGCTATGGATCAAAAGAGGCAGGAGGAGGAAAACCAGATCAGGAGAGTCCAGAGCAGAGAGGCAGGACGCAGAAGCATCGCTAGTGCTCCCCTTTCCCAAACCCTTTCCTTCTGGAGCCCAAGCAAGCTGCCCATGCCCATCCAGCTCAACCTAAGCCATGCCAACCTGGAGAACCCCCCGCTGACCATGGGGCAGCAGATCCACGGGGACCAGGGCAGGGAGGTGGACCTGCAGCGGGGTTGAGACCGCAGCCACTGCCTCAGTGCCAGGTGGGCACCGAGGGCTCAAAGCAAAGCAGGTTACGATGCACACCCAACGCACCCCTGCATCTCCAAGACCCCCAAGCCCAGTCCTTGCTGTGCCACCAAGCTCCTGCCTGGTTTTGGTCCCCCTCGTAGAATCATAGAATCACAGAATCATTGAGGTTGGAAAAGACCTCTGAGGTCATCGAGTCCAACCGTCAGCCCCACACCCCCATGCCCACTAAACCATGTCCCTCAGCGCCTCATCTACACGTCTTTTAAATACTGCCAGGGATGGTGACTCCACCACTTCCCCGGGCAGCCTGTTCCGATGTTTAACCACTCTTTCAGTAAAGAGACTTTACATTCGTGCCCCAATCCCACCCGCAGCACCGAGGGAATTGCCAGTTAAACACACTCAGGCTGTTACCCATCGCTTGTAGCAATTTTGACTTTCTAATATCCGAACGCTAGCACAACTCCTGGTACTAAGTCACGTATTTCAAACAAACCCATGTTTCTTCTGTCCATATTTCAAGGCAGGTGATGGTTCAGAAGCCTGAGCAGCACCCAGCTTAGCTCCAAGCCTGCTGGCAGAGTAAACCGGAGCAGTTTTCTGCTGACCTGCGGGGCTTATGTTATGCAGGTGCCTTTTTAATTAGGTTTCGTTTGCCTTGCAAGGGTCTTTAGGGCATCCTCTGATCACCTCCTTTAATTATCCTGCCTGATCTTTAAGTGTATTGCATTAACACCCCCCCCCCGTGTTTACTTTCCGTCGTTATTATTTGCAGTAACGACCTCCCAGCTGCACCCACACAGCCCCTTGCCCGCACCACCGTCCCCCAAGATTTCTGCCCACGCTGGCTCGGTCCCCAAATGCCACCGACTCGTCACCTGCACTGGCCTCCTGGGCAAAAGCAGGACCTTAGCCCAGGACAACTAGGGGTTGCAGTCACTGCTGAAGAAAAGGTGCTGCTTTGCAACGGGAAATTACGAGAGGTGTTCTAGCACTTTTAATTATGCATTGCTTTTCTGACCCGCCGGCAGCCCTGGGGTTATGCCACTTGTTCCGTGCCTCGTTTGCAACTCCAGGCAGAGACGGCACCGCAGGGAGAAAGGGGAGCAGAGGAGCCTCAAAGAAAGCAAGCGCAGAAGACTGCGTTTTCCTAATGCATTTTGCTCAGGCGATAGGTAATTCTTTGCAACTTCAAGTTATTGGAGCCAGAAACCATTTCTCGTATATACATGGACGGCACACGACATGCTGCTGAACCCCAAAATCCACGTGAGCGGGAATAACTCATCAATACCGTTCCATTAACTTAATAAAATGGGACAGGACTCGGGAACGAAGATTAAAACTTCCACAGGGTCCTGGTCTTGCAAATGCTGGGACGGGGATGCCCCAGCTTCACGCAGCATCCTTGTTAAACGCCACTGGATTACACAGCGACGATTATTTCCATGTCATGTTAAGCGACCACGTATGGCTACAGATTACAAACCGAGTTTTATTAGCGCCACTGTGTTTTCGATTGTGTTTTTAGTTGCGATATTCTGACGCTCAAAGCGTAAACGACATTTTATCGTGTTAGTGATGCTAATGATCCTACAGCATGTAAAAGGTATAGAGGCGTTTTACAGCATTAATGACCGTCTGAGTTCTGGTAGCTTGGGAAAAAAAGCTCATTTTCTTTTCATTCCAGCTCGTTGCCAGCCCTTGCTCTGTTCCCTTCCTGAAGTAATATAGTAGTTCACAAGAACAGCCAGTTATTTGAAGCAGAAGGTGACGAACAGCTGTTTTCTGGCTGAATACGACCGGTTTGGTCAGGCAAAAGGAAATAAGACCAAAGAAACCAACGATGAAAAATCGGAGAGAGAAAATCCGGGGCATCCCTATGGAGGCTGCAGCTGCGTCCCAAAAAAAAGATGATTAATTCATAAGAGATACTCAGCGCTATACAAAGAAGCTGTTCTGGGGCAGTGTGCTGAGATCCCGGCTTTCCCAGGGCAGGATTTGTGCTTTCCTACGACAGGAGATGGAGCAAAGCCAAAACCCCGGTGAAGCCACCTCCCCAGGTCCCCACTCCACAACCGTCGGAGCCTCCGAAGGGCATTAATTCTTCATACTCGATGCGATGCCACATGCACTGATCGTACCTTGACGCCTCCTGGGGGAAAACACCGGGGACCTTCCCTAGAGCGCTAAAATATCCTTTAATTTAGGGCAAGGATGAGGCAGAGGGGAGAAAAAGATGCATGGAACTGTTACTGGGGGACTGAGGGCTGCTTCTAGTCGGGTATTTAAAGCTTCCCTAGGCTCAGAAATACGGAGCTTTAGCTCGACTTGACTCTCAACCTTATATAACATTCATTTTCTGAATAAAATCCCTCTTGATTTTTTAAAGCTGGTTGGAAATGAATTGACCGCAGTCTCCGCTGGGCTGCCCGGTTGCACCAGCTTGCATCACTCGTTAGCAATGTGCCCACCTCCAGCACTGGATTTAACGAGCGCGCCCAGGTTTGAGAATCCCACTTTTATTGTGTTAGGAAAAAACCCACGTGCCCCGTGGGCTAAGAAAATATATTTTCCTTTGGTGAAATAAATGAAAGTATAAGAAACCCTGTTGTGGTCTGTTCACAAGACAAAACCACTTCAAAAGTGCTGCTAAAGGTTAAGAAAAAAAGTTATTTCGGCCAGGATTTTTATTTTTTTAAATACCTATTTTGCTTTTCCGTGGAGCCTGAACACAACGCAGCAAACGCATGCAGTTCGAAGTGTCTGCAAATACTCTCACGTATGCCGTGATGAGAGGCATTAAGTCTGTAAATATGCCCTTTTTAAATTGTTCGTGTTTATGTACCTTTTTGCTATGGACTAAAAGACCCCAAATCTAGCGTGTTTTTAACCAAATGCAAAGATGCAAGGCAGCAGCTCACCGTTTGGGGTGGGGAGGGATGCGGAAGGAGCCGGCTGGGATAATAAAGCCTATATATAATGCTATTTACTCGCCGTCCAGCGGCAGGGATGATTTTGCCTCTTACTGCCTCGCGCGGGAAGGAGCAGACCATGAGGGCAGCTCAAAAGCACCCACCAGCGACAGGTTTTCTCTGTTTATTTTCTTCTCCTTCACCCCCCCCCCAAAAAAGCTCCTTCTCAGACACACCACAGAGCAGCACGTTCAGAAAATCACCCCAAGTCTGGCCCGAGCGGTGTTGCCATCAGCAGGAGAGGTGGTGTGACGAGGAGCCACCAAGCCATGAGATGACGGACGAACCAACCAGGACAGCTAAGGGACAACGGAGCAGGCAAGTGGAGGGAAGAGCTAAGCTAGACGAGCCAAAGATTTGTCCCATTAAATAGCAGGGTGTGCAATGGGAAACTACTGGAAAAGAGGGTCAATGGGAATAGGAGGAGGTCAGGGGCCACCTTGAGTAAGTGGACTTGGCAAACACAGCGCTGCCCGCTCCTGCCACCCGTTGCTTTAGGTTCACCATGACATTGAAAGCGCAGCTGCTGAAGCTAAGAAATACAGCGATTTCAAGTCAACAGAGATAATCGAGTCTAAGTTTCGAGGTCAAAGATGGTTGAACGGGCAAGGGGCAAGAAAGCATCTGCCCTCCCTAGGCAGGAGAAAGCATCTTCCTCTGAAAGACACGGCTGTGACCACAGGGACAGGAGGCACTGCAGGGGGAAAACGGGTGAACCCATGGCAGGATCTGTCCCATGAAATCGGATTGCCCTACCGAAGGTCCAGGCGCCTCAAAATACAAAATAATTATGAACCGGGGAGCGAGCTACGTCTTGCTGGAGAGCAGCTACGGATCTACCCAACGGGCTGCAGAGCCGCCAGCATCAGTCTGGTGAAGATGGAGGCAGCCAAGTCTTTGAACCAGCAACAAACGGAGGAATATGTCAAATTGCTCCATGAAAACCAGATGGTGGTCAAACCAGACGCAAGCCAGGGGGAACTCTGAAGAAAAGCCTATTTTATTTTTGGAAACGGAAGCTGCTGGCTTTGAGCGTGCATAACTGCTAAATCAATGCAACCGCCGCTAACAGAGTCCAAATGGCTCTCTACCTTCCAGAACAATTTTTAATGAGTTGCACAGAAAATTAAACACAGAAAGAAAAGTGATACAAGTCTGTTACAAAGAAAAGAAAAGAAAAAAAAAAAAAAAACCACCCCAGGATTGAGGCTGTCCAGCTGCAGACACAAACCATCCTTGGCTTGGGAGAGGCGAGAGAGCTGCAGGGCGGTCTCAAGACTCAAAGGATGCAGCAGTAGGAAAGGAAGAGCATGCTTAACGAAAAACTCTCCAGGAATTTGTCCCTTAGCTGCCAATTATTTCTGATTTAATGGGACTAAACTGGAGAAGACCAATGGACACCAACGATGGGCGTAGGGAAACAGCAGCGTGACTGGGTAGAGGCTCGTCTTGTTCATGCCAACGCAAGCACAGCAGGCAAAGGGGCGACCGCTCTTCTACACCGACCCATGCCAACCCAACCGCACACCCACGCTTCAAAACCTCTGTCACCCAACTGGGGATCTGGCGTGTTTCTCCTGGAGCTGAGGGGATAAATCCCACGCCTGGACGTAGAGCTGGAAAGCCACCTGCAGCCCTCTGGAGCTCGCAGCGTTTGGCAGGGCTTATGCGCTCAGAGCCAAGACGACCCGCAGACTGTGTTGTCGCACCTAACTCTGCTCTGGAGTACTCTGAACTTATGTTGTCGATTTGTTGAAGAAACACCACGCAACCAAATCCATCCCCTACCAGGCCGGATACCCAATGCCCCACCAGCCAGGGCTGGGTCTCCTCTTCCTTGCTTTCCTCCCTCCTGCGATGCTCCTTTCCTCTCTTCCCTCTGCAGCTCCCCATCCCCTCTGCACGAGCGTGAAGCTCCAGCACAATGCCAAGGGATGGAGGAGAGCAAGAGACAGGACTAATGCCACGACATCCCTGCTTGAAGGCCAAAAAAACCCACCACAAACAGCCTGGCCACTCCCCAGTGCCTATTGTTTTCGCAAACTGTTTTTTGCTGTAAGTTATAACAAATTATAAGCCTCCTAATTAAAGCATGCAATGTGCATGCCGGAGCGAGAGCCAGTCGCTCCAGGGCAGCTCGTCTGGGAACAGGCCAGGCAAGAGAAGCTTCGCAGGGCTGTCCCATCAAGATATATCAGATGTGATTTGGAAAGACTGTCTCAGGGGAAAACGAAAGCTCAGTTTCCCTGGGTCACTGACTCTGCTATCCCTGTTCAGGCTGATAATTAAGCTCACAGAACGGGTGTTTTCATTGCAGAGGAGAAAGTACGCCTTGGCCGAAGTTGGGGTAACACCTGAGCCTTGAACTCCAAGTCACTGCTAAATACTTGTGAGGCCAGAAGCATCCAACCAAAACCTTTTAAACCCAAGACACTTGGCTCTTTCAAAAGGTTTTTCTTAAACAAAAAGATCTTCTCCAACTCATAAGGGCAAGATCCTCACAGCTACAACTCTTACCTGTCCCCTCCCCAGAAGGTGAGAGCATCATCTGTCCACCCAAGGGTGGATGAAGATGCCAAAAGCTCAGTCCCACCTGCAGCAGAGAGGCGCCCAAACCACGCTAGCACGGTGGGACGTTCTGCAGCAGCCAGTGCTGCCATGCCGGTTGCGTTCACACGGCATTAGTCAGTTGGCAGAGCACTGACTAATGTGCTGTTCGCTACGGGACAGATTTTAGACGCGTAACGGGTCACCACAAGAAGCCTACAGCTTGGGTAGTGGAGCTGCAGGACCTCAAGGCCCTGCTTCGGCGTAAACGGCGAGGAAACCCCAACAGCCAGACCACCCTGAAACACCGATGCTATTAAAGCACATGCTACGCTTGAAGCCAAACGTGCTCTCCTGCCCCCCAGCCTTAGCTACTGAAACGTAAGCCATCAATAGGACATTGAGAAAAGCTTGCCACGCTTGGCGGTGCTGACCCTACTGCTTGTTCCTGTGATGCCGAGAGGGTAGAGTACCAGGTCTGTCAGCCATCACATTGCTTGTCGCCTCCATCATGGGTTTGGCTGTATGGATCAGTCCACGGAGCCTTACCTGAGCACAATCCTCCGGCTGGAGCGGGCTAAGATGCCTGGAAGAACCACGTTGAACCACCACCTGCACCCTGCTGGGTGTCCACCAACCAGCCTTTGCCACTCAGAGTGAGTTTTCAGCATGGGAGAAGATATGCACCGCTTCCTCGGAGAGCAGGAACGGCGTGCACAAGCCCAGGCTGAAAACTTACCCCGCTGGGGAGTGTGAGTGTGTGTTGCGATGGGTATGTAGCAGTGGCCAACACTCCTCGCGGGTTAAGGAGTCGGAGTGTACGAGCCCTGTAAGCCAAGGACTTACAAGTCCTGTGTATAGAGGTATAGAAAAAGATAGCTCACTTAATCCTTTCATGCCAGGAGTTGGGATTTTCCCGGAGCGACGTCCATTGCCGGCAATGGACGCACCAAAATAACGTCGGCATCAATGAGTTAACCACCTCTGTCCTCTTTTCACCTATTATATTGCTCATGCATCATCCAGCTTCCCAACCATCTTCCCGTTTCTTCACCGTATGCACGCTATGTCCTCTCCCTTCTTCAGCACGGAGTTGAAAATGGAGTTGAGAAAAGGAGACACATGGTCAGCTCCTTGCTGCCCTGAGAAGCTAGATGGAAATGGTTGAAATTACAAGGGGATCATCAGCAAGACTGGAGAGGACATAGCTTAAGTTACGAGGTTTCAGACCCTCCCGCCCCCCCATCCAATGCCAGTTATTGCAGATGTTCCACCACTCAAAACAAAACCAGCTTTTAAAAAGCTTGGACGTGCTGGAAAAGGCACCCGGCTCTCTTGCCTCTGGGGCGACCGGGTCTTCCAAGGTGACTATCCATCCCCCTTCCATCTAAAGCACTGCCCTGCCAGCTTAGTCTTTTCTTTTAGACATTGGCCACCTCTGGGCTGTCCTATGGTGGCATCTTAACAGGTGAGAGTCGGACAGAAGCAGTTAACTCTTAGTGCCATGATAAAGTCCAGGACAGAATTCATCCCCAGGTCACAGTTTCCCCACGAATGCTTTACAGAAGAAAAATGAGTTTTCACAGACCCATGGCATGATTCTGCTTTTTTGGGTCAGATTTGCTGGGATTATTACAAAGCTAGGGCTTGTGAGATGCACCCCCATCCCTACGACCAGAAACGAGGGCTGCATCAGGCTATTAGCATCCTTGCAAAGACACGAGGTTAATTAGTAAGTACACTAGAACACGGATAGGATGTGAATCCACATCTTAAACCACAACAGTGACGGGTCGTGACTCCACAGCCTGACCACGGGCTTCAGCAAAGGTCTCTAGATACCCAAGGCTGAGCTCCTCCAAGCTCAAAAGAAAACACAAGCCTTGGTGATAAAATGACACCGTCAGATCAAACTTGGTCTCAGACCAACATTCTGAAGGGGCCACTCGTTTTGTGAAACTTTGCACTTTTCATTAGTGGTGTTCAACATTTTTGCTGTGCTGTTTCAAGTTCAAACACCGCAGCACGTGATCCTGGCAGCGAACACGTACTGTTGCAAACAGAAAACTGAGTCCGGATAGTCCAAAGCAAGTTCATCTCCAAAGCAGTGTAGGACTAAGACTTGACTTAGCTTTCGGTTTAAACAATCCCAGGTATTAGCAATGGATGGAGAAGGACTTTGTTTCAATTTAACCATAAATTCAACCCGACAGTGTCGCTTCAATAAAGAAAATCGTGAGGCCCGTACAGATTTTAAGAGTCTGCAAATTAAAACCTAGTAAACGATGTATCACAGATCCGCTTGGTAAAGAGGGGAGGGGAAAAAAAAAGAAACACAAGCTAACTTCTCTATAGAAACATATTTTAGTTGTTTGTACCGTAAAGTCTCACCTCTTCTCCCACTAAGATTTATGGCACAAATGCTTACGCTCAAATTCTGCAAGTGTTCAAGAGTATCTGATTCTTCTGAAAAATTCAGAGGTTAAGGTAAGATTTCTCTTAAGACTTATGTAAATCTCTAGATACGTTTTATAAATGCTGATGTTGGTAGCTACAGTCGCTGAACGGTACAAGGAAAAGTTCACGGACTCGAAGGCTGCTGTGGTCTCCTCCATCTGCGCGTGGCACTGCAGTGTGCGTATCGCCCATTATTTTTATTAGCCTCTTCTAAATCATTATTCATTATCAAATTCAATGGGTAAATCAACTCTTGAGCGATACGATGCGTCGTAGAACATAAATTTGCTTAAAAAGTACTTCCGGTAATTAAAACTGGGCAGACGCTTGATTAAGAGAAGGGCAGAAGACCCTCCACGACCTTTTCCACCAAGCCCACACCATGCCAGAAGCACGGCAGCGCCTTCAATTCCTTTGCTGGATCCCCAGCAAATGCTGCTTTTACGTTTATTAAAGTGTAAAGGCAACTTAAAGGCTCCCACCCCTCTTGCTCTCAAATATGATATAAGGAATAGAATATAAGGAATATAATCCTACAGAAACAGCAGATGGGCAAGGAGTTTCCAAATACCTAAAGAAACCCCAGGAAACGCCTGAAGCGTTGAGTGGTGAGTTACTGGAACATCATCCTGTGTCTCATCAAAAAAAGCTGCCGGCTGAAGATCGAGCAGCCAAGTCGGCCACCTACACTGCGTGGGGACAGGGGCCTGATTCTGGAGGAGAGAAGGCAGCCCGCAGCCACCAGGCCCTTCTCTTACAGAGGTTATCTGCTCAAGAAAGACCTTGATGGGAGTGAAACCGTGAGCAGCTGCACGCTCTAGCCGTCTTTAAAGGCTCAATTAACAGCCACAAATCTGAGTATCTACCTGATCTAAACACCAACTGCAAACACACAGAGGTTAACCCAGCACTCCTATTATCGAGAGAAGGCAACGTGGCCAACAGACTGGTTTCTGGAGGCTATACGTTGCAGATGAAAAGCAGATGTTGACAGGACAGGAAACACTGACGATGTTGTGATAATTGAATTTAGGAGTAGACAGTCCGTCAATTTGTTTCAACGTTGATGGATACTGGGCCACTTCAACCAAAAATGTTTGTGGCGCTGTCGCTAGCCTCTTTTTCTGATCGGTTGAGAAGGGAATCTCAATCCCTTAGAGCTGCCCTCCCCCTGAACAGCCTAAAAAACATAACTGGATGACTAAGGTGTCTTTGTGGCGCCCGAACCGAATTATCTCCTGTTTTCAGTGTGCAACGCACCGACGCCTGGAAATCTACGGTAAGTCACGTACAGGGCAGTTTGCAATGAAAGGATATATATAGAAAGCACCTGGAGAAGCCCTTTTGTGTAGAAAAGGCAATCTTAGTTGTCAAACATTTACCAACAGGACAACTTAGCCCCGTTTGTACTGAACCGCAAACAACTCTGCATTTTCCTTAGCAAGAGCAGAGGTGGTGTAGCTGCAGGTAGGTGCCTCTTACCTTGAGCTCCTTCCAGCTGTCGAGCAGCCTGGTAGCCAAATCGCTCACATCCACAATTTTGTCTGTTTGTTCTTGGCTTCTCTCGCTCTCAACGTCGGATACGCCTTCCTCTTCGTCTTGAGATGGCGTTTCCATCGTAATGGGCTCTTCCAGCTTCGCACCGTTGCTCTCTTTGACCTCTGCTTCAGGCTCAGCCTCCAGCTCCGCAGCTTGGGGTTTGCTGCTCTCCACCGGCGCATCAACAGCAGCTTTGATCTCCTGCTGCTGCTGCTGCTCCTCCGACACCTCCATCGGGGCACCCTCCAGCTGGTCCAGGTCCTCTTTGCCCTCCTTCCCTTCCAGCTCACTGGTTGTATCCGAGATGGCACTGTCCATGCTGTTTTCACTTATAATTTTCAGCCTTCGAAACACCAGCTTCTTAGGGGTGTCCGTGTCACCTTCCGTGCTCTGCTTGGTGGAAAGATCTGGCGTGTTGAGCGGCGTGTGAGCCCGTGAGGTGTTCTCGCTCGAGTAGCCATCCCCTTCGCTGAGCTGCGGGACAGCAGTCTTGGTCTGAGCCCAGCGCTGAATAATGGGAAGCACTTTGCTCTCCTCCAGCATGTTCTTGGTAGGTATCGGCAGGAGCTCTAGTGTCTTCATAATCTAATCGCAAAGACAAAAATCACATTGTTAGAGCCATTAGAATTTAAAGCCATCTCCAACCTGGAACAATTTCCTTTTCTCAACAAGAGGTAACTCTGAAATATCAATATGATGGCGACAGGTCACGGGTTGGGGATAGTGGCATCCCTTCTCAAAGCTGAACTGCAGCGAACTTCTGCTGAGAGCAAATAAACCCTGAGTGGGTGGAAAACAGTGAGCACAAGTATTTAGCAATTAAACTAATTTAGCAATTAGTTGCAATTAGGCTGATTTCGAAGAGCTCAGACGCTTATGGCTGGCCGTACCCATTCCTAGGGCAGTCAATGCAACGATACAGCAGTTAGATACGCTACGTGAAAGAAAACCTGATCAGAAACATCAAGATGTATCAGCAGTCAAAACAGAAGAGATCGACCCAAAAAAGTTTGCAAACTAATACCGGGAAAGCTTTTTCCTCGCTTGACAGAGGCACCGTGTGCTGCAGCAGAAGCTGGAGCGTTACTGGCGTCAGCGGGAGGGAGACAGTCTGCTGCTCAAGGAGCTAAACCTTAAGCACAAAGAGATATGGACAACTGGGGAGCTCCAAACCACAAGACAAGGCGAGCATCTCCGATACTGATGGCAGTTCCAGCTGTTTTAATCTTGCCAGAAAACGAGGCTGCCGCTAGCACTGCACACCGTACCACAACACGCTCCCAGCACCCAACAAGGCAGTCCCAGGAACAGGTATCCTCCTTTAGACACCGGGAAACACCCGGAGGTACCAGGTGATGAAGCCAACACAGTGCCAGAGACCACGGCACAGATGCTACAGCGCTTTCCCCTGGAGACCAGCCAAAAAGTTTGGCCGCAACTGGGTTGTGTCCAAGGCCTGAGATGAGAAACAAGTTATTGAAAAGATCTTCAAAATCCTTTTACAAAACCTGTCAGTGGGAACGGGGATCACGGGCACAGAAAGAAGCACCAGACGTTAAATGAGCACAACTTTTCCAGGATCCAGTAACTTCTCTCCCAAGATCAGACCCCAAATCCCTGTTTTTGAAGCAAGGGATAGCCAGCCCTTCTACAGGACTTTTCAACTTGTTCACTTTCAAAACCAGTCCTCCAGGAGTGAAGGATGGAAGGTGATTTTATGGGATTACGCTAATTTCTGCCATGGGCACGTGATGGCCGAAAGACCATTTCTCTTAAAACATTACAGGTGTTTTTTAAAAAAAAAAGGGGGGGGGGGGGAAGCAAAGTGTGATCTGGCCCCTATCCCAAGCCCCACTTGCAACTCAGTGAAGAATTACCTGGATTTTAAAAGAATATATCCAATCCACAAAACCCCACTGAAGTTGACAGTGTATTGTGACCAGATGCATCGAGAGTAAAGACGAAGCCACCACTACCACAGCAATTCAGTTTCCCTCTTGAAAGCTTGGGGGGGAGCAGCTCTGGGTTTGAGATCAATGAGGTTGAGTGCCTGAATCTATTCCAGGGGGAAACCAGAGTCTGACCTGACCATTGATTTCTCCAAAGCTAGAGGTCGAAGATGAGTGAGAGGTGAGCTACCTAGCAGCTCTGCAATGTCATGGCACCTGTACGTCAGGGAGCAAGAGGCAGGCACCACATGTACAAAAATCCAGACTTGAGACTCCCTCGGAGCAACGGCTTCAACATTTATCAAGTGGGATGGATCCTACCTACCCCAAAGAAGAAAATACTGCAGTCCCAAAGGGGAATAGCTCAGCTCCCTCCTAAGAGCAGTTACTGCAACAGATTAACTCAGTCCCAGTAGATTTGGTCTCAAACGATCTTCTTGTAGCCTCGTGAGCAGCGCCTCCCCATACAGCAACACGGGGGCGATGCACCGCGGCAAGAGGAACGTTGACTCAGCAGCTGGCAAGCACTTCTGCTCTGGCTGTAAGTACTGAAAAGCCCTATCACGTCAGCAGGAGAGAAAACTTGAGGCACCCGCTGAATCCGTACCTTGTACACAGCGTACGTTGCCCATCAGCAACACCATGCTCTGCGCAGCACAAGGCTGATGAAGTATGGGCAGGTCTACTCAAACCCTACAAGTCAGCAAGCTCTAAGCATCGGAGACCCCTAACCCGACAGCACCGAAGTTTTCCAGGTATTTACAGCCAAAACTTTGTCTAAGGAAGGATGGATGAGAACTAGGCAGTGGAAACGGTGGCCTTCCCACAGGACACGTGGCTGAGCGGACAGACCTGCTGTCCCTCTCACCACCAGTGACACAGGCGCTTTGAGAGAAGCGCAGAAACCGTCTTATTAGGCCTGATATCGAGCTGGGCTCCAAAAATCTTCAGGTATCCTCATCCCACCCCAAGAGCTGAAGGCTCACAAAAGTACACGTAGGCAGCTCTTCACCTTCTGCTACCAACAGCGCCCATTTCTCAGAGGGGATACATGAACGCAGGGTGTTAAAGAGGAGAAAGGCATGGGTAGGACACGACTCATTCAGAAATGCTAAATACCAGCTTGCACAAAAACCGTGCTGAGCTAAGGAAGCAGGGCTGGGCAGGATCGTCACCGCTTCTGAAAAACAAAGGAGAAGTCAGCAGGAGAAGAGGCGCCCTGAGCTCTAGCGCTCACGTGGCTTCTGCTGTCTTGCTCGGGATGCAGGACCGCGTGCGCCTCTCCAAACTGCACAGCAGCCTTCTTGTAGAAGCGTCTTTAATAAAGGAACTTCCAGATGTCGTCTTGCATGCAACGCCGAAGCGCATATAGAAAACAGAAATATGCAAGTTCCACTTCAGACCGTCAATACCTCCAATTCCCTGTACGGGTCAGTACGGAATAAACAACGACGGCAACGATCTTTATTTAAGTCTGGCTCATGTCACAAACTCAGAAATCTAAGAAAAACCACAAGAGCAAATTCTTTCCATATATTAAGGATTTCCCTTAAAGCAGAAGTTTTAGGCTGTAGTTTTAAGGATACCTGCAGTTTGTTTTCAGGAACACCTGGCATATAATATGTGTATTTAAAAAAAAAAAAGAAAAAGAAAATCATCGTGTTTCTGAGCAATTAGCAGTGCTGCTAGGAAAGCTTCAAACCCGAGGGAATTACTGACCTCCAGCTGCAACTTCAGGTTGTTAGCGGTGCTTCCTCTCCCATCGCCCAGCTCCGTCATCCAAATCCAGAGGAGAGATAAGCCGTGACACTCCAGGAAGGACTTCAGGCAGGACTGCGAGTGCGTGTTCTGGATGAGCCAAAGTTAGAGAGAGTCCGTGGGAATGGTCAGAGACTTACAGGCAAAAAACCCTTTGATTTCCCCAGGCTAACGTGGCTAACTGCTCAACTGGGCTTATGGTACCTGTCAACCCATTGCAGAAGCCAGAACTGGGCACCTGCCGAGATCAGCACACGTCTGACGTAATTTAAGCGGCCGTAACTGCCGGGTTTGGAGCAATAACGCGTGCAGCAGAACCGTTACAACCGTTACCTGGTGGACAGCTCGTATCGGGGAATAAAACTTAACGATAATGGATTGCACAGGAAACTGGCTGCAACTCACCTGCACGCAGTCAGAGGTGAAAATGCAGGATAATCTTGGAGGTAAGACAGTTGTGATTTTAAGCCGATAAACTACTCATTTACAGTCTAAATCCCTTACGTGCAACTTGCTTCTAGAAATGGGCATTTTGCATCGCCACCCAAGTTCTACCAAACACAAAGCGAGCAAAGGGTGGAGATAACACGCCATCTATAACCCAAGCAGAACCGCTCGGCTCGCGCTCGGGATGCTGGCACGAGTGCGAGACCTTTCTCCCAACGAGAGCTCCAAGGACACCGCTTTAACAGGACGTGGTTTCCTCCCCTTCAGCTGGGACCTCCTCACCTGTATGAGTTTGAGGCAGGTGAGCTTCTGCTCCAGAGTTTCAATCCGAACCATCAGCCGGGATAAGCTGAGAACTTGGTTCTTATCGGAGAGACCCTCCCCGTTCTCCAGCAGCGCTTCCAGCTCCCCGTCCACCTACCACGGCCAAAGGAAAACAACTCTCAGGTCGTGCCGGGCTCACGCCACCCTACGTGATGGCAGAGACAATCCGTTCCCTTGGCTTTGAGAACCAGGAAAAACCTCTCCCGAGCAATTTGCCCATAGGGAAAAGAAGCCTGGCTTGAATTTGACTCAGCGTGGTTGGGTTTCTTTCATCTGGCCTATTAGGGGGTCTTTTTTAGACCTTAAATCCCCTGCAAGAGCACGCTGTTCCCACCAGCTCTGTCTATACCGGGGACAGAGGGCAGCCATTTGCAATCCTGGCTGGCACACACGCCCCAGGCAGGAATCCCCCGACTCCAGTGTCCATTTCTCCTAACAAATGGCACGTTTTAGATGTATCCATCTAACGCTGCGCGGAGGAAATTCCAGGTGCGTGCACCAAAATAGTCCCGGTCGCAAGTTTATCTTTTCACATAGGAAAACAGATGTGCGCTAAGAGATTATCTTTAATTGCAGATAGATTTACTTCTTTAAATACCTAACTGGTATTTATCATCTTTACAACCAGAGGCGCATTCCTCTCCATGTGGACACCGAAATATCACCGTTCATAATTTAGCCTGCTGCTCAGTGCCACCAATTAGCATTTTAAAACCACTTATAAATGACTTATAAATGATTTCTTGGCTTCCTGACTCTCCGATACAGTAAATAAAAATGAAGCGGGCATTTTCAAAGGTAGCTTCTCCCAAAAGAGCAGGTAACAAATCTTATTTGTAGGAGTAGAGACGTGTATCTTCAAGGAGAGAACAATTACAGGTCGCAGGAAGCAAAAGGAGGCCGCCCCGTTTCTTGCAGCAGTCTGCACCCAGGAGACACTCCTTTTGACTGCTCTGCTCAGAGGTCTCTGCAGTTTCCTACATCTACCACGTGAACCCATCCCTGCAATTCGATGTGGGGAGTAGGTTCATAGATGAGGATTTCATGCGTGAAAAGCTATAAAAAGACTAAAAAAAGTCTGGATTGAAGTTACGTAGTTCATTCACGTCCATCTGCAAACACAACCGTAACTGAAGTCAGCAGAGATATGACACACGTTCATACAAGTCCCTCCTGGAAGCTGACTTGCCTCTAGGCCAAAGCAATTAAGAGATTCAAATTTCACATCCCAGCCTGGAGATGGCAAACATCTGCACCCTTTCAGCTGTCAGACTCCAGGTAATGTCCTAAACGGTGAAGCCGGTATCGCCCGTCTTTCACCGACGTTTAAAAATCACGCAACAGAAACCAAATTTTTAAAACCACGTAGAATTTAGCATGCTTTTTAGTAGCATGCAGTATTGATGACCAGATATTGTACCTGCGAAAGTCCCTCTCTGGTGGGACTTTGTGCTAAGCAACCCAGAGAAAGGAAATACAGATTTAACTAAAGCTCCAAGAAAACACAAGTATTGAAGGCCCCTGTGAAATAAAATGATACAAATACGCCCATGGAAAAGACTGAAGCCTGAGATCATCACGAGTCATTGATCGCAGAAGACGACTATAGAGGTGACCTGAAGGCTCATGTAGAGAGGGATCAAGCCCAGGGTCAGTCCTTGGTTGCTGCTACTCTTAGAAATAAATAAAATCACACATACGTGGGAGAATCAGACTCACCGAGTCCTTCTTACGGGAGCGCTCCTTTTTCATTTTGCCTCCGGCGGCTCGGATGCTGACCCTGTTCTCTCCTCCCAGGTAACCCCGGCAGTTGGCCGAGCCGCAGAAACATTTCTGAGCCTCTTTGCTGTTGGTGGGCACAAACAACAGAGCAGTTTAATAACAGATCAACTGCACCCACAGCTAGTTATTTTACCTCACTCTTAAGCGCATCTTCAGAAGAAAGGGACAGGAACTTCTCTGCGCGGCAAGGCCTTTCTGGCCACTGAAAATTCAAACAAAGTCTTTATTTCTTACGTAGCTACCGTGGTCCCACGTCGTCTCCGCAGGAAACCAAAGCCTGCTTCACTTTCAGGCTCTTCGTAGGTCAAGAACCAAGAACCAGAAAGGAAAAGGTGGGGCTGTTGGGTCTGCTAACTTCCTACCGCACACTGCAATCAATATATCGATTTTCCTAATGCATAGATAATCAAGATTACATATGCATTAGGAAAAAAAAATCTTGCATTTTATAGCTCAAAACAGAATAAGGAATGGGCTGAGGATTCATGGAAGCAGTAAAATTCGGGTGGAGGATGGTTTTCTGCACAGCTATACAGCAATGGAGAGCAGAAGACATATATTATATTCAGGCAATATTTCTACAAAGCCTCCGCATTTTCTACTTGACATACTATAAATTTTAAACTATATATGCCACAATTTGGACATGAGGAAAAATGTCTTTACTGAAAGAGTGGTTAAACATTGGGACAGGCTGCCCAGGGAAGGGGTGGAGTCACCATCCCTGGAGGTATTTAAAAGACGTGTAGATGAGGCGCTGAGGGACATGGTTTAGTGGGCATGGGGGTGTGGGGTCGACGGTTGGACTCGATGATCTGAGAGGTCTTTTCCAACCTTAATGATTCTATGGTTCTAATTGCTTGGGAGAATGGGGGGTTTTTTTGGAAATGTACATAATCCACTGGAGGAACGTGGCTCTGCAGTACTAGCAGCGAGAACCAGGGAAGCTCAACTGCAGGATCTTCTGCGAAGCAGAACCTGAGCTCAGGAAGGATGCCCAAGAGATCAGAGCTGGAAAACTCCAGCGAGACAAGACTAGGTTCACTGAACTCAAATAGACGAGGTATCAGAGTGAATCAATATAACAATGGGTGATGCTCCATCAGAGCGGCCCAAACAGGGCCATAACATGAAACGCTAATAATTTTGACTAAGCCTTATACAGACAAAAATAAAATTATAGGTGTACAGACTGCATATTACGTGACTTTCCTCAGCTTTAGAGATATTCCCACGTGCCTAGAAATCAAACAGGCCTTGCTGCAAGAGCAACCAGAAGGGCTGAGGCTAAGTTTGCCTTCCTTCCTGCAAGTTTGCACCAGGAACAGAAAACTGCGTGACAGCATCTGCCACTTTAGCACAAATAATCTTATAATGCAACTAAAAATTCATTTCCGATTCTCCTGCTTATAGAAAGAGCCGTAGTGTTGCAGAAGGCAGGATCCAGAAGGAAAAGGAAGAGACGCTCCTTAAACAGCTGTATTCAGTAAAAAAAGTTTAGGGATTATAAAATGGATCGACAATTAATCTCGTAATTGCAGGTTGCTTCAAGCCTGTCAGACCCTATTTTGAGCTCATCACAATAAAGAGAGTGAAATACTTTGCCGTACACCCGGACAAGCAGTAATATAAAAATATTAGGCTCAGGTTTAGAGAAGGGAGCCAAAGCCCGCGCTGGAGCTTGCACACCTGCAGCTCTGGAGTCGGACAGGAATAGGGAACGTGCTATCTGTTGGGGTTTTACAGCTCCGCAAGTATTTGCAAAGTCGTAAAACAGGGGTGGGTGGGGAAGAAGAGGCATTATTTAAGAGCATTGCAAAGTCTGGAGCTTGGGTAATTAATAATTAGACAGAGGAAAGAAACAGTCAAGATAATTATCTGGGAAATTTCCACTGGGGAGAGATGGTATGAAGTGGAGCAAAAAGGCAATAAAGTGACACAGGAAAAGCCGTATCAAATCAACAGGAAATTCCTCTCCCAACCTCTTGTGTTACAAATGGAAGAAACTTTATCCAGGTAGCTCTTTATAGAGTTGAATTCCAGTTCATTCACGACTGCTCTGTTAGACGAGGCTTTGCAATGGTTTGTCTTGGAGCAGGATTTTTTCATTGCACCAACGCTCACAAAACCCCACTTCCAGCAGCTGAGCAGAGAGAGCAGAAACGTACCCGTATCTCTGGAACTGGTAATCAAACGTCAGCTCTGAGCCCGACGGGACTAGTTTGGTGGTGAAAAATCCAACTCTGAGCTGCCCATTCACAGTCCACTAAGGCAAGGAAAAAACAAGATGACAACAGTTATGGCAAAAGCCAGGCTTGACTCTGGTTTTGCTTTAAATTAACAAGACTAATCCTTCAAACAGCATCACTGATAAATCTAAAATTTGCTAACGGGGTCGGCAGTGCTTGCCCATTTCAAAGGTAGCTGTTGCCGTTTCACTAAGTTACAACAACAACAAAGAAAAACAAAACAAAGAGACATAAAGATAAAGGAGAAATGCTTTTCACTCTGAGCTTGCTAAGTCACAAGGCAGTGGAAGTGAGAAACCAGCAGCTTTGATCCAGCAGTTTACCTTTTGTGTCTCGCAGTTTGGTTCACAGCTGTGGTTCATAAAACGAGAGCAGTTTCCTTTCTGGGTAGCATCGATTATCTGAAAAGAAACAACAAATAGAGCAAAACAGCCTCCCTGCCTCTGCAGCAGGCAGAAATACGAAGCGGTATAGCTACGAACACCGCGCGTTTGAACACAGCCCACGTAGAAGTCAGCACCCTTTCCCTCTCCAGCGATCAACTTTATTTGGTTTGGAGAACGGGTTTTATAATGATATTAAGTGCCCCCCAAAAAGAAGAGCACTAAGCAACCGGCACGTGGTTCTTAGTTTTCATTGCAGGTTAATACAGAGTTCTTCAGTTGGGCGGGGATCCTGAATTTTTAATATCTGTTTCAGACCCTCTGATACATGGTACAATGACCATGAGGGCTGGGGAAGCCGAACATCTCTGCCACACGCATGGTACTCGAATAGAAAGGCCATCTCCTGGATGACTGCGTCCTCCCTTTTAGAACTGAAAACACTCCCCTGTGCCCCCTTGTGATCACATAACAATCCCAGGGCAGCTACAAATATTGCTTACTTTGGGGGAAAAAAAGAGGAAAAAAGCACTCGGAGTATTCTTAGCTCGTTTACTGTAAAGCTACCCAGACCCAAAAAGTCTTGACAGAAGAGACAAGCCGAATACAGCATTAAATTTCTATTTATACACTTTGTTCTCAGCAAGGGAGGGCCCGTCGCCCAAGGTAAGCAACGCTGCGCTCTCTGCGCTGCAGCTCCGCGAGCCCATAGAGCTGAAATAGCTGCTAAGCAAAGATAAATAATTCAGAACTTCTGGTATGTAACTATTTCAATGAGAGCAATCCTGCACATAGGGACTCCACCAGCTGAAAGTGGCCCAATTTAATGTAGCTCTGCGAGCAAGGGAAATGAGGAAACATGGTTTATTGGTACATTTTCTAGACTGGTTTACTTGGGCATCCAAGAACATCAAGTTTGGCTTGAAACATCTCCTGGAGCTGGGACACAGACGGGGTTTCTCTCCCACAGAGGTTTGCTCGTGTGGAAGGGATGGGCCATACTCCATCCTTTCCCTTGGGAGGACAATTTCTCCTCTCCAAGGACACTGGGGTAGAGTTAAGCAACCAGAGTTCTGTTAAACCAGGTTGAAACTGAGCAATGGGTTAAAAAAAACATAAGGTATGACAACACAAAGCCAGCCAAAGTTTCCTTTCCTTAGGAAAACATTTCTAATAGATTCAGGACGTTGCTTAGTGGGTTCACAGGGAGTCGACGCTGTACGTAACCAGGGCTAAGCCCAGGCAGCCTCCCCCGAAGCCAAGCACAGCAATCACACTGCTCACCTCGTCATTCTTCAGGGCCATGAAATAATAGTGAATGTTCTTGTTCCGGGCATATTCCTTCACACGAGCCTTGAACTCTTTGTGATCCAGCACTTCTCCGCAGTACTCCAAGACAAAAGTGTTGCTGCAAAGCCCAAGAGGAAAAAAACATCACTCCACTTAGCTGCAAGCAAGAAACACCAAGGAACAGAAAATAACTGCTGCTGAGACGGGCTCTCTGAATACAACTCGCAGCCTTGTCATCCTGGTGGTGTAGCTGTGAGTATTATACGCCTTAATCTCAGGCAATTCTGGTTAATTTATTTTTTTACGCTATCACATGGGTAGGTATA
The DNA here is from genome assembly GCA_027474245.1 of Spheniscus humboldti. Taxonomy (NCBI): domain Eukaryota; kingdom Metazoa; phylum Chordata; class Aves; order Sphenisciformes; family Spheniscidae; genus Spheniscus; species Spheniscus humboldti. The sequence continues at coordinate 178,631,043 of CM049888.1, forward strand.
TCACAGTGAAAAGCCCAGACACAAGAATAAAGCTCCCCTTCGAGCAGAGTTTGTTCTGTAAGAGAACAAGACCTTGTGGGCAACGTGAAGAGGAAAATAAGGAGTATTAAGAGAAGGTGCTGGCAGGTGGTTTTCCTCAATTGAAACAGAACGCCTGTCTGCACCTTGCTGGTCTGGTGGGTGAAATGAAGGGTCAATAAAATATCCTTTTTAACCAAAGGAAAGGTGAGTTTAAAAGCAGAGATGGAAGAGAACAACTAGTTACACCCACACTGAGACACAAACCTCACAGACTGCATTCTGCAGCACAGCCAGGCTTTAAAACCTCCAGTCTACCAAGATGCATCATGAAACAACTTTTCTTGATATCTGTCCTAAGTTTTCCCTTGCTTAATATCACCCTGAACCCTTCAACTCTTTCTTTGTGCTTAACCGGGAGAGCACCAGGAAAGCAAAAGCTCCTGCCCAGCTCCACCTGGACCAAGCACTCAGTGTTTTGGGCCGGTATCACTCACCCCATTTCCTTCCCATCATTAACCTCAGCCCCTCGCGCAGCACCGTGGTGGCCTTCCAGCCCACACGTACAGTTCATGCCCATCTTCCCCCACCTCCGTGTCCACCCAGAAAAAGGCTCTGGTACGCTAACCCGCTCCTTCAGCTCATAAGTCAGCCGTAGCTTTCTCCTAGATACCTCCCCAGCCTGCAGATACCAACATGAAGGTGTCAGCAATGGTCTTCTCATGACCTGCTGCTTAGTTGGGTTAGCTCCCCTCAAAGTCCCGACCGCAAAACTCCAAGCCTGGGAAATGGGCGCAGCGGCAGGACAGCGAGGAGAGCCGAGCTAGAAATACCTTTGAACAAACCCCCATCAGGCGGGATGGATCATCTCCTGGGTGTATAACCACTCCACCCTTTGCTGGATTTGTGACAGTCCACAGACTGTCTTCTGGTGGGATGACTACCAAGAGAAGGTTGTCTTCTCCCAAGACAAGCTTTAGTTCTGCAGCAACGTTCTGCCAGTCTGCAAATCTCCCTCCAAACGACAGCTTTTCAGAATAGCACACGCACAAACAAAAGCAATATTCCAGCCAGCCCCAGACTTAAATCACCGTATCAAGCGTTGAGGAACCACATCCGAACCACATCCAAATCCCTTGACACACACAGGCCAATTGCAGCAGATACTTTTGCGGCTCTTGTTGATTTATTTACCCTCTTACCCAAGGCGGTGCTCACATGGTTATCTCATTCCCATCTTTCTCAACATTCCTGATCCTACCACACCTAGCAGACACGACGCTTGCTATGGTGAGCTGTTCACTATCAGCCATGTCTTTACTACGACCTCCTCCATTCCTTGTCATCAGAAGAAATTCCTAAAACTTTAAATAAAACTGGACCTGATATTTCCATACGGGGCAGCAGCACTGCTTCAGTCCCCATCACTACTGCTTCCCTGTGCACGCGTTATTCCAAAAACAACAGGACCCTGCTCTTGCAGAGGTTTGGTCCAGCGGCACCAGGGACTCCCCAGTTTATCTGGCAAATCTGGAAAATCAGGAGCTAGAAAATGCCACGATGCTCACCCTCTTCTTCGATACAGTTGCTGTGCAACAGAACAGCGATGGAGAGCGCTTGCTCGTTTCAACAATCGCTTAGCGCTGTTATCTTTTACATAAACAGAGTGCGAAGGCGCTCTTGGTTAAACGTATCGGGTTGAGCACACAGAGTTGTTTTCACTGCATTTTAGATAACTTGGCATACCTCTCTAAAGCAATCAAAACTCTTCCCCGTATCTTCCTGTGAATTAGTCTCATATATTCGATATAGCAGTAAAAAAACTCTGCCGTAAGACCTATAGCCTTCTTAAGCGTCAGAAACATTGCTGGATTCCTTAGAACTCTTTGTCTTCAACGGAAGAAAAAAAAAAAAAAATCAGAGTTTCCACGGAAACTCACTAAAATATCCAGAGTTACAGAAAATCTTTGCACAATTAAGCTCTAGGCAGATTTGTCTTGAAGCTCAGTCTCTGCTGCGCTTGACACTGAACAGACTCATCATGCCCATCCCACAGCCTTTTGAGATGGAAATCAGAGCCCGGTGAAACTCTGAGTGCGCAGCACTGCTTCCCCACGGCAAGACGCTCCAGCGATTTCTTCTGCGAAGTCTGTTGTTCATCTGCAGAGCAGCACGACCCATTTCTGCTCGCCCTGCGTGGATCTGAGAGGACACCCACGCCCACACGACCTGCACACGAATGGTGAGGTCTGAACCTGGGGGAGAAAAATCCACCCAGGTCTCACTAGCCGTAGGAGCGTGGCAGTTCACCGCAGCCGCTCTCGCCTGGAGACGCCTCCCGCCTTGCTCCCTTCTCCCAGCAAACCCCATCTTTGCCTCCTGCTTCTCCCGTTCCTCCTGCTGTACCTTGTGCTTCAGCCCCCAGCAGCTCGTTGAATGTCCTCGCTCCTCTCTCTTCTCTCATGGCCTCACCTAAAGCTCTTTTTCTACTGGGAGTATGAGAAAGCACCAGCTCGGCAAGGCAGAAGGCAATTCCTTGACTTACCCTACACCTAGTGAGAAGGCATTCCCATCTCAGACCTGCTCCTTGCACACACACCTGTAGAGCAAAACGTACCCAGCACTATTCTTCTTCCCGGCCACGCTCATTTTTTGAGTACAACAGTTTCCAAACAGGACTGTGAGTCCAAAAATATCGGCATCCATCCTGCTGCCAATGGGTTCAAGCACCGCACAACCCTTGCGTTCAAGTCCCACCAGCTCCTTTGTGCCAGGCAGTGTCGATAAAAGCACTGATCCAGGCACAACGGGCAAATAACACCTGGCTTTAGTGAAAGAGAGACGAGTCAAACACAGACTCGGATCTGTAAGTATGGCTGATGTCAAACCAGCGCTTAGAAGTACAGCCATTAACTAACAACAGCCTAACGAGGGCGGAAAGATCCCCACGGGATCTTCATCTAGTCCGAAGGGGAGGAGGAGGAAGACTCAAGAAGAGGGTAAGTCTCGCAGAGGTGGGAAGAGAAGGAGACACAACCGGAGCGTGTGCTCCTCTGACACCACGTAGTGAGGACAGAGAAAGAAGGGAAGACAGATCAAACAAAAGGTGAAGCCACGGCAAGACCGTCAGAAACCCTAACGAGAAGAGAAGAGAGCAAAACCAGCGTGGGAGACTAACACGCAATTAGTGGATACGTACGTGTCGATAACTAAGAGGGACACCTGACGGAGGACAAGGACAGTATATAAAGCTGGAAGAACCTCAGCAAATCTACTAATGTCAGTGACACTGAGAAAACACAAGCAACTTATTTTCCCTTCAGGAGGGAGTAAAATAGCACAAGGACATCATTCGAAGAGCAAAGGCTTACGATGGCAGATCTTTGGCAGCTCTCAGCCCCCAGCCTTTCTTCTCAGTGAGGATCACTTCAACATCTGCATGTTGTTTCTTCTGGAAGCGCCTGTTGGAGCAGTAGTCGCCGTTTGGGCACCTGGAAGAACTAAGGGAAGGAAACGGAACAAATCAATTCCCAGCAAGACAAGAGCAATAACAGAAACAGCTCAGATGGAAAATAGATACCAAGGCACCATAATAAATTCAGTGTAAAACCTTCAAACATGTTTTGCTATAAAAAGCATAACCATCTGACTGTCAACGTGCAAATGCAGACAATTTATTTCTGGAAGGAAGATAAAAACATTTGGAATGCGAATGCCGCTGTACGTCTATGTCCTATCAAAATGGGATGAATTGGCCTCTCCTCCCCCCGTTTTATGGGTTCTTCCCCCAAGATATCCCCTTCCCCTACATCTACTGCCTGGGCTATGAAATAAAAAAAAAAAGGGCAGGGCCTCTGCCAAGTAATTCCTCTCCTTCCACCCCAGCTGGTGACAATCCACGTGCCAGGGGGCAAATCCCACTAGGCGCCCCGTCCCCTGCCTCCCGCTCACGTGGAGCTCCCTCTTCTCCCAGCCTCTTCCAGGAGGGAAAAGGAGACGACGGCTGTAACCTGGTGAGGCTCTGGGGAGAGGAGAGGGATGCAAAAGGAGAAATGAAAGGAAATAAGGATATCAAGTAGAGCTACATTTGCATTTCTGACTCCCTCCAACCACGCTTATGATGGACTAAAGTTAAGGCTGAGGAGCAGAAGACTCCAGGCATTTGTAGTGGGTTTTAACAGGGGGTTGCTAAGGTCTAGCCTCCTGCAGAAGATCTAAGGTCAGATGCTGGTACGTAGGCTCTGAAGATCACTCCACACCAGCCAGTGAAAATGAGAGCGCACGGAAAGCTTGTTGCCACCGCCCAGGAAAGTCTGAATTCCTTTAGGGGCTCCCAGGTCATCTCATGGACAACACCGCCCAACGCTGCAACTCATGAAACACTACTTACCACTCTATCATGAGCAGGCGATTGAGACAGTCTTCTCCACAAGCAACCTCCCCCTGAGCTCGCTCTTCTTTGGAGAGAGGAGGGCATTCGCACAGCATTCGCTTAATATCCCGGTGAGATTTGTTCTTCTTCCTGTTGAAGACAAGTCATTGAAATACAGGTTAGACAGCAGCTGGGTAGAGAAATTACTCCTCCATCTTTATCAGTTGTTACCGGAGGAAATTAATTTATTCTCTAGAAACAGGGCGTATGGATTGATTACCTTTGGACAACCACAAGATGGTACAGGGGTAACCAAGGACACTGGTTTGAGTGGGAGGTGATGGCCTTCTGATCACAAAAGACGAGTTCTCAGAAAGACATCCCAGGATATTTACCTCTTTTTTTTTTTTTTTTCACCTTTTCCTCAATGTCCACAATTCAGTTTTACTTCCAAAGCAGATGTGCACATGCGCACACACCTCCACCCAGAGGAAGGACTAAACTCCTTCATTTCATCACATAAGTAAAGAAGCCAATTTCCAGAAAATTCAGTTCCTGATTTTTCTAGACAGAGGCTTTCTCACTAACATAGTACCAGTTCTAAGGTTTAAATTAAAAGGATGAACTTCAATTAGCCTCTCCTGAAATACTATATTCTGTAATCATATATAATACTACGGAGACAATCTCCCTCCCAACCTTAGCTATTCTGTAACATCCATTTGGTTTCGCTGATCCAAAGGCCAGGAGAAAACCTATATTCTAAAATATTAATATATAAACCATTAGTTGAGCGCACGTACCATTTTAAAATAGCTTTCTTTTAATAAAGCAAATTGGAGGGTTTAGCTACTTAAACCTCTGCTTTACTGCCAAATAAGACGATGAAAAAGAAAACAAGAAAACTGCAGTTCTAGAAAAGGTAGGGCATCAAAGGCATCTACTGATATTCTAGTTGCCATGAGATGATTAGGGAAATGCCTCGGAGCGTGGATCCCAGCAAGACAAAAAAAGGTGTAAGAAAAAAATCCTGGCTTGAAATAAATAGCAGGGTTTATCTGCAGATAAGCGGTTGGTATTCAGACTCTGAATCAAGAATATCTTTTAAAATGCATTTATTAAAAAAAAAAAAAAAGCCATTTTAGTGAACAAAAGATGTGGCAAAGCCTTGAGTGTAAGACCCCAACACAGGTTTAAATTGGCCCATGTGAAGCGTCCCACCAAGCCGGTGCTGCTCCCGGTGCCCTCGCTGCCGGCGAGCACCGGCGCTTGGTACCCAAAGGTTCGGCAGGAACGCCGTTACTCAACCACCCTTGGGGAATCACGAGACGAAAACGGGCCATGAAGTGAAATGAAATGGCAAGATTTTAAACAGGCATAAGTCATCAGAAGGCTTTACCACAGTCTGTGCCAGGAAAAAGAACTGGTTACAAGCTCGTACGGCACTCTCACCTATGCTTTAAAGCCAGAGCGAGTATTTTTTTGGCAAGGATGAAGGTCGTTGAGCCCTGAAGCAATACACTTACTAATCATCCCTAAAGCTCAGAAATAGATGACTTTTTTGTCAAGGGATAACATCCTGTTCAACGTTCCCATGCAAAAAGAGAAAAGGATAATCTGCAACCAACAGCTACCCTCTGATATTTCAAATTACAGTCTGCTAGATCTAAAATAACTCATCTGAGATGACAAGTAATTACATGTAAGTAACCAAAGCCTTCGGAAACACACATTGTTTGTCCGAAACCTTTCCCACACCCAGATTTCCCCGTGCCTTCGGAAAGGGGGCGAGCTGGCATTTGGGGACACTAAACAGACACAAACTGGCAAGCCCAGGGGTGATGCTGAGAGACGGCTCTGGGCTTTAATGTAGCTGCACCAAGTTCAGACGAACGGCAGACAACAGAGAAGAAAGCAAAAAGCTTGCAAAAAAATTAATTACTCTTAGAAATTACCATGGATACAAGAATAACATGTTTACTTGGTGCCGATGCCAGTAATCCCACGTGTGCAAGTCCTGCCTGATACCCAAATCAACACTAGACAAAGGGGGTGCTGCAAGACAACTGAGAAGAGGGTATAAATAAACCATCCTCCCCCCGTATCTCCCAATCTTCCACCTCTTCTCATCACCAGGGCCTGTCTGGGCCCAACCAGGGTTTTCTGTTTAGGAGGAGAGACCCAGGAGAGGTTTAACACTCGCCCAGCATCGTGTCCTCTACGAGCAGCTTTGCTAGACGTCGGGAACGCGACATCCCTCCCTCCCTCCCTCCCTCCCTCCCTCCAAGTTATGCCAATTCGGCCATTAAAAAAAAGCTATCACAGAATCAAATATAACTTAAAATCTAAAATTGCTATAGGCAAGGAAAAAAAAAAAGGTTAAAATATCAGTTACCTTTCTGTCAAGTACACATTCTCCTCAATAAGGTCAAAGTAACAGGGCATCTTTCCTTGCTTGGCAAACTCCTTCCAGCGCTGGGGGTCTCTGAAGTCGTCCATGATACACAACCGACCGACCATGGAGGAATCCTGCGGCGCCGACTCCACTTGCTCTCCCTCCGGTTTCACCTTCTTCTTCTCCCTCAAGTCCACGTCGCTCTCAGAGTCGCTCTCCAACTCCGGGCGTCTTTTTTTTGGTGGACCTCGTTCTTTCACATCGTTTTTTTCCAAAACCTTCACCTCCTCCTTCTTCTCCCCACCAGGCACCGGCTCCTTGGTCGAATTGCTGCTGATCTCGTGTGCCTGCACTGAGCCTTTTTCTTTCTGCCCGGGCACCTGGCATTTACTTGAGGGGCTGGGAAAACGAGGCTTGCAGTCATCATCCCAACGGTCATCCTCTTCATACTCCTCATGATCCTCCGTTAGAGAATCCGGTACTTGCCCTTGAATTCGTTCGTAATTAACTGCAGAAGGTCTGCTAGCGGACCTCGCATCCCAGTAACTGTTGCCTTGCCAGTAACTCTGAGAGGCACCGTACGCTCCTGAGCCCGGCTGGTAAACGTAGCCCGAGTAGACCCCGAAACTGCTATCTGGCTGCTGGTAGGTGCTACTGGGCTTCTCCGGCTGAGAAAAGTCCCAGCCCAAACCACCCAGATCCTCCGTTGTATGAAAACCATCCAGCCTGGAGAAGTCTCCGAGGCCAGACTGGTTAAGCCCACCCTTCCCTTGCCTACTGTCTGGCTTGGAAGAGCTCGTCTGGTGTCGGGATTTATCGGCACTTTCGAAACTCTCCGGCAGACAAAACTGCTGCTCGTCTTGTCGGCCGATCGGTCTACCAATGGACATCAGCTCCTTCAACATTATTCTCTCGTCCGGGTTGGGTTTGCCGTGGGAGTCTGCCGTCAGGTCTGCCTGGCTTGTACTGTCAACACCGTCGCTCTGAGGCTGGCACGGATCCGGCCGCAGCTCCTCCATCTCCTTCCTGCTGAGCTCGGTAGAAGTTGCCGGACTCTTCTCCATCCCTCTAGGAGAACATCTGCTCTCTACTTGTGGACCACCTTTACTCGCCATATTCTCCGGTCTCTCTTCATAGTAGGGTCTACTGGGCTCCGGCCGCTCGTCGTCCCAGTGGTCGGAGAAGCGCCTGTTGCCCTGGCTGCTCCGCGAGGAGCCAGGGCTGCTCTCCTCCATCACGATGGTCGAGTTCTTCGGTACGACCACAACAGACTGGAGCCGTTTCCGTGGCGCGCCGTCATCAGAATCCGAGTCCTCCGTGTCACTGTCTTCACTGCCCCCCTCGCTGTCGCTCTCCCCCGTGTCAGAGTAATCGTCGTGGCCAGTGGGAACAAATTCAGCAGCGTTGCCGCTGCTGTCGCACGTCGGGGCTTGAGTTACCGTCTCCATTTCTTCTGCAGTGACAATGACATCGCACGAGGGAAACAAGGCATCTGGAAAAGCCGAAGCCACCAAGGGCTCGTTTCCCTCGTCCTTCTCAGCCAATACGCCGGGACACCGAACTCTCAAATCATCTGGCCCAACTCCCTCGGTGGAAACAGCACTTTCTTCCACGACCTCTCTGCCGCGGTGCTCCAGCGGCACTTCCGAATAGTACGAATGTTCATCTTTGACCGATGGCTTGCCTTTTGCCGAACCAAGATCAACGTGCTGAGTATACAACTCGAGCATCTCTTCGGCTTCCAAATGCTGCAGCAGCTCCTGGCGTCCATCTGGCGGTGGCACGTCCCATTTGGAAGAGACGCTCTCCTCCAGCACGGGATGGTCCAACCTGAGCCTTGGGGAACAGCCATCCTGGGAGGGATCTGTGCTCGAGCTCTCCGCTGCCAGGCTAATTTTATGGGAAGGATGACCATGCTCATCGTCACAGGCAGACTTTGAGTGGTGATCCTCCGTGCTCTCATAATCGCACGTGACGGTCTGCGGCTCTACCTGCATGTCCAAGAAAGTCTCGGACGTAACTTTTAAATCTGCTGGTTCTGCTTCAATTTCAACTTCCGAATGATACAAAGCAGGGGTGGCATCGTCTGAAATGTAGCAAAAAACTGGTTCTTTGGTTTTGTCACATGGAGTCGCCTGATCATCCAGCTTCTTAAGTACAGTTTTAGTGTGATCTACATTCACGACGGGCAAAGGGATGGCTTCCCCTTGCTGCTGCGGGACCGGAGCCTCCACTTGCCCAAACAGACTGTTGCACTCACTGGACTGGACCCGAGAATCGTCCAGCTCTTGCTCTTGAGATGCATACGTGCTCTCAAACCCATTAGATGGCAACGGATACGACAGACTCGTCTTCACGACAGGCGACGCTTCTGACCGACACAGGCTATCGTCAGAAGACGCGGCGACATCCTCTGTTTTGGAGGCACTGGAAGTTGCCAAACCATCAGCCCTACCCTCCGGGGACCCATTTACACTCAACTCCATGGGGAAACATGTTCTTAACTGATCGTGCTTTATCTTTAATAAAGTTTCTTGTTCCTTAACACTGTCGTGGCATTCATTTCCTGTAAGTTCCTCGGACTTTGAGTTAGCAAAACCCGCTTTCGATTCGTCTGCCCTTTTAAAAGCGGGCGAATCGTTTAACTGTTTTAATGGAGAAAGTGTCTTTTCCCTTTCAAATTTTTTTGCAATGGACACCCTGATCTCATTGCTTTTTAGACAAGAGGTCTCTAAATCTAGAGAATTAGACTGCTGTTTTATTTCTTCGATCGATTCTGTACAACAGAAAGAACTCTTAAATTTATCAGGCTTTGGTGCGGGGGTCTTTGAAGGGGTGGACTTATAACGGGAGGAATTCACATTACTGTCGGGCTTAGAATGGGATGTCCCCTTTCGATAGCCTAGCTCATCAAGGGGAGAGCACCTTTTGGTTACTTCACTTTCTGAAGTCCTTTTTGAATCTCTATCTGCTTTCGAAGAAGACCTTCCTCTCCTCTCCACGTCGGCGTGAGACGACTCTACTTTGCTGTCCCTGTCCGACTTAGAGTAAGAAGTCCTCGAGTCTCTGTAGGAGGAGGAGGAGTGGGATGACGTACGCCTCGAGTCACTCGATCTGGAATGTGTCCTCCTGTACTCGTCCTCCGAGTCCGAGCTCTCTCGCGCCCTGTTGTCTGCATACGAGCGGGAATATCTCGACCTTTCCCTGTACGGGGAGCTCCGATGGTACCTGCGGTCGGATTCGTAGTAATGCGAACGCTCCGACCTCGAGTAGGAAGAGCTGGTTCGGGAGCCCCGATCGGATCGGGAACGGGAATGAGACCGGCTTCGCCTTCTGTCTCTGTCTGATCGAGAGCGAGAGGACGCATACCGCGAATCTCTTTCCGATTTTGAATAGCTCGAGTACTTCTCATCCCTGTCCGACCTGGAGCGCGAGGAGGACTTCCCCAGGTCGTCACCTCTGAGGGACGCGGAGCTTCTTCTGGGATCTCTCTCCTTTTCCGTACTGGATATCTTCAGCTCGTGTGACCGCTGGCTGGAGGAGGTCCTCACCGAATCTTCGTCAGACTCGGAGCCCAGCAGCGTGCCGTCGGACTGGGAGAACTTCCTTTTGGACCCCTGCCTCCGGGAGCAGAGGGGAGCACCCTTCGAGCTGTCGGAAACCTCATCCTCTTTCCCAATATGGGAATCTTCCTTCTGTGGAGTTATTTCCGTCTGCTCGGGCGTGTTTTGAGCTACACGTTCTTCTGAACCGCGCGATACCGCATCCTGTTTGACGTCCGGTTCCAAAGCCTCTTTAGGTACCGCGTGGCACGGCTCCTTCGAAGTGGGGACTTCGGCTTCCACGGGCGGCGACAGCAACAGCGTCGACATCAGCGTTACTGGCAGTTGTGGCAAGGCTGCCGCTGCAGGAACTGGCATCGATGCTGCTGGCAACACCGTCGGCGGAGGGGGAGGCGGGGGAGGCGGTGGCGTTGAGGGAAAGTCCGCGGCCAATGTCACTGGTTCCGTTACCGGTGCCACAGCCGGCGGCGGTGGCGGTAGTGTTGCTGCTGTAGCTGGTGGCGGCTTTGCTGTGACATTAAGTAAAAGTTTTTTAAAATGGATCTTCCCTAATTCTACCTTCGGTTTTGGAGGTGAAGACTCCTCAGCTGAACCAGCGGCATCCCCCAGGTCCATTTTGCTTTTGGGGTTAAAGTCAGTCTGAAGGGGGACTGCTGGGGAGTTCTGAGTTTCATTTTGTTTCTCGTTTCCGAGACCAGTCAGAAATCTATTCGGTAAGGTTTTCTTGGTTAAACTAAAGCTGAAAGACACCTTTTGTCTTCCTTGCTCCTCAAGGTTAACCTTTGTTTTGGTGCCTTTGGGCAAAAAGCGACTCGAAGCAACGCCTTTGAACACTGGGCCTTTGATAAAGCCACCTTTCTGCACGGTTTCAGGCTTGCCCTGCAAAAGAAAAAGAAGATGCAGTTAGAGGGATTGTTTTTTGGGGGTTTTAACTCTGTTCTACGGGCACACTGAACCATTTTGGTTTACCTGGTGAATTTTTCACGATGATAAAATAGAAATTGATACCCTGGGCAGGAGTCTGGGATAGCACAGCCGCGCTGCCTTTGCGCCTGGCTCGCTCTTGCACAAAATCAATTAAGCAGTCATTCCCAGTTTGGAGCAAAACCTCCTTTGGGGTTTGGACTGAGGCTTTTTAACTGACTTATTAATGACCAAACTGAAAGTACTTTTTTCATTTAATTCTTAGGTTTTTTATAAAGAGATAGGGTTCAACATATAAAGTTATTTGAAGAGATAGCACCGCTTTATTCGTGCTGTTTCTGTCGTCCCAGGCTCCAAAATACCTGCATTTTTAAGCTTTAAGTGTGTTTGTTTTCACGTCCCAGGAGACTGCCCCTGGACGCATTTGGTTTCAGCATGAATCAGACTACCCAGAATTACAGCAGCCGTTTTAAGCCCCGTCCTTTCCCACCTCCTGCCAACAGCCTTAGCTCAATCATTCGTAATTCCTAATAAGGTTCCAGGCTCAGGCTTAGATCAGTATTAATATAAAAACCTCCAAGAATTCCCATCAGGACCCAGTCGTGCGTGATGACTCTGTCACCTCCAGGCCAACCGACTGTAATACGCTCCACGTGCACCTCACCAGAAGCTATCTGCTGTCTCCTGCCCAGGATCTCACTCGCCGCCTTACAGTGAGGACCGTGCTACAGCAAGTCCGTTCGTTTTCGATGCTAATGAGCTGAAAGTCATCTTCTCCAGGACATTAAGAGCTCAGGATCTCCACCGAGAAAGCTGCCGTGACAGCACTCGCAAGCGAACCCCGGCTTTGCCAACGGAGCAAGTCTAGAGCAACAAAGCTCCTTCAACATGGGAACCTCTTCCCTCGCAGGATGCACTTATCCAAGCCCAAGAGTAGCAATTTTCAGAGCATGAAGCACCGTACGTTTACCCGTCTTAGCATCCCTCCAACTATTTTAAAGCTTAGGGCTCGTCTGCGCAAAAGCTGCGTCACAGGCGTGCAATCCCTGAAGACGAATGTTGCCGCACCGTGGCAAAAGGGTGGTGTTGTCAACGGTCTTTATCCCTGCAAATCCAAACTGCATTAGTGTAACTACAGTCTGTGTGAGAAGCGTAACCCCAATGGAAACAGTTGTACCACTATAAAAACTGTACGGAGCTGGGTTTTACTCCCATAACTGTTGCATGAACACATCTTTGGCAGCAGCAGCGGTTTCCTGCAACCCACTGTGAATTATTACGTACTTTGTTATCCTTTAACTTTTGCAAAACAATGCATAGCAGCTCAGGCTAACGGCACCGTAGTAAATTATTAAATAAGACATCGGTGGAATGGAAATCCCCACCTCATTCTATTCGCAGCCTTGGACATCATATATACAAAGATATCCTCATTTTTGATGAAACGCACGGGGTTTTATTTTAATTGTGAAAACCATGTCACGGTGTCCACCTGACTAGTCTCGGCTACCCAACCCAGCACCATACACAACATTTGATCTTCCCCAGCAGATGATTAGCTGCGTTCTGGAAAAAATGGGTGCAAAAAATGAAAAAAGCACTCCTTTGAAATGGGTGTTATTTATCTGGGTGCCATTTCATGGATGTCTTCAAACGAGTGCCGTGGCTAAAAGGGCACCCAAAAGGTGACCTTGAAAAAAAGCGCACGTCCCTACGCTTGCCCAGCTCTGAAACGCGCTCCTCTCTCCACAACCACGGTCTCACAACCATCTCCAGAAAGTCATGCTGAAAATACTATCCCTGTTTTCAAAAGAATCCACACATCAGAAGTGATCCGGAGACTAATACACAAGTGTATATGAACTAATTCACGGAAGCATACAGGACAAAATTAGGTGTTCAGCCCGTTTGGTACGAGTTTCTACATGTCTGAACGCTACTGAGACCACCCTCCCGTCAGACACCAGGCTCAGCCTCCTGAAGAGCAAGGAAACATCGTTTTGTGGGTTTGCTGGGTCAATTATTATTCCTACGTGACCAGAAATTCACACCTTTTTACCCCTGACCTGTGTATATGTCGTGGGACAATGGAAAAAGTAAGAGATCGGGTTCCTATCTTCATGCACACCCTGATGTCTAATGGAAGGAGCCTCCACAAATCTGAATCCAAATCCTTATCAGAGATTGGATTCACCTATTATGCCAATTATATATTAAAAAATAATTTGTGTATATATAGAAAAATATAGCAAAAATATAATAAATACAGTGCATCAGCATTCAAGAGGTTTTTTTCTTGCTACAACTTTTGTGAAAGTATTTTATGTGCAAAATTCACAGTAATGGAAATATGTCGATGTTTTGATCAAAATCTTTCTAACTTCAAGCACAGCAGCTCTGAAATCTGAGCTCACACGTGAATAACGGGGTTTGGATACATCCACCTTCACACAAAACACAGGACCTGAAGGCAAAAAAGGAGCTGCTAAGCTTCTATTCCTCCCCTTTTCACAGTCTATTCAGCAGAGATGATACATCTCAGAACAAATGTTTCACCCTCACGTGCCCACCCTTCCCAGGGTTTTTTTTTCTTAAATAACACCAAGTTTAACAAAACATGACTGACAGAATTTTACACATACTCCACAGGTAGCTTTTGAAATTTAATAGGTAACAATTACTGGCAAAAGCTCTCTAGCAGAAGGGGAGTTCTCCTTCCTTTAATGTTTTACAGAAAGGGAACGTTCCCCAAAACGTTGCTGTGGGTATTCTGCAGAAAGGAAAAGGCGACAGAAGCGCACGCTGCGTATTCAGCGGAGGTACACGGTTACCGAAGCAGCAGCGCTCCTGCAGCTCTCAGTTCGCTGGGAAGGTAGGGAGGACGCGCAGTATGCTCACCAGCGCAGCCGGAACAGATACGGTCCTACAGCACCAAAAACCATCAGCAGCAGTCGTTCCTATGCCGGGATATTATAAATTGTTCCAGTCCCTGGATGTTTTCTCCTTTCCCCTTAAATTCATTGAGTCACACAGCAAAACTGTGAATTTTTTTCACAGATTAAGTCCTTAAATAATGATCTTCTCGTGGTGCAGAAAGCAGCGCCTACCTACACCGAATGACTCAAGGGCACCGTTGCGCTCCGCTATCGCATCCCTGTGTGTAGATGGCAGAAGTGGTACTGAAGGTGGTCCCCTTCTTTCCCGGATTTAACCATGGAACTAGAGGCACCCCAGAATAACATCAGTTTGCTTTATCTGGACCCTCAGTCTCTCTTGACTCAAGAAATCTACAGGTCAAAGTAACCAGGTTGAGCTAACGCGTGTCTCAGGAGCTACATCAAGAAAGGAATCAGTTTTACTCACCTCATTTTCTTCTTCTCTGTTGCAATCCAGCCGAGAAAACATGCAAAAGAAAACATAAGAAGAAGGTGTAAACTTCAGGCAGAAACAAGAAACGTAACGTTAGATCCCCGGTACTGCAAACGGGATGGACCCGGGGACACAGGGAGAGGGTAACACCAACCCTACAAATAATCCTGCTGCAAGAGATGGCCCTACCAACATCACCCAATGGTCAAGCAGACACGCCAACCGCCTCTGAAGGGGAGCACGGCGTAGTTTTGAAGCTCAGTAATTTCAACGCTGAAAATTCTACGTGGACTTCGACAGAGCAAACATTTTTTGAGCAAAAGCAAATGGTGTTGTCTTTTGAGGGTCTGCAAACCAGCCAGAACACTATTTCAACAGACACTGCAGGGGTAAGGCAGCCGTAAAAATCTTGAAAATGAGATGTAGGAAGCTGAATTTGGTTTTCTTTCAATTTTAGTGTTTTCCTTAGCAGCCCAGAAACAGTGAAAGTATCCGCCTCTCTCATCGCCAGAAATACTTACGAACACCTTATTGCTGTATGACCTACTATGGATCTGCAGCCCGGGCTATTTACCATGATGCTTAGAATTAATTAATCGGCAGTCTGGAAGCTAGCCGCTTGACAATGAACTAATTTGGAGCGTTACCTTGATCCCAACCTAACCTGCCAATGCTGAGCCAACGGGAAAGCCCAACTTTCCTTTGCTTCCCCAAGTTCTTCACTCCAATACCACGAGCAAAGCAGTTTCTCCAACAAGGAAGGAGAAGGAAGAAGAACACGACTACTCTCCTCCTGCTCTGCCCGATACCTGGGAGAGCTTCAGCGAGTTTCTCGGCCCCCAAAGGAAAACTACAGAAGCAGATGTAGAAGTTTCAGCGGTTACCGACACGCCTTAACCGAGATGTCAACAGCTCATCTGTTTTATCTGTTATTTCCTCTACCAGAAGTCCAAAAGCGTTCTCCAGTGCTCTAACCTTTACGTTTGCATGCAGACAGCCTCCTCCCTCTCTGCCTTACAGGGGAAGTTTTCATCTGGACCTTTGCTAGATTTTATCAGCTTTTGAGCCACAATTCGGCCCTGTCGTGGTGACACGGTGAAAGATTTCTTGCAGAAAAGGTTCGCAGATTTCAATCCAAACATCAGCTAATTGAGAAGTTATCAGTTTCTGGAAAAGAAAGCCGAAGCTCTCGGTTTCTGTGTAACCCAGGCAGGGACCCGACAGGGTGACGGCACGGCAATAACCACCTATTTCCCCATTTAAACCATCATCAACAGAGAATTAGGAGCAACCTGCTAGAAAGACCTATCACCAGCAGTAATATACTCCTGCCTCTACGAAGGCTGACGTCCAATTCATAAAGCTTATTAATAGTTTATACATTATTCTTACAGCAGCAAGAACAGGGTTTGTTTTCATTGAGGAAACATGAGCCATGAGTTTAAGCAAGCTGTGGAGTACACCAGGGCACGCATGTGATTTAATGGGGTTAAGCAAGCCATGAATTCAAAATACTGCTGGTGCAGAGGAGGTCAGAAGCCCTCAAAGAACAGCACTTTGACACAAATTAGCGCCTAAAAGGAGGTTTCATCTTTAGGATCCCAGAAAGTGAAGTTTTAGACTTCCAGGACACCGACGGTGTTGACAGTCACATATTTTGAGTGTCAAACGCAAGCGTTTACAGGGGTGAGAACAGCACTGAGGTCTAGTGTAGCCAAGACCCAACAGGAACATTGGATTCAATGATCTTAAGAGTCTTTTCCAACCTAAATGATTCTATGATTCTATGAAGATTTTCAATACATCCATAACCAGACATGTTGTGATACAGCGCAGAATAACAACCAACAGATGAAAGCTGGTGGTCCTAAACCAAAAAGAAGTAACTGCCTCCTTATACATAAGAACATGGATTTAAGTAGCTATATATTGGGAGACAGGTAATGAAGGTTAGTATTTATAATAAATATCCTGCTGTAAGACTAAAGTAACTAATTCCTCTTCACAATCCATTTTTGCTCGTTGCTGAAACGTCGCATAAAACGGGTATTAAGCTAAAATGCTGACAAGCACACAAAGTAAGTCTCCAAAAACTGAAAGCTAAGAATAAAATTTTCCCTTCCAAGAGGGCATGCCTACAGAACAGCAGGAATCACAGCACGATCCGGGCCGGCTCTAAGCTCACGTCCTGCTCAAAGCTTGCAGCCACAGCAGATTTCCCGGACAAGACGCCGGGTTGGTAGAGCAGCCTCAGCATCTGCCACCTCGAAACAGCCGCTCCACGAAGGCGGACGGCAGAGCACCAGCTTCTGCACGGGGGGTCAAAGCAGGCAAGAAAACTGCAGAACACTGAAGGGGAAAAAAGATAGTTAAGATCCTTCAAAACCCAGAGAAAATCTTGCAGGAGAAAATGAGCTGCCTTAGGAAATTTTGCTGCTCTACAGCCACTCGGTAGCGAGACTCGTCTGCCCTTGGGGGGGGGAAATTGCTAAAATTTCAGCAGCTTAAAGGGTGGCAAGTGAGAAATCAAAATATCGAAAGACAGAAAACAGTTAAGAGGGGACCAAACAGAAGAAGATGTTGCATGAATTTAACTGGTCGTTTAAAATAAAATACGTAAGAATGAAGTAGATACGACATTACTGATAATGTATCTTGTATAGTCCTAGATGTCTACACAAACAATTTAATTTCTACTGGACAGAGAAGTATTTCTTCTCAGTGAGGGAACAGTAGTATTCCCTCTCTGCAGCAGTATTGCAGCCAGTTATGCCCAAGTGCTTGCCCCTCCTGAATTACCCCTCCATCACCAGCTAAAGCAGCCGTCGGCAGCAGAAAGTCGTCCCACCTCGCTACGGGTGCCCTCGCGCAGGTTAACCTTAATGAAGGAGGCAGCTGGCTTGGGTTATGGATCACATTTCCATCTACAGCCTCTTCCTTCGCCCCAGATGAAAAAAATATAAATAGATTTCCAAAATTAGTGAACACGTTGCTGTTCGCTCGAAACCCTTTTGCCAAATTCCTCCCACGCTGGGTCTGAAGTTACATAAAACCCCCACGTTACGAGCCTGAGGAAGGAGCTGGCACGCAGGAGACCCGGCACAACAAGAGCGTACGCGAGCTGGGTGGGGATCCATCCAAACACACAACCCGCAGGTTTTCCAGCAGGTTTCCAGCCCCAGAGGTTTAGAGCAATCCCACTTGTTTCCCTCCGGCTGCACCTTGCTATCTGGAGGTACATGAAAGGAAGACTGTTATGAAAATTAGCATTGAATTCATGCACTTAGTGGCTCGTTTCTGTGAATGTCAAGAGACAGGGCTTGTTAAAACCCAAATTAAAACTCAAAGCAAAACTGAAGACCTCTACAAACAAGTGGTTAATAAATTTAAAAAAAAAAAAAGGGCAAAACAGGGAACTGTACCATCTTTTATTTATCTACAGAAGCCCTATGTATTAGTATTTAAAAAAAAAAAATTAAAAATCAGTCTGCCCCTAAACTAAACTTTAAACGAACAATTTTGCCAGTCAGTTCTGATTAAGTAATGACAAATACCGGTCAGGTAACAGGAAGATGTGCTTGCACGCACCCCACAAATGCACAACTGCACCCAGCAGCAACCACGGCAGCAAGTAAATCCCAAATCCCCACGCCGTACAGAGGAGTTTGTATTTGCAGGAAAGGTTTTTTTACAGCTATGGACCCACATTTCTACCAAAATTCTTTATATAAATTTATCAATGGCCTTACATAGCATTCTTTTACCATGGCTTTATTCCTTCAGCTTTCCTACTCATGGAAACGTCCCAGGTTTGTCACGGGCACGTTAATAAAAAATAAGGTTGTATTTTAATTCTGAGGTTCAGCAGCTTCAGCATTTCTTAAGATGCTTAAACAGCTTGACATGAATGAGACTTCTCTCCTTTTTAAGATGTAATCCACACTGTAGTCTGAACTATACGCAGGCTTTGCTTATGCTAAAAAAGCAAACAAAAAAACCGCCTTCAGGCTTCTAAAGTCTAAATGACAAATGCTGGTCTGCATTAAGACAAAACTTGAAGAGCCTCACCTCCCATATGTCCTCTTCCCCCCCCCCCTTCATTTTCTTCTTAAGAGAGAAAAATCTGGAAGCCTAAAGCTTTTCTTATCTAAACATCTGCAAGACTAACAACCCTGCAAGCCTAAAAAGCCCCAGCCCGAGCAGGCACTCAGCACCCCTTGCTTTAAGCTGACGGGGTATTGTGCAGGCATTAGCATAGGTCCATCTGAAAGCCTCTACCTGCCTCGGCAATTACCTTTCTTTCTGAAGGAAGGAAACAAAATGCAAAACCTCAGCACCCAACCCGAGGAAATCCGAGGAAATCCCGACCTCCAGACTGTTTTCCTTAGGCCGGGTTAGCCAGAAATGTCCTGCCAGCGTGGGCATGCAGATGGACTCCCACAGCTGCCCATGGATCCACCGACCTCCATCCACAACACCAGGGCTAAGCAAACCAGAAGGCGACGCTACGAATTTAACACCTCGGGTGGAAATCTGCAGTTCCAGCAAGATCCTAAAACCAAAAAGGAAATATCTAGGCAGATTTCACCCCTGCCCGGCCGGCGACGGAGGGCTGCGCCTCCGGGCTTCTGCCGCCGCCGTGCACCATGATGCTGTAGATGAAGTTCACTTGGCTGCTGCTCTCATTCAGCTCCTGCCATCCTCGAAACCGAACAGTTTGATAAAACACTTACAGGTCTGAAGTGCTACTGCCCACCCGGTTTATTAGTCTCTAATGGGGCCGGCTAGAGATAAAAAACAAGGA
This sequence comes from Spheniscus humboldti, assembly GCA_027474245.1. Classification (NCBI taxonomy): domain Eukaryota; kingdom Metazoa; phylum Chordata; class Aves; order Sphenisciformes; family Spheniscidae; genus Spheniscus; species Spheniscus humboldti. Next base: position 178,650,488 of record CM049888.1, read on the forward strand.
CAAATGTGCAGCAGTCCCTACGATTAACTGAAATACGGTGCTGAATTGCTGTGAAACCTTTTGTACGGAGCACTGCGCTTTTAACACCCGAATGCGTCCCTGCTCCCAAAAATACTGCACCACAACCGGATAATGTACAACCAGAAAAAAAAAAGCAGGGAAGTTAATAGACAATCCTGCTCCTTCCCCCAAAAAGCCAGGGACAGAGGAAAGGCTAAAGCACACCCAGGACAGGGCGGGGGGGGTGGAAATCACTAACAGTATCAAACATTGTATTTAAACAGAAGCTTGAAACCAAGCCAAGCTCTCCAGAAAATGAGGTCAAGGCAGCTGCAAGCATATACCTGTCCCTGCGGCACATCCCCCAAACCCAGCTCTCCCATCCCCTGTTTTCCTAAATCAACATTTCCTAAACACACACCCCTGAAATGAACTTTATAAATCAAGAAAAACCCCGGACACGAGCCATTTCACCAGCAGGCATGAAAAAGATTAAGAAACTCAACCACCGTAGCTTCCACTTCGGGCCGGCCCGGGGTCCCGTTCCTCATCGGGCTGGAGGAGAGCCACCGAGAACAGATTCAAGAGGCATTACAACACAATATGGAAAACTTACAGCGCTACAAATTTTTTACTACGAGCGTTCACACTCCGCTCTCCACAGCTGGGGAAAATATAGGCTAAAAAAAAAAATGGCACGAGCTAAAATGCCTGTTCTTTGCCAGCCGGCAGCGCCGGCGAAGGGACTTCTGCCCAAGCTATGAATTAAGCCCTGGGTCCGGCGGAGCCCGTGCAGACCCTTCCCAGGGCAGGTCCACCCAACAGCGACCAAACCCTAAAGAGAAGGGGAAGAAATAAAGGGGGAAAAGGATGATTTTTGAGAAGAATTTGCTTTTGCTGCTGCTCCTCTTGCAAAGGAAAGTGGGTCAGAGAAAACAGACATTGGCAGGAGCATGTGAAAAGCCACAGGTTGAGGTTTTGGGTGGGTTTTTGGCCATTCACTAACTATTTAGCTATCTGTGTGTTAATAATATTAGCGTTTTAGAGAAGCTAGGATCTTCTGCTTCAGGAAAAAGACCTGGTTAGGAAGAAAACAATTTCCAGTGGTCTCCAGTCTTCTGCTCCAATAAAAGCACCGCGGGACCCAGCTCCTTCCCCAAAACTGCCCGGGAATTCCCAAACTCACCACCACGCACAGGGCTCCCGCTCTCCCCTTTCTGCTCAGTGCCAGGGCACGTCTAAAGGAGAAATCAAGTTTGAAATCGTGACAGCAATCATCGTAAGCAATGCTGTTCCCATGGCAGCCAGGCAAGGGATTTACCGACAGAGCACCGACACGGCAAGAGAAAGGACGAGGACAGATGACAGACGGGGGCGGGGGGGGACAGAAGAGCGGCAGTGCCAAAAAGAGAGGGCACAAACCCCCAGCTTAACTCGAAACCATGGCTTCTGGCTCAGCACTGTGGGAGCATCAGTCCTTGAAAAGCTTCCTCCTTCTCCTCCTCCTCCTCTCCCGAGCTGGGAAGGAGAGATTTCATCAGCAGCTTTTAGAGTTAGCATCCACCCATCAACAAAATTTAAATGGGGTCACTTTTCAGGTAATCCCTGCCTCAAAATCACCTCCTTTCGACGTGATCAGGCACAAACAGCAACAAAAGGAAATGCTTCACACATACAAGGTACTCTTAAACTGCATTTTCTCTACCTGATGCAATTAACTCCTAAAATGCCTGCACACCCCTGAGCCCTCTGTCCGTCTGGGGCTGCAGTTGCCCCTGGGGAAGGATGAGGCTGGATCTAACACAAATGCAGTTTATCACCTCCGGCTTATCACCTCCAGCACGCAAGCAGGGGAAGATGCAGGATGGTTTGGCATCGCTCTCTCCCCGTGGGGTACCACCGGCAGGATGAACAGACAGCAGTTGCACAAAGAAACCCAAAAACCACATTAAAAGCAACAGTCCACGGCAGCTTTACAAACCGGCGCGGCGCACGCCCGGCATCGGAGCACACCGCTGCTTGCAGCGTGCGAGGCAAGGTCATTATTTCACTAATCATCTTCACCGCCTCATTGAACAATTTCTAACAATTCAAAAGGCTGGAATTAAAACCTCCTTCCTACGGCCAGGGTTAGGCCAGGCTTAAAAGCTCGGGGTCGGCTCCTAGCTCTGCAACAGCCTGTGTGCAACCTGAACAAGTCACTAAGGTGGTTATCCCCGTTCCCAACTTTTTTTTATCTGCCCCCCCCCCCTCCCCATCCCACCTTCATTTATATCCACGTTCTTCAGGCCACGGACATTTTAAACCATCTACGAACAGTGTCTGCAGCCGCAAGACCCTGACGCTGGTTTAAGCGGAGGCACTACCAGGACACAACCAAGCAACAAGGCATTTCTTACACCAGCACAAAACCGCTTTTTAGGAGCTTTTAGGACTCGCTGAGCTTGTGTTACTCATCCCAGCTACCCCCACCGCATGCCCCGGGGATACCGGCCCCGCAAGCCAAAATTGCTTGCCGCCACAAGAAGCAGCAAATATCTTCTAACGCTCTGCTGCAGACTTATAGTAAATAACCCTCCGAGTTCATTAACAAAAGGAGAGAAAGCAAGTGCCAGCCTTCCGCAAAACTCCCTCGCACACCCGGCGTCTGCCGTCGTAATCCGGCGGGGACGGTCACGTTTGACTCGACTGCCACGGCTCAGCATCTGCAGGCGCTGCCAGGTTATACACTGGTAACGTTCCTAGGCTTGGAGGGAAAAGGAATTAGTGGAATTAGTGGAAAAAAACAGTTTGGTTTTTAATTTTGCTCAAATCCCCATCCCATGCAATCACCAGGCTGCACAGAAAAAGTTCAGCATGTGCTGAACTAAACTGCTCTAATTAAGTTAAAAGGTGTTCGACACCAGGAAAATAATTTCAGTATTTAAATCCTGCTGAAAAGCGCGTGGCTACACCCAGCTTCCACGCAGTACAAGGCTCAAGTTATACCAACGCTTCTCTAAAGCGTTCCTCTGCAGCAACGGGGGAAGCAGACGAAGGCAAGGAACCTGAAAGCATACTGAACGGGGAAAAAAAAAAAAAAAAAAAAAATCCGAAATATCTAAGCTGACTTACGAACATTATTACCAGCGACCAGCACAGGGCTTCACTCTTGGCAGAGAAGTCAGCAGCTCAGGCTGCCGCGTATCCGCTGGACACGCAGAGACTCTGAGGCTTCATCTGACCTGAGGAATGGCTCTGGGTAATTAGGTCTGTGTGCTAAAAAGGGGGAAAAAAAAAAAAAAGAGCAGAAAGGCAAGGCCCCTCCCTCGGAGGGCAGGCACAAGGGAGGGGAAGGACTCGCTCCCCAGGGCTGAGCAGGACCCCCGGGCAGCCCCCAGGCTACACCGCATCTTCTGTGGGCGACCTCTCACCCGCTGAATTTCTGAATTGGGTAAAAACATGGGGGTTTGCCACCCCTCCTTCACCTCCCGTGCCCGTCAGCAGGCACAGACCCTCAGCAGGTATCACCATCCCGCTTCACCTGCGGGATTTTCCTTGCGTGGGCAAGCAAATTCCTAACCTGACCTTATCAAGGCATCACCAAGCCCGCATGACAAACACACACACACACACCCCCCCCCGGCACCACAGGTCATCTTTGTCTCCTAAAATGCCTTGCAAATAACAGATTTCTCTCTGTTTGGGCGTGCAGGCTGGGCTTGCAGAAGTCCACCCGCTTCAGGAGAAGGCTAACCACACCGGTGGCCCCGCTGGTGGCCTTGGGGAGGTCTCCCACCACCCAATGAGCCTGCTGTCACCGGGTGAGGTGGAAACATCTGCGCTGCCCACGCCGGGACACGTGCCATCCGCAACGCCCAGCGAGGAGATGTGACACCTTAGCGGTCCCTGGCATCCCCTCCTCCCCAAAAGAGAAAGCAGGCAGGAGCAGTCCTGTCCCCTGCATCCCAAGCAGGAGAGGTTCTTGCAGGATATATCCTACGAGCGTCACACGGAGGTAAAAACATTACATTTTAGTGTACTCTCTCACCTTGAGTGACCCTGGCGAGGTCACCTTACAATTCACAGACACGCATGTAACACCAAACGCTTCCGTAACTCACCACACTGAAGTCTGCGTTCGCAAAATGTCCCGCCCTTACCCCAAACTCACCCCAAGTCTAACAAGAAAATGCCTTCCCATAACCGGGTGTCCCTAAATTCAGACTTCGAAGGGTAGAAACTGCAACCTGCGCCATGCACCCCGAAAAACTTTGTCGTCTCAGTGCTGTAAATAAAACACTGCAACACCCAAGCCAAGCTTAAGGTTGCCGCTTTAATATAAAATCCTTAACATATTTATTTCTTACGCGATTATAGATGAAGTTTAATCTTCTATTACAAAACCTGCCCGGCAGGTTAAGTCAGCAGCGGGAGACATCTTGGGAGCCGCTCTCAATTCAATGAAAGAAAATAAACCCAAGCTCCCTGCAACACCAACTCCTGGAGAATCGAGTGCTTGAAATCAAACTATTTTAGTGAGATTCAACCCAGCCTACCACGGCAAGAAGAAATGAGAGCTAACGAGTGAAAACCTGCACCCCGCTATCGCTCTGCAACATCGCGGCCGGTTGCTGTGGCAATGCTAAACACAAGGTGGTATCAGGCAGGGAAATTACTGCAGGAACAGATAAATTCAACCCCCTTCGTCCTCCTTTATACCCTTATTTGCAGTAAAAGTGCAAGTTGGGAACGGGCTGGGCAAGCAAACTCCAAGCACTAGGCTCCGGAGTTTTCTCTGCTGGACATCGATGCTACAGCAGGCTGCAAATGTTAAAAATAATTGTTTTCTGCTAACTCAGAACGACACGCTTTTTCTTTCTAGCTGCAAAGCCTCCGCTAATGCATTTCCAATAGAAAGGCGATGATACAATTACAACGTGAGGCTGTGGAAACCATAAAATCTTGGAGTGATGGTGGGCCAAGCCAGCGGGAATCTTGCGTTTGGTCCTGAAAATGGCGTTTAACGTCGAGCATTGCTCAGGCTCCAGCTCCTTCCCCAGCCCCAGCCCGACGCCTCTTCCTCCCGCCTCAGGATTTCGGGTCAACTTCTGCCTCCCGGCCCACGTTTCTCTTGAATTTCAGGTCCTGCTCCACACCAGCCCCCGGACTCTCAGGGAGGTGCTCCAGGGGGACGGCAGCCTCTGGGATGGATCCCGAAAGGCTGAAGCTCGCTGGAGAGGGGCAGCTGCAGGGACGGAGCATTTTTATAGAAGTTTAAAAAATAAAAAAAAAAAATTAAAAAAATTGGACAAGTCAGGAAAAAAGTCGGGGGGGGGGGGAAAAAAAAATCTTTTTCAGCAAGTGTCCTACCAAACCTCCAAAAACCAGAGCCGCGCTCTGAGCTTCTCAAGACTTTTTCCTCAATGAATCCTACCGGTTCTGGCAAGGAAATCCGAAAACGAAGCGTAGCCCGGGATGCTGCAAAATGTAAAGAGCGTCGCTGTTCCCCACGGCCCTGGCGGGGTACGTGGCTGCGCCGACGCGGGTGTTAAACCAGCAACGATGACCTGAGCCCTTGGACAGCAGCGTTCCGGCTCCTAATCGCTCCCTGCAGCGCTGAGGAAGTTGCACCAAAGCAGCTTGCACGGCTCCACCGGTACACCGCGGCTCGTCCCGTTAATAAATCTAAATAATCATCTAAATAACAAAATGCAGCCAGTCTATTACTTGGGACGGAGGTCAAATACACATGGCAAACATATTCATTTTTCTTTACTTTTCTATGTCTATTAAAAATAGGTGTTTATAAATGCTCTCTCCCTCTCTGTCTAAATATACACACAAACATATTATATTTAGAATTACGTCAACGGATCTCCAACACAGGATGTCGAGGGAAGGCTGTCACCTATCCACTTTAAGCCTGTCACCTATCCACTTTAAGCCCGCTTTGAGCCACTGCAAGGAAAATATTAAATTGCAGAGGGAAAATTAGAAACAATTAAGACAAGAGAACCATCTGAAAGCCTTCTCCTTTCAAAACCCAGGGATTTCTCCGTCTCTTTTCCGAGCGATCACCCAACTGCAGTATTTAGGAGAGCCGAGTTTACATGTTAGCCGCTCTTGCGTATGAAGCATGGAGCACGTAATTATCCGTGCGCATGTTTGGGTGACTAAAGGTACACGGAACAACTCGGAACTCAAAATACGTTGGCTGGGTAGCCTACAGCTGCTGAATTTCCTCATTTTTGAGAAACCCAATGGCGCGAGCACACCCTCCCAGAGAGGCATCCCGAGGCCACGACGTTCCCTGTCCCGTTTGCACACATCACTCCCTCCTTAATCACTCCACCGTAGAGGAGCACCACCGATCCACAGACCTAAAACTTCGAAAACCGAAGGAGGAAAGTATTCCCAGCGTGCTCACGCACGGCCAGCTCCTGCACAAACGCACGGTTTTCCCATTTATAGGCATCCGAATTGGCAGAAACCACAGGGACCTCAACTGCTCGGAGCCAGAATGTGGACCTATTTCTTTTTTTCCTCCCTTTTTTAATTTCCCCCGAAACTAAACACCGCAGATCTACCCTGCCTTTGCTGCACGCCGTGTTTCTGGACCACAAGCAGATGGAAAAGGAGGAACGACAGAGCGGTGGGTGGAAGCTGCACAAGAATCCGGGGCAGAAGGACAAGCCAAGAGGTCCTCCTCCCTCAAAACCCAACAATGATAAGACGACCCAAAGCTGGGTACCAAAAACCAGGGAGAAGACGACTTCTCCGAGAGCAAAGCTACAAACCTCAGGCTTCGTTTTTAAGAGAACTGGGCCAACGGTACCAAAAACGCACTGTGGATGGAGCAGGAAAAAGGCAAGGGAAGAGCGGAACGGGCAGCGCTGCACGGCGTCCACATCTCCTCCTGGAGATACCCAACCTGGAGATAAACGACCTCATTTAATTCGGCTTCGCTGCAAGCAACCAGCCGCAGAAAGTTCGGGCCCAGCTGGGAATTTTCCTAAGATGACATCAAAAATAATAAACCCAAGTGAGAAATTTGTCTGATAACTTACTGGCTGGCCAGGCGAGTAGGTGAAGGTCTCCTCCCATGACCGAGACAAATTCAGACGTATAAAGAGAATTTTCTTTAAATAAACTGACTTTTCAGAAACATTAAGGCTTAAGCGCGGAGCTGAAAAACCCTCGGGTACACTCAGGCAGCAACAGCCAAGTTTCTCCCTTACTACTCTCGATTTCACATCCCGTGGGACCATCATTAGTCGCCTTAATAAAGGGGAGGAGCGTTCAAAGGGAAATGCAGGCGTAGAACCGAGCCTTTCCCTCCCGTTAGCATCTTCCCGATGGATTAGAACATACTCAAGGACCCAGATTTGGGTATTTAACCACAGCACGTTTGCCAGGAGCTTCTGCCTTCTGCTGAGGGCACCGACGTTACCGATCGTTTTCCCTAGAGAAAAGCAGAAAATAGAATCCAGATACCTACGAGAAGCAAAAAATAATCAAGTCCCAAAGTGGCACGACCACCGAACCGCCCACGAGTCTCCACAGCTGCAACGCACATTAAAAAAAAAAACCTGCAGTAATAGCCACAACCAAAAACCTGACGGTTTAGACTGTTTGAATCCATATCAAGTCACGTTAACAAAATCATCGGGGTGTTCAAACCCAGTGGCGCTAAACCCCGACCCAGCACCTTCGGTTTCCATCAGAACGCGGAGACGCCAACTGAAGATATCCCTGGGAGTCTCAACCCGATCCACCTCGCCGCGCCCAATGACCCCACCAACGTGTCACTTGTTTGAGAGGGTCCTCCACCGTCGGTACGCAGCGGCCAGGGACGATCTCGGTGTCTTCTCGAAGGAAGCGCTCGCTCGTCCCAGGTTTGCCCGTCTCGGCTGCATGGCTACAGCTCTAACAAGGGCACGAAGAGATGGAAGTTTCTTCTGCTCGCAGCCTACGATACAAACGTCCATCAGGTAGGTCCAGGTCGGCGTCGGGCAGCTCGACGGAGAAGCTGCAGAGCTCGCGTGGAGCTTGGCGGCGGCTCCGAGCTCAGGGACCCAGGCTGGCCCCGATTTGAGCACCCAAATCGGAGAGGAGAGCTGGTTTTGCTGAAGTTCTCAAGAACCTGAGCTCTGGCTGCCAAGTGGGACGCGGAGAGCGACCGACCAGGCGAAAGCCAGCCGGAGTTTCTTCGCTAGTAGGAAAACTCTGGTAAACGCCATCAGCACGTACTGAAGTCGCCTGTAGTCCAGCTCCCCGACTCAATATCCCACCTCCTACAGCCAGCGTGGAGCTCCGTCGCAGCAACAACGATGCCCCATCGTCGAAAGCGTTCAAGGTCAGGCTGGACGGGGCTTTGAGCAACTTCATCTAGCGGAAGACGTCCCTGCCCACGGCAGGGGGGTTGGACTAGACGATCTTTGAAGGTCCCTTCCAGCCCAAACCATTCTGTGAATAATTCCCATGAAAAATAAGGCTGAGCCTGCCCATTTACCGGGCTCCGCTTGCGTCACCGGGCTCTGACCCAACGCTCCCCAAGCCCCCACGTCTCGCAGCAGCACCACTCCAACGCTACGAGCTACAAAATCAACTCCTCCAAAAAACGAACCACGCGCATCCCTCTTCGTCACACCCCCCCCAGCGGGTGCGGGACCGGGGGAAGCCACCGCCTCCGGCAGCAGCAAAGGTCCCGCAGCCATCACGGTGTGTTTTTAATTGCGTTCTCCACCGCGGCGGCCGACCGCGCTTTGGAAACACCCGATCGGTTCCTGGGACGCGCCGTACGGCGCATTTCTAACATGGCGACATTCGAGAGCGAGGAAGGAGACGACGAACCTCGAGGTACCCCCGCCTCTGAGGAAAACCGTCGCTGAGCTACCGCAAATAATCCTTTTCTCAAGCTACAAGTACAGGCGCTGGGAAGAGCACGTCCTAAATAAGACACGGCATTAACGAAGCAGCGAACGCGGCTCCCGGGCTTCGAGGCAGGCACAGGGAAACAAGGCTCCTAAGAACATCTGCAGGCCTCCCGACAGCTTTCAGAGCCCCAACCCAGAACGCGCGCCCCAAGAAAACCCCGAAGTCAGACCAATAAATTAGTAAAATTCTTTTTAAAAGTCGTTAAGAGAAACCGCTCGGGCTTCTTCCAAGAGCCCAGGTTTGCGGCACTCGAGATTGGTTTAGACAACAAGCGGCAGCGTGATATAACCCGTACGCTTTTAACCGTCCAGCTCAGTGCGACGCTTGGTTTGACACCAAATGCCACGCACCACCCCAGCCCCCGGGGACAGGATCCCTCGCGCCCTGAACTAAAAAGGTGAAATACCTAAATCAGGCTAAAACTTTTTGGAGGGACAGCAGTCTCGTTTGAACCCGGAGGGTCGCTCGGGATGGGACCGTAGCTCCCCGCCGGGGTTAAGCTCACGTAAATCAGGCGCAGGGCTCGCTCCAGGCTCTCCCGTCCCGGGAGAAAGGCAGGAGCCACGTCTAGCAAAACACAACCTGGATTCAAAATGAAATCCTCCGTCTCTCACTAATTTTAGAAGGCTTGGCCGCGGGCATCGTTTCAGCTGAAACAGATCCTCCGCTGCTCCAGGTGGGCACAGACAGAACTCGTAGCATTCGCTCAAAAAGGTTTGCTCTGTTGTCCTTGCTCAAAACGTGCCATTTTTAGCTTTGCCTCCAGTCCAACCATTGCACGGAGGTGTGCTACGTGCCAGGTGTCTGCCTCCTTCCACCCCAGAGCCGGCCGCACGTCGGGGATGCCGCACGCGCAAAGTTTACGAAGCACCCGAATCCTTCGCGAAGGAAGTCTAAAAATGTAAAAATAGCGTTCAGAACCAACAAGAAGGGGCGGGGGGGGGGGGGGGGGGGGGGAGAAGCCCCACCGCTACCAGCAGGAACTGAACGGCTTGCTCGGAAGAAGCGATAAAGCCGGCGGCCCTGGCGTGATGTCGCGGGGGGGGGTTAGTGAAAATCCCCAGCGGAGAGGAGAACCAGAGTTCACCGGCCATTAGGCTGCTCTTCCCCCCCCCCCCCCCCCCCCCCTTTTGCCCGGCTCCTTCCTCCTGTCAGAAAATGGGGTCAGGGCAGGGGCCGGCCCGGGGCTGTTGGAGGGAGGACTCAAAGGGCAAAATAAAGACGGGACTCGGTAACTCCCCCGCGCGCCGGGGAAAAAAAATTAAAAAAAAAAAAAAAAAGAAGTAGTAATAATAAAGGTGCGGAAAAATGGCCCCCCGGGGAGGCCGGGACACGTCCGCACGCACCGCCCGGCCTCTCTCCGCGGGGCGGGCGGCACCGCGCAGCCCCGCCGGGCCGGGGGCCCGCGCCCCGCCGCCCCCAGGGCAGGGGAGGGAGGGCAGGGCGGGGGCGGACCCCCGCCTGCCAGCAGCGCCTGCCGCTCCGCTCCGCTCTACCTCACCCCCCCCCCCCCCCCCCCGGCTCCCGCGCCGCCGCGCCGCCCGGCCTCCGCCCGCCGGCGCCCGGCCGCGGCGCTCACGCGAGGCCGGGGATGCGCGGCCTACCCCGTCCGCCCGCCCGCCCGCCCGCCGCGCCCCGGGGAGGGAGGGAGGGAGGGAAGGGGCGGCGGCGGCGGCCGCCCCGGCTCCCCCCCGCCCCGGCCCCGGCGGCTCCCCGCGGGGCGGGCGGCCCGGCGCGGGACGGCTCGGCCGGGCCCGGCAGGCCGTAGGCCGCGGCTGGGGGAGCGGTCGGGGCGGCCGCCGGCGCGGCCCGCGCTTACTCCGGGGTGGGGTGCTCCGGGTCGTAGAAGTCCCCCATGGTCGGGCGGCCGCTGTCGGGGGCAGGCGCGGCCCCTCGGGCGGGCAGGGCCGGGCCGGGCCGGGCCGGGCCAGCGCCGCGGGGGAGGCCCCTCTCCGCCCTCCGAGCCCGGCGGGGGCTCGGCTCCGCCGCCGCCGCCTCACATCCTCCGGCGGGCCCCGCGCTGCAGCGGCCGCCGGCGGGGCCCCGCCATCCGCGCCGTGCCCTGCCCTGCCCTGCCCGCCGCCCGCCGCCGAGTCCGCCCCGGCCGCCCGGCTCCTCCCCGCCGCGCCGCCGCGCCGCCGCTCCCCAGCCCGCCGCCGCTGCCGCTCCGCTCCCCCCGGGCGGGCGGCGGCACCGCCGGGGACAGGCCGGGACCGGCCGCGGGATCCCCGGGATCTCACCGGCATCGGGCAGGGGATCGCCGGGGCCACACCGGGATCAGCCGCCGCGCCGCCGGGGCTGCACCGGGATCGGCCGCGGCACCGCCGGGATCTCCTCGGGATCACCCCGGGATCTTCCCCGGGATCTTCGGGGCCACACCAGACACCGGGACTGCACCGGGATCGGCCGCGGGATCACCGAGATCTCCCCGGCATCGCCGGGACCACACCGGGATCACCTCCGGGATCACCAGCACCCCGGATCACCCACGGCACACCAGGATCACCCCCAGGATGCCAGCACCCCGGGGAACTGGGATCACCAGCACCCCCGGGACCTCCCGTACCCCGGGGTACCAGCACCCCAGGGTCACCCGCAGCCCGGGACAGCGGCACCCCCGGGATCACCGGCACTCCCGGATCGCCCCAGGATCACCAACATCCCTGGAATCTCCCCTGGGATCACTGGCACTCCCGGATCACCCCCAGGATCACCCCAACTCCCAGACACTGGCACCGTGGGCCACAAACACCCCTGGGATCACTGGCACCCAGGGATCACCAGCACCTCAGGATCACTCCCAGGACAACCCCGGGATCTCCCCCAGGATCACGGGCACCCCAGGATCACCCCAACTCCCAGACACTGGCACCGTGGGACACCAACACCACCGGGATCACCGGCACCTGGGGATCACCAGCACCTCGGGATCACTCCCGGGACAACCCCGGGGATCTCCCCCAGGATCACGGGCACCCCCAGGATCACCCCCGGCACAGCCCTGGGATCACGGCCTGGACACCAGCACCCCCCAGGACCCCCGCCAGCCGCCCAGACCCGCTCTCCCCTGCCCACCCCGGTCCCCTGCTCTCAGGAGGCACCCAGGTCTCCGCGCCCCGGGGCGGTGGCTGTCCCCAGTCCCTGCCAGCACCCAGGCCGCGTTTCAGAGACAAACGCCGCCAAATCACTAAAAACTGCTCCTGTCCTTTCAAAGGTTGTTTTATTTCACCAACTTCCCAAACCCAAGGGAGAGCTCCTCCGGTGAGGCGGTGCCGGAGCACCCCAGGATAGCCGCCTGCTTTTGAGGTGCGGTACGGACCTTCCCGCTCACGCGGGAGCCTCGAAACGACATTTGCAGCATCCAAAATTGAGATTTCTTGCTTTTTTCCCCAGATTTGGGACCACGGCGCGGGCAGTGGCGGCGCAGGGACCTGCGGGGGCGGGGGGGGTGGTGCTGAGCAGCACCCACGCGGAAGCACGAGGGGGAAGCAAAGGACGGGTGGATGGAGGAGAAGGTCGAAGGAAGGCTTAGCTCAGTTCATGTGGAAGCGTTTTCTTGGGAAATTCAGCCTGGGTTGAATTTCCAGCAGCTTTATGAGCCTTTGGAAATTGATAATTACAAAGAACAGGTGATTTCTAGGCTGTTGCCCACAGCACTTCTGGGGAGCAGGGGCCGTTACACTAACAGAAGTGAGCTGCAACAAATTAAAACCCAACCGAACGGCGCGGACTAAGGAATTTTCCCAGCGTTTCGTGGAAACTGGGGCGGCCTGCGGAAAACCTCCGACCCGGGATGCTTGAATTCAGGGATGCTCCCGCCATGGCTGGTGCCGGTTTTGGTTTTTCACCCCGTAAAGCTCCAGCCGGCGGGTTTTCCAGTAACCCCAGTGATTCACCAGGCTGTGGCCAGGGTGTTCCCGATGGCCGTGGAGCAGGGGTGTTACGTCTTGGGGCTTTCAGCATTATTCTTCCAGCTCCCCAATTAATTTCGAAGCTCTCGGGGCTCCGCAACCTCCCGCAGGGATAAAGAAGCGACTCCCGCCCGCGGCGGCGCCGTTGGTGGTTACAGCGGTTCCGAACGCAGACCGGACCCTGCGCGTTCGCCGCTCCGGCGAGCGGCACCCACCGGCTGCGGTGACAGAGGGGGCCACCCGAAACGCACAGTAGACCCAAAAGTTGTGGCTGACACTGAGAAAAGAAGCAGAAACCCCAAGGAGGAGCCGGACCCCAAGAGCTCCCTTAAGCCAAGCTTGCAGCGTGACCGGCACGTATATATGGACCCACGTCCATACGCGGCTCCTCGGAGCCACGGCTGTGGTGCAGGCGGAGAGGAGCGACGGGGGAGCCAACGCTGACGGCAGGTTAGGCTTGAGGAAACGCCTGCCGTCACCAGAGCTGCCCGAGAGGGCGTGCGCTGCTGTCATTGGGCATTACATTAATTTTCGTTGTTTCGTTACCTTCTTCCAGGCAGATCCGTACGCCCAGAGAGCAGGGCACCCAGCGGCACGGCCAGCCCACGCGCGCGACTCGCCCTGCGCCCTGGGCGAGCTGGGTGTTGGAGGGAGCCCTGCGAGATCTCGCGTCTCTCATCATTTTGGGAAATCGCAGGACCAGCCCAGCTCTGCCCCGGCAAAACTGATGTGGTCGTGAACACCAAGCTGGGTGGTGCGGTCGACAGGCCAGAGGGACGGGATGCCATCCAGAGGGACTTGGACAAGCTGGAGAAGTGGGCCCCTGTGAACCTCATGAGGTTTAACAAGGCCAAGTGCAAGGTCCTGCACCTGGGCCGGGGCAACCCCCGGTGTCAATACAGGCTGGGGGATGAAGGGATTGAGAGCAGCCCTGCCGAGAAGGACCTGGGGGGACTGGTGGGTGAAAAGCTGGACATGAGCCAGCAATGTGCGCTCGCAGCCCAGAAGGCCAATCGTATCCTGGGCTGCATCACCGGCAGCGTGGCCAGCAGGGCGAGGGAGGGGATTCTGCCCCTCTGCTCTGCTCTGGTGAGACCCCACCTGCAGTGCTGCCTCCAGCTCGGGAGCCCTCAGCATAAGACAGACACGGACCTGTTGGAGCGGGTCCAGAGGAGGGACACAAAAATGATCAGGGGGATGGAACAGCTCTGCTATGGAGAAAGGCTGAGAGAGTTGGGGTTGTTCAGCCTGGAGAAGAGAAGGCTTTGGGGAGACCTTCTTGCAGCCTGTCAGTACTTCAAGGGGGCTTAGAAAAAAGATGGGGAGGGACTTTTTAGCAGGGCCTGTTGCGACAGGACAAGGGGGAATGGCTGTAAACTAAAGGGGAGTAGATTTAGACTAGATATAAGGAAGAAATTGTTTACGCTGAGGGTGGTGAAGCACTGGCCCAGGTTGCCCAGAGAGGTGGTGGATGCCCCATCCCTGGAAACATTCCAGGTCAGGTTGGACGGGGCTCTGAGCAACCTGATCTAGTGGAAGATGTCCCTGCCCAGGCCAGGGGGGTTGGACTAGATGGCCTTTAGAGGTCCCTTCCAACCCAAACTATTCCATGATTCTATGAACGGTTTGCAGCCGTAGGAGGAGATGGGACTCTCTTGGCTGGCTATTTGGTGTACAAACTTCCCTGGCATATGCCAAGCTGGAGTCAGCCTCCCTCTGCCACTGGTGCTGGAGGAAGAGGAGGAGGAGGAGGACTTCCAGCAGGCCTTCAGCACTCTCCACTCAGCGGGCAAAGGTAACAGCAGCCTGGAGAAGCAGCACGGTACCCTCTGGAGCTTTCCAGCTGCTGGGCACCGTGATCTCCCCCTGGATCTGAATCGCCTTCCCGGAAAGCAGTGGGCAAATACTGCCCTATTCCTGCTGCACCGGGGTGGGGAGGCTGCCATAAATCGGTGCTGCCGTCTCTAACGCCAGGCAGCTGGCAGAAACGCTCCTCTGCTGCGTGTCTCTCCAGCCCCTTCCTCTTTCCGGGAGAGCAAACGCCCCAGGGTTGCTTCGATCCAAGGGAGGACTCGCTCTCATCCAGACTTGGCTCCTCAGGATCCACCCTGAGAGCGTCAAACTGGCAAAGATGCGGCTTGATGCTCCGTCGAGAACCAGCCCAGGAGGCCCTTGCCTCCAGCACTGGGAAGGAGGGAGGCAGAAGCAGCCCAGGTCTCTGTCGTGACGCTGCGTTTTCCAAAGACACTCAGAAAAACAAGCGTTGCTATTTGAACTCCCTGGCTTGCTTCCTGTCTAAACAGCGGGTTTGATTACCAATAACTGGCAGTCTACCTGCACAAAAGTTGGGTGGGTTTGGGGTTTTTTTTTTCCCTACTGTTTATTTTTGATAAATCTATTGTGGACATGAATGCAAGGCACTTTCTGAGGTGACGTTGCTTACTGATTGCTGGGTTCCAGGCTGAGCCCGAATCTGCTACACCACGTGCAGAAACGACAGGGGCTTATTCTTCCCAGCAGCTGTGATGAGCCCGGGTTTCTTGCGCATTTGCTCGAGGGACGACATGGTTCTGGTGTACGTGTGCTGGCAACAGAAAACAAAAAAGGATCATTAACGTGAGCTCAGTTTTCAGAGCAGAATTCTCCCCTGTAAAAGCTTTTTTCCTGGAAAAAAAAAAAAAAACCACACCTTCCCAAGGGGTGCTGGAAAAAGCTGCCCAAATAAGCCCCATCACACCAACATCGCTCTACCGGTGGCAGATCCCAACAGGCTCAAAGGAAGGCACAGGAAGCCCTGGGAAATTCTCCTCCTGAGCACTGACGAGCTGGTTTTGAGGTGTTTTCCTTAAAAATGCTTACTGATGGGGTTGTGCAGCCCTGTTACCCTCATAAACACCCGATCTTTTTGAAGTCCTAAGCTCAGGGCCTCGGTGGTATCTTATGGTGAGCCCTTGTCAGGAAGGAACTAGAAGTGAGAAGTGCTGAGACTGGTTTTTAGCAGAAGACCAGCACGGGATGGGGCCTTTACATCAGCCAGAGACAAAGAGCATTTCAAAGAGCTCAGTTGTGCTACAGAACCAAACCAGCATCTTTCAAAAGGCTACGGCCAAAGCAGCATCCGTTCCAGAAGAGTCCTGCACCCCACCTGGCAGCGAGGCGCAGAATCGCTCTCCCAGCGCCCGTCGGCAGGGGTACGTGGAACTGGGCCCAGCTGAGGTTACCTTTTGATCAGTCTTCATTTTCGCCTTGTAGAACGAGACTGAAGCTGGGCAGGCTGGCAGCGTTGTCTCCTGCATCCTCTCAAACCTCTCCTGCTCGTCTTCCTCCTGCCAGCAGAAAGACAGACCCCACTCCATGTGAAAAACAGACATCTGGAGACACAGGGGTCAACCGATCCCGTTTGCCGCACCGAACGCTGATTCAACAATCTCTCCCAAGCCTCGGAGTGAGAGGTCCCCCCTTCCCACGCCTTAGGTGAGCAGATCTGGGCAGGACTTTGGGCAAAATCCATCTGCAAGTGAAAAGCCCCAAAGGGAGCTTCCTCAGCTGTCTTCCCATGGCCATGCTCTGCCCATCAGTACCCGCAGGATAGTCTCCCTTCCACTGCAAGATAACGTCACAGCTTGAAGGAGGTCTGAGCTTCAGCGCAGTCTCCCCTGAGCCCAGCTAGCTGACGTCCATGCCCACGCTTCTCCAGGGAACCGTCTGGAAGGCATGAGCGCGCTGAAGAGGAACACGGGTTGAACGGAATCACGATTTTTTAAGATACCGGCTTGTGTATAATGTTTTCATGCCAGATTTGAGGATAGCTCTAGCAGATCCTTGGGTCACCTTCTGTGGTGGTTCATGAGTAGCCTGGAGAAGGTGACAGTGAAATTCTGGTGCGATAAAAAGGCAAGTGGCTAAACCGAATCAAGCCAAGAGTAAAAGATGCACACCCTGGAGAAATGGGTTAGAACAGTAAGTGAAGAGCCAGTCCGGAAAAGGGAAAATGGTTCTAAGTAGGAAACAGATTTATCCCAAGAAAAATGAGGCGGTTCCCTCCCGGACCCAGTATGGGCCTCAGCAGGGCCAGTGACGCTGACTGGGAAGCTGCAGCGAACCGCCCGGTGAAAGGAACAAGAGAAGAAACCAGCACTGAGCAATACCAGGGACACTGTTGTTTATCCTCCGCCTGAAGATTTCTGCCTGTAACATCAACAACTCGACACAGCTGCAAAGTATTGCTAAAAGGCACGCTTCATTCATCTTTGGGTTATAACTGATGTGATGACAAGAAAGCCAGGGCTGGAAACCGTTAAGGGAGTTTCTATGAATACATTGAGTAACTTGGGTTAGTAAAAGTGACTAGTGATGGATTTCCTCTTTTCCCCAAAGAGTGACATCCTGGACCCATGCAGTCAGTCAGGGTTTTCCTGTTGACCTCATTAGGCTTTATCCAAGGGGGGTTGGGTTGGGTTGGGTTTTTTTGCTCTTTCCTGTATAGGTCTGTATCCGTATCTGAAATCTTCCACAGTCTGGTAGATCGCAACATTCTGTTTAAAAGTAAACTCACTACATTTTTTTTTTTTCTCACATCATGCTTGTTATTCATACCCTCAAGGGAACTAATTCAGTAGGATGGAAAGAAGCTGTCTCTGATCAGCTTTAAAACCCTTCACATGCCTTTCCAGAAGGGAGTAAAGTAAATGCTTCGCTGAGATTTACAGTCAAAATAATCAGACACCTGGAGACAAAAGAGTTCCTTTTCTGTTTTCCTTCTAAGGAGCTAAAGCCATCCTGTCCCCCACTACACGTTGGCTAGAAATGGGGCTGTGCATTTAGGAAAGGGGTCACACAGCTCACGCCCTGCTTACTCTCTTTCCCAAACACCTGTGGGTGCCCCCCGCTCCTGATGGGGACGGGCTTCTGGGAGAGACGGACCTAGGGCCTGTCCCCACAAGCTGTTCTCTGCGATCTGCAGAGGTTAAGCAGCAATAATGGAGATGCCTTACACCTACAAACAAAGGGCCGATTCCCCCTTGCAGCCAGGGTGGGATCTCCCTCCTTGCCATGCGTCACTTCATCACGTCGGAGGGAGCGGAAGCACCGCCACCACGTTCCTATCAAACAGCGTGAAGGTTCTGAGTCCGACATTTAACAGTGAAGGACAAAACCTGGAATGACTGCAGAGGAGAATAACGCAAAGAAGTCTGGTAAATGAGAAGCTTAAGAGAAACGTGCTTCATCAGGAATGACAAAAGACCCCGGCTCCCCCAGCGTGGTGGTTTCTAAACAGAGGGCCGGCTGAATACCAGTTGCCACAACACGAAACACAGTAGTTGAGCTGTAAACATTACGGATCATACAGACTGGATACAAGCCTCCCAACTACCCCTCGCACCTCCGGGCAGTTTGCCCGATTACTGACAGTCAGCAGATGACTGGGTACTTCAATCACTCCGTCCTATTTTAGCCTCTTAATGGTAAAGCTAATGTGAAAGCAAGATGGATCTCCAGATAGTTGCTCTCTGCATCATAGCAGATAGCATTTCAATGCCAGCCACTCTGCTCAGAGAAAGGGGCAGAGCTGCCATGCCCTCCTCCTCCCACGGGCTTAGCTGTGCCCTCATTACCATGCCACGTGTGGCTATCAAGGAGAACAAGCAGAGCTGCCAGGACAACTCACCAGGCACATGACTCTGTTCATGGGAATCATTCCAGGTCTGATGTTGCCACCGGGCTTCAGGGCTTCCTGCACACCCTTGGGGATAAGGAAGGACTCGCTGTACCAGACCTCAAACTCTGCAAAGCAAAGCGGGGCGGGGGGGGGGGGGCAATAAACAGGGCTGTAATGACCGAAGAGGCAAGGGTGGGTTGCTTCTGGCTCCCTGCCCGTGGACCAGCCGGGACCTCAGTGCTCTTAAACTCTCAGGCAGGACCTCAGAACTCCAAGCTCTCAAACTATGAGAAAAGTTAGTTAAGAGGGATAGGGCACCGTCAGCTGGCATCGGCTGTGCCGAGGCAGGCTGCTGCCTGTCCCTGCTGCCTGCGAGGTGGCCGGGACGCGGCGGCCGGCCCCGGGGGACGGTCCCCCGGGCTTGTGCAGCCTGAGAGGCGGCTGGCCGCGAGATGGCACTGCTCCCGCGTCCCGGGGACACCGAGCCATCCCGCTTGGAGCTGGCCATTTGGAGCGGTCAGCGCATTCGGGGGTCAGATTTCGATTCCAAAGGCTAAAGAAGCACAGCCGCTTTCCGTCCCATAATAGCCGGTGATAACACACAGCAGGTGCTGCGATGCAGCAGGAATTCTGTCCTTATTAATACTGGGCATTTCCCCGATGCCTGCTGCCAAGCGGCTGTGCTCTGCTCCGTTTCTCTGGCACGTTTCCCCATGGAGTGGGAGAGCCCACAGCCCCCGAAGAAGGCTGTGCTGCCCAGGAGGGGCCCCAGGAATGGAGCTGCTTTCTGTCATGGGAGTCACGAAGGATAAAGAAGGTTAAGCGCAGAGCCCTGCTCTTGCTAGGCGCTGTGAACACGATGCAACACCACTGACTTTTTACCCTGGTTTTAGCTCCGAGATGACCTCTTCGCTCTGGGATGACACAGATACTGAATGAGTCCGCGCCTGCATGTTTAAACAAACAGCAAACATCTGGAGCACCCAAAAAATGCCAAACACGGATCCAACACAAACCAGTGGCAAAGTTTCTGCACAATTACGATTTGGCCCTGTCCATCTTCTGGAACAAGCCATGCATTTCTTTCAGCGTGGGATGCACTGATGGATACAAGTTGTGCTCTGGCAAGTTTGTAGAAAATAAAGTGTTGCCATGTGCGCAGCATCCAAATGTTTGGGACTCTGGCAGTCGTACACCTACTGTCTTCCATCATACAGGACAAATCTGGGGATACAGCAGGACTGCACTCCCGTTACCCCAGACTCAAACTGAGCGGCTTGCAGCGGAGCACACCACGAATTTGCACGGATCACCCTGAGCAGAGGTGTGACTCATCACCACGAGGGTGCTGCTTGTGAAGAACACGCTAAAATGACCAAGCTCTGCTTCCTGCCAAGGCGCCCGTGCTGCAACACTGGAACCTGAGTAATGCTGATCTCACAGCGGTACAGGGGAGGCATCTGCAACCCAGAGCCCTGGCCCAGTGCAGTTCTTTAGCCACCACCTCTATTAAATGAAATCAAGGGTGAGAACCAGGGCCAACAGTGGGAGCATTATTGTCAACTTCATTGTGAAAGGCTTTCACCCACAGCATTGCATCTAGTGGCGTGACCAAGGAGCAGTATGTCATCTGTGAGAGAGAACCTGCAGCAATTCAGTGTTATGTCAAAAAAAAACCACCCCAAAACCCAACCCAATCGTCAATGAGAAAGAAGTCTGGAAGGCAACAAGAAAAATGACAACAGAGGATGATGGACTTGGCTTATATGCAACATGTCTGTGAAATGCTTCAGTACTGAGCTGCTATCAAGCCTCCCAGCTAAACTGGAGGCTGTTCAGAAACTGCCCTGGCGAGCCAGTACCTGAGATGAGTTTGTTCCGGCACTGGTCCACCAGATGCTGGCAGTACTGGATTTCTGCCTTCAGGTCCTGCAGTTCAGCATAACCAGACCTGTACTCTTCCTTCAGGTCTCTCAGCTTCACGATGAGCAAAAACTCCTCCTCATCAATTATGATCTGTCCTTTCTCATCAACGTACTCTCCTGGAGGGTAAGAAAAGGAAACGAAGGTTTCTTATGAGGGTGGAGAGGGACGAAGAACAATCATTATGCTTCGAACCACACGGTAGTTACCCAGTTATACTGAGGTTAACCACACAACTGACATTTCCTTAGACATGCTTTCTACAAATACAGTGTTGGAGTGGTGTGGGGCAGCAATCACTGCTGAACTCCTGAACCCGCTCAGACATCAGTCCTCCCCGAACTGGGACACGTGCAGACGAAGAGGAGGGACCAGGCTCTGCAGAAAGACACCCAGGTGACAGCCTGCCGGAGGGTATCACTTAGGGCTTTTATGGCTCCTACTGAAAAACTCCCTGGGCAGCCATGGTAAGGGTTTTTGAGACAAAGGGCTGGTCAGCCCTTTGGGAACAGTTAAGCCAGAGCTACTTCCCTGTGATGAACATCTCTTGTTCTTGGTTTCCCTCAAATCAGTTTATTCCTGTGGTTTCCAGCATCCACAATAAACCACCCGTTGGTAGATGTCATCACAAAGAGCAAAGGCCCAAAAGAAGCAAAGAGCCCATGAAAAGACAGACCCTCACTTCAATATGGATTCAAGCTGATTTGCTCATCATTTAGCCAAAAGAGCTTTGCATCTTGCAGAATCAGACCCTATGGGAAAAGGCCCCTTGCAAAGCGTGGTCATAAAAGTCTCTCTGTAGGAAGAGAAACGGAAACCGGCAGAGCAGCATTCACGCTGGGTCTGACCCTCTGGCCCTCATTCACTAGTCAGGGCCCGGTTGCTGGTGACCATTCTCCTTCTCTCTCGTTCCCTCTTATTTCCCGCGAATTGCCTGGCAATAGTTAAGGCTGTAGTTTCACAGAACTGAGTTGTTTTGCTGTCCTCCCTGCATGCAAGGAACACCACTGCTACTTCCTCGCCATCACACGCAGAGCACTCTAGACCACTCTGCCATTAAAGCCATTTGTTTCAGATTTCTCTCCTTGCCCCGAAGCGTTTCTTCTCTGCTCCTCTGCAGAACGCAACAGCACCGACTCTTGGGAGCCCTGCTGCAGGGAGCACGAAACCTGACACGCTTCCTAGTCTCACCCAGGCGTATTCCACCTAACAAACATCTTGCCGCAGCAAAGTAGGAAGGCACTTACCCCCTTTGTTTTTTTCCTCTAGTACCTTGCAGTTTGGGATTTTGACTTTCATAATCCAGACCCTAATCTAGATGAAATCAAGCTGTAGGAGATGCAGTACATCTCCACCACAGTAAGGGCAAGCCTGCTACCCGTGATTTCTGCACTGTGCTGACCTGCATTTGTCAGCAGTACGCTGCCTGATCCATCAAAGCGTGGGCAGAGGAATCAACCTGACTGCAGCTCACCTCACTAGCGTAAAGCCTGAGTAGCACCGACCCGATGAGGCTGAAGTGTGGAGGACTCAGGTGGAGGACTCAGGTGGCAAACCACAAGGCCAGCTGCAGGGCTAGGGCATAAAGCCCGGCCTGCCCCGCTGCCCCGGCAAGCGGCAGTGGTGGTCTAGCGGTCTTACCACCAGAACTGCTTTGAAACCAGCGGCTCCCCTCTTCTGTCAGGTTGTCGCTGGCCAGTCTCCACACAGCGACTTACCCTGCTGCCACCGCTCCTGCTTCTGAGCCTCCAGAGCCTTTTTGATGCCCTCCATCTCACGCTTGATGAAGTTGATCCTCTGCGCTACTGTACTGCTTCTCTTCTTCCTGGCAAGGAGGATGCTTTTGTTCTCTTTAAAGATCCGGCTGATCTCACTTCCACACTCCTCCTTAAACTGCTCAAATGCCACTGGCTTGGATGGAGGGGAGCTGCAACAGAATTCAAAGAAAACAGACACAGACATGGGGAGGTCAGTTTGTTCTGCCCTGCAGCATGACACAGTTCATGGGAGTGGCCATAGCTGAGGTTTGTGGCTGGTATTTCAATGGGCTCTTTGAGGATC
Organism: Spheniscus humboldti; assembly: GCA_027474245.1. Classification (NCBI taxonomy): domain Eukaryota; kingdom Metazoa; phylum Chordata; class Aves; order Sphenisciformes; family Spheniscidae; genus Spheniscus; species Spheniscus humboldti. The sequence goes on from CM049888.1 coordinate 178,672,961, forward strand.
TCGTCGTGCTAGCTGCACCCTGGTACTGTCTCTGTGCCAACCTTCATACCCACTTTCCCCCAGTACTACTCCCAGAAGAAAGAGTTATTTACGTAGAAACCACATTCCTCAGGAGATGCCTCAGAGTTGAGTCTTCCCTGGAAAGTGGACCTTCAATGGTCTGAATTTTCAGAAGAACAACGAATACTGTTCCTCCCCATTGTTAAGCAGAAACGCCTTTGTTCTTTCCTCGCTGGATTCCCAGCACAGACCACTCACCTCTGCCAACCAAACCCCATAGCTGCGTGCGTTGGCCGGCTCTACAACGCTGCCGCCCATGGCTTTTAAGTCTTGCCTATTTAGAAAGACTGAATTCAAAGTGGCATATGTCAATCCTGACTTTTCTATGAAATGGCTCTGATGCAAACATGCCCCCAGGAACACCAGCTCTTACTTCAACACAAACCACACTGGGCAAGAGGAGAGGCCCTCAAGAGAACATCACAATCCCACGGATACTGCTCTGTGCTGCGTGAGGTTGTTCTTGGTGAGCAGGCTGGATCTGGTAGCAGAAGGTGGCTAGAAGTCTCCACATTCTTCAGTCCAGACCGGTCAAAGCAAAACTCTGACTACTGCCTGCCCCTGATTGACCTCTTAAGGGCATTTTTCAAACTCCTCAAAGGCTGTCTGAGACCGCTTCCCATGCCAAACTGCTGGCAAAGCGCTGTAAACAACGGCCACCGGGCAGACTGCCACAGCTACAGCTTTGACAGCCAGCTACTGAGCCGCTAAGCACTCTGGGTTGTGCCTTATGCAGCTGCAGCAGCAGCCTTCCCTGCCAGCCACAGGAGTTTTAGGAATACTAAAACGCATGCAGAGGGCATGGAGGAACACGATAACACGTTAAGGTGCTTCAGGAGTAAATTCTCCTGGGACAGCTTCACTGCGATGCTCTCCCTGGCGGCAGGAACAAGCAAGGACTGGACATCTACAACACAGGCAATGGAGGTGCTCGTAAGACTTCAGAGCTGCGGCGCTTGCAGCTTGGGAGCTTTCAGCAAGAAAAGCTGGCTGGTGATGGGAAACGTGGTGTCCAGACTGGTTTGTGTGGGGTCCTGGCTGAGCTCCTGTGAGTTGAACAGCTTCATGCTGTTGAGTGCATCCTCCTGGAAAGAGTCCTCGGCCTTGGTAGCCTTAGCATTTTTTACCCCATCAACTCCATCCGAAATCATAGAATCATAGAATCACTGAGGTTGGAAAAGACCTCTAAGATCATCGAGTCCAACTGTCAACCCCACACCCCCATGCCCACTAAACCATGTCCCTCAGCGCCTCATCTACACGTCTTTTAAATACCTCCAGGGATGGTGACTCCACCCCTTCCCTGGGCAGCCTGTCCCAATGTTTAACCACTCTTTCAGTAAAGACATTTTTCCTCACGTCCAATCTAAACCTCCCCTGGTGCAACTTGAGGCCGTTTCCTCTCGTCCTGTCGCTTGTTCCTTGGGAGAAGAGACCGACCCCCACCTCGCTACAACCTCCTTTCAGGTGGTTGTAGAGAGCGATGAGGTCTCCCCTCAGCCTCCTTTTCTCCAGACTAAACAACCCCAGTTCCCTCAGCCGCTCCTCATCACACTTGTTCTCCAGACCCCTCACCAGCCTCGTTGCCCTTCTCTGGACACGCTCCAGCACCTCGACGTCCTTCTTGTAGTGAGGGGCCCAAAACTGAACACAGTATTCAAGGTGCGGCCTCACCAGGGCCGAGTACAGGGGCACATGCACAATGAAATGCAATTCAGTGCTGCCCTCCCATGCTGAATTCTTGTCGTGGTACAAGCAGGTGACTGGCACATTGCTGCATTTTTGGCCACTCTCCACTCTTCTGTATTGATACAGCACCTCCTGCCATGACCTTGTGCAGCTCTCGACCCATTTTCATGACTCTGTGGGGTTTTGTGGCTGGACATAAGGTCTCTCTGCACTTTTACTACTAACCAAAGGGCGCAGAGTGCTGCGATTTTCAGAGACTTCACACTTAATAGAGCAACTGATCAGGACAGAGCTCGAAGCAGATGGAGAAGATGACCGCCACCAATGCACTTCGGTATATACAACCACTGCTGTCCTACAATGTATTTCTGCATCCAAGCAATGAAGATCTCCGAATCTCTCCTCTTTACTTTGAAGCAGGTAGTTGTACTAGGGGAACACAATGCAATCACTCCGGTCTAAACCACCCTCTGGCAAAGGTGGTTTACTCCCTCACAGGGAAAGCTTACCTGGGCCGCTGGGAGTCCTCCATGGGAGCTGGCTTTGAGAGCTCTGCATCAATATTTGCTGTATCCTGGTTCCTTGCTCCCTCTTTCACATCCAGATCCTTGGTGGAAATTATTACCTGACTTTTTGATGGTAAAAAAACATCCAGATCTCTCCGAGAGCTCCTGATTCCTTCCTTCCTGACGGGGAAGAAGATGAACCAGAGTAATTTCTTCACAATAGGAAACTGGAACCAAAACATGCTGCAGGTGCTAGCTTTGCTGATTCAAAAACTAGCAGTCTGATGTTGCAGTGAAATAATCTACTGGCAAGGAATAAGATCAGCCTTGTTCTCACAAATCCTTACTTCCTAGAGTAGAGGGACTGCCTTGTGTGGCAAACACTATAGAACGTGGCCCAGGCTGGACTAGCTCTCTTGAGAAGGATCACAAGGACAACAGTCCCACCCTGTCTGGATTAAAGCACACCTGCAGATGGGATAACCCTCTTTACCCTCAGAGGAACCTACAAACTGAACACCCTAGGATTTGATCTAACACCACATCTAAATCAAGCCCAGCTCTCTGTTCTTCTCCTTCAGCTCACCTCCACAAACATCACCAGCCTTGTCTGCAGGGGATAGTGTGACTTGAAAGAGACACAGAAAAGTGCTTGCCAGATCTCCTTCCATCTCCCTAAAAAAAGAACTGCACAGAGAAGTCCCCCGTGTCATGTGGATACTAAAGCCTTGGTGGTTCCCCTCCTCTCTAACACAAGGACTTCGGGGAAATGTCAGGGAGGAACCAAGCAGATGCTCTCGGCCACAGAAATAGTTGTAGAAACTGCCAATGCAGGGACCTCACTTCTATAAATTGAAGGATCTTTCTCTGCTCAGTACTGATTGCTGGTTCCCCCTTCCCTCTCAAAATCTCTTCTCCTTATCTGCTCCTCTGTCCACTGTCCCTTCCTCCCTTTCCACTTAGCAGATCTCCTTCTACCTAACACTTTAAAGAAAAACTGCAGGTTTAACATGTCTTCTGACGCCATCACAGGACTGTTCCCCTGCCTGCGTGTTCAGCTCTCCACCTCTCGTCACAGGCTAACCCTGTCTGTGCTGGCTGCAAGCTCTTCAGCTCGAAGCCCGTTCACCCTCTGTGTCTACAGCTCACACCCTGCACAGCGCTCCGTGGTCTTGGTTCATCCATAACAGACACAGAGATGAACCGTTCGCAGTAAATCTTCCCCGTAATAGAGGTTCTACCCTACCACAGGCTGCGCCTGCCAGCCACACGCATTCCCCTAACATCCTCCTGATGGTGTTGCTGGTGGCTACAAGGACACCACAAACCCTTCCAGCACTATGCTGGAATGTCATCCTTGAGGAAACACAAAACTCCCACACACCCGTTAAGCCGGCTTCGTCTCTGCCTTCCTCCACGGGCTGCCTGTCACACCTTGACCAGAACCAGTCACTGTGATGACACATTATCAGAGGAAAGGGAGAGCTGTCTGGCTACTAAACTCACTTGGGCGGCTCATTGCTTTTTCCGGATTTCTTCTTCCCACCACGTCTGGATGAAAAAGGAGCAGTTCTAGTCCCAAAATCCCGTCCATCCTCTTCCCGCACCAAATGGCCATCCACATCAACCACACCTGCCTGGAAACAGGAAGAAATAAAACACGGACCAGGAAGCGTTAGATCTGTAGCTGTCTGGACCACAAAAGCTATACAGCCCTTGCCCAGCAGCTATTCCATCCTGTTGTACAATCCAATCCAGACATCTCTATTCACTACCAAGTATTTCAGAGAAACGCATGTATAAGAATGAAGCGTAAACTAAAGTAGGGCCAAAATTATCCTCAAATTCATATGTCGCAGGGGGAGAATAACTTGGGTCTAGCGTCACAGAAATAAAAGCACCCTCAGAAGTCTTCATTTAGTGAAGACACGTAAGAGAATTATGTTTCCTATACTATTTCTCATATTCCTTCAACTATAAAACAGAGGGGCCATTAAGCGCTAAAATCTACCTAAACCAGGTTTCAGTTTTGTTTTCCACTTCTTTAAATAAAGACTTGAATAGGCCTGTTAGAGACCACGTGCTTCTCTGTTATACAAATACTTTGCATTTTCCCTTGTGCCTTTCTTCCAAAAAATTCAAAGCATCTTCAGTTAAGCCGCAGGGCAAGTATATGACTCTGCAGAACAGATAATGATTATTTTATCCGCCGTACTGGGTAAAACCAAGGCAAGGAAATAACCACTTCAGAGAGAAAACATTTCACAGAGGGAAATAAGTAATGAAAAATAGATTATAAACTGTAAGTTAGAGTCCGCATCTAAATTTATGGCTTGCAAACGCCATATAAATTATTCTGTTCAGATAACGGGCCTAATCCTCTGCTGATACGAATGCCCCTTTGTTAACTGGTGCACCTCTGCTCTGTGCCAGTTTTTTGACACACTCATCCCATTAACATTTCCGAGCTTCAGATTTCAATGGGGAAAAGTTGAGACCCTCAGGCAATTCAAGGCTCAGCAGCAAAGGAGCCAAATCTAAGATGGATTCTGGGCAGGGCTCGAGCACCAGGCATTACCTTCTGAACAGCAGCAACAGCAGCAAAGTCGTTTTTGTCTATCAGAGCGTACTTGCTTCGTAATCTGGCCTCCACTTCACGCTCCTGTTGACTAGGGGAGAAAGCAGCCCCTTACCGTTGGGTTCAAGGAGGACTATTTCATATGGCAAAACCTGTAATACCTGCCAATATCAGATTTCCAAAGAAAACCGTCTTTTACCTGTAATCTCATTCCAAAACACCCCACCTTGCTCCTTCTATTCTTCCCCATAACCATTGTAATCTTCTTCTACTCTCCTCTTCCTTTCTTTTTCTATGATGTCCCTTTAGGCCTTTTAGATACGGAAGCTTTTCAATGGTTATTTTAACACTTAGCAGAACCTTTTAATGGTCCAGATCAAATAATATTAAACTGTTCGCTTCCGTCGCCTTACTTTAACCTAGTGATTTTCAAATTGAGTGATTTTTCACTGAAAGGGAACAAGTAAAGCATTGTCAGTAGGCTTAAGTACACTATACAAGACTTGAAAATCATTAGAGAATCTGCAAGTTAAAAAAGACTAAAGCCCACTGTTTCAGAAAAATAAAATTTCAGAAAAATAAAAGGAGTCCCAAGTTAAACAGTAATAATCAGGCAAAATTTTACCATGAAACCCATTTTGGTCTTGGGTCCCAGCACAGCCTGAGTGCCCAGTCTGATGATGTACCACAGACACTTGTGTTCACACAAGTTTCCTGAGGGCAGGCAGATTTTCTACAGCAATATCCCAGTGCCACTCTTGTGAGCAGCAACCTCTGCTGCCTCTCCAGACCATTGCTGCAAAGGTTGGTGGGGCAGGGAGTGGGCGGGTTGCCCTAATACCCTTATTCTTCTTTGTTCTCTTCTATTTCGTGACATGGAAGCTGCTTCTCCTCCTCATTTTTAGGATTTTTTTCCAGACTGTCGTTCACCTTCCCTCCTTCAGCCCAAAAAATAACTTTCATCATCCACTGGTGACATTTTCAAATAGCCACTTTCACGCTTTCTCCCGTCCCACACCACACGTCAGAGAGCACCTCCCTGGAAATAGCCACAGAGCCTTCTTATCATGCTCCCCCAAATTGCTTTATGACCTTCCTTTGCCGTGACCTCTAAAAAACAGTAAATCTGATGACTTTTAGATGCTGGTGTGGTGAGACCACTTCCTATCATCTCATCCTAGAGAGTTTGATTTTTCTTTTGATCTGTTTGCAGACTGCCTTGCACTATGGAGATGTGCTCCATGACTAGGGATCCTGCCCAGTTTATGCTCAGTGATGGTGTATTTGCCAAGCAGACTTTTTCACCAGTGAAGTTTACCATCAAGAGCCCTTGCACATGACTTACGAGCACTGGAAGGTTAGAGGCAATAGTCTTCTTGTGCAAAAGTCAGCAGAATTTGTCCAGAATTGTGTTTTCAGTTACAAGTTATTCCCTGTACTTCATAATGATTGATCACCAATGTCACGGTAAGTGTGATATCACAGACGAAAGCTCGGTGGCATTCCTAAGCCTTACTGAGAAACACATCAACCTTGGATATCTTACCTTACAATCAGTTTGAACTGCTTAAACACCTCCTGGACTTGCCTGATGTTCACTATCTGAGGAAGAGATGTGTACAGTGAAGATACAGGTAAGCATTTCTATGCCGTGGTCAGCTGTACTGATTCAAGTATTTCAGATTGTGAGGATTCTGCTTTCCACACTCAAGGAGAGTTACCTTCCTCCTGCGCTTGAGAGTCAGGCTGGAGGTGGATATATTGCTCACTCTGAGGAGATTTTTAAAGAGAGAGGAATCTGATAGACTGTGGTAAATTCCATGGAGCGCACAGCTATCAAGGTAATGACTTTTTTACAATGATTTTACAAATGACATAGATGGCACCTGCTGACCTTGCGGATTATGATGCTACCTCTCTTCCCACTGCTGTCCAAGACTACCTTCGTACTTGGAACTGCCAGAGCACTATCTTTAGTCCTCTTACCCATGATAACAAATCAGTGCAGTCGAGCCATGCTGTTATCTCTGTTTTGGAGATGATGGACAGAGGCATGGACGGGTAAGTAACGGGCAGTCTGTAGCTGAGCAGGAATCTGCACTCAGCTCTCCCGAGGTCCAAGAGACTGGACCAAGCTATGAGACGCACTATCTCTGGTCTCAACCCTCTCTCTAGAAGATTCTTCAGTGCCACTGAAGGCATCCTTCCCTGTGTGAAACTCCTTAGTCCTTCTCTACCTTCCCTGCTCCACACCCACCCACGTGACATTTTGCAGGCCAGGTAAAACACACCTTCACATAAGCCCCTTATTCCGCTCCACTCCTGCCTGCTGGAGGGAGCAAACAGGGACTTTGAGAGAAGATAACGATTACATGAAATGAGGAGGAGTGTCTCAAGTGTTTCATTAAGCTAAAGGGTTATCTAACCGTTTGGAAAACAGTTTTCCAGCAACTTCTGCACTGTTGTCACAGTGGCTTCTGTTCACAACCAAACAAGACCTTACAGTAACTCTGAGTGTGCATTTATGACTTTCATTTTCTTACATTTTGTTTGTTTTCCTGTTTCCCCTCACAGGAATATTCGTGTACGCAGGACTTCTGCTGTTTCTTTTCGCAATCATTTTGCAGTCAACGGGTAGTTTCAAGTTGAGAAACCCTGCCCTAACGAACCTGTATCTAAGAGACTGAACATATTTTGGCAATACACCTTGCAAAGATTTATTTTGACATAGGCAGGGCAAAATTTTGACACTAATTCTTTAAAGAAGTTCTAAATAAACCAATTCAAAGGGTTTCAGGACTGAGGAAAAGTCTCCTCAAGCTTCCAAAAAAGCAAAAATGGTATGAAAACAAGGAGACAGTCCTTAACATGCAGAAAAATTCAATTACAATTCTGTAACACTTTTGGGGTTAAACACAGCCTCTTCCGAAGACATTTTCATTGCTTCTGTCTTGGAGTAAAATGGGATGGAAACAGTATATAAGTCCTTCTCGGCTAGAAAGCTACTTACATCAATTTCATCAATGGCTCCTTTTAGGTACTTATGGACTTGAGACTTAATCTCTGCTACCTGGATGTCAGTCAGAGGGTCATAAATCACCAAAGAACGATTTACCTGAGAAAAAAGGTGAACAACTGAGTATCAGCAAATGACAAAACCCTAAGCAAGTAGTAGTCTGGCGAACACCTGACATTGCTCTACCGTGCCCCGGGAAGCTTTATGTTTAATTTCTGATTGTGACTTCTCATCTTCTGAGTTGACAGGACATGGGACTTGGGAGCATGCTGAAATCAATGCATTCCCCTTCACATTTCAGTCAAAGAAGAGAAGGGCTTCAAGAGTCTGAAAAAACCATCTACCGTGGATGGGGACTGAAGCTACAACACAGTCTCACTGCGTGGGATCTTCAGAGCTTTGCCTAAACCCAGAAAGACAGTGCTGGAAGGAGAAGGAAGAATACAGTCACACTGGACACTGAGTTAACCGATCCTCCTGAAAAACAAAGATTATGACAAAGCCTTAACTAGGTCCCGTCGAAGCCGGTGCAGCCTATTCCTTACCAAGTTGTCATGCATGGCCAGTTCCTGCTTCAGAAGAATAATCTCCTTCTCCAAAGCCTTCACTGTCCCCTAACAGGAAAACAAAAGGGTGAGCGAATGACCAAATGCTATTGGAGAAAAAACTGCTGAAAAGCAGCATTAAACTGGCTGCTAGAGAACATCACAGCAGTGTACCAGCTCCCCCAGGGTTTGCTGCCAGGTTTCCATCAGTGAGGTAGTGAGTCTGGAAATCACTTTGCCTTTGATTAGCTTCCAACAGGACAGCTTCTGTCATGCCCTGGGTGTACTGCCTGCAGAGTCAGTCTAAGCCATCAAAAGAAGGGCCACCTGTTTTTTCATTTGATGCTTTCCTGATCTGGTACTGTAGGGGCCACGGAGTTCTGGACGATGAGATATTATCTTGAAAGCAAGGAAGTATGCAGGTTTCCATTCTGACCCTTACTGAACTCAGTAGGAGTTCTGACATTAACTTTAATAGAGGAGGGAGTCTCCTGTGGTGTATTTGATTGAATTTCTCCGTAATGTGGAATATCTTCAAGCATTCACTATTTAGAACGTGTTTCCAGAAAGGTGTGGGTACACAAACCTCCCTGGGATTCAGGGAGAACTGGATACTGAGCTGCTTTTTAAGTGACCTGTTGAGCATCAAAGCGCAACAGCTTCCTTAAACACTACTCTTCTGGCTACCCTCTTCCACTCCGCACTTCTCAACAAAAATGAAAGGGACTGAAGAGGAAAAGACAGTTTGTTGCACAGCTTCTTCTGGAAGCTGCTGGAGGAAACTCGCCAGCTGTTTCTCTGCTTGCCAGTGAGATCAGACCATGAAATGCAGCAGCGTTCTCACACACCACATGTGTTACAGATCAGACAATTCTAAACTTGTTCTTTGGGCTATCAGTAATTCGTAGAGCATTTACTGCTGCCAGCTCCGTTTCAGCTGTGAAAGTGCACTCAGGACATCTAAAATACTATGATCGTTTTCTTTAAATTACTTCCTTGTTTAAACAAGTTTTGTAATTGCGGCAAAAATGTTATGTTACCAGCAGCAACGGGGATAATGCTGTGATAAAGCCGCAGCTAGGACTGGAGACGATTTCCCCACATACCAGAGGAGTAGTCCACAACATGATATCTCTGTTAAGAGGTGAATCTTATCAGAAAAATTAAGGACTCCTGTGTATGCAATTGAAGGAATTGTCACGTGTCAGGGAAGATGTGACCGTCTGCATGACTGTACCCTGTAGCACATTCAAGGTAACTGTAATTAAATACCAATGAAAAAAGTTTGATACTAATCCGTTTTATCATATACCTACATTCAGCAAGCGTCAGCTTGGCTGATGAGTGGTAATTCATTAAACTACCGAATTTCCCTCTGGTCTTTAAGGTCATTATCCTAAATATTAATGAACCTGAGAAAATACGCCTTCTTCCATTCCCCTTCTCTACATACCTCTCGGTCATATGTCTCATTGATGACTGGCTCTGTTGTGATCCATTTCATTCTGGTAGCAAAACGAAGAGAAGACAACTGAAAAACATGGTTTTTAAGTAACTGAAAGAGATATTGGCAAGGATATAATTTTCGTAATCTGTTACTACTTCACCATATCAGATCCCAGAACACAGAAATACAAAAGCTATTTAACTGCAGGGAGCAATATAGGATTTCTCATTCCAGGAGGGTATCTTCTAGTGCTCGCTGGCTTCTATGTGATTAGCCAGCTTCAGATGATGATGTCTTTGTCTTTTCTGCTCTGCATGTGGACAGCTCTTTGTGTACCAGAGCTGTGATCTCAAAAATACCCACTCCCATTTCTGATCAAAATAGCACTTACATCCTAAAAGCTCCAAATCACACATCAATGGCCTTCAAGCTTAATTCCTGCAATTGTGGCATCCTGACAGTAAGCCCCTGCAGCCCGAAAATCCTCCTCTTGATGCCAAGTATAGCAGCTATTTCCTCAGTAGTACTGCATGTTTCCAGACGCTATCAGAACACAAGCGGGCGATGATAAAAACAACGCTCCGCCTTGAAGACAACTGCGTAACAGGTGTCTGCGTTCACATTTTGTTGCCACGTAAAAATTTCTCGGCAAAGAGCAAAGTGATTCCCTTCACTGCGTTGCAGATGTGGTTAAGCTGATCCAGTTCACACGGTAAGACCTTCACCAATTTCATTATTTCGCAGGTTAAAAAACCCTTACTGTTAAGGAGATTACTCCTGATTCCTGACCCAGCTGAAAGCCAGCTCAGCTCTGATGTGAACCGGTGCAATTCCATCGACCTCATTATGTGATGTACCATTCAAACGCATTCACAGAGTTGAACCAACAACAACAATTAACACTATGCGGTGTGCTTAGACTTTAGCTGCTTGTGCCTGCTTTATTTCAAGCTCTCATTTTGCACACACAGACACACACACACCCCCCCGCCGGGCCGGTTACCACTCGACTGTTTGCATCACAAAGCAGATTGGCAAGAGCAATCTGTTTTCTGAGCCGTTGAGATAAGATGAGCCATGCGATGAATTAGACAGGATGTTTCTCTGGGACTCCTGCCACGGCCCTCCGGAGACTATTCTTTGAACCGAGCTACGGCCAATTGCAACAGTAGCAGGAACAAGACTTTAATTCTGCAGAAATCAGTTCAACTTACAGTCTCTTCCACATGCACAGCTTCCCCACAGATATTTGCCACTAGGACAGTATTGCAGTTTCCCCCTGGGAAAAAAAAATTAAAAAAAAAAAAGCAAACAATATAATTTGGGATTTTTTGTTGTTTCCTTTTCTGGAATGTATTATACTATCTGCTGACTAAAATAGAGAAAAGGAAGGAACAAAGAATGCAGAGAGTTTGTAAATGTCCCTCTAAAGCTCCCATGGGTACAGAAACACAGTGGCACGGAATGACTTAAGAATAAAGGTAAAATGTGTTTCTCATGTGGCGATGATGCAGTAAGAAGATGGGAAAACACATTGTGAAAGCCTGAAATGGGGAAAACCAGAGCAGAGGATTTTAAAAGCCCTTGGCCTAAACCTAATAGCGGGGAACCTGGCAGGACGTAGTCACTGCCTTTCCTAAAAGCAACACAAGACTTCTGCTCGGAACGCCTCAAACGTCGCTCTCATTTCTGATGGCTTCGGGTACTCCACACAAATGCCTACAGCCCGTTTTCAGCTGCTTTCTCCTCCCATGTCTCCAGCCTGCATTCTAAGAGCATAAGCCTTTCCCGTGGATTCACGATACACCACAGTTTTGGGTTTATCATCTGTAGCCCGATGCTGAAGCAGGAGCATCTGAAAAGGCTTGTAGCACGCCGGGGGCTTTTTTTGATGGTAGTGTTTTAAAGTATTCTAACTAAGGTTTGGGGAATTTCTACTGGCTTGATCAGTGTGGGCTTTGTACTGTCTCCTGCGCCTGCTGTTTTATTTGATGAGGAAAACCAGACATCCTTTGAACAACGAATTAGTTCCATGTGTTTATACGTTACAGCCTTAGGATTTGGTACGCTCATTGAAACAACGCTGTTTTCTAGGAACTATTTGGGGCCGTTGTAATGCACGGCTCTTACCTAGGGAGTCCTTGAGAACGTGAGTGAGCTTGCTCTGCCGGAAGGGGATGTGGTCCCTCTTCGGATCAGCCAGGGCAATGATGATTTGCTCAAGGAACGACAGAGACTTGTTGATGTACGTGGCTTCTTTCAGAACCTGTCCTTCAGACTGTAATGAAGATCAAAAGGCAAAGCTTCCCCAGCACGGGTTTCTGGCCGAACCGCAGAAGAGAACATATTCCTTACTGAGGGTACAACTCTGCTTGACTGCGAGGGTAAGGATCTAATTCAGACCCAATAAATTCGTGATCTAGAGCTTTCTTCAGTTTGAAAACCAGTTTTCAGAGACCTCAGGTTTTCATTACAAGTCTACCAGGATCACTGGCTTTCCTTCCCAAAGGGTAAATTATGTATTTGTCACAGGGCTGATGCAATTTCTACTCTGATCAAAACAGAATGTCACATGGGACCTGAGGAGCTTTCAGTTGCTGAGCCCTAATGCTCTAAGAAAGTTTCAACAGTTTGCCTGCTGTGACCAGAAGCGGGGGATTTGCACTGTCACTCGTGGAATGAAGAGGAAAATCAGAGGTTCTTTGAGAAACGACAGACTCATTAACTAACTGAGTCTGGGTTAGGTTGGAAGGCACAGGCAGGATGGGAGTCACATACACGTGGACTTACAAACGATACGCAGCAGCTGCAAACAGCTGAGCACCCTCTGATGTGTTAATGTGACTTACAATTTGTCACAGTTTCTCCTATCACAGGCTGAGTTCTGTGGTGGGGAAAACCTGTCATTTCACCTCCACCATGTTGATTACTGGACTCTTCACCACGGACTGAAATATTTCTTCCATTACTTACTCCAGTCTTGCTCAGTCTCTCTGAGCCTGCCAGATCTATTAAGTTGATTTTGGAGTTAATGCATTTGACATCTGAGAAAACTCTGAAACGAGACTGAGGGAGAAAAGAATATAAACTGTACTTGACAGCAGACAAAACTGAAATACAGTAACAACCAGACATGTAAAGATCCTCAGCCATTTGAGTCCCTAGAAAAACTGCTGGAGCTCTTACCTCAATATAAATAGTAAAGATGCAATGGGATCTGGATGAATTCTTATTCAGTGTGTGCTCTGCTATCACTCTGTTGGTCTCGCCCTGCAAACGAAGTAAAAATTGAAGACAGTGTTTTCAAACTTCTGCATTGGTAGAATAAAGAGAAATTAGAAATCCACACAGTTAAATAAACAGTGGTTCAATCTTCACTCTGCAGAGCCTGTAACACGGACCAGTTGGTTAGAGCAGTCAGAGCAGAAGCTCACCATATTTGCCTCGCTTTCCTACTCAAAGGCCTCTCAAAGCATTTCATGGTGCAGTTGGCAAAGGTCACTGTTTACAGTAATAACGCCTTTTACCGGAGACCACATTATCTACATTTCCACCTTCAAGGCTCAGCTCACAGAACTGTGGCTTTTTGAGGAACAGTCAGGCAAGCCTCGTTCAGAGGCAATACTGCCCTGGCTGTTTCAGTTTCTTGATGACTAGAAAACCAAAGAGCTCCCCAAGCTTTAAATGTCATAGAAAACTCACACATATATGATAGCCACGAACTTGTAATGCCCGCTTACAGGAAAAGAAAGCAACATTGAAAACGATGTTGCAGCTGCTTGTTAGGAGCGCCAGTCTATCAGAGAGCTGTGCTGCCAGGCTGGCGAGGCAGAAGAGGAAGCAGAAGGCTCTGCAGCACAGAAACGCGCTTGTCAACAGGTCTCAAAGCTGGCTGGTCTGCCTGGGTCTCAAAGGAGAATGACCTTTGAGAGCTGGAAGGTCAGTGACTGGCTCCACACCAGGGAGTGTAAATCCGAGAGCAAGAATGAAGGCGAAGCTCTCTAGGTAAATACTACCAACCCCACTGCACAAATGAAGAAACAGAGTCACAGCGTAGCGGGCAGCCTCCTCAAAGCCTGGAGCTTTCTCTGTGAACCTAGAACCACGGGCAGAACTCATCTAAGGATCACACCTGAACAGATCCCCAGGCATCGCTTGCACTTCTTGTGTCAACAGATCTCAAGTTAAGCTGCATTATCGTCATCCTTCTAGTCTTTAAAAAGAAAATGGGAGCTCCTGCGAATCACAGAGGCTGGCTTAGGACACCACAGTCCCATTATTAAAAAGGCAACTGAAAGATTTTAAGGACACCACATGGCTCCTGGTAAGAATACGCTTCCTGCATACAGAACCAATTATTTATTCGTGTTTTCCATTAACTAAAGCACCCACAAGTAAAAGAAAGATGCAGACATAAGTAAGCAAACTCCCTTCAGAAAGCTAACCCATTGTGTGAAGGTCCCTGCTGTAAAATCTGACTAACGGTAGCTGTGCCGTGACCATCCCAAACTATCTGCCAAAGGCCTCACTGGTAAGACTCTTTTCTTGGAGCATTGACGTAGCTAGGACAGGCAGGTGTGTTTTTCAGGAAGAAATTCCGGTGTACGTCAGCTGGTGGGTCTAAAAGGACCCCAAATATCATACACTTCGTACTAAGTCACTCCCTGACACCCTTAGGTGACAACCAGGGTAATGAAAACAAGTCTTTTTGGCTGTCTGGGATCTCGGTCTGCTGGAGGGGCCGGTGAGGTGGCTGGTATTGCAGATAAGCCTTTTGAAACGAAGGCAGATTCTGTGGCTGCCTTCACTAGTTGGGTGCTGCCTGGAATCTCCAATGCTACTACGTTCTGCTGTCTCACCCCAACATATTTCCTCCATCACTTGACTTGCTCTGGCGTACACTAAAAACAGGGTTTCTCCATGGAGATCTTCCAGAATCCCTGTGCCAGGGACATTTTCCTTGCAAGAACATGGGCTACAAAGAGTTACCAGTTCTTCTACCCACAATAAAGAGAACAAAGAGGGTTGAACCTCCCTCCAGATGTCCTGGCCACGCACCTCCTGCTTTACTGCCTCCTCCCTCAGCTAAGCCAATAAATATAACAATCAGATGAAGTGTAATATTTGTTTTTTCTTGCCTCAAAAAGGAGATTTAGAGCATCTTCCTCGTGGCTAACTGAATGTATAGATAAGCCCTTCACGTAAACACCCTGTGGGCAATCCACTACAGCCATCTGCACGTCACTGGTCCCGTTGCTTGCCACGGTGGACAGAAGGTCAAACAAGGTCTCATTGTAGATTTCCAGGTAGGATATTCGGACAGTGACGAACGGATCAACGGAGTGTGCAGTTGCTTTGAAGACCTATACAAAGACAAAGAGTTTGTCAGTGGCGGTGCTAGCTCACAAACAGAATTATTAGCTATTTATGGCTTTCCAGAGGAGCTATTTATAACCTTCTGAGCAGCTAAAAGTGCATCTGCGTGTGTGTAGCTAATTCTGCACAGTGGCAGCCTGAGGGCTGACAGGGCTAAGTCAACAGCTTAAAATATGATTTCTCAAAATGATAGTTTTGAAAACACCACTTTTGAAAGCCTGCTTACATTTGGGAAGCAGCAAGTACTTTATGTGAGCTAGTAGAATTAAACGGGAACAACCCCTGCAAATGACAGTAAAGCATAACTACAGAATTCCTCCCATCTTTCTTTCAGGTTGTATGCGTTATGTCAGCCCCACACCGTGCGTGTCAGTTGTCTATGGGGGAGTGGAGAGCATTCTGCAGCATCACCGCCTAAAGATAAGCAGACCTGCCCCCTCAGCGCAGTGGTCAACGTGTGCCGCTGGACAGGGACGTGTCTATGCAGCAACAGGACAGACAAATCAGCATGTTTCAAGCCACCACCGCCCCAATGCTCTGAAACATCACCATTATCAGCGCACAAGGTCATGGCGTAGTAAATGATGGGGGATGGGATGATGATAAATGGGGGATGAAGGGATTGAGAGCAGCCCTGCCGAGAAGGACCTGGGGGGACTGGTGGGTGAAAAGCTGGACATGAGCCGGCAATGTGCGCTCGCAGCCCAGAAGGCCAGTCGTATCCTGGGCTGCATCACCGGCAGCGTGGCCAGCAGGGCGAGGGAGGGGATTCTGCCCCTCTGCTCTGCTCTGGTGAGACCCCACCTGCAGTGCTGCCTCCAGCTCGGGAGCCCTCAGCATAAGACAGACACGGACCTGTTGGAGCGGGTCCAGAGGAGGGACACAAAAATGATCAGGGGGATGGAACAGCTCTGCTATGGAGAAAGGCTGAGAGAGTTGGGGTTGTTCAGCCTGGAGAAGAGAAGGCTCCGGGGAGACCTTCTTGTGGCCTGTCAGTACTTCAAGGGGGCTTAGAAAAAAGATGGCGGCAAACTTTTTAGCAGGGCCTGTTGCGACAGGACAAGGGGGAATGGCTGTAAACTAAAGGGGGGTAGATTTAGACTAGATATAAGGAAGAAAGTTTTTTTACACTGAGGGTGGTGAGACACTGGCCCAGGTTGCCCAGAGAGGTGGTGGCTGCCCCATCCCTGGAAACATTCCAGGTCAGGTTGGACGGGGCTCTGAGCAACCTGATCTAGTGGAAGATGTCCCTGCCCAGGGCAGGGGGGTTGGACTAGATGGCCTTTAGAGGTCCCTTCCAACCCAAACTATTCTATGATTCTAAAACAAAGGTACAAAGTAACTATGTTTTACAGGCTCCTTTAGTTCTTTAATTATCATCATCTAGATAAAATGGGGAAAAAAAAAGGACTGGTGGAGATAAAAACATAAAACATATTCACCATGTTAAAACACTTTCATGAGTATCAGCAATAGCTGGTACAAGAGATGTCTTTGTTATTTCTTCCAGCCTCCTTCCCATTCAGATCCAGTACCTGCTGTATAGCTCGGGGTATGATTCCTCGATGCTTGTACTCGGCAGTCGCTCCCGTCATCGTGTAAGTTTTACCAGCCCCCGTTTGCCCATAGCACATTATCGTGCCTAGAAAAGATTCAAAGCAAAAGAATAAACTCAGGAGGGAACCTCTGTGTTTCTCAAACAGAACATCAGAAGGATCTCTCCCTCAGATCAAATCTTTTGTCAAATTGTCAAAATAATAAAAATAGCAACAAATTACCATTATAGCCAATTAAAGCTTCGGACACCAATTTCTCGGCCACAGTCTCGTAAGCCAGTTCCTGGGAGGTATTGTGAAGGACGCCATCCAGTCTAAAGGACCAGTCGGTCTGCCTGTTATTCACAACTCCTTTCCTGGCATCTTTTTTGATGTATATATCTATGGTCTGAAACCCAAAAAGAGATGAAGATAACTTCAATAGCCACGAAGAGTTTCAGCAGTTATTGCCTGAAAAAAGCTGCCCACTGAAGACCTGAAGATAAGTAGAGAACGGAGCGCAAGTAATAGTATTGTTTTACTGACCTGGATGGTATTTGCTGGTAACAGATATTCTAAAAAAAGGAAATGTGGCTAAGCTCATCTGTTTACCTTTCAGTGACGTGTCTGATTTTGTGTCCCAGGGAAATTATGAGTTAAGCAAGAGAGGGTGAAGGGAGGAACTTGCATAAGGGGGGATAGAAATAGACTGTACCACAGGGAGACCTCTTAGGTTGGAATTGTGGTTACCGCTGGGAGTCCCTCAAGGATCAGTCGGGGTCCCAGTCCTTTTGAGGATTTTCTCTAGTGACTGTATCACCAGAAGTATGTTTTCCATAGTCCCACTTGCCGATACAAAACCACGAGCCACTGTCAGCACAGCGGAGAACAGCAAGCGGGAACACATGAATCAACATGCACCAAAACGTTATGCATGGCCTTAAGGAACGGAAGAATTCTGCATTTCTGTGGGCAAAACTGAAATAAAATTCCAAACTTTTCACACTTGCAATCTCTTTTTCTCTCTCTACCTTGTTGTCTGGCCCAAACTTGATCATATCTTGAGCAAAATCAGCTGTTGGCTTGACTCGCACAAACGTATGGACTCTCTTTTCTACTGCATCCATTCTCACTAGAGAGGGAAAAAAAGGAAAAATCACCAATGTTGCGTTCCCTAAAATGAAATGTAATGTTATTTGTCATGAAAAGGCAAGCTACAGAGTAGTCAAGTTTAAAAAGCAAGCGCTGACAAACGTTCAGCTGCAGTTTCTATTCTTTATTAAAAACAACTGTGGGCAAACAGTTGCTGAAAATTCTTTCCAGCATTGTTCTGCTCAGAAAACTGAGCGTGGAAAAAGAGAAGGGTCTTCCTGACGATGATTTCCTCTTGTGCGCCAGGCACGTTAGTGTTTGACGGTACAAGCTTTTCTCCCTCTTAGCCTTGCAAAGCAAAATAATCGCAGGACTATGAGAGGGATTTTCTTTTGTCTAGTGTTTTCTCTGTGGGAAGGCACACACAGCCTCCTGTTTTGTAACGTCAGTTCATCCAGAACTGCGTTTCAAGCTTCTGAGGCTTTGAGTGAGACGTGTTATAGGTGAAACCAAGCCCAAAGGAGCTCAACAGCACTGCAAAGGGCCGTGCGGCCCGTTGGTGTGCCAGCATTTCCAACGCTCCGAGCAGCAATTACCTCATTTACAGGCTGTATTGAATACGCATTTCTTATATCTTTGTAACCCTTTCTTTGTACTGATATGCAAAAATATGTTAAAGTTTCTAATGAAGACCTGATCTTAAAGTTTCCGGAAGAAAAAAAAGTCATGTGCCTGACAACTCCTGGTGAAATTCTTGTGTTGTTCTTCCCGTCAATGCGAATTCAGTAAGCGGCTGTCAATATCCAGCACGGCTAGAGGATCTGCTGACTAAAATCCACCGGAGGAGGGCTCAGGGGATACATCCAGCTGCTAAAGCCCCACCTGAGAGACACGCACTGGGTATTTTTAAATCCCTGGAACGTGCAGATCCTGTGTTTTCTCTCGACTGTTTCCCACAGACAGGCTGTGCTCAGTAGCTGTGTAATATCTAGCGACAACTTCTAGCTTCAGACAAAATCTTTCGTATTTCTTGTGTATTAAGTATTTTTATTTGTGATCTCTCCGTCGCCTCATCTGCTGTGACTGCTCTAAAAAGAAACGTAGAGATGCGAGCTGAACCGAGACTTCTCTTTATTTAAAATAGAGGTGAGCATTTGAATGACTACCTGGTAAAGGTCCCGCGGGCGCCGTGTCCTTTTCCTAGACTACCCCAGCGATGCCAACACAACGCCCGCTGTAGAATCCAGAATGGTGCTAGGTTACCGTGACCATCATCTCTTCAGTATCGGAGGCAGTCTTCACACAAAAGGTCTGTGAAAAAGCACGGTGATAAAGAAGCGCACAGACGTCACCATAAGGATCGCTTATGCTTGTGCTTGTGCAATTTTGGCACAGAAAGCTGCCAAAATATTTGCCAGCGCTGCAGAAGTAAAGGCAGGAGCAGCACAGGTACAAGCGAAATGGAAACAAGACACGGAGTTTTAAAGCTGGTCACCAGCGTGGAAATGCTCCTCATCTGGTTATCGGGATGGCTAGAGATCACAAAACTCTGCTACACAAATACAACCCAGTGCTGGAGGGGCATGTGCTTTGTTTAGAATCACAGAATGGTTTGGGTTGGAAAAGACCCTTAAGATCATCGAGTCCAACCGTTAACCTGATTTCTGCAAAGCTGCAGCAAGAAGCACAGCAGGAAAAAGAAGGAAGGGAAAATTTTAGGCAAAAACTCTTAATACGAATCAGAGAGAGACCGAACAAATTCAGAACGGGTGGAATTTTCCTCACTGCAACAATGCCCATTGTTCGGTGTTAGGACAAAAGCAATTCCTCCTGGGAGTATTTACTGACATTAGAAGATGGGAAGGGAACAGGGAAACACCTCTCTGGCAGACTCCTAACCAACAGCGCAGAGACCAAAAGCTCTCCAGCTCATTAGCAATACCCCAAGCATCCAACCAACCTGATTATTAATTGGGTTTTTTTGTCTGCAGTGGAATTTTTATGGAGGGACTACGAAGAAAACTACATGTTTATCGGTCAGCTAGCCAAAAATGTTTCTGGCTGTTTCAGCACTAAATCCTCCTCCCTCAGTTCAAACAATAAATGTTAAAAGGACAAGAGCGAGACTTGCCGTCACCCTCGCTCATCATTCAGCCCCTGTAGTGTAAACCAAGCCAGCAAAGCAAATCACAATTCCCAACTCGGGCCGTTGGTTTTGAAGCTCTTTATGACAAACCCAAGTTCCTTGGTCTCTCCTTATACAGCAGCTGAAGCCAGCAGGACTCCCCCATTAGTTAGTCTCAAGATTGATGGGCTATTTATGCTTGGAATTAATGGAAACACAGTTTTCTCTGCAATGGAGGCAGATGCCAACGTGCCCACACAAAGATTAGTGCCAAAGGGAAATGTTAGACGGGGATTTTGGGGCTGACTGGCAAAGAAACTTGGACCCAGAGCAGTGAAGTGTGGGTTTCGGTTCTGGCTGAGAGACCTGAGCTTATCCACCATGGACAGACAAAAGCTTGGGCCAAAGCACGGAATAGAACCCTAGAATAGTTTGGGTGGGAAGGGACCTCTAAAGGCCATCTAGTCCAACCCCCCTGCCCTGGGCAGGGACATCTTCCACTAGATCAGGTTGCTCAGAGCCCCGTCCAACCTGACCTGGAATGTTTCCAGGGATGGGGCAGCCACCACCTCTCTGGGCAACCTGTGCCAGTGTCTCACCACCCTCAGCGTAAACAATTTCTTCCTTATATCTAACCTGAATCTCCCCTCTTTTAGCTTAAAGCCATTCCCCCTTGCCCTAAACACAAGAGGCAAACTGGGGAGGCAAAGCTCCTTTGGGGAGGTGACCACGAGGCAGCCCCTAGAATTCAAACTCCAGTGATGCTTTGAGAGTAGAATCCACCCGGTTGGACACCAAAAGTTCTGCCCCAGCACCCCAGGCCATCCGCACGCCCGGGGCACAATCCTCAGCTGGGCCACCTCCGCCCCAAGGAAAACGGGGGAGAGAACAGCCCCAAATTACCTTCTGCCTTCCCAGCTGAGCGCAAAGCAACCAGAGAGTGCGGGATGTGAGGCGGCTGGTGACACGGGTGCACCGATAACAGGGGCCTAGGAGAGATGACAGAAGAGGTGGGATGAGGGCATGAGGCTGGCCGGGACAACAGGGAACAGGGGGAGTGCCGTGTTCAGCCATGCCCACAGCCCCGCTCGCTGGGGACAAGGGCAAAGGAGGGTGATCTGAGAGGGGGCTGGGGTGGAGGGGGGCTGCGGGGGCAGGGCAAGGATCATCCGTGTTTTAGCAGACCTTGGCGGGGTGGAGGCGGTGGGGAGACAAGGCCCGAGGAGGGACACAACGGGGGGGGGGGAGAGCGAGGCCTACGGAGACATCACCTGAGGTGGGGGGGGGGGGACACACAAAGCCTGGGGGAGGAGGGGGGCGAGGCCTGGAGGAGGGGGACGAAACCTGTTGGGGCTGATGCGGCCTGTGGGGACAACGCTGCCGGGGGAAGGCGGGTGACGACAAGGCCCTGAGGAGGGAGCGAGGCCCGGGGGCAGCCCCCGCCCCCCCTCACCTACCTGCGCCCCCTCCTCAGCCGGGCCCGGGCGGGGGGAAGCCGCGGCGGCCGGCGGGGGGGCCGTGTACGCCGTTGCCATGGCACCTGCCACTTCCGGCCTCTCCCGGAAGCGGCGGGAGGCGGAAGCGGGGGGGGGGGGGGGGCCGCGCTACGGCGGCCGGGCGGGGACAAGGCGCGGGGGAGGCGAAGCGAGGCGGTGCGCGGCGGGAGCGGCCGGGAAGATGCTGGAGGCGGCGGCGGCGGCGGCGGCCGAGCCGGAGCTGGACCCCGAGGACTTGGTGCACTTCTCGGTGGGCGATTTGCCCAGCCGCGGCTACGGCGTGATGGGCGAGATCCGGCGGCAGGGCAAGCTTTGCGACGTGACCCTCAAGGTGCGGCCCGGCCCGGCCCGGCCCGGGGGGGCTGGGGGACCCCGGCTCCTGGAGGGGCGGGCTGAGGGACCTCCCCCCCCCACCCCGGTCCCTTCGTCGGGGAGAAGGAGGCAGCTGGGGTCCCCTCGGGTGCCTTTGGTGGGGTGACAAGGCGGGGGGGAGCAGAGGGCTCCTTTGGTGGGGGGCAGGAGGGGGAGCTGAGACACCCCCCCCCCAGCCCCTTTGGTGGGGAGAAGCGGGAGCTGAGGGTCCCCGCCTTCCCATGGCTTTTGACAGGGGAGAAGGGTGGTGTTGAGACACCCCCCCCCCATCCTCCTTGGTGGGGTGTCAGGGGGTGTTGGGGCTCCCCAGCCCTGGGGGGGGGGGGGGGGGCGCGGTTCTGTGAGGGCCCCTTGGGGGCGAGGGGGGTGCTGCCCAAGTGGGTGCCAGGACGTGCCGGTGACACCCCGTCCCCAACGCTGAGCCTCAGCCCGGGCACGGGCTGGGAGATGGAGCCTCCGTCTCCCTCGGAGCCGTCGTGGTTTTCCCAGCAGCCGGGCAGAGTGATTCAATAAAACACCTTCTTTTGGGAGGAAACGGGGCACCCCAGACCCCCCGCCACGTTTCGGCGGCGGTCCCGGTACTTGAGGAATGGCTTGGGAGGTCACACTACGGATGGGGTTGATGCGAGTTTTTGGACCAACCTCTGCTCCAGCCCACGGGAGAAGAGTCCTTTTCCCTAGGAAACCCTTATCTTTTAAGAACATCGCTTTCTTGCATCAAAGAAATAATCTATGACCCTGCTAAATCCTCGGGGTTGTGTTCCTGGCTCGGCAGGGGTGGGCCGTAGGGGCTCCGCTCAGCACCGGGCGGGAGATGCCGGAGTCCTTCAGACCGGGAGCTCGCGGGCAGAGAGAGGAGTTTGTTTTGGGGTGGGTGCAACGTGCGACTCCTCGGATTGGTTGAGTCATTCCAGAATTAACCCTCAAGTTTAATTAAACGTGAAGGTGTTTCCCAGCCTACTCATGCTGAAACTTTTCGCCTACCTCCCGCTGACGAAGAAGGAGCCGGCGAGGGTTGTGCCCGTCGTGGAGACCGCAGGACGGGCAATTGGGGTGCACCCCTGGGCTACCCGGGGCTGCCTCCTCCCCGTAGATCAGCTACAGCCTCCCGCAAAGAGTGACCGCTTCGCAGGCTGAAACGCTCGTTGTGAAGAGCACAGCCGCGCGCTGATCCTCCTTGGAAGAGGTTGTACCTTCTGAGACGTGGTATTTGTGACAGTCTGTGCCGTAACCCGGGCGAATTCTGTGACAAAACCGGTTTGTGATGGAGAGCGCCATTTTATTAGAATTAAATTTTGTGTTATTGAGGTGGCTTCGTGTTGCGGAAGGGGATTCTCAGGTCCTGCGAGTCCCGCATCTCTGGAATCACGGTAGTGAGCCGACTGTGGGTCCTCTTGCTGGGCTTGGGCGGCTCTGCGTGGTCCTGAGGGAGACAATAGCGACGAGGTGCATGACCCCGGCCTTATCTCAGATAAATACCCGACCATTGTTCTGCAAAACTCTTCTGAATAAGTTTTCCCATAGATTTATCGTAGCAAAGTGCTTTTTTTAACCTTGCTTATCTCACTTTGTATATCTCCGGTGGCAGAGTGGGAACGCTTTTAAAGTCTTGAGGGCTGGAGGAGCTCTCCAGTCCAGCTGTCAGAACGAGCGCCCTGGCGGTGCCGGGCAGCTTTATGGATGAGGGCAGCCTGTTGGCGCCGCTTTCTTTTTTCCTTTTATTATTATTTTTGTTCCAGGGACTGTTGCTACCTGGGGAGGGTGCAGAGCCTTTCATCCCTACAAAGGTTTAAAATATATTTAAGAAAGGTGTCTCTGGCGTTCTTAAAAAGGAGTCTTAACTTTCTCCGCTGCCTGGTTAATTCTTTATCATGCTGAAGAGAGATCCCAGCAACGACTGATGCGTTTGGCAGAGGGCTGACAGTGTGTTTCCGTGTCGGTACAAACAAACAGCCCAGCTTTCCCTCGTACACGTACTTCGTTCGTTTGATTCCTCTTGTTGTATTGAGTCGTCATGTCAAAATACCCCACCTCTTTGCCGCTTCTGCCTCTTGACAGCAGATTTCTCAGTGCCTGCGTGTCCCCTGGCGACTGAATTAACGCTGCCTGCTGAATCGGAGCCAAGCCTTTCCTCCCCGTCATTCAGTACAGGGTGCCTTCTCTAGCTGCTGAATGTTTAAGGAGTAATTTTTCTTAGCTCGACTTCGGAGGTGGCTTTGAATCGGTTAGCCACCTTGCACAGCCCTGACGCAAAGCGTGCTCTTCCCTGACCTTGCTCGGGAACGCTTTCCGCGTGCGTTGATGAAGCTGTAAATCCAGCGCGATGCAGGAGGAGCCTGCCAAGTGAGTTGTCTAGCAGGGATGGCGTTTGAACACTTCTCACACAAAATGAAGGTAGGAAAAGCACTGAGAAGCATTTAAAGTCAAAACCTGAAGGAGACCGTAGCGGGTCCTGACGCCTGTTGCGCCAGTTTGTTGCTGGTTTTTTCACACCTAGTACTTTTAGGCTGTCACCTCTATAAAGAAAAAAAAGCTGCCAAACACCGCTTTGGGCCAGAAGTTGGATCCCTCCTGATGTGACCAGCGTTCAGGCTCGCGGCTGAAACAGGAGCGAGCAGCGTTGTTGCGGCACAGCTGAGGTTTTTAGATGCCTCTTTACCAGTATCAGCGTTGGGGTCAACGGCTGTAAATGATTCTCCCAGCCCACAGAAATGTTTGCTGTACAAACGGGCCTAAAATTGTTAGGAAGTGTTGGTACTCTCATTTGTTTGTTTTAATTATTCCCCTCGTAAAGCCAGGCGAGCATTCATTCAGTAAATAGGAGGGGCACAACTTGTTCTCCTTTCTCAGAAACTGTCTTGCTGCAGTTCGTGCCGCTCTGCGGGAGACGGTGCTGCCTCAGCAGCGTACGGCAGCTGGGTTTAAATGCGATTAAAAGCAAGAAGTGCTGATTTGACTGGCTCCCTTGGAGCTCCCATTATTCAAACTCGGCTTAGGGAAATCTGTCACTGCTTCTTATGACTGCCCATGTGAAAACGAAGTTTCACGGGGCAGAGAGCAAGCTGCGCGTCTTTCCAGCGGCTTAGGATGTGTTCATCGAGAGCCAAAGCTCCTTTCCCGTGTGGATGGTCAAGGCTGTGGATTTGAAAAGCCCTTTTCTATTCCTGTCTCTTAAATAGCTGCAGGTCAGAGCTGCTCTTGAAGATGTTCCGTCGCAGGCCTTTCAATCTCCCTTTGGCGAGTCTCTGAAAATTTTGGATGGTTTGGTAGAAACACATGGGAATAAACTGGAGGGAGGAGGGAAGGCAAGGAGGGGCGCACCTTATTCTGTGGTTAGTTCGTTTTCCTTTGGTGAAGGTGAGATTTCTGCTTACTAAAGCCAAATTGCTGCTGCTGCTCTCTCCCCTCAGGATCACTAGATCATGTGCTGGCGTGGTCTTGTCTGGTTAAAAAAAAAAAACCAAACAAACCCACCCTGCTTGCCAGTTTAACCTGACCAGAGTAATCTTATGGAAGGGTGAGACTCGTCTTTCTCTCCTCATCCAATATTGGTGGTGTTGGCAAAGCTGACGGTGGTTGCGTCTGTGACGGGGCAGCGCCAAGCCTGGAGCGATCGTCAGGCGCGCGGAACGGAAGCTTCGTTACTTTTTTTGAGTTTGGTGGGTTTTGAGGCTCTCGGCTACAAATACGGACGCGTCGAGCGGTTTGAAGGCTGGTAGACTTATTTCAGAGTTAGTTTTCAGTTTTGGACCCTACGCTTTGAGGTGTGATAGTAGACTGTGAAATCAGGGCGTCCAGCAAAACCAGCAGAGAAGCAGCCGTTCTCCATGCGCCTCCCCTTACCCTGCATCTGGGGCCAAACTGGGGTTTCCAGCGGTGGACCAAAGTTTGAATTGTCGGGATTTCTCAGGCTTGAAATGGGCTGTGAGTGGCAAAGTCGACAGACGTGCTGGAGAGAGGTTCAAATTCAATGCGCTCAGCATCTCTGGCTGTGGAGCAGAACCTGCTGTCGCGAGATCTCCTCTGGGTGCCATCTACCATGGGTCAGACGCTACCACAGTTACTGACAGCTGGGTTCTTGGGGTGAAATCAGTGAGGTTTAATTTCCGCGTCCGCCAGTTTTTCCCCAGGAGTGGGATACGAAGCGGTTTCTTTCGGGCTGTCTTCACGTCAAGAGACTTTCGGGTTGTTTTCTGGCTGCCTTGCTGTTTGCAGTGCTGTCGTGCTCCTGTCCGGGCACTATTCCGCTCCTCCCCGGAGCTCTTTCTTCCCAAGAGCATTTCACCCGTAACATTACCTTCTGTCTAAACATGGGCTAGAAGTCTTCAGTTATTTCTACGGTCAGCACTGCTGTTTATTTTGCCTTATTGGTAGAAATCAATTAGCTTCTTACTAAGCTCACTGGATAAGAAAAGCTCTGCAGTGAAGATTTGGGCCTTCGTTGCTTTGGTTTCCTGTACACGGTAGCACGGTAGAACCTTTCCCACTTATTTAGTGTGGGTTTGTCTTTTTTTCTCTGTGTGTGTGTGTGTGTGTTCTCAGAGCGTATTAGACCTCACAAATAAATGCTGCAAAAGAGCGAAGAATCTCAGTTCACTGCCAAGCGCAGGTCTTCGGGGCGTTAGACCCTGACCTGGGGATCCTGATCTGCTTTTTAATTGCAGAAAAGAAGCTACTCGGTATTTGTGTTCTTCCCGAGCATTGTTTTTCTGAAGACAAATACCCTCTCAAGATGAAAGCTGCTCGGGCAGTTTTGTTTTCTGGAGCTCGCGTCTCTGCTTTAGGCCAAGGTACAAGTGCTCTCTGGGGACACCTCAGCAGCTTGCTGCAAGCCTGTGCACTGCACCGCCCCATAGAACAGGGAAGCAATACTTGTCGTATTTCTTCTTTGATAAATTTGGGGGGAACAAATGTCTTTATAGCTCCCGCTCCCTCCAGTCAGAGCCGGAGGAGAACTGAGTGCCTGGCACCTCCAGCGATCTCGGATAAACCTCTCTCAAAAGAGAGAAGGTTTGTGCCTCTGTGAATCCTCAAAGAGCGAAGTTAATGTGAGCTCCTCTTATTGTTGCTGCTCCTCGTTTGGTTTTGAATCACTCGAATGCCATATTTCCATGACTAACTCCAAGACTAATTGGAAGAGTCTCCTAAAAAATAACGCAAGCCTAGCAAGCTAAAATACTTCCAAGCTGTGGAGAGGTTATATTATTTGTTTCATGTACAATCCGAATCGGACTGACAGGTGATAGTCCTGTTGGCTTTTCTCCCCTTCTCATCACGGTGTTTTCCAAAGCAGACTGTTAACTCGAAACCCTCCAAACTCGAGCAGATGCACCCGAGAGAGCTGCTGCTGCCAAGCAGATGCAGAGGTGGAGGAGCCTCCCTTTGTCCCGCCGTGGCAGATAAGTGGAATTCCAGACAGCTTAGGCTGCGTGCGTAATTTCGTCAGGGTCCTTTGACAACCCTGTGCCTGGCTGCTCTGCAGATGTTTGAGCACGTTTGTGAGATCCTTAAGGAAAATGGGCTTGGTAGGAGAGAGAATATCTTTTTACTTGAGGAGCTGATAGATTTGTAAAACAGATAATATTATGCACGTGAGATCTTTAGGTTAAGGATCGTATTTAAATCTTGTCATACAACAGTAACGAGCTACTTTGGATTGCGGTTGGACTTGTTTTTTCACCCGAGGTCTCAGCTAGCTTAAATGCTGTTCCTCTTATATAAAAGACAAGTATTTTTAGTGCTTTATGAAGCCATTAAGCCTGAAGCGTTAGCAGAAACCGCACATTTCTGCTCTAAGCTTTTTACTCGGCTTCTCTGAGCATGGCAAAAAGGCTTACCGTCTGACTTCCAAACCCACTTGCGCTGGTTTTTATTTGCTTTCCTTAAAGCAAAACTTGTCCTACGGTTTCAGGTGGGCTTCGGTGACCTGGGTATTTAACCCGGTGCCTGGCAGGGCCACTGGCAGGTCCTTCTTGCCCATGGAGGAGCAGGATGCTGCGGGATGAGTTAAGAGCAGAGGCTGGGCGTTCTCTGTGTTGCCATAGGGGTTGTTGGAGTACGGGAGAGATTTGGGGTTGCCGTCGTGAAGAGGATGGGGGAACGTGGCAGGGAAGTGGGGTGCCTTTGGCTGGAGGGGCCCTCAACTGTTGAGTCGCCCTCAACTTTGTTTTTGCCAGTCCTTCAGGAGTGTGAAGGAGGGCAGGGCTGGATGCGATCCCCCTGGCTGCGTTCCTGTCCCTGTCCCCGTGGGAAGCGGAGAGACTGGGCTCCAGCGAAGCAGTTCAGCTCCTCTGAATTGGAAGCGAGTTATCTGGGAGCATGTGTTTGTTGTACATGCGAAAGGGGATGTCCTTTCTGGTTCAAAGCGGTTAGCTAACGTTATATTAGCAGGACTCTAATTAGTCTAGACCAGAAGGATGTCTGACTTAATGGGATCGATCTCTCAGTTTTGCACATGCCAAGTTCGATCAAAACTCTTTCACGTCTCGTCCAGCTGCCGTTTGGGTGGGCAGGAAGGGTATTTATCTGCATCTCTGAGTATCTCTTGATACAAGATCTCTTAAACTTTACTGTTCCGTTACCTGCTGCGTACCAAAACTGTGCTACAAACTGTGCTTGGACGCTAGCTTGATTTCTACTATGGCCTCTCTGTGACTCGAATGCCATTGTCATGTAAGGAAAAATTTTTTTTTTTCTTTTTTTTTTTTGAGATCTTTGCAGCAGAGAACCCAAGAGACTTCTCAGCTATGCGGCGTAGTGATGTCGTGAAAACGATAGATGCCTTTATTACACCTACACCATTTTTCTATGGAGAAGGCTTCATTGTACCCTGGAACTCGTTAACGTTTTGTGGACGTGGGAGTGTAAGGGAGAGCATGCCTTTTATTACCCGGCTAGAGAACACGTTGGAAGGGAATTCTGTGATATTTGTGGTCAGAAAGGATGCTTTGCAAGCAGTGGTTCTCTTCTTCTTGTTTCTGGTAAACAGTATCTTTTGCCTTAAAAGAAAGGCACCTAAAATTATGTATTGTAAAATAGGACGTCCTTGCGTAAAGGTGGAAATCTTCTGAAAGGTAAGCTGTTTTGCTCAGGCTACGAAAGGGATGACAGTCCTGCCTGAAGGACTTACCCCTCAAGCCTCTTCCGAGTGAGCCTGCTGACGTGGAGTTCTTGGGGTATTTATCTTTTTGGTGCTTGTATAAACAGAGTTTAAACAGTTTTGCTAATTCTGGCTTAGTGAGGTGGATATCCTTAAGTTTGTGGTGATTCCACTTGTGCCTGGAGACAGTCCTGAACTCCAGGCTCAAAAAGCGAAAGACAAATGCACTGATTTGTGTTTAACTCAACAGGAGCGCCCGATCTCTCTAACATCGCAGGTATTGCCACGGAACAGCCTGTTCTGGCAAACGAGAGCTTCCACCTTCAGCTGAAAGCTGAAATCCCCAACTGAGACTCTGGTTTAGACGCAGGTCCCGCGATGACGCAGAGCGAGGGAAGCCAAATACTGCGCGACACCCCGGCTTACAGAGGTTTCTCGGCAGTTTGCCCCGTGATGCTAGGTAGGCAATAAAATCCTGCTGCCGGGAGGGAGCTGCTGCTGTCGGAGACGCCAGCTCTCTGGGTTGGCGGCATCCTGCCCTTTGGATACCTCAGGCCTGGGGTGTATGCAGTGCTATATATAAATATAAAATAAAAAGGAAAATGATTCATTTGAGACGAGTCTTGAATACGGATGGGAAGGGCAGCCAGTTCCAAAGGCTGCATGGCTGAGTTCGAGCTGCTCTGTAAAATCAAAAGAGGAACTGAGCAGACTGTGCCTGCCGGCTGCACTCAGAGAGGACAAAAATGTTGTTTTTCTCAACCAGACAAAGCTTTTTCTATTTTTATTTTTTTTTTTTAATGTTCTGCTGGTACTTCTGGAATTAGTGGGCAGGGCTGTGATGGATTTTGAGCAAGGGGAAACCTGTCAATGGTAGGGTGGAATGATATCAAGAAGAGCGTGAGCTCTTTTTCACTTTGTTGTTAGACTTAGGTGACTGTAGTGTGACTCCATCGGGCGTAGAAAAGCATATTTATTTGGTCAGAAGAAAGGGAGATCAGCTGGCTCTGGAGATAGGGAGCACTTTTTGAAACAGAAGACGCAAGGATGAATTGAGGGGACATGCGCTGTGCGCTCATCCTTGGAAGTATTTTTCATCTTCTACAGGAAAAACAGGTATTGTCGTTGGCCTGCAGCAAGAAATTTAGTTGTTCCTTCAGGACTTGCCATTAAGTGCTGATGGTATGAACATAATGATAGCTTCTAGACCAGAGAACCCAATTTATAAATCTCCCTGAGGGCCCTCTATCATTACAGGAGCAAGTTTCAAAAAACAAACAAACAAAAAAAAGGAATCGCAGGTTTTGTCTTGTCCAGTACCAGGAAATAGTTTCCGTTCAGCTGGTGGCGATCGCAGCATGGATCAGCTCTTTGCTGATGCAGCTCCGTGGATCTCCCTGCTGACAGGGGCCAGTCCCCGTCGTCCCCCTTCCCCTGCTACGACAGCAGAAAACTATTCCCTTTTTTGTGCAGCTTATTTCTGTTTTATTTCCCTGAACGGCGAGGTCAGGCGAGTGCTGTCACCGGTGCAAGGGAAGAAGTTGTGAACTACGTGGCTTCAGCTGCGCCGTCCAGCTGCACCCCGTGCCTAGATGGGGACCAAGCCGGGGCAGGAGGCCGAGCCCTGCGTGGGGAGCTGAGGTTTTTCCCTGTGGGTGACCAAAACGAACTCTGGTTAGTTCAAACCCTGCCCTGCCTGTGCAGGGTCATCCCCGGTGCAGTTAGTCTGTGAAATGGGGCATTCCCCGAGGTGAAACCCTTTCCTTAACGAAGGGCGAGTACCCCACCGGGGGAACAATCCTGTCCCTTGGAGCTGCTGAGCAGCTCGGAGCCGGAAGGGTGGTGCTGCCCAGACACAAGGTATTTCATCCCTGTGATGATACAGCTTTCATTAACCCATCGGGAATCTTGCTGAATGACTTGCTTTTGCAATAACCAGGCGTATTATTTATAATAAGGTTGTTCGGTGGCAGCCCATCGTGGGGTGAGATCACGGCGATGCATCCCTGAAACTGGAGCGTGGTGGAAAGCTCCAGCTCTGCGCGGACTCTTGGACAGTGCTAAAATCTGTTGTATTTGGGCTTTGAGCATAAAGCATCTCTTGCGCTTTGATCCCTTTCTGCCTTTCCTAGGGAGCGTCGTGGTTTAACCTCAGCCGGCAACTGAGCACCACACAGCCGCTCGCTCACTCCCCCCCACCCGGTGGGATGGGGGAGAGAATTGGAAGAGTGAAGGTGAGAAAACTCGTGGGTTGAGATGAAAACAGTTTAATAATTGAAATAGAATAAAATCCTAAGAAGAAGAATAAGAATATACAAAGCAAGTGATGCACGATGCAGTTGCTCACCACCCGCCGACCGATGCCCAGCCAGTCCCCGAGCAGCGGCCCCCCCGGGCAGCTTTCCCCAGTTTCTGTACTGAGCATGACGTCCCATGGGATGGAATGTCCCTTTGGCCAGTTTGGCTGTGCCCCCTCCCAGCTTCTTGTGCCCCTCCAGCCTTCTCAGTCAGTAGAGCACGGGAAGCTGAAAAGTCCTTGGCTAGTGCAAGCACTGCTCAGCAACAACTAAAACATCGGTGTGTTATCAACATTGTTCTCACCCTAAATCCAAAACACAGCACTGTACCAGCTACTAGGAAGGAAATTAACTCTATCCCAGCTGAAACCAGGACAGGGAGAAATGCAGGCAGTGGAGATGCAGTTTAATATATGCATCCATCAGAGAGACAAGGTCAAAAAAAAAAAAAAAAGGCTTGTCCTGCGAGCAGGAGGCAGAGGTCTGGAGCTGCAGCGTTGAACTCCTCAGAAGAAAAAGGTCAGGCGGTTGCAGACAGTATTTGTCTGGTTCGGCGGTGACGTTACCGGTGGCTGTCTACGTGCCACGGTCCTTCACCGCAGCCCAGAGAGTGACAGCACGGTGGCACGCGGAGAAATGCAGCACTGGCGAAGGACGTGGGAAGCGCTGATTGACCTTGCGCTTGGCAGAGGGGGAGAGGGAAGCCTGAGCCGTGCTCAAGGGTTGGGAAATCCCAGGGCACAGCAGGCTGGATAAATCCCAACGACTGAAATCGGTGAATTCAACCATGGCTTATAGATGGCTTTCCGACACACAGATCCGTTTTAAAACTAAATCTGTTTTAAAAATACATTTCAAGCTGGTGTTGCTTTTGTACTTTACAGTTATATTCTGAAACAGAGGGCTTTTTCGCATTGTTGGGGGACACTGTAGGCTTGGTTTGAGTAAATATCGCTTTGCTGTTGAAATTGGTGTTAGCTTTAGTTATAAGGTTAACTGTGGTTATAACTAGAGGATCGCCGTATGCATTTGAAGCAGGTGGATCATTTTAATAGGTGCCTATTCAATTTTAATACTACTTTTTATTTTTAAAAAGGTGAGATGACGTTTGAATGGCTGTGATTTTTGGCAAATTGTGTTTGGGTGGAAATGAAATTCAACTAAAATGTTTTTCTTGCACACTCAACCGCATTCTGCACTGCCTAGATGGGAACGCTCATCCAAACGCGTCTTGTAGTTAAGAGATATATTAAACCAAAGTAAGTATTGCAGTTGGACTGGCTTCCTTCCAGGCACCACGACGTCTTTCAAAATTTTAGAGATATGAGGCCTTGTTCTTTCACCTTGTTTCGAGCCAGAGAAATATTGGAAGCAAAAATGGAGCTTTCCTGTGTTTTGGGATGTTTGAGACACCCAGGGAGGGGTTTCCCTGCGGAAGCTGGGTACTCCAGGCCAGCTCCTGGTCGGTGACTCCCAGCACTGCAGTCCTCTGCCCTTTAGTTGAGAACGTTTTCGGGGGGGGGGGGGAATATTTTAAAGAAGAAATGCATCTCGCATGAAAGAAAATAGCCTGGAGTTTTTAATCAGCCCTTTGCCCTTGACCAAGAAACAAACCTCTCTTGTGCTGCAGGCTTCATCCGTGGGCATATATCTGTTGCTTTAGCGGTGGTGTCAGTCCCCCCAGCTCCGAAACGACGCTGGTAACACTTAGCCCTTGCTCTGCACGTGGCAGTGAGGAGCTGGGGAAGTAACAAGGACAGGCCAGGTCCTGCCGCCGAGCTACCAGAGTCCTCCCACAGCTTCTGCCGGGTCTGTGCGGGACGTCCCAGGCTGGCGGGCGTTGTGTGCAATGCACGAGAGGTACGGCGTTAAGGTGTGTAAATAACGAGACCCATTTCGTTAGCTTCACCGGTGTTTATTCCTCGTCGGGCTGGGCCGGGAGCAGCTGCCGCAGGCACGGCTGGCGGAGCGGCTTCATCCGTGGGGTAGGAAGGGGCCGGGAAGTGCCGGAGCGTGCGGAGCTTGCCGAGCAGGTCTGGCGTTTCTGAGCCTCGGGGCTGGAACGCGGACAGGCTGAGCAGCGAGTTAGTCATCGCGGTCAACCAGGTTGCGGCTGGTCGTACGTAAACCTTTCCCCAGCGAGAAGTCCCAAACAAAGAGCTTCAGCACCCAAATCTCCTTCTTCGCCTATCTTAATCCCGTGCCTCTTGTGCTTCTCTCACGAGCAGCGCCTTGGTCGCTCGCTTACAGGGAGAGACGAACAGAAGGAAAGGTGTTCGTGTGCACATGTGCTCGGCTTGGCGGGTGGCCGTGAGGAGTAAGGAAATGAAAACCCCACAGCCCTGGACGCGGTGAGGTTTTGTCAGCTTTCAGGGGTGCACAGGTTCTTGAGTCGCTTCCTTCCTCTTATGGACTTTTCTCATTAAACTCGGTGTTATTTATAAGTATTTTTAAGCCTCTTGTGTTGGAGAGGCCAGGCCAGAGTTTGCAGTCGCAAGAGGCTGTGTAAAGTCAGGGTGGGGAACCCTGCACTGCAGAGGTTTGTTGCTCAGACGGGGCTGGGGCTTGTGGCCTTGAGCTCAGTCCCTTCTTTGACCACAGGCTCCTTTGCGAGCCTTAGCGGTCTCGACTCCTTTTGCCAGAGATGCCCTGTCCTACTGCGTGCACGCAGGGAAGCTGGTGATGGTTTTGCACGTTGAGGGAGCACGGGCTGTGCCCATACCGTGGTCCAGCACTTGCTGCTGTAGCACTGATAGAGCCGTTGTCTTAACTTCCATGCTTGTCCTTACCAGCTCGCTGCTATAAAATATCCATCCTCTTGCTTTCATTACCTTATTCTTTTCTGCTTCTTCTCTCTCTCTCTCCTGGGACATCATCTTAGCCCTCGTCTGCCAAGCAAGCCCTCTTATTCCTGCCTCTTTCTCCACCACGGTCTGGCTCCTGCTCGGCTGTCTCAGGAGCTCGTCGTCTTCTGCTCGATGCTGGCACAGGAGGGCAGGAGGTAGAGGTAAAGCACGAGATAAATTAGTGACTGAGTTAGCAGAGAAGGGAACAGAGCAGCAGAGTATTTGCTGGTGTTTGTAGCACAGCTCTCTGAAGTCTTGGAGCCTTTGAGATGTTTTTAGATGTGGTTTTGGGTTAGTAGAAGAGATTGATATTGGGCTTTACCCATCTTGAGCTGACAAGTCAGTGTACAAGTATATATGTGAGGTTTTTTTCCGTTGAGCTGTAATAGTCCATACCGTTTCACTTGCTGCTTTTGCTCTGGGCATCGGGAACTCTGCAAAATCCAGGACAACGGGGTTTATGCAGGGTAATCCAGGCACAGTGGACAGCATGGGCAGGGGTTCAGGCACACCTAAGCTGACCAGGACAGAGGCAAGGCTCTCCAAAAGTGGCCTTGCCGTTGCCAGGCTGGAGCAAGTCTTGGAAGCAGTTTGACTGGATGTTTGCAGCACAATTTTAAATTGGGAAGCTCGGGCGGAGCAGACTTGCCACTGCAGCCGAGGCACGCAGCGCTGTGAGCTGACCACACGCTAAACGTTTGCGAGTCCCAGTCGTCGTGCAGGCAGGCACGCGCGGCGAGCAGCTGGGTGGTCAAGCTGGTTTTAAAAAAAAAAAAATTAAAAAAAAAATCTTGTAACAGCATTTGTGGCACTTGAGTGTGCTTTTGTTTAAAAAGAAAAAAATAAAAACCCCACCACTTGCTTATGCATCTTTCATAGCACCCGATTCCTCTCTTGTTGTTTTCTCTCTCTCTCTCTTTTTTTTTTTTTTTTTTTTTTTTAAAACGTGTCAGGAATTTTGCTTTCTAAATTCCCAGCAAGTCGTATTTACTGGGTGTGAGAGCTCTGGGCCTAGAGGGTTAGGCAAGGTACTCTGGGGAACCACGAAAACCCTGAATGCAAGCAACGTTTTTGTTAATAAACTGCCTAGACATGCAAGGATGATGAAGCTTTTTGTAGAGAAATGCAGAGGAGAAGAGGAGGGCTTCTTGGATGACCGGGAGAGTAGAGGACCTGCTGTGCCAGCTTGTTTGTCCCAGCAAAACAAAGCTCAAAAGGGAAAAATATTGGTGAAGTGAGGGGAAAAGGGCAGTTCTGCACAAGCTCAGATGGGCATAGACTGGTATGAGTCAGGTTAGCCTGGAAATTAGGGGTGGGGGGGGAAAGCTCTGACCCAACAGAGAGAAGTGATCAGAGCAAAGACCTGTGTAATTCTGAAGCGGATAAAATATTGTATAGCGTCTGCAGGAGTGAGAATTGGAATCCGATGCGAGAAGCCCCTTCCAAGCCTCGCTCTATAGCTCGGGAAGGTTCTTCGGAGGATATAAACGTGAGCAGGTACAGCAAAGCTGGTGAACGTGAACCTGCAGAGATTTAAAGACGACAAGCCCATGTGAGCCTCTAGGTTGTAGTGAAGGTTGACTGGCTCTGAGCGGAAGCTGAAGGTACGTGATGGCTGGCCGAGAAGAAAAGCGCGTGGGATTTAACCTGTAAGCCGGTCATCGGTTCAGAGGAAGAGCTAAGGAAGAGGAAACGGGCGGCCGCGTCGTCCAGCTCTTAGTTCTGCAGAATAATTGCAGTCCAGGACTGGGGTTGAGCCTTCGCGGCCGTGCTCGGGGTGTCCCGGGATCAGACGGGTGATGTGGGATTGGTGATTGCCGGCTGTTAGGGGCAGGGTGTTATCTGAAGCAGGGCCACGGGTGAGCATTTTCCGCCCCGAGGAGCTGGGGGAAGCAGATCTGGGTTTGAAACCTGCGCGTGCAGTTGAATACCGAGTTGATCTGTGTAAACACGTGGTTCTGTGGACCTGGCCGTTCTCTGTTGGCAATCTGGAGACGACCTGCTCTTGGGCTGTAATACTGTTTTATCTTTGCCCGCTTGACCACTCGTGGCGGCTTATGAGGCTGGAAAACTGGATTCAAAAGTTTGCGTTTAAGAGACAGGCTGCTGTCCTGGCTGCAAATGGAAATTGTCCAACTTTCAGCCCTCTGTTACTGCTGGGCTGGCAGAGCTGTGCTACAGTGAATCATCTGGACCGTGCGGCTGGTGGTGGATGGAGCTGATCTTCCCTCCTTCCCCTTTTCTCTCCTTTTAGGTAGGGGACCATAAATTCAGTGCTCACCGGATCGTGCTGGCAGCTTCTATCCCGTACTTCCATGCCATGTTCACCAACGACATGATGGAGTGCAAGCAGGATGAGATTGTCATGCAGGGGATGGATCCCAGGTAACATCCCAGGGCACGCGAGCGAGGATACCCAGAGGGGACCGCGAGCGCTCTGCGGGCCTCGGCGTTGTGCGTGCAAGGCTCGAAAGCCTACCCTCTGTGTGCGTGGCACTAGAAAAGGTTTTTCTGTTAGTAGCGTCCCCTGCTAGGTTAATTGTTAATAAATTCTGCCCTTTCTCCCCCTTGTTTAGTGCACTTGAGGCGCTGATCAACTTTGCCTACAACGGCCACCTGGCAATAGATCAGCAGAACGTCCAGTCTCTGCTGATGGGGGCGAGTTTCCTTCAGCTGCAGAACATCAAAGATGCTTGCTGCACTTTCCTCAGAGAGAGGTAAGGGGTCGTCTTTCGGCTGCGCTTACTGCTCACCAACAGCAGCAAGGTTTTAAGTCACCTGTGTCCCCGCTTGGGCATAAGTGGGATGTCTCCGGCCCGTGTGATAAGGAGGTCTGCGTCTCCCAGGACTCGCCATTCTCATTGCCTGTGAAATAACTTATCTGGCTTATAAGACGCTACAGCTGGGGCACGATATAAGGCCTTGGCCAGCCATGGGAATTAATACCTAGAGCAAAACGGAGTGAACGTTTCCCTTTTTAAGAGTTAGCTAGCTGGTTACCCATCACAGCGGTGCGTGACTGCCGCTACCGCTAACGAACCCACCCTCGCAGTAATTATCCTTCCTGCTGTTGCGTGTGTGAGAGGGGAGGAACAAAGGGACTCAGCCAAGGAGCTGGACGGGAAGCTGTGGCAGAGCCTTAAATTGGTCCCAGGTTTTTCAATTCCCTCGCTGGTGTTCGGCTGCAAGATTGTTCCAGCAGCATCAGCTGGAAACGGAAAAGCTGGGCTGTTCTTTGGAAACGTACCGCACACATCTTCAGATCGTGCCAGGGAGCCTTACGTGTCTAATTCCCCTTCCCTTTCCCAGCTTGATTTCTCTGCAGCTGTTCAGTGTATTCCGTGGCGTGATATTAAACGTACCTACCAAATACGTGGAACGTCTCGGCCAGTTAATTTTTCTTTACTTCTAAATAGAGGTATCCTAAAGCCATGGGTCGGGGAGAAAAAATGTTTTTCCTCTGTGTTTAAGATGTCTCAATTTTCAGTCCCCTGCGCATTCTGCCTTTCTGCAGTTTGTTTAAAATTAAGTTATGTAAGATTACAGGGTATTCGTTCTTCTTGCAAAAACATTTTATTTGAGGTACTGGATATGACACCGAGCTGGAAAGAGATGGGTTGCATTGATTTTTGAGTCCCTGCTAGCTTGAGGTGGTTGTATCTGTATCTAGATTAAGCGAGGTGACTTGGTTTCTCAGATTTAGCTGCTACAGTTCTCCCAAATCTACCGGGAGCAACTGGGTGTCCTAAATGAAGTCCTGTCACTTTTGATTAATAACAAGAAAATCAGTGGACTCTGACCATCCTCAAGACCTGGAGCATGCACACTGAGCTCTCATTCTTAAATGGAATTAAGATCTGGGATACTTTTAGGCCCCCGTGCACAGACAGGTCCGCAGTGCTGTAACCAAGCCGTGTGTGAGCCCTGAGAGCCATCCCCGCGTGAGGGTCCCCTGCCGTCACCGCTGTGTATTTGCTCTTGGCGCAGTACAGGGCAGTAAGCGAGGGTGCCTTCCCCAAAGTGGACGCAAGCGATGTCACATCCTCGCGTGCGTCCGGACACCGCTGTCAACAGCTGAGCCCAGTTTTTGCAGACCGTTAGACACCGAAACCATCAGAGCCCAAGGTATTTTCGACGTATAGGTAGTATTTAGTTTAGTATCTGATGATTAGTGCCGCAAAACAACGCAACTCTTGGCTCTTGTTGAACTGGGCAGGGCTTCTTGTTTGGACGGGGGTGTCCAGGACACATACCTGTTTCTGTAGAGCACATGACTGTAATGAATGTCGTCTTCTCCAGCTTCTTCATGCCACTGAGCAGCTTTATGCAGTGGCTGTTTGGCTGTGCTGGAGAGAGGCTCAGATCTGCAGCAGTACTTCTCACTGTCTAAGCTCCAGTTGCAAAAGCATCTTTGGTGATAAAGCTTCCTTAATCTCAGGAAATGGCTTTATGAAGCTGTAGCAGATGCTGTTCTGTAGTACTTAGAAAAGATGTGAGATGAAAAACAGAGGCCAATGACTGGTACTTGCGCAATGTGCTTGGATCCAGCTTTGCCCAATTCTGGAGTTAAAAAAAGTGCTAGATGCACAGCCCAGGCACCCCGAGATGTGGGAGGGAGGGATTGCTGTGCAGAGCCTCACGCTTCCCCTCAGCCGACAACCTGCAGCCTTCATGCAGAGCCAGCTGAGTCTGTCCAGTGGCTCCTTGGCAGGTCTCGGGAGAGATTTTTAAGTTGTGGTTTCCATCCTCTGGCTCTGCTGTGGATTCACCTTCAGATCTCTGTGTAGATACGTTCATCAGTGGGCTGGAACCTGCCATCGTTGAAGAGGACACAGCTGTGGCTCTCACTGCATCACATATCCTCTGAGGCTTGCGTTGCTTCACTGAACCTGTTTGCAATTCTTTCTATCCTTCCATTAAACCAACGCTAACTTTCGCTCTCCTTTTCCCTCTTTCCCAGGCTTCACCCCAAGAACTGTCTGGGAGTGCGGCAGTTTGCAGAGACGATGATGTGCGCGGTGCTCTACGACGCTGCCAACAGCTTCATTCACCAGCACTTCGTGGAGGTATCCATGTCCGAAGAGTTCCTGGCACTGCCTCTTGAAGACGTCCTGGAGCTCGTTTCTAGGGATGAGCTGAACGTGAAGTCTGAAGAGCAGGTGTGTACCTGGTGTAGGTCTCAGCAGAGGTAGTTTTTCCTTTGGAGGGTTTTTGGTTGCTCGGGAGCGGAAAGGGATACGACCCCATTCCTGGTCTGAATGAAGCCGAGATGTCCTGGCACAGTGGGGACACTAAGAGGTGCTAGACAGAGCTATGATGACTCCCTGAGCCCCACTTCTTCTCTGTGCTGCCAATGTTACCTTGCTTTGAGAAATGCCTGGTAGAGTTTCTCAGACCATAGATTTTGCAAAACATTGTTTTGAGGTGTTCCGATTCATCGGTGACAGAGACCTGGTGGGTCCTGAGGACCTTCAGCTGTGCCACTTACTGTTGATAAGTTGCTGGTCCTGGGGAAGAGAGGCTGAGGGTGTGGGCAGTAGCAGGGAGCCCTTCCTCACAGAGCTCACGTTCAAGTCCAGAGGAGTGCTTTTGAGGTGTAAAGAATTTGCTGCAGCATTTTTATAACGAACGTTCCACTGAATTTGCCCTCAAGAGGCTCCTCTAGACTGTCTTGTTCCTAGAAAAAAACAGAAAGCAGGGCTGAGCAACTCTGGGACATTTCAACAGCCTTGAGAATCCATCGGTGCTGGGCTGACAGTCTGCAGGAGAAACAGAACTTGTCCTCGAGCCAGGAAATCTGTCCTGCTCTTTCTGAGGAGGTTACTAAGGAGGTGACAAATGAAAAGCAGACCTACAGCTATCTCCATGTAGGGTAAGAGAGTGCTTCGTTAATCAGGCTGTCTGAAATGCCCCTGAAATGGGAAAGGAGGGGAACCTGCTTCACATTCCAGCCACGTTGCTGTATCGTACCGCAAATTTGTCTCTTGCTGGTTTTTTCCACGTGGATCCTTTGTGAAGCAGGTAGGAGTCCAAAGAGTCTGTCCCCGGTGATGTTTCCTCGTGCCCTGACAGCTCCCAGCCCCCTCTTCAGAAATGGCAGTATTTTAGTGCAGCATAGCCTATCTGCCGGTCAGAAAGCGCCTTGTAGAGTGGAAGTAAGCTGGCTGTTTGTTTGTTTGTTTTTAAGCTCACCGTGGTGCTGTTGAAGAAGTACTTTTTGCACTGAAAGCCTCAAGAGGCAATGTGAGAGACTCAGATCTCCACCGTAAAATAAGGACTTAATAATTTTGGTCTGGTCAGTGGTACTGCTGGACTTTTCTCTACAGCCACAGGAGGGCGGCTGTCCTGCGAGGTGGTGGCCATGACCACAGCGACCAGTTCTCCTGCAGCTCCTGGGAGACTGCTGTGGGTTTGTGATCTCCCTGAGCTGAACGTGTGAGCAGAGACGAGGCTGCAGTGTGTGACGTTGGCTTTGGAGTGCGACCCCTGGTCAGTGCGACTGCTGGGGACGCTGTGCTCAGTGGGAGCTCTGCCTTGGGTGACAGTGATGGGACTTGAATGTAGTCATCTGGATGTGAGCGCAAGAGTGTAGGACAACCCAGCT
This sequence comes from Spheniscus humboldti, assembly GCA_027474245.1. Taxonomy (NCBI): domain Eukaryota; kingdom Metazoa; phylum Chordata; class Aves; order Sphenisciformes; family Spheniscidae; genus Spheniscus; species Spheniscus humboldti. The sequence continues at coordinate 178,713,644 of CM049888.1, forward strand.
CAGGCTTTAACTGTGAGAGTCCTGTGAACCAAGGAGTATGTCTCTCCAATTAAACTAGTCACCAGGCTCCCGTTGTAATCTGGAGTCATCCAAAACAGGGCAGGTGAACTGTGCTTTGAAGAGGTCTGCCTCTCCGGTGTCCGCAAAGGGAGCCTAGAGAGGCCAGCTCAGCTCTAGACGTCTATTGTGTAGTTATCCAAAGTTAACAGATGGATCCCTCTCATCAAAACTGTCTTCTGGTTTTCATAGAGCACCACCGTTCTCTCTTCTTCTCCCCCGGTTTGCTGATTTTTGACACTACATAAACAAGGTTTTGCATTCTGTCCCACCTCCTCTAACAAAACTCTCTTCCCGGCTCCCTCATCTCCCTGCAAACGTTCGTACTAAACATACCGTCCCACGGGACAATAGATCGGTATTATTGCAGACTAAGTCGGAGGCAGAGAAAGCAATGCCAAAGCTAAGCCACCCGAGCATCACGCGACAGGAGAGCCCTCTGGTGCAATGCAGAGCATCGCCGTTCTGTCCTGAAACTGTGTCATCTGAGATCAGGGGAAGATCGTTGTCAATATGTGGTTTCTTCTCCATCGGACAACTGGCAGCAGTAGGAACTTGAAAAAAAAAACCAAAAACCAAAACCAACCAAACCCAAAAACAACCACCCCAAAACTCCAACTTCCTATGCCTCTCTTCCGTAGGTGTTTGAAGCTGCGTTAGCCTGGATACGGTATGACCGAGACCAGAGAGAGTCGTTCCTGCCTGAGCTCCTGTCCAAAATCCGCCTACCCCTTTGTCGACCTCAGTTTCTCACTGACCGTGTGCAACAAGATGACCTGGTCCGTTGCTGCCACAAATGCAGGTGAGGCTTAGACGTGGGGTTAGAAAACCACCCAGGGGTGGAGGTAGCAGGAATGTGGTTTAGCAGTCTTGGAGACTGAAATTCTCTCTTTTTGTGGACAGAGCACCTCACGCAGCGAAAAAAAACCAAAGCACCCTCCCCAATTTTAACCTGGCAGCAGGGCCACATTGTCTGCTACAAGTATTGGCCATGGGGCGGGGGGGGGAAGTCAGTGGCTTGAATCTTGATCTGACTTAAGACAGTCAGATTTCATCATATCAGCCAAGCTCTCTAACTTTTTGGCTTTGATTTCAGGGATCTAGTTGATGAGGCAAAAGATTATCACCTCATGCCAGAGCGCCGGCCACACCTCCCAGCATTCAAGACCCGTCCTCGGTGCTGTACATCAATTGCAGGATTGATTTATGCTGTTGGAGGACTTAACTCAGCAGGTACCTTGCATATCCACTCCCTGCAGCGGAGAGAGCAGCGTAGTTTGCTGGGTAGGACGATGGGATCTTGAACTTCCCTCACGTGAAGCGTTGAGCGGTTTCTCCTCCTCTGTGCGGCACTTTGACCCTTCCACTGAAATGCTCAAGGTGGCTGTGCCCATAGTTTAACATCTTCCAGCTAGAAACTCTGTCTAGGTCAGGTTTATTTGGGACAGCTATTCTTGCGTATCTTAAAGAATCAGCATTTTGAGGATGGTGTCCTTGCCTGTAGCAACAAGCGGAACTCGGAGATATCAGGCTGATGTTGGCGGGGTTGTGGGATCGCACGTGCAGACACAATGTGCTTGCATGAGCCTAGCCATAGCGTAAAAAGGGGACAGAAAGTGTTCGTGAAACTATCTGCTGGAGCCTCAACCAACCTGGTTAACCTGGGGTGTGGGGGCTGAATGGCAGGTGCGTGCCGGGCGCTGCCCGGTGGGGTTCGTGCCCCGGTCTCACCACAACACGGCTGATTTATCCTATAGGGAAGCTGCGTTCCCAGGAAGCAGCGACGCCAGCAGATGTGACGTTGCAGGTCTCTGCTGCCCCTTTGAGGTCATAAGAGGCCCCGCTTCCCCAGCCTAGGACTTGTCGAGTCTTACGGTACACAGCGTGGGCAAGCTTGGAAACACTCCACAACCTGTTCGCGTTGTGGAGTGCAGCTTACGTGAATTTCTCAGAGCAGGCTCTCTTTGCGGGGCTGAGTAGGGATGTGGCTGGGAAATGCCTCTGACTTCACTTTGACGTGGAAGCAGGGAGGCTGGAATAGGACGTGTGAGAGCCCAGACTAGGATGTGTGAGATCCTAGCCGTTTTCCCAGAGAAGAGCAGGCAAAGTCCCTGCGTCGGCCCCATCTTTGGGGTCAGAGCGGCGACCACTTATCCCTCGCGTGCCTCTGCTTCAGGCAAGCTTGCTAGAACGGTGTTTCATCAGGTCTCCCTCTTTTAATTTGAGTAGCAAATTTTTATGCAGGTGACTCGCTGAATGTGGTGGAAGTCTTTGATCCCATTGCCAACCGCTGGGAGAAGTGCCAGCCGATGACGACAGCCCGGAGCCGAGTTGGGGTAGCGGTGGTGAACGGACTGCTCTATGCCATTGGCGGCTACGACGGTCAGCTAAGGCTGAGCACTGTGGAGGTTTACAACCCGGAGATGGATTCCTGGTCCAAAGTGGAAAGTATGAACAGCAAGCGAAGGTATTTGCAGCTCGCTCAGTGGGAAAGGGGACCTTTGGGGCAAGAGGGGAGGAAAAAAAATGAGGTTGTAGGAAGGCTGGAGGTGTTGGGTGGTGGTGGACGGCAGACGAGAATTTCACGTGTGGGGAAGCAGCGAAAGGAAAAAGGAGGAGTGGAGCAGTATGGAAGCAGGTGGGATTTGCTTGGCCACATTTGGGGTGGGCAGGTCGTGCCGAGTCTGGGCACTGCTGCTGGTAAGAGGGGAAAACTGTCAGGAGCTCAACAAAGTTATACCTGTGCATCACAGCGTTAATTTTACAAGGAAAGCCGTTAAGACCTCAGTAAGTAAAAAGCAGCTGAGCAGTGTGGGCTGTAAGCTAGAGAGATCTCTCCGTTTTGGTGGCATCGAGGAGCGAAATCGAAGTAACAGAGAGTGAGGCTCTGCTGGTGAGGTCTGCGAGGGTTTGAACTGGAGTCCCAAAGGAGGTGGGCAGAGCCTCATTTCTTCATATACATTCATATATATTCTTACCTACCTACTAGATGGTAGGTAAAGCACTGGGGAGCACCGCGTAGGGAACTCCTGTGCTGCCAGCAGTCAAATAAACCCATTTTACCATCTCTGTCCGGTGCTGGCATCTTCTTTCCCTACCAGAAAGCATAAGAGAATCACAACTGGGAAGGAGAGGAGTATTTTTATCGTGCAGGGAGAGGAGTTCACAGCTAAACAGGAGGTGTTTGTGTTTGACGAGCAGAGCTGCGCAGTTCACGACCGGCCTGGAGGTCGCTTTGTGGTTGGGTTTGGGAGCTTACCCTGTGTTATTTTTGAAAACCCACCTATTAAGTTGTGTGGTCATCCTGCCCTCCCCACCACAAGACGGTAGCTGCTTCCATGTTTAAACATCTTCCTGGCATCCGGGGTTGCTGCTGCGGTTTTCTTTGCCCTCATGCCTGGTCGCTGAGAGTTGTTAAATTGTTCGCTTTTCTGCAAGCTTTGCAGCACTTCTTTGCCACGGTGGTTTGTCTGGTTTGGTGCTTTTTTTGTGGTCCAAGACGTTGATCGCTTGGGAAGAGCACACTGCAAGCGGCCGAGTACGTGAAATCCTGGGCACAAGGTTCCGATTTGTAGTGGAAAAGCTCATTTTTTCCCATAGCAGTGAGGTTCCTGGGAGCTTTTCCCACGGTGAGAGGCAGTTGCTCTTCCATGACTGGGTTGTTCTGCCTTGAAGCCAAGCAGAACAGGCATTGGATGCTCTTGTGTGGAGGAAAACGTCAGTTATTGTACAAACTGCTCGGCTCCGGCTGTAGCGCTGGGGTTTTATCACTGAGGATTGTGTTGCTGAGCTTTTATGAGAAGCTTTGACTACGTTTTCAAGGTGGGATTCTGGTCCCTTGTCCAAAGCGTCCCATTCGATAGCCTTTGTCAGCCAAATAGGTGCTTTACAAGGTGTAGTGACGGGGTCAGGCACCTTGGTTTAACGAGCTTTACGTTTGACAGCGACTAGTGCATCTCCTGAGACTGTGCAGTGATATCCCTCGCCAGAGTTCTCTCCGACCGGCAGCAGTGGGGAGGTCCTTCATGGGAAGCCGGAATTGCTGGGATTTTGACCCGTGATCTGGGTCAAAATTTTCTCCCTGTGTTTTGGTTTAGTTCCTTTGATGAGGAAAACAGGGTGCGCTCACGCCGCGAGCGTCTTTCGTGACCTGTGAGACCCAGCGCTGGGATGGGATTGAGCGCTTGAGCAGCCTGGAGGTGAAGCAAGGGGAAGAGGAGGAGGTGTGGTGTGGTGGAGGAGGTGATGGCAGGCAGCAGGCGAGGCAGGCTGTGCGGATTTAACTGCGTTACGGACGGTGTGGCAGCACCTCCGGCCATCTCACGCGGTCCTGCTGTTCCTTGCAGCGCCATGGGAACGGTGGTGCTGGATGGCCAGATCTACGTATGTGGTGGATACGATGGAAACTCATCCCTCAATTCCGTGGAGTCCTATTCTCCAGAAACAAACAAGTAAGAGCTCTTCGTGCCCTAAAGCTTATCCGTCTGTTTGCTGCTAGGGTAGTGCCGTGCCGTGGCACCGCTGGGCATCTGGGCTGTAAAAGAAACGTGTTGAATGTTGTGGAAAAGCCTTTATATCCTGAGGAGCATCCCTCCTCGCAAGAGTTTACCTGGATGCAAGCGAACAAAACCACGGTTTAAATAAAATAGGTGGTGAAAGGAGATTTACCGGAACCCTCGCTAACCTGTCCCCTCTCCCGGCAAGGTGGACGGTGGTGACCCCCATGAGCTCCAACCGCAGCGCCGCCGGAGTCACCGTCTTCGAGGGCCGGATCTACGTATCGGGAGGGCACGACGGCCTACAGATCTTCAACAGCGTAAGTCTGCGGGGTGCGGGTTCCTGCAAGCCTTGTGGAGAAATTAATCTACTGCTGGTAGCCGAAAGGTCAGGCCGGGGCTGGGAAGGCTCCGTGCCCTTTCGCTGCGCACCCAAAGTGCCGTAAGTGTTTGCCCCACCAAATCTCTGTCATTTCCAGGGCTGCCCTTCTTGCTCAGGATGAAATGAGCTAGCCAGGTACCCACTGGGAACTGGACTGGAAGTGCTGCTCTTATTCCCCCAGCGCCAAAAGGATTGAGTTAGTGCATTTTGTTGTCTCCCTACTTCCTTCACTTTTTAAGTCACCGTATCATTGCGTCCCTTTGAGCTCTGAAGTATCCCAGATGTCGGGCTCTCACCTCTGCTTTCTGTGCCTGTTTGATGGCTTCAGTTTCAGAAACGGATTATCTTTGAAACAAGCTTCACAGCAGGGGGAGTTGGTGGTACGAGGCCGCTCGCCCTCTTCCACCCGCTCTGCGTTTCAGTTCTCCGCCCGTTCTCTAAAGAAAAACCCGATGCGGAACAGAAAAGACTCGTTCGTCCGCTCGGGAGAGAGAACGCAGGGAGCCGTATCCGAGTTGGGTCTGTCACTAATGCACTGCTCTCAGGAAATTTGTCGTGAAGGGTTTGTTGGGAGTAGCAATAACCACTTCTGCCTCGCTCAGCAGATCAGGGGCAGGCTGTTGTCTGCAGCCTGAAGTACCCCAGAGCCAAGAACTGCAAATCTCCTTGTCTGAGCACGTTCCTGAGCGTGACAAGTTTGGAGCAGTGCAGGAGTCCCTGCGGAAGGGGTCCATCTAACGGTGTCTCTAGAAACGCAAGGGATACAAAATGGTGGTTGGCTGGGTTTTTCCCCCCCCCCCGAGGTGCCAGATAGCTCTTCTACAAATATAAAGGGAGGAGATGTCAGCCGTTTCCGAAAGTGGAAGAGTTTACTGTGCGGAGGAAGGGAAGAAAGCCTACCCTTTGCCAGGGGGTGCAGGACATAGCCCTGAACCGCCTCAGGAGCGGTGGTTGTCAGACGTGAGCAACTGGAAAGCTTGAAGTGTTACGGCTGAAATCTGCTGCCGGGAGAGAGTGGGGAGACTCGCTTAGGGCCGGGGAAGACTTAGGGGGTCGTTAAGGACAGCGTGGACACGCGCCTCTCGGGTCTGACAGGGCTTTGGCTGGCTGTGCCCTGGGGCAGCAGCGTGATCTTGTGTGCGTGAGGAAAACTTGGCTCCTTGAAATCGAGACACAATCTGTGGCAGTTGAACTTTTAATTGAAGGGTGCTCAGTCCTTTTGGTGCTGAGGCTCAGATACCTGTTTAAAACACCACGCAGAAGCTGGTGAAAGGGGAGAGAGGTAGAGGGAGCATCCGCAAAGCTGCGTTTGCTGTGGTCTCTGTAGCGTATCGGGGTGGGGAGAGTGGTCTCTCCCCGTTCACCCGCTCCAGCTCGCCAGTGAGTTACGGGGCTGAGGTCAGAGGGAGCGGGGCGAAACGCGATGGCTGGTGAGATCCAAGATGTCAGAAAAGCTTAACAACGGTACGAAATACGATTGCATGAGATCAAGAAACAAAACCCGAGTTCCCCAGCCGGCTTGCCGTTGCGTGTTGAAACGGTCTGTGTGATCTGTGCCGCGCGGTAGGTCCCGAGCGAGGGTCCCCTGACGCCGTCTGCTCTCTGTGACTGCAGGTGGAGTACTACAACCATCACACGGCCACCTGGCGCCCGGTCGCCAGCATGCTCAACAAGCGCTGCCGCCACGGAGCAGCCTCGCTAGGCAGCAAGATGTTCGTCTGCGGAGGTTACGACGGCTCGGGCTTCCTCAGCATCGCCGAAGTCTACAGCTCCATGGCGGATCAGTGGTACCTGATCGTCCCTATGAACACCCGGAGGAGCCGCGTCTCCCTCGTTGCAAACTGTGGCCGTCTGTACGCGGTGGGGGGTTACGACGGACAGTCCAACCTCAGCTCGGTAGAAATGTACGACCCGGAGACAAACCGCTGGACGTTCATGGCCCCGATGGTGTGCCACGAGGGAGGGGTTGGCGTGGGCTGCATACCCCTCCTGACCATCTGAGAAGAAAGCATTTTGGGGGGGGGGGGGGGGGGTGTCTTTTCAACGACAATCTGGGGAGAGGTTCGAAGAGCGTTTCATGATGTGGTATCCACAGAGGTGCGCTTCCAGGTGCTCAAGTGTCATTCACAAACACACACACACACAAAACTTGACAAAACAATCCCCACCCTTGGCTTTTTGGGCTGAGGCTCCCGAAAGACCAAAGGTGATGAAATACGGTGGGTCTCTGTGCTGGTGCGAGCGAGGACCTGCCTGCCTCCCTCCGCCGCCCGTTAGCCTGTGCTCGGAGCTGCGGCTGAGCGAACCCTTCCTCTCGCCGTCGGTTTTCCAAACGGCCCTGCGGTCTGCTTTCGGCTGCACCTTCGGGAAGTGCCGTTGTGGGCTGGGGGAGGCGAGGGCGGGGGGGGGGAGGCTTAATTGCGACATAAAAACGGCCACTTTAATGACTTCGAAAATACGTCTGCACCTTCTGTCAGCAGCAAAGCGACCCCGGTACCCCGAGGCTTCGGTCGGTGGCGATGTTTGGGTGTCGTGGGGGCTTGCTGCTGGGCACGGGCGGCTCTCGCCCCCTTTATCAAACCAGGAAAAAAAAAAAAACAAACCAAAAGCCCACCAGCGTCAGTTCCCGGACCGCGTCCAGGCTCTGCATCTTAAGGTGCTTCTTACACAAGACCTCGCTGGCTTCTCCAAGCAGAGCCGCGCTTTCTTCAGCTCGATGGGGAAAACTCCTCCGCGAGAGCCGCACGATGGAGAAATGAGGAAGAGGAAAAACCGGTCGGTTAAACCATCGAATCATTTTAGCAAGCTTTGGAGGAGAAGGCTGAACCTAAATGACACTAAGCAACAGTCTTAGGATTTCAAAATGGGAAATAGGCCAAAGTGTTAATTATAAAGATGTCCCTTAAATTAAATATTGATATATTTTCAAAGCCCATGTATAAGAGGCAGCTGGAGCAGAGTTGGGGCCAGGATCTTTCAGGAGGGGCAAGAAATACATCTTGAATTTGTCAGCTCTGGAAGCCCGCCGCTGTGCCGGCGTGGGGAGCTGCCGTCCCCGGGGGCGGGGAGGGGGGGTGCGGAGAGGGACGGCTGCCCAAGTGGGGACGCTTCGGGCAGCGCGGGCAGAGACATCCCACGCGGGGACGCGGGGTGGGCATCTCTGGGAAAGGGCCGGGGGAAAACGGCGCGTCGGCGGGGCTGGCACGGCCGTGGCCCGGGCAAGATCCGCACCTTTGGTATTTTCTGCTTTGCCGGGAAAGGGTCTTTGCGGTGGGTTTTGTGCCAGGAAACTTTCTGTGAGGGGGCTGAAGCAGCTGCCTGCCGTGAAGCGGCGTGCGGGGCAGCGCGGCGGCTCCCTGCCCGGGAAGTAGTCGCCTGCCTCAGCTCTTCAGCGCTTCTCTTGCGCGAATGTGAACCCGCCGTTCCCTCCGGGTCTCCCTTCCGCGCCCGTGTCCTCCCGTGCCGCCCTTCGGCAAAGCCGTACCTCTTCGCCGCCGCTGAAGTTGGCAGGCGGGGGCAGGCTGCCCGCCGCCCCCGCACGCTGGGGCGGGAGGGACTCGACACTAATCCCGCCGGCAGCAGCAAAGGGACGGGGATCTCGCCCCTCGTCCTGCCCCAGCCCGGTGTTTCGGTGGGGGGGGGGGAGGCTCAGAGCCTGCCCCTCCTGCCCCCCCGCCTGGCACGGAGCTGGGGGGAGCTGGACGTTCACCCCAGCCCCCAAATCCAGACACCCCCCACACACACACACACACGCTTGTTCATACCTGACTCCCAGCGTCGCTCGGGATTTTAACTTTGGGTGTATATGTGGATGTCGATATATTCAGGTACTGTGTACATTTTGGGTATGTATAACGAGCATATCTGGCTATAAATGTGATTTGTCAGTATATATTTCCTCCGTGTATACGTAGATCAGCTGCTGGGGGAATTCATTCGGGGTTTCAGGAAAAAGAAAAACCACCCACGAACTCTGGAATCAAAGTGAAGTTGCTTTTTGGGCCGTGAATGGCAGAAATAACCGAGCTGGGGCTGCGGTGGGGTCGCTGCAGAAGGACCAGCCGAGGTCCGTCCCCCTCGGAGGGAAGGACCGTGCCCTGTTTTTCCCACCTCTCTGCCTCGAGCGCTGCTGGGGGGTCGTCGTGTAGCTCGTGCTCCCGTGGCCTCGGACCTGCCTCTTATCTCCCGCCCCGTAGCGTCTTCTCCAGGGCGCGTCCTGCCGATGGTCGCCCTGCGCGGAGGAGGCTTTGATGAGCACGTCCTCTCCCGGCGTGCTGTTGTCCCGTCTTTCGTCCCTTCTCCCTCCCAGGATCTCCCAGCCGGGGCTTACCTGTCCGTAAGAACGTGAACATTAGATCAGTTACTCTTCCAAGAGCAGCAGCTTCGTCCCCAGACCTGCTGGAGAATGATGATGATGATGCCCCTGTTGATGACCCGCGGGCTCCGAGCTGGTGCTCGGCAGCACGGTGGCCCTGGGGGACGCGGCTCTCCCCCTGCCACGCTGCTCGGGCTCCCCGGGTTTCGTTCCCGGGGGATTTCTTTGCTTTTCCTTTGCGGATGAACCAAAGAGAAAGGGGAGCTCCTGGCCCTTCGGCAAGGCTGCAGCACCTCCGTCCTCGGCCCCAAACTGCTGGTGTCCTTAAGGGGACAGAAAAAACACTGAATTTGGGGGAAACGAGCCCCGGTCACCCAGGGAATGTCAACTCCTGGGAGAGCGTGATCCGCTCGGTGCAATCCGTGGTAAATCCCGCGTCCTCGAATTCAAGGAAAACCCAAAAGCATTAAAGCTCCTCGTAATGGCGGCACGTTTCCGCGTCTGCGAAACCGCGCTGCCATCCCCCCCCCCCCCCCCCAGCGCCCTCGCACCGGGGAAGTGCCCGGGGCTTTTGCCGCGCTGCTTCTCCCCCCCCCCCCCCCCCGCACACACCAACCCTCGTCCCCCACCCCAAAAGGGCACTTTTACGGTCACTTAACCCTTTTTATATTAAAACCAAGGGAAATTCATCCCCCCCGGCCGGCTGGTGTGGCATCTTGGGGCGAGGTGGGGAGGGTTTCCAGGCGTGATGGCGTGATCTCCGTCTGGGGACGGGGTGTTCAGACAAGTCTGAGCTCTGAGCAGAGCGAGAGGGATTTTGAAAAAAAAAAACCACACCAAAAACTGGAAAGAAAGAGGGAGAGGGGAGGGGGCTCCTGGTTTTTCTCTCCGTAGGAGCCGGGGGGATGGTCTCGCTCCCGGCTCGGGAGGAGCGGGACGTCGGACGTGGCTGGATGGATCCCGGGGGCATCGGTCGTACCATCCCGCCGCGAAATTGGGAGCGGACGAAGGGAAGGGGCCGCGGAGGGGGATCGGCCCTGCCGAGCCTTCGGCATCGCCCCATCCCCGCCAGGTCCGGGCGAGCGTCCGCCACGGCACCGTGCCAAGGCAAACACCGGCAACCCGATCCCTTCCCCACGGCGGCGGGGGCCCGGTGTTTATCCTGGAGGCGAAGCCGGCCGAGCCGGGGGGCCCCCGAGCCGAACCGACGGCCGATTCCCTCGTCCTCCCCGCTTTTCCCTCGACCGCATGGCGCTGGTGCTGGGAGCCGTGCTGCTGGCGGCGGGCGCCGCGGTCCCACCGGGGCTGCCGGCTCCCCGCGACCTGGCCCGTTCGGTGCTGGAGACCCACGGGCAGGAGCTGAGGCTGCTCAAGCTGCTGGGAGTCGCCAGGACGGTAGGAGCGGGGTGGGCCACGCGGTGGGTGCAGCCGGGTGCCCCCGGCTCGGGCACCCATCCCGGCAGGGACCCCTTTCTCCGCCGGCGTTGGGAAGCCACCGACGGCTCTGTCCTTTCCCCCCCCCCGTCCCCCCCGTCCCCCCCGGCAGACGTTCGACTGGGGCACCCATTTCAGCATCAACTTCACCGCCCGGCAGCCCGCCTGCCCCAAAAACCTCCCCGACCGCCGGGGCGCCGGCTGCCAAGCCCGGCCGGGCAGGGTAAGCACGGGACCGGGTTCCCCACTCCCACCCCCACCCCCCAAAACACGGAGGGGGACAGAAGGGTGTCCCCGAGGTGCTCAGGCTCGCCCCGTCCCCCCAGGTACAGCGGTGCATGGCCCAGGTCTCCGTCTTCGCCTTCCTGCCCGACGTGCCGCTGTCGATGGTGGAGTGTGGCCGGGAGCCGGTGAGGGCTCCAGGCCCCCCCGATCCTCGGGGCGGGGGGGACACACATCAGTGGGGACGTGTCCCCCCAAACACTTCGGGATCGTTTTTTGGCTACGGGGTGAAGCCCACCCTTATTTCTCCCCCCCGGCAGCCCGGCAGCAGCACTCAGCCCCGCTCAGCCGGCACCCCGCGAGCCTTCGGCGCCAGCCCGGGTCACCCATCGCCATCATCATCCTCGCGGCCACCCCCACCCCCACGTCCTCGGCCCCCCGCCAGCGCGTCCCTGCTGGGGACATCCCGTGGACCCCTGTCCCCTGCGGGGCTGGAATAAAGATATTTCGGGGTCGTACCTGTGCGTGTGTGGGGGTGACACGGTTGGGGGGCGGGGGGGGGGGGGGGCAACCCCCCGCCGTTGGGCAACAGGGATGGGGCAAGCCTGGGGTTGCGCAAACCCGGGGGGCACCAACCCATTACGGGCAACGCACCCGCTGTCACCCCGGTCCCTGCGGCTCCCTGCGTCGCCCCATGTCCCCCCCCCTGCGCCCCGCTGGGAAGCGGGAACGGTCCCCGAGGGCTCGTGGTCCCACAAACCTCCCCCCCACACACCCCCCCCCCCCCAGTGCCCAGCCGAGGGGCTCCGAGGGCTGGGGACGCCCCAGGGAGCGGGGCCATGTCCCCGAGGGGGACCAGGCGCGCCACCGCCCGCACTCGGGACACGCTCAGGACCCCCCCGCCCTGTGTCCGTGTCCTCCCCCCCCCCCCCCCCCCAAAAAAAAAACCCTGCCACTCCGTGGGCTGGGGCCAGGCGTTTCCGGAGGGGGGAGCCGAGCCAGGGGGGGGAGGTTCCTGGGGGAATAAAAGGCAGAAGGGGGACACGGGGGTGGCCGTGGGGACAAGGATGTCGGGCTCCTGGGCACTGGTGCTGGCGGTGCTGGGGGGGGCCTGCGCCCTCCCCGCCCCGGTCCCCCTCACCTACGTCCAGGTGCTGACCCAGGCCGTCGACTCCTTCAACCAGCGCCCCGAGGTGCAGAACGTCTTCAGGCTGCTCAGCGCCGACCCCGAGCCCGCCCCGGTGAGTGTCACCCCACTCGTGACACCCTCCCTCCCCCCTGCGTCGTGACACCCGCACCCACTCGTGACCCCCCCTCGCAACCTTCCACTCACCCGTGACCCCCCCACTCGTGAACCCCGCTCGCCTGTGAACCCCCACTCATGACCCACCCCTCCTGTGACCCCCCCACCCACTCCTGAACCCCCACTCGCAACCCCCCCACTCACCCGTGACCCCCCCACTCGTGAACCCCACTCGCCCGTGAACCCCCACTCATGACCCACCCCTCCTGTGACCCCCCCACGCACTCGTGACCCCCCCTCGCAACCTTCCACTCACCTGTGAACCCCCCACTCGTGAACCCCACTCGCCCGTGAACCCCCACTCATGACCCACCCCTCCTGTGACCCCCCCCACCCACTTGTGAACCCCCACTCGCAACCCCCCCACTCACCCGTGACCCCCACTCATCTGTGACACCCCTCCCCCGACTCATCACACACACACCCCCACTCGTGACACACACACACCCCCACTCGTGACCCCGCAGGGCATCGACCTGAGCACGCTGCAGGGACTCAACTTCAGCCTGATGGAGACGGAGTGCGCCCCGCGCACCCAGGTGAACCCCGACGACTGCGACTTCAAGGAGAACGGGGTGAGGATGACGATGAGGATGGGGGGGGAAGGGGGGTGGTAGGGGTCCTGGGTGTCCAGACCCGGGGTCCCCGGGGTGACGCTGGGTGCCCCGTCCCTCGCCCAGGTCATCAAGGAGTGCTCGGGGCCGGTGCAGTTCCTGCAGAGCTCCCCCGAGATCGACCTGCGCTGCACCGACGCCTCCTCCGATGTGAGTGACCGTGGGGGGGGACACGACACGGGGGGGGACACAGCACCCACCCCCGGCACCCGCTGACCGTGGATGGGGGCACCCGCGGGTGGGGTGTTGGGTGTTGGTGTCCTTCCTCCTGCCCCGTGTCTTGGGGTCCGCTGTCCTCAAAAGGGACACCCCCGCGTCCTCAGTCCTGCCACGATGACTCCAGCCCGCGGGCGGTGGAGGGTGGGATGGGGGGGGGGTGTCCTGGGGTACCCGCGGGGACCTGGGTGTGGGGTCCTGGGTGCGGGGTGGCAGGGTGCAGGGTCCTGCAAGGGTCCCGGGAGCAGGGACCCGGGTGTGGGGGTCCCAAGTATGGGGGGTCCCAGGTGTGGTCCCCGGGTGGAGGGACCTGGGTGCGGGGTGCCGGGTCCTAGATGCGGGGTGCTGGGTGCTGGGTGTGGGGTCCCAGGTGTTGGGTCCTGGGTGTGGGGGCCCGGGTGGGGCCCTTTGTGGGGTCCCCGGGTGGGGTTCCAGGTGCGGGGACCTGGGTGCAGGCTCCTGGGTGCAGGCTCCTGGGGGCGGGGTGCCAGGTGCGGGGTCCTGGATGGGGTCCTGGGTGTTGGGTCCCCGGTGCGGGCTCCTGGGTGGGGTCCTGGGTGTGGGGTGCTGGGTGCGGGCTCCTGGGTGGGGTCCCGGCTGTGGAGTCTTGGGGTGCAGGATCCCGGCTGCGGGGTGCTGGGTCCCAGCTGTGGGGTCCCGGCTGCGGGATCCCGGCTGCGGGGTCCCGAGCGGGTCCCCCCGCCCCCCCCCCCCCCCCAGTGACCTCGTTGTCCCTCCGGCAGCCGGTTCTCGTCCAGCGGGGCCGGTTCGGGCGCTTCCTGCGCAGGATTCGGCGCATTCGGCCCAGGATCAAGATCTACGTCGGCATCCGCGCCGGGGCCTCCGTAAGCGCGGGCTGAAGGAATAAAGGGGCCGTCCACGGCCAGCGTGCGTGAGCCGGGCTCCTCGTTGCCTCCTGGGGTGCGGGGCGGGGAGGGGGGGGTGGGGAAACTGAGGCACGGGGGGAGGTGGCGCGGGCAGGACCCCGGTGGGCTCCTCTCCACGGATCCTTCGCCATCCCCACGTGCTGGCCCCACGCCCCGGCCCTCCCCCCCCCCCCAACAACGCCCCCCACCTTGGGGATGGAGGGGCTTGGCCCCGAGGGGACGTGGGGTCGGTCTTGGGGACAGGGCCCAGCTTTGCTCCGGGGAGCCCCCAGGGCATCCCCCCCCCCCCCAAAAGAAGCCGTTCACATCCCGCCCCCCCATCATCCCCACGGCGTCATTGTCCCCACAATGTTTTGTCCCCAAAACCGGTAGCGTCGGCAGAGGGGAGGCAGGGTCGGGGGGCACCGGGGCCGTGTGCCCCCCCAAGGAGCTGCAAGAGAAGGGACAGGGGGGGTTTCCACTCCCGAGGTACCCCCCCCCATGGCACACCCCTGCCCGGGGTGGGGGGGGGGTCGGGCATCGACCTCGGCCATGCCACCGGGGCCGTCGCTGACGGTTTGGGATGGGGACGTTGGGACACGGGGACTGGGTGCACAGGGACCCCCGTGCCCCGAGAGCGGCAACCCCGGGGTCGTGGCTGCAGCCCCCGGCTCTGGTGGCCCGCTGGGACCCCGGGGATGTCCCCTCCTGTCCCCTCCCATCCCCTCCACCCCTGCAACGGGCCAACGCTCCCGTGGGCTTGCGCCCCACATGCACCCCCATGGGGTCCCCACGGCTGGCACGGGCTCCCGGGGGGACCCTCTGGTCCCCAAGGTGTCTCGGGGCACAGTGGGGGACCCGGTCCCGGGGGGTGCAAGTCCCCGCACAAGGCCGGTGCCAGGATGAGGCTCCGGGGAGCCGGCGGTGCCCGACTTGGGGGGAGGACGACGACCCTGCTCCCCCCACCCCAGGACCCTCCTCCATCAGCATCCCCCCCCACCCCGCAGGTCCCCGGTCCCCGGCGGGGGGACGGCAGCAGGAAAAGGCACAGCGGGGCCGGGAAGCAGCTTTATTTGGGGGTGGGGGGGGGGGTGGGGGATCCCTGAGACAGCGGCCCCTCGAGGGGGTCTCATTTCCTCTTGATGGCCTTGAAGAGGTCGATGCTGGTGGCCACCCGTCTAGATGGCCACCGTCAGCGGCGGCCAGAAGCGCTTGACACAGACGGGCTGCAGGGAGAGGTGGGGTCACGGGGCGGGGGGGGAGAGCACGGGGACCCCCCGACTCCCCCCTTCCAGGCCCTGGGGCTGCACCCTGCAGCGTGTGCCTCCCCCCAGCTCCAGCACTGCCAGCACCAACGCCCAGGAGCCCGACACCCTTGTCCCCACGGCCACCCCCGTGTCCCTTTTATCCCCTTCGAAGAGGTTGGGGAACCCCCCCCCGGGGCTCGGCTCCCCCCCTCTAGAAACGCCTGGCCCCAGCCCCCGGAGTGGCAGGGGTTTGTTTTTTTTGGGGGGGGGGGGGGAAACATGGACACAGGGCGGGGGGGTCCTGAGCGTGTCCCGAGTGCGGGTGGTGGCGCGCCTGGTCCCCCTCGGGGACACGGCCCCGCTCCCCGGGGCGTCCCCAGCCCTCGGAGCCCCTTGGCTGGGCACCGGGGGGGGGGTGGGGTGGGGGGGGAGGTTTGTGGGACCACGAGCCCTCGGGGACCGTCCCCGCGTCCCGGCAGGGCGCGGGGGGGGGACATGTGGCGGCGCAGGGAGCCGCAGGGACCGGGGTGACAGCGGGAGCGTTGCAGGAACATTTATTGCAAGTAAAGCGCCCGGGCGGGGGGCACAGTGCCGGGGCGCGGGGGGGGGGGGGGGCACAGGGCCGGGGGGACACGGCGTCACCCGCTCAGGCTTTGGGATATTTGAGGTCGAGTTTGTCGCGGATCCAGATCTTGCTGCACTGGAAGAAGCCCCTGAAACGCTCCCTGAGCCTGGCAAAAAGGTCCGTGAGCCTGGACGGCTGGGTACGGCCGAGCTGGGAGGAGAAGCAGCGGCGTCAAACTTCGGGGAGATGGGGGGTGGTCGAGGCGACCCCCCCCCCGCCGGGGACGCGCCCCACGGCAGCCGGGGAGGAGAGTGGGTGGCGAAGCCAGGGGACACGGCGGGGACGTGTCTTACCACGGTGGGCACCTTCTCGCAGGAGAGCTCGACCATGGGCTGCTGCTGCTCGAGGAAGACGGAGCCCCGGCACCAACTCACCGCCTGCGGGGAAGCAGAGGGGGACACGGGGAAGACGAGGCCGAGAGGAGCCCCGAAACACACACACACACACACACCCCTGTGCCTCAGTTTCCCCATCGGCTGCTCCTCGGCTCCCCGTTGGGGACGGCAGCGGGCGGCCCCGCGGGACGAAGCCTCACCCCGAGCCAGCGGCTCCTGCAGGCGGCGGTGGCCATCCCCGGGGCCCGGCACTGGGTCTCCTCGACGGTGAAGCTCAGCTCCTGCGGGTGCTGCAGGTCCCCGGCCTGGGAGAGGGGACGGGAGCCGTCAGGGACCCCCCAGCACCCCTGTCCCCAACACCCAGCCCCGAAACGGGCCGGATCCAGCCCCGAGAGGGGCCACATCCAGCCTGGAGACGGGTCAGATTCAGCCCCAACTTGGGGTGGGGCTCCATCCCCACAGGGGGTCAGACCCAGCCCCAAAACGGGCCAGATTCGGCCCCGAGAAGGGCCGGATCCTGCACCGCCGGGGCCGGGTGCATCTCCCGGGATGGAGGAGCCCAGCGCTCACCCAGCCGGGCTGGGGCTGGGCCTCCCGCAGCCGCAGGACGAAGGGACTGACGGCCCTCGCGTTGAGCCGCTCCACGGCCGCCGAGACGGCGTCCTCGTAGCTCACGGCCCAGAGCCCCGGCGGGGACGGCGGGACGGATCCAGTCAACCCCAACGTGGATCCATCCGGCCCCGGCGTGGTGGCTCCGGCCAGCCCCAGCAGCAGCAGCAGCGGCACCGCTCGGCACGGCCTCATCCTGCCTCCTGCCACCCGCCGTGCCGGGGGAGGCCTTTTATGGGAGCTGCCCTGGACACGCCGGCAGCGCCGTCATGGGCGTTCCCGCGGGTTGACGCTTCCCCCTGCGCCGCCGGGAAATTCCCGGTGGGCTGAATCCGGCCGGGAGCAGAGTCCGTCCCCCTTTGGACCCCAGGGCCACCGGAGCAGCTGTCCCAGACCCGGGGACGGGTGCTGCCGGCCACCTCCGGGGCTCAGCAGAAGGGAGGCCACAGGGTTTGGGGTCTCCCTGCCACGGGGGTCCCCACGGGAGGGCACCGCGTGCCCAGGGAGGGTGACAGCGAGGACAGGGACGATAACGAGTCACAACGTGGCCGCGGCGGGCGCTGGCCCCGGGTACCACGAGCCACTGCGTCGGGGCAAGGCGCACCTCAAGGCGACCACCGAAGAGCCGACCCGGGTTCGATGGGGACACGGGGTGGCACCACGTTGGGTTTCTCGCCCCCGTTCTCCCACGGGGCTGGACGAAGAAGCCACCCTGCCCCACGGCCGGGGCTTTCCAGCCCCCGGGGGTGTTTTATGGCCGGGCGGAGCGGCGAAGCCATCTGCCCCTCACGGCAAACGAGCTGGGTTTGACCAAACGCCAGCCCTGGGAGCGTGCGCCCTCTCCGAGGCCAAGCAGGAACCTCCAGGAGGACGTCGAGGCACCCTGCCCAGAAGATGACCCTCCGTTCAACCCCCGTCTGCACCACCACGCGCAGCGAGGGGAAGCCCAAAGCCACCCAACAGGTTCAGAGCTCCCGGTCGGCGAAGGCCGTCAAGTACGTTCTCCCAGCGGCTTGTAAATCAAGCAGGGACAAGCGCGCCCGGGTCAGAGCTGGTGGGTGGCGCGTCTGGAAAGTCCCCAGGGACGGACGCTGTCAATCACAGACCCGGAGGAGAGCCCAGGTTGGCCCTGGAAAGATCCAGGTCCGACCAGGTCCAACATTCCGAGGAGAAGGGCCCCTAGATGGGATTATCTCACTCCCCATCCAGGTTCATCTCGAGAACCTCCAGCGATGGGGACTCCACCGTGTCCCCAGGGACGTTCTGCCAGTGAACAACCGGTCTCACCGTACAACCCGAGTTGAGGCGAAACCTCTCCCGGTGCAACTTGCACCCGTTGCCCCTTGTCTTCTCCACGTGACTCCTTGTGAAGAGACAGCCTCCACCCTTTGAGTACCGCACCACTGCGATGAGGTGTTCCCCCCGCCCCGAGCCTTCTCCTCTCCAGGGAGAAGAGACCCAACTCCTTCAGTCTTTCCTCCTAGAGCAGGTTCTCCAGCCCTTTGACCGTCGTCCCGGCCCTCCTCGGGACCCTCTCCAGTCTGTCTGCGTCCTTCTTGACTTGCGGGGACCAGAACTGGACGCACCACTCCGGGGGCTGCCTGGAGGATGGCTTCCTGAGCCCGGCAACTGAGGAGCCAACGAGGAGAGGTGCTCCACCGGCCCTCCCGCTTACAAACAAGGATGAGCTGGTGGGAGGTGAGAAGGTCAGGGGCAGCCTTGGCTGCAGTGACCGTGGGATGGTGGAGCTCAAGATCCTGAGAGGAGGGAGCTGGGCAGAAAGCAGGATCACCGCCCTGGACACTTCCAGAGAGCAGAATTCGGCCTCTTCGGGAACCTGCTTGGAAGAATCCCATGGGATACAGCCCTGGAGAGAAGGGGGGTCCAGGAGAGCTGATTGATTTCCAAGGGTCATCTTCTCCAAGCCAAACAACGGGCCGTCCTGACAGGCAGGAGATGAAGAGAGGTGGCCGGAGGTCTGCACGGGCGAGCAAGGAGCTCCTGACTGAGCTCAAGGACAAGAGGGACGTGTACAAGAGGTGGAAGCAGGGGACAGGTGACGCGGGAGGAAGATACAGACACTGCTCGAGGCGCAGAGTTGGGTTTGAGGAAGCCAAAGCCCACCAGGGGTTGTACCTAACAAGAAGATGGTCAAGAGCCATCAGCATGGGCTGAAAATGGGCTCAACGGCCAGGCCCAGAGGGCGGTCAGCAGCAGCACAAGGTCCAGATGGAGGCTGGTCGCTGGTGGTGTTCCCCAGAGGTCCATACTGGGGCCAGAACCATTCCCCATCTTCAGTAATGATCGAGATGATGGGGCAAGAGCCCCCCCTCAGCGGGTTTGTAGATGACACCCAACCGGGAGGAGTGGTTGATGAGCCAGAAGGTCATGCTGCCGTCCAGAGGGACCTCAACAGGCTGGGGAGGTGGGCCAGCAAGAACCTCATGGAGTTCAACAAGGAGAAGTGGGTAATGGGTAGGAAGGCTCTGCAGAGGGACCTGGACAGGCTGGATCGATGGGCCGAGGCCAACTGTATGAGGTTCAACAAGGCCAAGTGCCAGGTCCTGCACTTGGGCCACAACAACCCCATGCAGCGCTACAGGCTGGGGGAAGAGTGGCTGGAAAGCTGCCTGGCGGAAAAGGACCTGGGGGTGTTGGTCGGCAGCCGGCTGAACATGAGCCGGCAGTGTGCCCAGGTGGCCAAGAAGGCCAAGGGCATCCTGGCCTGTATCAGAAATGGTGTGGCCAGCAGGAGTAGGGAAGTGATCGTGCCCCTGTACTCGGCACTGGTGAGGCCGCACCTCGAACACCGTGTTCAGTTTTGGGCCCCTCACTACAAGAAGGACGTCGAGGGGCTGGAGCGTGTCCAGAGAAGGGCAACGAGGCTGGTGAGGGGTCTGGAGAACAAGTCTGATGAGGAGCGGCTGAGGGAACTGGGGTTGTTCAGCCTGGAGAAAAGGAGGCTGAGGGGAGACCTCATCGCTCTCTACAACCACCTGAAAGGAGGTTGTAGCGAGGGGGGGTCGGTCTCTTCTCCCAAGTAACAAGCGACAGGACGAGAGGAAACGGCCTCAAGTTGTGCCAGGGGAGGTTTAGATTGGACGTGAGGAAAAATGTCTTTACTGAAAGAGTGGTTAAACATTGGAACAGGCTGCCCAGGGAAGGGGTGGAGTCCCCATCCCTGGAGGTATTTAAAAGACGCGTAGATGAGGCGCTGAGGGACATGGTTTAGTGGGCATGGGGGTGTGGGGTCGGCGGTTGGACTCGGTGATCTTGGAGGTCTTTTCCAACCTTCATGATTCTACGGTTCTGCGAAACTGCAAGGTTGTCACCGGTGAGGTCAGCCGGGTTCTGCCTCGCCTGCCCCCCCCCGCGTTTTCATTCCTGCCGTATCCGAGTGGCCGAACCGATCAGGGCCCGGCTGTGGGAACGGGTGAAAGGCAAACACGCGGGTTGCCAGGAACGAGGAGGGGCAGCTCCGTCTCGCGGTGGTCAAACAAAGCCGATTCACTCCGATTTACGAGCGGGGCTATTTCTCACGGCTCGGGGCCTCGGCGTTGGGTTTCAGGAGTTTTACTCCCCCCCCCCCCCCCCCCACCCCTCCCAGTCGGTGGAGGGGGGAGTCAGCCGGCAAAGCGCGGCCGCGGCCGTGCGAGCGCAGGGTTACCCCGGCTAAAACTCGCCAGATTTTCCCCTTTTGTTCCAAAAACGGCCTCGCGGGGTTTCGTGTCGGGTTTGGAAGGGACGAGCCTGCCCGGGGGGCTTACACAGGACGTTTAAAAAGAATATTTAGAGGCCTCGATAGCGGTTTGGGTCGCGGTGAAAGCCCGGGCGCGAGCTGCAGGGAAGTGGAGCGATTTCCTCCGGTGCACCTTGCCGCGGGACCCGGAGCCTGGCATCGGGCGCCGCCTCCCTACGGGACGCGGCTGCTGCTCGGCTGGACGTTCCCTTCCGAGAGCTGGAAGGGGTTTGGCTCCAATGAAAGGCAGCCGACTTCACTCGCCTTGGCGTCGTGCCGCAGAGGGCCAAGGGGGGGGTGGGGGGGGCCGGCAAGGACCCCCGGCGCTGGGTGTTCCCCCTGAACCCCCGTTTTCTGCATAAATGAAGAAATTGGAAGGGATTTGGAAGGACTTGAAGAATTTGGAAGGACTCTGTCTTCCCCAGAAGCTTGTCCCAATCGACGAAGCGTGGAAGGGCTGGCAGGGAGCCGGCTCAGCCGGAGCAGGTTGCCCAGGGCCTCCTCCGGTTGAGTTTTGGGTATCTCCAACACCAGAGACCCCACAACCCCTCTGAGCAATCGGTTCCCGTGTTGGCTTACGCTCGCCTCGGTGTCCACCAAGACCTCCAGGGCCACCTCTGACGAGCCGCTGGGTGGGCCCCGGCGTGTCCTGGTGCCTGGGGTTGTTCCTCCCCCGGTGCAGGACGTGGCACTTAGAATCACAGAATCATTAAGGTTGGAAAAGACCTCTAAGATCACCGAGTCCAACCGTCGACCCCACACCCCCATGCCCACTAAACCATGGCCCTCAGCGCCTCATCTACACGTCTTTTAAATACCTCCAGGGATGGGGACTCCACCCCTTCCCTGGGCAGCCTGTCCCAATGTTTAACCACTCTTTCAGTAAAGACATTTTTCCTCACGTCCAATCTAAACCTCCCCTGGCACAACTTGAGGCCGTTTCCTCTCGTCCTTGTTATTTGGGAGAAGAGACCGACCCCCCCCTCGCTACAACCTCCTTTCAGGTGGTTGTAGAGAGCGATGAGGTCTCCCCTCAGCCTCCTTTTCTCCGGGCTAAACAACCCCCGTTCCCTCAGCCGCTCCTCATCAGACTTGTTCTCCAGACCCCTCACCAGCCTCGTTGCCCTTCTCTGGACACGCTCCAGCCCCTCGACGTCCTTCTTGGAGTGAGGGGCCCAAAACTGAACACAGTGTTCGAGGTGCGGCCTAACCTCAGCAGGTCAAGCCAGGGCACGCGGGTCCGTCAGCCCTGGAGCAGCGGCCCCGGAGAGGGCCGGGGCCGGGGCGTAATTCTCCCCCCAGGAAGCCGAAGGGGCCGCCCGCGGGGAGGCTTTAAGGGGGCTGGGGGGTGAAGCTGAGGAAGGAGGAGGGCCGGGGAGGGATGGCAGCGGGGCGGCACGGGGGCTCAGCCCCGCAGGATCCCGTGGAGGGGCAGCCCCGCAGCGGCCCGGCCTCACCCCCCCGCCGCCCCCGTTCCCGTTCCCGCAGCGGGGTCGGCCCCGCTGCCCCACAAAATGGCGGCCTGGCGGGCGAGGCCAGGCCGGGCCGGGCCCAGCCTGATCCGCGGCCTCGGGCGGGGCCGCCCGCCGCGCTCCAGGCCCGGCCGGGCCCGCAGGGACGACGGCGGCGGGGCCTCGGGGGGGGCCTCGGGGGGGGCCTCGGCGGCCGGCGATGGCGGCCGCGCTCCCCTCACCGCCCGGGCCCGCCGCCGCCGCCCCGCGCACCGGAAGTACCGCCGCCTGAGCCAATAGAGAGCCGCCGCGGCGCGGTGACGCCATCGGGCTGCGCCGGCGCGCATGCGCGCTGCGCCTCCCTGCCGGCCCGGCGTGCGGCTGGGGCGGGCGAGGTCAGGCTCGGTGGCGACGGGAGGGGAGGGCCCGGGCCCGGGGGCGGAGGGGAAGGGCCCGGGGGCGGAGGACCGGGCCCGGGCGGGGGGGGGCGGCTCTGAGGGGAATAGGCCGGGTGCTGGGGGGGCTCTGAGGGGAATAGGCCGGGCGCTGGGGGGGCTCTGAGGGGAATAGGCCGAGCCCGGGGGGGGGGGGGGCAGGCCCGCGGGACTGAGGGGAAATAGCCCGGGGAAGCGTGGGCCGGGCCCGGGGAGAGGCTGAGTGGAATAGCCCCGGTGGGTGGGCCGGACGCGGGGGCTCTGAGGAGCGGGGGCTGGGCAGGGAAGGAGGGAGCCCGGGGAGGATGGTGTGGGGAAACTGGGAGCAGCCGGGGAAAGTGGGGCTGCGCCCCTGGAGGTCTGGGCGAGGCCAAGTCGGGGCCGGCGAGGAGCTGGGTGTGCTCCAGACCCGCTGCCGGCCACCCCGGAGCGGCTGCGTGCTGCCTTGGAAAGCCGTGCCGGAGTTGGGCAGCCCTTAAGGGGGTCTGGGGGCAGGTCAGCCCCAGCAGGGAAGCGCCTCGCCTCTTCCACAGCCGTACCCGCGGGGAAGCTTTCATCTCCTCGATCTCGGTGTTTTGCCGATCGATTGCCAGAAAGCTTTTACTGCCTCCTCACGTCCGACATTGCCAGTCGAAAAATTCCTTTCCTCACAACCATTAGCAGAAGTCGGCCGCCTCCTCCTTTCTATCTCTGAAATTCTCCCGCTGCTAAAGGGTTTCTTTTCCTTCCGCAGCGTTCTTGAAATGCGGCGCTGACCCTCCAGCCGGTTACGGGCCCCGGCCTTCCTTCCCCCTACGCCTTCCACCATGGCAGCCCGCTTGGTGCGACGCTGCTGCTGGCGGCACTTCGGTGCCTTCGTCTCTACCCCTTCAGCAGTCCCGGCCTCCCTGCTGGTGCCGGCTGGGAAGGCGGCGACGGCAAGAGCTCTGCCTCAAGCGCCTTTCACTTTATTTCATACTTCAAGCCCTTCCAGCTGGGCGGATGGATTCTCGGTCAAAGAGCAGGTGGAGGAGAGCAGAAATCCAGAGCACAAAGTGATCGGGGAACTGATCGAAACAGCCACGAGTCCTCGGGAACTCTTCCAGTTGAGCGAATTCCGTGCTCTTAATAGCAACCAAGCCTCGCTAATAATTACTCAGCTTTCCCGACTTGCGGTGGAAAAAAACCTGGAAACGGAGAGCATTCTGCGAGATGAACGTTTCCAACAGCTCATCGGCATCACGGATTCCCAGGTAAGTTCCGTCCTTGCTGCAGAAGCGTTTTGGGGAAAGAATACGAGGTGGAAAGCGGACGGTGCTCCTGGGATTGAACCGGCGTGGCCGGCTGGAGCCTGCTTGGGGTTTGTACTTCGCCTTTCCGAGTAAAAGATGAAGTTGAGGGGACCAGGAGGTGAAATTATGGGCTCTAGGCAGGATGCCTGATTATTTCTGTCTAAAAGCGCTGCTTTTTGGACCAGAAACAAAATGTAGCGGAGGGATCGTCCTTGTTAAACGCTGCCTTACTCCTGCTCCCATGAATTTTTAATTTTCTCGGTAAGATAAAGCTGCACCTTTGCCAGTTCATGGCAAAGACACATCAGAGCCACGCAGCCGGACAGCGGCGAAGCCACCGGGTAAGACGGGGCATCTGAAGGGAACCGGTGCACTGTGCTCGGCACGTCGTGCTCTCAAACCTCGGCAGCCCTGTCAAATTCAGCGCCGTCCGCTGCGGTTGGTGCTGGCCCAGCCGCTGCTACGGAAATACCTGCAGCTCGTGGGCCCCACGTCGTGGGATCGTGGGATGGTTTGGGTTGGAAGGGACCTCTGAAGGTCATCTAGTCCAACCCCCCTGCCCTGGGCAGGGACATCTTCCACTAGATCAGGTTGCTCAGAGCCCCGTCCAACCTGACCTGGAATGTTTCCAGGGATGGGGCATCCACCACCTCTCTGGGCAACCTGGGCCAGTGTCCCACCACCCTCAGCGTAAAGAATTTCTTCCTTATGTCCAATCTAAATCTGCCCTCTGTCAGTTTAAAAGCATTCCCCCTTGTCCCGTCACTACAGGCCTTGGTAAAAAGTCTCTCTCCGTCTTTCTTACAAGCCCCTTTATATATTGAAAGGCCACAAAAAGGTCTCCCCAGAGCCTTCTCTTCTCCAGAGAGTTGAGTAGAGGGGCAGAATCCCCTCCCTCGACCTGCTGGCCGCGCTGCTGGTGAGGCAGCCCAGGATACGGTTGATTTTCCGGGCTGCGAGCGCCCGTTGCCGGCTCACGTCCTGTTTTTCACCCACCAGTACCCCCCAAGTCCTTCTCCACCAGGCTGTTCTCAATCCGTCCGTCCGTCCCCCGGCCTGTGCTGGTACTGGGGATCGCCCTGACCTGTGAACTCGCCTTGTTGAACTTGACGAGGTTCCTGACAGGGCTCCGGGGGTACAAGCGTTCTGCAGACGCTTCGTATTTCTCCTGATCCATAATCTGCTCCCTAAAACCTGTCTAAGGATAGCAGAGAGGTGGGATTTGTCTTGAGGGTGCCCGGTTAGCTCCGTTGGGCTGAAATGCTTCCATGCCGCTGTATTTGGAGTGAAAGTACTGCTCCTGCTGATCTACGTGGTCCTGTGTCGCTGTCGCCACGGATCAAAGGGGTGCCCGTGTCCCTGGGGACCCCTCGGTGGGGAAGGGATGCCCCAGAGCTGGCAAAGCCAAGCTGTCGCGCTGCGTGAGTGATATGAGAAGCGAGACAGCATGACCGAAGTGCGGGAAACTGCCAAGAGGGACATGGCTAGGGATTTTGAGATGTAAAGCAAGCCAACTCGCTGCAAACACGATTATCCTTCTCCAACGAGCTGTTATTGCAGCCGCAGCCGTAGATAACTGAATGTAAGAGGTCGTTGTGTAGATGCGAAGACGCTCTGATGCAAAGAAACTGAAATTAATCGGCTTGCGACGTCCTTGTGTCGACGAGCTGGAGATTCTGAACAGTAGAATCATAGAATCATTAAGGTTGGAAAAGACCTCTAAGATCATCGAGTCCAACCGTCAACCCCACACCCCCATGCCCACTAAACCATGGCCCTCAGCGCCTCATCTACACGTCTTTTAAATACCTCCAGGGATGGTGACTCCACCCCTTCCCTGGGCAGCCTGTCCCAATGTTTAACCACTCTTTCAGTAAAGACATTTTTCCTCACGTCCAATCTAAACCTCCCCTGGCACAACTTGAGGCCGTTTCCTCTCGTCCTGTCGCTTGTTACTTGGGAGAAGAGACCGACCCCCCCCTCGCTACAACCTCCTTTCAGGTGGTTGTAGAGAGCGATGAGGTCTCCCCTCAGCCTCCTTTTCTCCAGGCTGAACAACCCCAGTTCCCTCAGCCGCTCCTCATCAGACTTGTTCTCCACAGACAGGGCGTGGGCCAGGACAGCTTTGAGGGAAGCGGCTCTTAGCAGACTGTGAGATGAGTTCTGTACATGTGAATGGGTGAAAAAGGCGAGGGATCAGCCAGGGGAGCAGTCTGGTTCTCCTTGTGACTTTCTGAATAACCCGGGGCAAATCACGAGCTCTGCTCGCTTTCTCGGCTGCATCCTGGACTGTGGTTTTTCAGATTTTAGCAGAGCACCCTGGCAGCGCTCGGGTCGTTCTTGCGCCTGAGGTGCTGAGCCGTTGCCTGAGCAGGACTTTAGGAATGTGCCGTGCCGGTGGAAGTGCTGGAGTTTGGACAGGCCAGAGAGTTAAAGCCTTTGTTTGCCCAAACCCGCGTGGTCCCTCCTGCCTGAAATTCAACGTCTCACGGCACTGCCTCGCTTGCCTCCTGCACGGTCACTCTGAGAAGCAACTCCTTGCTCCTGAAATAATTCTGTACCGTCGGGATGTTCTGCCAAGCAGGCGCTGTGCTCTGTACCGGGGCGGCTGGCGCAGTGGTGCTTTCTGAAGGGCCCATCAGAACCGACGTTATGCTAAGGTTTGGTTTTGTACAAATCAGGAGAGCTTTCAGGCTGGAATTGCCTTTTAGTGCTGCACAGCAGCAGGAGAGCATGGCTGGGGAAGCTTGGGCTTGGAAATAAAGAGGTGCCGGGCATTCACTGACGGACGCTGGAGGAGATGGAAGGCCGATTGCTGGTGGAAAACCACGAGCTCCGCCTCGCGTCGGGGCTGCCGGCGGGAAAGCAGCCAGCGGTGGCCGAGGCGGAGAAGTTCAGCGGGCAGAGCGTGGCGCTGGGCAAGTCCTGGTGCTCCCAGCAGCCGGTGGGATTCGTGCCCAGCTTCCTTTCGGAGACACCGGAGAGAAATTGGAGCTTTCCAATAGGATAAGTGTCGTCTGACCTGAGGTGCTGAGGAGAGTCAGAGTCCCGTGGCATCCCCCCCGAGACCCTCAAGTTTCTGCCCCTGAATTACCAATCTTTCCCACCGCTTTTCGATCTGCCAGCCACCCGTGTCATATCCCAGCCGCACCACAGGGAAGCTTAAGTGCCTCCAGAGAAGGGTAAAGTCTACTTAAATGTTTCACCCAGCCGGTAGCAAATCTGCGTAGCTTCCTTCTCCGAGGCAGAGGGAGTTCACCGCCTATATGGCAGCTCTATAAGCGACGTGCGGTTACCTCTCGAGGCTCATCCGTGCTGCTGGGATCGGTGCGTGGCTTCGGCTTGTGGTACAGGCATTGAGGTTCCTCTTCCTCACCAGGGCGCTGGGTCGCTCCAGTCTGTCTCTGACTGTGCAGGCTACACCCGCGAGGAGGAGCAGAGGTCTCACGTCGTGGTGGGGGACAGCTGGATGTCCCCAGACCAAGGAGGACTCTCTTGCCTCCCCCTCAATGCTGTGCAGCTCTTTCTGTAGAGGCAGAGTGTTTGGCGTGACTGGTAACAGAATGCTCTTGTGCTCGCTCTGATCAACACCTTTCCCTTATTTCCCTCTGCTGCCCAGATTTCTCAGGTGTGGAATAACACCTTGGTGAACCTCCTGAAGAGCCTCTGCTCCCTGGGGATGGACAGCAACAGGAGGGAGATGCAGTCGGTGGAGCAGGAGGTGCTGTGGCGGCTGCGGCGCCTCACCTTCAGGCAGCTCACCTCCCTGGCGGAGTTCTTGGCAGTCAAGCAGGGGAAGGAGAGCAGGCTGCTGAACGAAGTCATCAAGAAGCTGGAGCTGCGTTGGACAGAGCTCGAGGGCACCCGAACCGTGGTGACGCTGATGGGCAAGGTCGGGCACGTCTCCCCGGCTCTGATGGATCGGCTGGAGGACAAGGTAGGGGCTTGGGCTCTCCCTTCCGCCCCCGTTCCCTTCAGACGGGCCACCTCCCGCAGCTGACAGCAGTGGAAGGGAGAGCCCCGTCCCCTTCAACCCATCCTATATGGGAACACCAATTCCTCACGGGCTGCACTCATTGCTGCTCCGGAGTACTCTGGAGCGCGCTTACGGGTTGCTGTTTAAGCAGCTTCCCGTGCACGGGTGCTTCTAAGAGGGGTTTCCGTCTGAGGAGCCGCGCAGACGGGGGAGCTTGCAGTCGCCAGCCCCTTCCCAATCCATACTGGTGTGAGCGGGTGACTCGCGCTGGTCTGCGCTGCTGGAAGGTGGGCTGAGCTGACGCATTTTGCTTTGCAGCTGCGGCAGGTTTGCAGAGAACGCGCTCAAATTTCCTTAGCTCAGCCGGCGAGCGGTGACTTACAGAGCCAGCATAACACAGCTGCCAAAAACATTGTCCTTTGCTTCTCTGTACAAGCCAGGCTGTGAGGGGAGCTGGAACAAGGAGTGTCCGTACTGTCCTCGCCTTCTGCCTCTGGACACCCGTCATCTTCAGAGGGGGCAGGTCTGTCCCCTCCGGGGCTCAGTGGGTCCCTGTTTCTGTCGCTCGCAGGAGCAGGGAAATGTCCTTCGGGTCGGAACCACTGCAGGAGCCCTGACTGCAGCTGCGTCAAATTCAGTCCTCGTCCAGCCCGTGCTGGGGACTGGCCAAACAGCTGCCACAGCAACAGCTGTAGCTCATGAGCCCCCACTGTCCCTCTCCCTCGACCCTGGGGGTAAATAAATGCTACAAACACTGGCGTGTGACAAGGCAGAACGCTGTAGCTGGATCTGACGGGGTTGTCAGCTTACGCGGTGCCCAAACTAACCACGTTGGGTTAATGTCCCGCAAACGAAGCAGAAATTACAGTGGAAAGCGGGGTGCTGATCCAGCAGCGGGTGCCTTTCCTCTGTCAGTCTTTGCCTGACAGCGTGTTACGGTGCCTGGGCACAGGATGGCGTGGACACTGAGGTCCTGTCAGCTGGGGGAGGCGGAACCAGCAGCAGGGAGATCCTGACTGAGCTCCGCTGAGAGGACGAGGGTCCGCTTCCCCTCGCCCTCCCTCCACCTGAGCCGTTACGCTTGCTCCCAGCCGCTTAGCCTCGCTGTGTGCTAAACGCTGGCCAGTTCCAGTCCCCGTCACCCTTGGAGGGGCTCAGCCCGTAGCGATGGTGCATCCCGCTCCGTATAAAGGCTGTGTCTGCACCTCGCTTTGTGCTTTCCCTTTACACCCCTGCTCAAAACATTTCTTGGCAGGCTCTGGAACTTGCTGAACAGTTCAACCCCGATGACATCCGGAAAATAATGCTGGCTCTAGCCTACCAGAACCGGCGCTGCGTGCCTCTGCTCCGAGCCTTGTCCTACCACCTGATTCAGAAGCACTCTGAGCTCAGCCTCAGTGTCCTGATGGACCTGATTTTCGCCTATGGTAAGCGGCTCGGTTGTATTGGGACCTGCTGGATGTTACGCGTGGTAGAGCCCACTTGATTTTGGGCACTGGGGTGGGGATTTGGTGGCATTGCTACCATGGCGTCAAGGCCAGGTGAAGGAGAAAGGCTGGCAGGGTACGTTGGGCTGGACCTAGCACGCCGGCCAGCACAGCTGGGTAGTACCAGCTCCGAGCCCAGGTACGCGTGGTGCCTCTCTGGCCTACGGTGCGGTCAGGGCAGCTCGCGGCAGCGGTACACCCTGGTTTTCCTTCCAGTGCGTGGGAAGAAGGGAACTCGCGATGAGAGAGCGCTTCGGAAGGGTGGTCGGGGTGCCAGGGAGCCCCTCTGCCCTGCAGCGTAGGCAGCTAATGAGCTAGGATCCCCCAAATGGCCCCAAATCTTCTCTCGCCTCCTCCCGTGGCCGGGGCTTTCTTGGGGAGCCCCTGCCTCTGTTTCCTCGCTTGCAAAACGCAGCCCTCAGTAACAGGAGGGCTGAGCAGGAGCCCTGGGGAGGGCTGGACTTTTTACTTGGGGACAGTGGCACTAAAACAGCTGATTTCTTTCCACCCAAGATGTCCTAGTGACAGGTTAATTGTCATTTGAGAAGCGCTGGGTGCTGAATTCGCACTCTTCAGCAGGTGAGATGCTACAAGTAGTTGTACAAGCACTGGCAGGCGCTCGGGGCGGCGGCAGCCACCTTGGTGATGTTCCTGGCCACAGGGTAAACCAGAGCCAGCATATACTTGATGGTGACAGAGCCTGGTGCAAAACAGCTCTATTAACAGCAGGGTAGCACTAATTGATAATCTGGTTTATGATCCTGGGTGCTTTAGTTCTCTGGCTCCTCTTTCCGTACAGCATCGCGTGGTCCTGCTCTCCTCTTACTGTTGGTAGCCGGTGGAAAGCCCAGATAAACAAACAGGGATAAAGGAAGCCAGGAGAGCCCAGGAGGAGCTCGTCTTCAGTTGATTGTCCAGCTCCTGGTGGTTGGGCACAGCTCTTCTGACGACCACTGGGGCCGGGACAGTCTCCGTGGGTTAGCTATACTCTCAAAATAAAGAAATAACCCCAGTAGACCTGGCCTTGGAGGGAGCTTGTGCTTCTCTCGTTGATGTTACCAGCTTACTTGCTGTCAAGTTGATTAATCTGGAATAAGTTTCACGGAAGGTGGTGGACGCTCCGCGTCCCAGCCTCCAAACCCATGCTGGGTGCCTTTCTCGGAGGCAGGGCCGTAGGTGCTTCAGCTCAGGAAGCTGGACGGTATATGCGGGCCTGGGTCATATGCAGAGATAGGCCCAGGTGATCCCACAGTCCCCCGGCCTTAAAACCTACAAAGTGGACAACTACGACGGCTGGACGTGGTTTGGGATGGAGACTGGCTCTTGCAGGCTCCGGCAGCGCTCCGGTAGCCGCTGCGGTGGGGATGCTTTCAGCCCGGGACGCTGGCACGCTGCGCCGACGTTTCTCTTTGATGCTTGTAGCTGCCATGTCGTTGCATCAGGACGGTCTGTACTTGTCGTTGCTGCTGTAGCTGGTCTCAGACCCTGCCTGTGCCCCTCTCATGGGGACTGTCCCCTCCTGGCTGGTCCACGCTGACCTCCGGGGCTTGGTGCTGCCAGTTGTTGATCGTTGCTTGCTTGTTCCTCGGCCGGTGTGAGGTTGCCGGTAGCTTTAGCGAGTTCAGGGCTCTTCTGGACGGACCAGGATCTCCAGTAGCTGGAGACACTGGGACTAAAATCTGCTACGGGCACTAGGTGGAGGCTGGAGCCATGAGTTGGCACCGGGATTGAGAGCTGGTGGGTACGGCAGGACGCGGCAGAGACTTGGTCTGACCAGAAAGGATGGAGCCAAGCCAGCTGGGGGAGGCAATATCGGCCTCTGAGCCTCCTCTGCTCCTAACGGCTTCACGTTTTCCCTTGTGCTGCCACCGCCCGTCCAGGCACGGCTCCCGTACCAGCTCCTTGTAAGTGGCTGCCGCTTTCTTTTGCTCCTTTAAGGAAAACTGAATTTCCACCAGCCCCAGGTCTTCCAGAAGATAGCCACCGACCTGCACCCCCACGTTTCCACGATGAAGCCCATCGAGGTGACCCGCTGCATCAGATCCTTCGCCCTCCTCAAGTGGCTCAGCCTGCCGCTGTTTGAGGCCATTGTGCAGGTGAGGAGGAGGGGGTTTGGGGGGGGGGGGGGGGGAGGGCGGGGAAGCCCCCACTGGCACCAGTACGACTGTGATCCACCCCGGTTCCTAGGAGGTGGGAGCAGTTTCCCCCCCACCTCTCCAGAGATGCTCCCTGGGATGTCGTCACTGTTTTCCCTATCCAGCCAGCAGCTGTAATCGAGTCTGACAGGACTCACCCTTCATCTTCTGCTGAAGTCAGCACTGGGAATCCGTGCTGAGCTGGGGCCGGTCTCGGCTCCGTCTGAGCCTCCGCTCCTGAGTGCCAGCGCTGCTTCTCTCCCCAGGCGCCTTCCCAGCTCTGCCCCAGTTTATGTGCCCGCACTTTTGTGTCTGTACCGGGCGAGTGGGAATATTACGGAGCTCTGCTTCCACTCGCAGCTTTCCCTTGTGCCAGGATAGAATCCCAGGGAAGCACTAAAAGACCTTTCACTCGTGTTTTCCCACCTTGCCATGGGGCTGGATGCGTCCTTGGCTGACGTTTTCAATCTTTTCCTGCCTGTACTCGTTCAGGGCAGACCTAAACTTCTGGTTTTGCCCCCTGTATCTTCCAGTATGCCCTGGACAACACCAAGCAGCTGTCGGTCACCCATCTGTGCAGTATCATCCTGTCTTTTGCTCGCCTGAACTTCCAGCCTAGCGGAAGCGAGGACTTCTTCAACATGGTAACCTTCCCCCTTTCCCCCTCTTCATCAACCTCCCTCCCTCCCTAGTCCAGCGGGAAGGCTGCAGATCTCCTCCTAGCACATCCGCACGCGAACGTGGGTGTTGGATGGCTCAGCCCAGCTGTAAATGGTGCGGGAAGGGGGAGCCCGGAGCTCAGGCCAGGCTGAAAAACCCGCGCTGTGCTCCCCTGGCTGCGTGCCGGGCCATAGCTGAACTGGTTAGTCCATGACTGGCTCGAGTCCCCGCAGGCTCGCTTTTCTACCAGACACAAGCAGCGTGGGGGTGTTCGCGTGCCCTCCTGAACTCCGATTGCCGTAATTAACTCTTTGTAACGAGGCCATAGGTGTTGAGGGTTGCACGCCCGTTCCTGGCAGAGCTGTGTGGCTCTCCCAGCCGAGCCAAGCCCTCGGTCTGGTAGCGCTGAGGCTGCTCCCCCGGCTCTGGGGAGCTGTCGAGAAGGATAGAGGCTGCCACAGGCAGACGTGCTCGCTGTCTTCCCGCCTGGGGGGAAGGTTGCCACATCCTGTGGTGAGGAGACATGAGCGGCTGGAACGGCCGAGCGGAGCGGGAGCCTCCTGTGTGGTTTAGCAAGAGGCTGGCAGGAGGTGAGCGTGGGGCCGGCGCTGTCCTTGGCGTCTTCCCGCCTTCCCCGGCTCGCAGAGGCAGCCAGGCTGGCCTCTGAAGCAGAGGAGGAAGTCACCTTGACCTCCTTGGGGACAGATTTATGCTGATGATTTCCAGAGAGGAGCTGCGCTGTCACTGAGTAAACGGGCATTCGCTGAGCGCCCGGCAGAGGGAGCGTGGCCTGCCCAGCCCCACCTGCGGCGCGCAGCTGAGAAGGAAGAGGACCCAGATATGGGTGTTTCTAAGCAGCAGGACCCCGCGTCCCACCCCCGTGGCCAAGCCAGCCTGGGGAGCAGGGGGTCTCCCTGGGACAGTGAGAAGGACAAGGCATGGAAGTAGCATCCAGGGCTCTGGACGGACACACACACACACACACACCCCCCCGCCATCATTAATCGCGGTCACCGTGGGGAGGGATTTTGCAGCAAGTGCAAAACTACTCATTTTTGAGGCGTTGCAAAGAAGTTCTCCAGGGTTTACAGGAGAAACCCCTGCTGGGTGCAGAGCTCCAGCCTCTTGCTGCAATTCCTGGACAGGCATCCTGACACCACCGATACAGTCTAAGACCCCTCCAGCTCCGCTGATGGCAGGTTTTAGTTGCAGATCCTGAAAAGGTTATTGCCTCCAGCCCTCCCTTTTTGCAATGGTGTGTTACCCCTGGCTGCTGCGGTTTGCTGCTGGGCTTTCTGATGACCCCCCCCCCCCCCCCCCCCGTGGCGACGCAGCATCCTGGGCCAGCAAACCGCAGCTCACGAGTTTCAGGGTCACGTTAGAGCGATCTTAAAATCTCCCCTCTGCAAATAACCCAGGGGAGAAGCACTGCTGTAGAGGAGACAGCGCCCATCGGGTGCACCGTAACGCCTCGGGGATCTGTCGAGCTGCCAGACCTGCGTGTTGACCTCAGGATCGAGGCATCAGCAGCGCTGAGCTGAGCTGAGCTGTTTGGTTTCCCACTCTCCAGGTCCACGAGGAGCTCCAGAGCCAGCTGGACAGCCTGGAGCCTCACCTGCTGACGGACCTGGTGTGGTCGCTCTGCGTGCTGCAGCAGGCCAAGGCTCCCTACCTGCAGCGAGTGCTAGCGCCCGACTTCCACGCTCGGATCCGAGGTGAGGGTGGGCGTCTCTGCCGGTGGGACGGGGACCGACAACCTCAGGCCTGGGGCAGGGAGTGGGGTTACTGAGCCTCGTCCGTCTAAATTGGAGTTAACGGGTTGTTAACTGTTAACCAGGAGGGAATCAATCTCACTGGGAGTGGCTCTAACGGATCCCCCCGCAACTCTGTGCAGGGTACCCGGGCAAGGGGAGCGCAGGGCAGCAGCACCAGGAGAGTTGGGCTAGTGAGAGCCACGGCCTCCAGCTCCGGCAGCCCCCTTGGGCTGCGAATTTGTGCCTGTGTGCGGTGGGGGAGAAGGAGAACAAGACAGTGACGGCGAAGGGGATCCGCTCGAGCCATCCTCCTCCACGCTGTCCTGCTCGTGCCTTCCCTGCTCGTTCCCTGTGCTCTCTTCTCCTGCCTTCCTCCTCGGGTCCCGCCCGCTGTCTGCTCTTCCCCCTGCCCAGCCCAAAGCTGAACGTTACACGGCTGGAGCGGTTGCCTGCAGGGTTGAATCGCAGCAGGGTGACGCGTTGCCCTCGACCTTGTCGTGGAAATCACGTGCCCCAAGGCACAGCTTGCCGCTCTGCTCCGGCACTGCCCGGGAGCTTCCCCCACGTCCTCGAGAAGAGACCTGAAGGCTTGGTATTGCCTAACAAAACGGTGACTGCTGGGGAGGTGTAGCCCCGTCAAATCCAGTCCCTGCCTCCTCTGTGGCGGGGACTGGCCAGCCAGCTGCCGCAACAACTTCTGTAGTGCACGGGCCCCGCGTCCCCTCCTGTGGGACCCCGGGGATAAAATCACGCCACAGACATTGGGCTCCCAACGGGGCTGTCCCCGCTGAACGAGGGCCCTGTTTGGCTCGGCCAGCTCGTGGTGGCTTCCTGTGAGCGCCTGGCAGCTGGAGCAAGGCCAGGAACCCCGGCATTTGGCCGTTGGTGATCTCTATCTCCGTGCCAGCAGGCAGGGACCCATCGGGGGGGGGGGGGGCAGGATCGGAACCAGGAATCCCAATCGGACAGGCTACACAGGCCACCAGATGAAGAGCCAGACCCCGCCGTGGGGCAGGGCTTTGGGCCGTGTCTCTAGCTCTGCTGCTCTCCTCCTGCCAGGCGATCAGTCCCTCAAGGCCCAGAATTTACGGCTGAAGCTCATCCACATCAATGCTGCTGCCAAGCTGGAAAGCCCCGACTACCGGGGGCCGTTCCTGCCGGCAGAGATGCTCAGCCCTGCGGAGCCGGCGGGAGAGAAGGTCACCCTGCTGCAGAGCAGCCTGCGGGAAGCATTGGCGGGGGTGCTGGGGAGCCGGGAGAACGGGCGCTTCGACGCGCGCACCATCTACGGCTGGCAGATCGGTGAGTGCGTCCTCTCCCCGCCTCTGTGGGCCAGCAGCGGGACCCCATCGGGCTCTGCCTGGTGGAGGGAATTGAACTTGAGGGCTCTGGTACGGCTACCAGGCTTTATCCCCCTCCCCCCCCCCCCCCCCCCATTCTTCAGCCTCACACCCCTCTGCCTCCTCATCGCAGCTGCCCTGTCTCGTCCCAGTCTCCTCCCACGACTTGCCTCTGAAGGCAGAGCAGAAACCGCAGCCCAGGGCACGGTTGTGGGTAGCAGATGCGGGAGGAAAGCCCTCCTCCCGCCGCCAAACCGGCACGGAGCAGCGCTGAGGCTGGTGAAAGGCTTCTGGCTCTGCCCTCCCTCCCCCTGCCGCAGGGCCGGCTCTCGCAGCCCACCCCAGGCTCCCCCAGCTCTCTCCTCCCCTGCAGCCCTGTCAAATTCGATCCCTGCCTCCTCCATGGCGGGGACCGGCCAACCGGCTGCCACAGCAACTTCTGTAGTCCATAAGCCCCACGTCCCCTTCCCGTGGGATGCTGGGGGATAAAATCACGCCACGGACACGTCTTCTGCCCGAGGAGATGCTTGGGAAGCAGACCCTGCCCTGCGGTGGTGCGAGGAGGATGCTGTACCCCGGCCGTGTGCACAGAGCTGCCCCGCGGCTCCGGCGAGGATGGGTTTTTTGGGAAGGGAGCGGCGGGACCTCGCGTGCTCTGCATCACCAGCCTCGGGGGAGACGGTGCGAGCAGCATCCAGGTGGGTCTCGGGAGTCTTTGTGTTCCCTCCTCTCCGTGCAGATGCCGAGATGGTGGTGAACAGCGAAAATAAACCTCTCCCCTTGAAGGACTTTGCTGCTCCCCATCTGTTCCGCTCGGAAGGGACAAAGCCGCTGCCGCCGGGCGCCAGGAGGTGGGTCTGGGCTCGGCTGTGCCCCGCCGTCCGGGCAGGAGCTCGCGGGGAGTGGAGGGGGAAGGCTCTGCCTTCGTGGTGCTGAGGATCCGCACCTCCCGGTCACTGCGGCCGGTGGCTCACGGCAGTGCCGCAGGGGCTGCCGGCGTGCCAAGGACGCTGCGCCCAGCTGCCTCCCCCCTCGTTTGGGAGCAGGAGGGGGTGGGCACAGGACAGAAATCGGGGTAGGGCTGTGCCAGCCCCGCGTGGGGTGACATTTTGCAGCCGGGGATGCTCTGACCAGCCAGCCTGGTGGAGGCACAGCAGGGGAGGGGGCCGGACGCTGGTCACGGCAATGGTTTTCTCTCCGAAGAGAGCCTCTGCCAGGTCTGTCTGCCACGGAGCCCGGCTGTCTGCGGGGCCCTTGGGGACTGAGCTGCCTCCTTCCTGCCTGGAAAAAAGGCATCATCGCCCCACTCAGCCTGCTGCCAGGCCTGGGCTGTGGATAAACTGCGCTTGAGCCGCTGTCCTGGTGCTTCTCTGACGGCTCAGAGGCAGGGTAACGGCTCCAGCAGGAGAAATCTGTGTCCCGCTGGCATGGGGCGACGGGCAGCGCTGGAGCAGGCCCTTCTGCCGCGGCTCCCTTCAGGATCCGGGCACCGCTGCCAGCTCCACGAGTCTCACAGCCTCCCATCCCCTTGTGCGTCTCCCAGGGTCGCCTTCCTCCGGTGGGAGTTCCCCAACTTCAGCAACAGAAGCAAGGACCTGCTGGGCCGCTATGCCATGGCCCGGCGCCACGTCCAGGCGGCCGGCTTCCTCGTGGTGGACGTGAGTAGCTGCGGGGAAGAGAGGGGTCTCTCAATTCCACGGAGATGGAGGAGCAGACACCTTCTTTGGGGGCGGGGGGGGGGGGGGTGGATACCGGCTTATTTCTCGCCCCCCTCACCACCTTCCTGATGGCTCTGGGTCCCGCACAGCGAGGCAGAGCCCCATGCCAGCCCCAAGCGCTCCTTCCTTGCCCGCACGGGGATTAGCAGCCGTGATCCCCTCCAGGCCACCTGTTAGGCAGCCCGAAGGTGGGGGGGGGATCGGTAGTCAAGGAGGACGGCAGACAAAGTCTTAAGGCGCTGATCCCCTGCGCCGGAGCCCCGTGCTCCGGCGGGGTCATGCATTATTTAGCTTCCCGGAGGTAATTATAGCTCTCCGGGCGGGCGGCGAGCCCTTGCCCTCCTGTTGGCTGCTCTGGGGGAGGAGGGTTGGTGACTCGGCGTGCCGCCTTCGCAGGCAGGGAGCCGTCCCTCTGCCCCTTGCCCTGCGGAGCCCCGGGGTCAGCACCGTCCTGCCTTGAGCTGCGTGCCGGCAGCGTGGCTCCTTCGGGGCTGGAGGGCCACATGTCACCCCGTAGTGGTCTCCCTAGACTGTGTGTGTGTCCCGTCCCCCCGTTTCCCCCCTTCCCCGCGAGGACCCTGAGCTTCAGCGCTTCCCCAGCGTCCTCCCCCCAGCTCCCTGCGCCGGCTGCCGCGCTTTGAGGCTGATGCGAAGCGAGGTTTGAGGTTCACCGGCAGCGTTTTTCCCAGCCGCTTGCGTAATCCCCCGCGCTGGCTGGCTGGGGAGGCTCGAGGCGGGGAGACGGGAGGAGGAGGAGGAGGAGGAGGAGGAGGAGGAGGAGGAGGAGGAGGAGGAGGGAAGTGCCACTTCCCGCAGCTTCAGCCTTGCCTCCCGGCTGCTAAATATAGAGGCAGGGGTGGGTGGTGGGATCCCCCCAGACAAGGCTGCTCCCTCGTACAGGCTGGCGGAGGCACTGCCGAGGAACGGCGGCCCGGCTCTGGTGTTTTAACGCAGCTGGAGCAGTCAGCCGCCGGCCAGAAAGCAAGTGCCGGGCTCCTGACCCTCTTCCCCAGCCCGCGTGTCCTCCTCCTCCTGCCTGCAAATTCGTTCCAAATAAACATTTCATCTGCCTTTTGCCAGGCTGGGGCTGCTGGGAGGGGCGCGGGGAGGAGGATGGGATGGGCCAACGGCAGGACCATGAAGCCCTGCACGTCCTCCGCATCTCACATGAAAAATGAAGCGGGTTTCGGTGCTGGGTGAGGTCCCGGGGACTCTCGCGGCAGAGGCACTGCCCCGAATCCTCCTCTACCAGGGGGAAGGGTGGTCGCTGGGGCCGGCCCTGCGGCTGCTCGGTCCTACGTGGCTGCGAGCAGTCCCCGTACAGCTCCCGGTGCTTTGTGCCGTCCCGGCTGCTCACGGAAGCCCGTTGTTCGGTGGTGGTGACGACGCAGGCTAATTTGGGGGACAGTCCTGAATTGTCTGCGTTTCGGTCCCCTGGGTGCCGATGCCGCTGTCGGGTGGGAGCAGGGGGTGCCCTCGCCCTCCATCCCCGCGGCCTCGTCAAATTCGGTGCCCGCCTCTGCCGTGGTGGGGACCGGCCCAAGGGCTGCCACAGCGATGTCCGCGCTCCACGGGCCCCGCGTCCCTGCCGTGCGACGTCGGGGATCAGAATAGGTTACGGACGCTCCTCGGGGGCCAAACGCGGGACCCCGTTGTGCGTCTCGGGGCTCTGATGGCATCTCCTCTTCCCCCCCCCGCCGCAGGTTCCCCACTACGAATTCCTGGACCTGAAGCTGGAGCGGCAGCGGACAGCCTACCTCAAAGACAAGCTCAACAAGGCCATGGCCAAAGAGATGGCGAGCTAACCGCGCCGCTCCGCCCGGCGACGCCTGTCTGTGTTAGAAACGTGTTTGAATAAACCCACCGCTGTACAGTGCCGCCGTTCGGGGTGCCGGTGGGCGTCTGTGCCGGCGGGCGCGCGGCTTTGCTTCTTCCTGGGGTGGGAGATGGCTCTGCGCCGACGCTCGGCAGCACCCCGTTCGCCGCGGCTCAGCTCCCGGAGGAAGCCGGCTTGAGCCAGGGCTTAGGATTAAGAGCCATCCCGGCCTCTCTTATTCCCGTCTTATTAGCGGGGCTTTGTCCCCGGGCGGCTGTGCGGTGCGAGAGGGGAGGGAGGACGGGCAGGGCCGGTTCCTGCGCCGTGCCGCTTCCACCCGGAGCAGCGGGACCCCCGGAGCGGGCACGGGAGAGCCCCGGTCCCCTGGGACATGGCGGGGGGTGGGGGGGGGGTGGTGGTGGTGTCTAAGTGGGAAGGGTTAGATCCTGCCCCGCATCGTGCCGGCCCTGAGCAACCCCCCGCTACCCCCGCAGCTCCCCCCTCTTATCCCGTGCACCCCGACACATGCACGTGGTGTCCCCCCATGTCCCGCAGGGCACGTGCACCCAGGCCGGGGGGGGGACGGATGGACACAAGGTGGGTCAAGAAAACCCCCCGTGCCGTGACGCACCGGAGCCAGCTGCCAGGAAGGGCTTTGGGGACGGATTAGCGGCCATCTGGCCACCGGGACACTGCCGGTCCTTGCCGCGTCCCTTCCAACCCCTCCGGCTGGGGGCAAGGGGGGGGGGGGGCGGGCACAGCCTGGTTCTCCCCACCACCCCCCCACACCCCAACCTGCACCGTTGGGGCTGCAGCCCTTCTCCTGGTGCTCTGCCGCCCCACGGGCCGGGGGCACGGTACCGGGAGGGAGGCCGCGGCGGTGCCGAGTTGCCGGAGGCGGCCGGGAGCTGCTGAGTCACGGCTCGGGGGCTGCTCCTGGCACCGGCGTCGCGGCGGGGCTGGCCTCGGCGCCGGCCTCGCTCCGTGCCTGGGGTGACAGCCAGCACCCCGCCGCCCCCGTGCTGGGTGCCAGCCTCCCTCCGTGCCCGGCGACAGGCACCGGCACCAGGCACCGGCACCCCTCCCTGCTCCCCGCCTGCCCTTCAGGCGGCGCCTCGGTTCCCCCCCCCCCCCCCCCCAGCATCCCCGGGTGGGGGGGGGCTGCCCCTTCCTGCGGCACAGGGGTTACCCGGGGGGTTTGGGCAGTGGGGTGGCACGTCCCCAGCTGGGACGGGGTGTCCTGGGGGTGCCCGGTCCCTCCCGGGCATCTCCTTCCCTCCTCCTCCTCCCAAGGAGCCATCCGTCCGTCTGTCCGTCCATCCAGGGTCTCCCCATCGCCAGCCCTGGGGGGGGGGGGGTGCACCCCCACAACCCCCCACCCCCCCACACTCCCCAGTTGCCGGGGAACCATCCCCATCCTCCTCGCCATCACCATGGAGACGAGAGGAAGAGAAGGGCCGTTCCCATGGCGACCACAATCCTGCCTCCCCAGTGGTACCCGGGCGCGGGGCGATGCCCCAGGGACATGCAGGGTGGGGACACCAGGGCCCCCCCCATACGTGTGGCATCACCACCTTTAGGGCCCCCCCCCTCCCCCCAACAGTCACAGCCAGGACACAGCGGGATGCTCAGCCCCCTTTTTTTTTGGGGGGGGGGGGGGGGGGGACGACACAAAATCCCACCTCCATCCCCCTTGTCACCAATCTCAGCCCGGTTGGGGAAACTGAGGCCGGGGGGACCCCCCACCCCCCCCCCCACCCGCTGATGCAAGCAGCGACGGGGTGGGCCCTCCCCTCCCCTCCCTTCCCCTCCCCTCCCACCGCCGCAGTGCCTGGCACACACCCCGCTTTCTCCCCGCCGGAGAGATAAAAAAAAAAAGAAAAGAAAAGAAAAAAAATCAGGAGAGAAAGAAAAGGCAGAAAGGGGGGGGGGGGGGGGGGGGAAGAGGGAAAAAAAAAAAAAAAAAAATCCTGCTGACATCATCTGGGATGACGGGGCTGATCCCGCTGCCGGCCCCCCCGCCGGAGCCCCACTAATGCTCCGCTTCTCCCGGCGCAGCCGCCTTCGTCCAGCTCAGGCCAAGGGTGCCGGCGGCTGAGCGGGGTGGCAGGCGGCCGCCCGGGCCGGCCGCCCCGGGCTCTGGCATCGCCATGCCCGGAGAATCGGTGAAAACCGAAGGGTCGGGGGGATTGGAGAAGGCAAACGGAACGGCGGAGGGCTCGGAGGCAGGTGAGGCCGAGGGGAGGCCGCGGGGGAGAAGGGGACGGAGGGATGCGGGATGCGGGGACGGAGGGATGCGGGATGGCGGATGGAAGGGGAGGGATGGAGGACGCAAGGCCGGCCGCGGCGGCAGCTCTCGGCTGCCGGCACCGCCGAGGGGCTCCGGTACCGGCATCCCCGGGGCGAGGCGGGAGGTGACTTTGGGGGACGTCGCTTTGGGGACGCTCCCCCCCCACCCCACCCCCGAGGAGCACCCAGCGGTGGCTGGCCTCAGGTTGTGCCCCCCATGCCGGGACGCCCTGGCAGGACCTCAGGGGGAGGGTGGGGGGGTGTCTTGGTACCCCGGGGAGACTGACACCCCCACCCCACCCCCCCCAGCCCCTCAGGGACCACCGGGTGGGGAAACTGAGGCACGGGGCAGCGCAGAGCTGTGGCCCAAGGTCACCCTGCACAGGCATCCCCAGGGGCTCGCCGCCGCCTGCCTGGGGGGCTGGGGACAGCTGGGGGGGGGTGTGGGGTGTGGGGGGGGGCG
The DNA here is from genome assembly GCA_027474245.1 of Spheniscus humboldti. NCBI lineage: Eukaryota > Metazoa > Chordata > Aves > Sphenisciformes > Spheniscidae > Spheniscus > Spheniscus humboldti. Next base: position 178,754,898 of record CM049888.1, read on the forward strand.
CGCGCCCTGGTGCAGCTGCCCCCCCCGTCCTGGTGCCACCCTCCCCGTGTGCCTCAGTTTCCCCCCAGGAGATGGGTTTGGAGGGGCGCGGTGGCTGTGGCTCACCCAAGAAGGGGGTGAGGGTCCGGTTTGTGCAGGGGGGGGGGCGGTCAGCGCTCCCCCCCCAGGGCAGCGGGGGGGGGGGGCTTAAAGGGTCCCTGCACCAGAGGGGAGCTGGGGGAACCCCAAAACACCCCCGGGTGGGGGGTCCCGGCCAGGCAGCAGCGGGGAAAGGCAAAGTTAAGGAGATGCCGGCACCCCCCCACCCCCACTGTAGGGCAGAGCCGGCCCCCCAAAACGGCACTCGGCATGGGGGGGACACAGCCCCAGGGACCGCCCCGGGCTGGCAGCCAACACCCCCCCCAAATTAACCCTTTACGGGACCCCCACTTCCCGGGGGGGAACCCCAACAAGGAACCACCCCAAGCGCGGGGGGGGGGGGGACACGAGCATCCCCCCCACCCCTGCCCGCACCTGCCCCGGGGCAGGCAGCTGCCTGCTAAATACCCAGGTGAGGCCCCACCCCCTTCCCAGCAGCCTCTGCGGCCCCGCCCCCCCACCCCCCCCCACCCCCACCCCCCCCTATATAAAGCCCCCCCGGGGGGCCATGGGGCTCTGCCCGGTTCGGTGCTGGAGTGGGGGGTCCTGGTGGGTCCCGTCTGCTTCTGCCCCATGGACCCGCTCCTGGGGGCCCCAGGTAATGGGGAGGGGTCTTCTTCCCACACCTCCCTCTCCCCCCCCCCGCCAGGAGGTTTTTGGGGTGCCTATGAGGTGAGGGAGGGGGCTGCACCCACCCACCTCCTCCCCCCCAACCGGGAAATGGGGGCTGAGGACCCACAAACTCAGTGCATGGGTGGGCACAGAGCTCCTCAGCTCCTCGCAGCAGGGGTGCTGCAAGGGGGGGGGATGGGGGGGGGGGTGTGTGTTCCCCCCCTCACCTGGGGACACTCTGGGTCTGGGCCCCCCTTTAATGCAGCTGCATCCTTGTACCCCCAGAGAGGGGCTGGCTGGTTGGGGGGGGGGGGGAACTGTTGGTGTTGTCATCTATCCCCCCCTGCCCCAGAGTCACCCTCGGTGTCACCTGAGCCTGTGGTGACCCCCCCCGGGTGCTCTGGCGGGGGGTCACCCTGTTCTCCTGCCCCTGGGTGGGGAGAGACCCTAGCCGGGCTGGGTGCCCCCCCCCCACGGCAGCATCCCAGCCGTCCCCTCAGTGCCGTGGCCCCCCCCCCCCCTCCCCCCCCACGGGGTGACCCTGGCAAGGAGGGGCCATGGCACTGAGGGGGGGGGGGGGGGCCTCTCTCCTCTCTCCGCAGCCCCCCCGCCGGCCGCGGGCCCCCCGCCGATGCCCGCCAAGGAGGAGGCTCGCCCGCAGCCCGAGGGGGCCAGCTGCGACCCCGGCCCCCCTGCCGTCACCCCCCCCAGCGAGGCCTGCCGGCCCCCCCCGCCCGCGGACCCCCTGGACACCCGCATCGTCATGGGGGAGGAGACGTGCTCCCCCGCCGCCCCCGAGCTCCGGGGGGGTCCCCCCCCGCCCGCTGTGCCTTGTCCCTTCCCCGCTCCCACCAAAGACTCCCCCCACCGCCAAGCAGCCGAGCCCCCCCCAGGCAGACCCCCCGCCATCGCCCTGGACCCCGACCTCTTCTTCACGGCCCCCTCCACCCCCGTCCGGGCCGGAGGGTCCCGGCTGCCGCCGCCGCCCCCCCCGGAGGAGCAGACGGACGGGGAGAGCGAGGGGCTCTGCTCTCCCCCCACCTCCCCCTCCGGCTCCTACATGACAGCCGAGGGGGGCAGCTGGGGCTCCTCCGGCACCGCCAGCACCTCCCCGTCCTGCTCCCCCAACCTGGTGGCCGAGGCCGAAGCTGAGGCCGAAGGCATGGCGGAGGCCGAAGCCATGGCGGCGCTGCCCACCTGCCTGGAGGATCCCCCTGCCTTCACCCCGCCGTCTCCTGAGGAGGATGAGGAGGAGGAAGATGGACCCTTCACCCTGCCGGGGGATGTGGAGGAGGAGGAGGATGATGATGGGCAGACGCCAGAGGAGGAGGAGGAGGAGGAGGAGGAGGAGTGGGAGGTGTCGGGGGGCGAGGGGCTGCCCGGCGCGGGCCTGATCCCGGCGGCGCTCCTGCCCTTCCGCGGCAGCTTGCTCTTCCAGGCCGAGGCGGTGGAGATCACCCCGCTGCCCCCCGGCACAGCCCCCCTGCCCCTCTCTGGCGAGGAGGATGAGGAGGAGGAGGAAGAGGAGGAAGAAGAGGAGGAGGGTGGCAGCACCTCAGCCTCCTTCCTGCGCTCGCTGTCCGAGACCTCCATCACCGAGGGGGTGGACGAGTCCTTCGCCTTCCGTGACGACACCTCCGCCTCCTCCGACTCGGCCGCCTACGATGGTGAGGAGGACGAGCGGCTCTACGGCACCGAGCGCCACGCCCTGGGGGCCGAGGGGGGGCCCCCCGGCACCACCACCGCTCCCCCCGGCACCGACGCCTCTGGGGATGGCGGCATCGAGCTCCACCTTCACGCCGGGATGGCCCCTCCGTCCGGCCCTCCCTCACCGGAGGGGTCCCCCCGGCACCGCCGCGGCGAGGAGCCGGTGAGCGCGGTGCCCGGCGGGGAGGATGCCGGCGGGGAGAACCTCGGCGCTGAGCGGATGGAGCCGGGGATGCAGGCGCGGGACGGCGGCGAGACCCCCCCAGCACCCTCTGGAGAAGGCGGCGTGGAGCCGGATGACGAGACCTTCCTCACCTCCTCCTCTTCCTCCTCCTCGGAGCTGGAGGAGGCCTCAGCCCTGGAGCCCGACGTCCCGTGGGAGCCGGACCCTGTCCTGAGGAGGTCTCCCCTGCCGGAGCCCCCCCAGCTCCCGGAGGAGACGGCGGCGATGCCGGGTGCAGAGGAGGAGACAGAGGCGAAGGATGATTCCGGCGCGGCAGCGCTGGGAGAGGGGCCCAGCGCGGAGCCGGTGGCGAGCGGCGGCGTCCCGCAGCCCCCTGCCCTCTGCTCAGGGGAGCCCAGGGAACCCCAAACCGATGGGCCGGGGGTGGAAAATGACACGGCACCGGCCAACGGGGATCTCCAGGGGGGTCCTGGGAGTGACGATGACGACGATGGTGACAGTGACCATGAGCTTGGCACTGTGAGAGCAGGGAGCACTGAGCCGGCAGCCATCGATGGCCATGATGAGCTGGACACGATGGCCACTGACCTTGACCTGGCGCCGTCGGTGACACCCAGCCCGCCGGACGAGCCGGCCACCGTGGCCACTGACCTGGCGCCGTCGGTGACACCCAGCCCGCCGGACGAGCCGGCCACCGTGGCCACTGACCTGGCGCCGTCGGTGACACCCAGCCCGCCGGACGAGCCGGCCACCGTGGCCACTGACCTGGCGCCGTCGGTGACACCCAGCCCGCCGGACAAGCCGGCCACCGTGGCCACTGACCTGGCGCCGTCGGTGACACCCAGCCCGCCGGACGAGCCGGCCACCGTGGCCACTGACCTGGCGCCGTCGGTGACACCCAGCCCGCCGGACGAGCCGGCCACCGTGGCCACTGACCTGGCGCCGTCGGTGACACCCAGCCCGCCGGACAAGCCGGCCACCGTGGCCACTGACCTGGCACCATTGGTGACACCCAGCCTACCGGACGAGCCGGCCACTGTGGCCACTGACCTGGCGCCATCGGTGACATCCAGCCCGCTAGACGAGCCAGACACTGCAGCCACTGACCTCGACCTGGCACCATTGGTGATGCCCAGCCCGCCAGACGAGCCGGACACCGTGGCCACTGACCTCGACCTGGTGCCATCGGTGACGCCCAGCCCGCTGGACACCATGGCCACTGACCTGGCGCCATCGGTGACACCCAGCCCGCCGGACGAGCTGGCCACCGCGGCCACTGACCTGGTGCCATCGGTGACGCCCAGCCTGCCAGATGAGCCGGCCACTGACCTCGACCTGGTGCCATTGGTGATGCCCAGCCCGCCGGATGAGCCGGCCACCGTGGCCACCGATCTGGCACCATTGGTGACGCCTAGCCTGCCGGACGAGCCGGACACTGCAGGCACTGACCTTGACCTGGTGCCATTGGTAATGCCCAGCCCGCTGGATGAGCCGGACACCGCAGCCACTGACCTTGACCTGGCGCCATCGATGACTCCCAGCCCGCCGGACGAGCTGGACACTGTGGTCACCGACCCTGACCTGGCACCATCGGTGACGCCCAGCCCGCCGCATGAGCTGGCCACCAACCTGGTGCCATCGGTGATGCCCAGCCCGCCGGACGAGCCAGAGACCGCGGCCACTGACCTTGACCTGGTGCCATCGGTGATGCCCAGCCCGCCGGATGAGCCAGAGACCGTGGCCACTGACCTTGACCTGGTGCCATCGGTGACGCCCAGCCCACCGGACGAGCCGGCCACTGCGGCCACCGACCTGGTGCCATCGGTGACGCCCAGCCCACCGGACGAGCCGGCCACTGCGGCCACCGACCTGGTGCCATCGGTGACGCCCAGCCCACCGGACGAGCCGGCCACTGCGGCCACCGACCTGGTGCCATCGGTGACGCCCAGCCCACCGGACGAGCCGGCCACTGCGGCCACCGACCTGGCGCCATCGGTGACGCCCAGCCCACCGGATGAGCCAGAGACCGCGGCCACTGACCTCGACCTGGTGCCATCGGTGACGCCCAGCCCGCTGGACACTGTGGTCGCTGACCTGGCGCCATCGGTGACACCCAGCCTGCCAGACGAGCCAGACACTGCAGCCACCGACCTCGACCTGGCGCCATCGGTGACGCCCAGCCCGCCGGACGGCATCACAGCACCGTGCCCCCCACCACGGGATGCGTCCCCCTGTGATGCCGGCGAGGAGCTGGCGGACAGGGTGGCCTCAGCCAGCGAGTCCCCGGAGCCACCAGTGACCGTGTGTCCCATGGCGCAGGGGACGATGGCACATCCCCCCAGGGACGTCGGCGAAGCCCCCGAGGAGTGGGACGGTGCCACCGCCTCCTCCGAGGAGTCGTCCCCGGAGCTGCTGGAGACCTCCCGCTCCCGCACCGACTCCAGCTTCTTCACCGCCCCCGAGGACAGCGCGGGGGAGGCGGCTGCCCCCCCCAGACCCCCATCTTCCGACGAGGAGGAGGAGGAGGAGGATGCCCGTCGCTGCCTGGCCCTCTGCCTGCCCACCTCACCCCCCGCCATCCCCCCGTTGATTTTCACCGCCTCGGAGCAGGAGGTGTACGTGGGGGTCCCCCCGGCCCCCCTCGAACTGCTCCAACCACCCGGTGCCTTTTCGGAGAGCGGGGCGGCCTGGCAGCGCCGGGAGGACCGGCAGCAGGTCACCGCCATGTTACGGGGATCCTTTGGGGACCTGCCGGCCCCCCGCCTCCTCCCCAGGCCCCCGGAGCCCCCTGAGGTGCCGGTAGAGCCCCCGGAGGGCCCCCCCGGTGATGGGGAGACAGAGGAGCCCCCGGCCCCCTGCGAGCCCCCGACCCCTCAGCCGGGCGATGAGCCCCTGGGCCAGACTGCTGGGGAAACCGATGCCAAAGTCCCCGGGGAGGGTGGCCCCCCCAGCCCCCCCAGCGAGCCCCCGGCACCTCCCGGGCAGCAGGAGGAAGAGGAGGTGATGGCGGGGGCCGGATCCAGCCCCCAGCCCGCTCCGGGTGCTGGTGAAGTGGGGGATGCTCAGCCGGGGCCCCCGCCAGAGCCAGCCGGGGAAGCAGCCCCCCCCGAACCCCCCAGCCCGCTGCCGGCCCCCTGCCCTCCGCTCCCCAAACTCAGCCAAGTGCCTCCTCTCGCCGCCGCGCCGTCACCCCCAGCGCCGTGCCCGGATCTGGCCCGCGGCCCCCAGGACACCTCAGGGCTCCCCGCCGGCGAGGAGCGTTCGTCCGTCCCACCACCCTCCAGGAAGCACCTCGAGAGTAAGAGACACCCCCCCACCCCCCCAACACCCCCCCAGCCATCACCCTGGGGTGTCGAGTGGGGCTGGGGTGGGCATCGCCCATTGGTGGGGTGCTTGGGGTCTCCTTTGGGGGGGTCCCAGGGTGGGTGATGGGGGTGAGCAGGCTGGGCTCAACCCCACGTGAGGGATTTTGGGGAGCACCACCAGCTCAGCCCCTCCACAGCCCCGTTCCCCCCCCCCCCCCCCCCCCCCCATCGCCGTGGGGTATCACATAGGACCAGGCTGGGCATCACCCACTGGTGGGGTGCTTGGGGTCTCCTTTGGGGGGGTCCCAGGGTGGGTGATGGGGGTGAGCAGGCTGGCTTCAACACCAAGTGGGGGATTTTGGGAGGCACCACCAGCTCAGCCCTTCCTTGCGCCCCACAGCCACCCCCCCACTGCCGTGGGGTGTCATGTGGGGCTGGGGGGTTTGTATGGGACCAGGGTGGACGTCACCCGCTGGTGCGATGCTGGGGGTCCCTTTTGGGGGGGTCCCGGGATGGGCAGTGGGGGTGAGCGGGCTGGGTTCAACCCTGTGGAGGGGGATTTTGGGGGGCACCACCAGCTCAGCCCCTCCACAGCCACCCCCCACCGCCGTGGGGTATCACGTGGGACCAGGGTGGGCATCACCCACTGGTGGGGTGCTCGGGGTCCCCTTTGGGGGGACCCGGGATGGGCAATGGGGTTGAGCAGGCCGGGTTCAACCCCACGGAGGGAGATTTTGGGGGGCACCACCAGCTCAGCTCTGCCCCCCCCCCCCCCCCCAGGCCCCCAGCCCTCCCCGCGCAAGGAGAAGGAGGCACGAGGCAGGCAGGCAGGGACGGGCAGCGCAGGCAGCCGGGGCCCCCCCCGGGGGTCCCTGCAGTCGGAGTCGAGCTCCTCCAGCGAGGCGGAGGCTCCGTACCCCTGCCCCGAGATCCAGCGCCTGCGGGAAGCCGCCGGCATCGCCCTGCGCCAGGACAAGCAGCCCCCGGCCCCCCGCCGCTGCGAGGCCAACCATAAAGGTGAGGGATTGGGGGTGGGGTGTCCTTGTGGGGGTCCCCCCCCATGTTTTCGGGGGGTCGGAGGGGCTCCCGTCTCCATCCCACCCCTCTGCTTGGCCGCAGGATCGTGTAACGAGTCGGAGAGTAATGACGAGTCCATCCCCGAGCTGGAGGAGCCCGAGGGCTCGGAGCCGCCGCCGGCCCAGACCCAGGTGGGGTTTTTTTGGGGGGGTGGGGGCAGTGGGGACCCCCTCCCGGGCGGTGGGGCCGGGGCTGCCCTCACCCACCGGTCTCTGGCAGGCGCAGCTCACCCACTCGCTGGGCACCGGGGAGGAGACCGTCAGCAAGGCGAAGCAGAGCCGGAGTGAGAAGAAGGCCAGGAAGGTGGGAGGGGACCCCCCCAGGTGGGGTTGGGGGTCCCCCGGTGGGGCTGGGGTCCCCGTCCCATCCCAGGGTTTGGGGGGGTGGGGGGGTGGGTGTAAGATGGGCTGGGGGGGGGATTAGCTCCGGGCATGGGGAGAGCCCTGGGGTGTTGGGGGGGCAAGTCCCCACTCTAGGGGGGTGGCGGGGGGGGGGGGTGGTGTCTCCAGGTCATGGCGGGGTGTCCCAACACTGGGTTGGGGTGATGTGGGGTCCCCCATTCGGGGGGGGGGGGGGGGGGGTGCTCAGCCTGGCTGTGCTGAGGGACAGCATTGTCCCACACCCCTGGTTTTGCCATCGTCCCAGGGGTTTGGGGTGCCGCTGGGGGGCTGGAGCCCCCCCCCGCCCGCCTTGGCGGCTCTGGGTGTCGTGGTGCCAGGCAGGGGGACGCGGGGTCACCCCTGCGTGTCCTCCCCCACCTCCCCTCCCCAGGCCATGTCCAAGCTGGGGCTGAGGCAGATCCACGGCGTCACCCGCATCACCATCCGCAAGTCCAAGAACATCCTCTTCGTCATCACCAAACCCGACGTCTTCAAGAGCCCCGCGTCCGACATCTACATCGTCTTCGGGGAAGCCAAGGTGATGGGGGGGGGGGAGGTCTGGGGTGGGGGGTGGGGTCCCCATCTTTGGGGCTGGTGGCCCGTGGGGGACGGGTGGGTGACCCGGTGTCCCCGCAGATCGAGGACCTGTCGCAGCAAGTGCACAAGGCGGCGGCGGAGAAGTTCAAGGTGCCGATGGAGCACTCGCCCCTGATCACGGAGACGGCCCCCACCCTCACCATCAAGGAGGAGAGCGAGGAGGAGGAGGAGGTGGGTGCTGGGGAGGGGGCAGAGAGGGACACCCCCCCCACACCCCGTGTGTGTGTGTCCAGGGGACGCAGGGGGACAGCTCAGTGCCACGGGGGGTGACGGCGATGTCCCCCACTGCAGGTGGACGAGACGGGGCTGGAGGTGAGGGACATCGAGCTGGTGATGGCCCAGGCCAACGTCTCGCGCCCCAAAGCCGTGCGGGCGCTTCGGCACAACAACAACGACATTGTCAACGCCATCATGGTGAGCGGCTGGGGCTGGGGGCGGCGGGGCGGGGGGGGGGGGGGCGGAGTTGCAAACGGGGGTACCCCCTGCCTCTCCCAGCATGAATTGGGGGTGCAAACCCCCCCCCGGGGTGCTGCAGGGGGTCCCTGACACTCTGCTCTCTCCCGCAGGAGCTGACCATGTAGCGGCCGGGGGCGTCCCGGCCCCCCTGTATAGATGCACAGTTACTCCCCCCCCCCACCTCCTTCCTCTAGACCCCCCCATACTCCTCCTCCGCGTCTGTAACGCTAAATAAATGGCCTCATGTATCACTTGGATCGCACACCGCCTCCGCTCACGGTGATTTTGGGGCGGGGGGTGGGTCTGGGCTGCCCCGTGGCTCCTGCAGCCCCAGATCTGAGGGGTCCTGTCCCTGGGGGTGTTTTTTGGGGGGGGGGCTTGGGGCACCCCCATTTCCAGCAGTGGGATGGGGATGGGGGGAGGGGGCAGTGCCCAGTGGGGGTGCAGGGGCTGTAAGTGGGATGGGGTGCCCTGGGGAAGTGGGGCGAGCGGTCGGGGCCGGCGTGGTGGGACAGGCGGCTCTGGGAGCAGGCACAGGGTGGGCTGGGAGCCCCCGGCTCGGCGGGGTTGGGGGGGGGGGGGACGGGGACGGGACAGGGGGAACGTGGTGCTGGATGAGGTGGCAGAGTCGCGGGGCGATCCCGAAGCCGTCGGGCATCAGGGCTTTGCCCCCGTGTTGCGAATTTGGAGGTGTTTAATGAAGCTGGGCTTTGATGGAGCCCAAGGGAGGCGAGCGAGGGCTTTATCAATGAGACAAACCACCGTCGGGTGCAGAATTATATTTACCTGTAACAAATACTCCGTACAGAAAGCATACATACACAACCTCCCCCGGGACCACCGCCGTCACCCCACGCCGTGGTCCCTGGCGCCAACCGGGGCTGGGGTGGCTCCAGGGCTGGCGACGGGGAAACGGAGGCGGCAGAAACCCCCCCGGCTGCTGCCATCGACTCGCTCCCAGAACGCTGCAACGCAGGGTTATTTCCAGAATTAAGTCCCATTCCCGTTGAAGTATAAAAAAAAAACCCACCGCGAGCTGTTACGGCTTCTGTTTTATAGCTCTCCGTATACAATCGTCAAAAATAGGGCTCTCTTTTCTAAATTTTAAGTCTGCAATGACTTGAACATCCATCTGTGCGATCTGTTTTTAATCTGTGAATGCATAAAAAGGCACTGACGAACTACCCCGGGGCCCCGGCTGAGCCCTCCCAGCCCCGCGCCGCTGCCTCCTGGGCTTAAGAAGAAGGAAAAAATCTTGGTCCCCAACTCCTGCGGACCCTCGAGCCGGGCAGCCGGTGCCTGGGGGACGGAGCCAGGACACCCCCCCCCCCCATCTCCCCTTCCCTTGGCGGACGGCAAAAACACGTGTCAGGAGGAGGAAACCTCGAGCTTCCCCATCAAGGCTTGTTCCTAGGGAAGATGGTCTCCGGGATGGATGTGTCCCAGCCAAACCCTTTCCTCCAGGGGCTGGGGGACCCTCTTTGGGACCCCCCCCCCCTTCCTGCTCTCGAGTTTATCGGCCTCGAAACTGGAAGGCAAGGGCTGTCGGAGGACGCGCGCGCCCAGCACCCAACCCCTGTCACCCAGCAGGTGAGCTCCCGGCTCCCCAGGGAGCCGCACGCCCCAGCACCGGGGCGACTCGGCCGCGTTCACCCCTTAAAGTCCAGGGGAAGGAGGGACCGGGGGCCGTGGGGACACCCCCCCCTCCGCCCCTGGGAGCAGAAGGGGGGGTCACCCAGCCCCAGCCTAAAGCAGCGTGGGACGGCGGCTCCGTGCAGGATCGTACCGAGGGCCGGTGCCCGCGATCCCGGCAAGGGCAGGTAAGAAAACGGCCGGAGCAGAGGGGCTGGGGAGGGGGAGGATGGAGGGACGAAGGCTTCTGTCCGCCTGGGATGGACAGGATGGCAGGGAGAGGAGACACCAGTGAGGGGACTGGTTAACTGGGGAGCTGCTGGGAGAGGAATGGGGCTGGAGTTACGGCCCCAGGGGGCTGTGAAGGGAGAGCGAGGGTTAAAGGCACTGGGGGGGGGGGGCGGGCGCGCGGGGGATGCTTTGGGGACAAACGGGGCTGGATTCCCCCCAAACTGCTGAGCCAGTGTCTGGCCTCAAAGCACCGGCCGCAGGGGCTGGCCAGCGCCGCCACCGCAGCCGGCACGGGCACGAAGGACCCTGCCAGAGCCACCCGCGGGTGCCAGAGACCCCGGCCGACCCCCCCTGGGGCGCTGCCTGGGCTTGTCCCATCCCTCCTCCTGGGTTCCAATCCCTCCTCCAGCCCCATCCTCCCTCCCGGCTGTGGCTCTCGGGTCACTGGGGACCCTCCGAGCTTTCTTGGGTGCCCCCTGCGAACGGCATCTCACCCTCGGGGCCCAGCCGGCCCGTCCCTCTGCACAGGCGTGCTCCTCTGGCAGGGGCTGCAGCTTAAAAAAATAAGTGTATTTATAACTGTATGTAAAATATATACAACATGTACACCGTTCCCTGCAGCTGCCCCCCCACCCCCCCAAATTCCTAGAGTGGGTCCTGGATTGGCTCTCCTGTCCCAGTGGTGCCCCTGGGGGATGGGCACAGTCTCCGGGGAGCCCCGGCAGCCGCTCCCGTGACCTCCTGCCGGCACCACGAACCCCAGGACGGGTGCCGGGGAGGACCGTGGGGTCCCCCAGACTTGGGGTGGGGGGTGGGATGCATGAGGCAAGTCCTTGTGCTCGGCAGGCTGGTGTGCGGGAAGGCGATGCCCCGGCAGGCACAGGCAGCTGCCTGCCCGGGGTGCGTGGGCACACACGAGCCCGCTGGCAGGTAAAACATCAGCTGCGTGCCCCCCGCCCCCACCTCCCTCGGGCCCCCCGCTGTTCCTGAGCAAAGCTGGGGGGACGGGGGACACGGGGGACACAGGGTTTGCGGGCCAGGCTGCAGCAGCACAAGCACAAAGCTCACGGCACGGCCGGCATCCGCCACCACCGCAGCATCGGCAGCATCTCCTGTGGGTCTGGAAATGTTTCGACAACATCGACAATAGGTTTAAATAATTCACATTGTGGTAAACTTCATTCAAAAACGGGGGCGGGGGGGGAGAGGAGGAGGAGGAAGAGGAAGAGAGCAGTTACAATAGGGATACCATGTGCAAAACTGTAAACCAGGCAGAGGGTTGTAGCCGACTTGTCTCCCCGGCCTCGCTCCCCACGTGTGCCGGCAAAACCAAACCAGGGACGGTCGCAGGCTAGGCTCCTGCCCCAGGGTCCTCCACCACAGCGTGCCGGCATGGTGAGAGGGCACCGGCCGCCTGCCAACAGCCGCTCGGAGCCATTAACGAGGATGGGAGAGTAATTACATCCTGATCGAGCCCCAAAACCTCTTCCAGAACGCCGGTCAGGATACAGGCACCGCTGTGGGGTCTCCCCGAGAGGGTAGGAGGGCGCTGGAGCGAGCCCCCGCCCGGCGCGGGGAGCTGCTGGGGCCGTCCTCCCTCCGCTCACTCTCAGGAGGAATCGCGGTCCATGCTGCACCCCAGGGCTTCGATGTCGTTGCTGATGTGCGAGATCATTCGGTCCCACTCGTCCTCCTCCGAAGGGACGGACTGGTCATCCGAGCTGCCGGCAGCGCCGTTGCCGTTGGTGGTGGAGTTAGAGGTGGTGCTCAGAGTCCGCCTGTACCTCCCGAAACTGTCTGTGATGATGCCCCGGCCGTCCTTCACCCCGATGGTCTCGAGGAAGTTCTCGAAGTGTTGGCTGTCCTTCTCGGGGATGAAGGGGCGAAGACCTGCATCAGGGAAGAAAACACAAGGGGGAAACCGTTAGCATCACCCTGTGTTTCGTGCGGCACAGGCACGCAGGGGAGAGACACCCGGGACAGATTTCCACGTGGATTTGATCAGCTGTCTGAAATTCCCCGGGGCTTCTGAGCCTTCCAGCAGAGCCCAGCTGCTGAGGCCGGCTGCGACGCTGTGCCCCGGCTCCCTGAAAGAGCGCAGGGCTCGGCAGAGGAGCGCGTTTCGGGGGGGGCGGGGACCACTGGGGTCTCTGGCTCGTGGCCACATCTCCCATTTACACTCCTGAGAACTGCAGCCGCTGCCCACCGAGGACAAAAACCTGCTAAAGCGGGATTTTCCGAGCTCGAAAGGATCATCTGCTAATTCCTCGCCTGAAACATATTGCTGGGCTTTACTGAGCTTATTGCTGTAACGGCATCAGCCCAGGACGCAGGCGCCCGAAGGAGCACAGGCAGGGCGGCTGCAGGAACGTCCGTCCCGTCTCCCTCTGTGCACCCTGCTGTGGGCCAGCGTCCCTGGCAGGGTGGCTGTCACCCGGGGCGAAGCAGAGAGGGTCACCGGGACGCAGGTTAGGCACGTTGCTAATTCTCCTTTCGGGATTTCAAATAACTTGTTTTTCTTCATAATTAGAAGTAGGGTGAGAGTCCTTAATAGCAAGTCTTTAAGCTAAGGCTACTTAAATGCCTTTTCCTCCAGATGGGCCCCATCCTGCTCCAGCTGCAATCATGGAGCAGGTGCCCTGCTGAGCATCGTCTCTATCTCTCCTTCCCCCCCCACCATGGTGCATGTCCTTACCGGCCAAAAATGAGCTACCCCCTCCCTGCTTCCCATAGCCAGTCCCAGCTTTAGGGCTACAGTCACTACCCAAACCACGTGGAAGAAAACTCCGGGCCCTCAAAAACAGTTGGACTCGATGATCGTAAAGGTCTTTTCCAACCTAAATGATTCTAAAAACTGAAAGCAAAACCTTTACAGGAGCTTTCCAGTGTAGCCTGAGCTGGGGCAGAAGGTTTGCCGCTCCTCACCTCTCTATCTCACACCGCCCACGCCGGTCAAACCCGTGGGGAGCAGCCAGTGCTCAGCCCAGCTCTGTCCCAGGAGCGCGTGGCAGCCATACGACCGCCCAGGCTGGGAAAAGCAAGTCGGATCTGCTTTTCGGCGACATGCAGCCAATATAAAGTCAGCCTCCCAGCACGGCGACCTTGCCGTTGCACCGGCTTTGGTACCGGTGATGTTAAAAGCAAGTTGGTTGCGTGCACGCTGCTGAAAGAAAATGCCTTTGTGCTGGCGGAGGCGCCCGGCTGCGCTGCTAGATCCCCAGGACAAAGGAAAGAGAAGCCGGCTGCCGGGAGAGCTTGCCGAGAGCTGCCCCTCTCCCTGCGGCACGCCGACTCCAGTGAACAACCCCCGGTGCTTTCAGCAGATCTGCTTTTAAAACAGGGCGAAAACATAGCTTTTCAGTGACAAGAGGCATCTCCCTTTCGGTCCCTGTGCAGTTTGAAAGCCCCCCCCCTGCCCCCCAGCACTGGCACGCGGGGCGCTGGCCCTACAGCCCCTCGGCTCGGGTTGTGGGTCAGCTCAGCGCCCAGCCGAGACCCTGCCTGCCCTGGGGCCGGAGCAGAGACACCAGGTCAGGCCCGCGTGCTCCTGCCCCAACCCCACAGGCTCTCGTTACCGATGCTCTTTCAGATTATTAAAGCCCAAATCAAATCAGGGAGTTTGAGCAGGAGGGTCTTGAAGAGCCCCTGAGGCTCAGCCTCCTTTTAATGAAGAGGAACGAAAGGGTCCTGCCACCTGCCAGGGTGCACAACTTCTCTCCAGGACTGTAAAGTCCTCTCCAGGGAATGCAGGTTCGATACGCCCCGATGAACGGCACAGCCGACAGCAGAAGGGCCCGGACCACGGACCAGAGCCTTCTTACTACCGGCAGGCACAGAAAAGCCCGGTGCCTGGTGTGGAGGAGGTACCCAGGCAGTCAGGAAGGAGAGGTGAGCATCTCGAGGGACGACTCAAGCCTCTGAGATGGGGGCCTGATCTAGATGGACCCAGCTGCCCTCAGGAAAGAGGTGTCTCCAAAGGAGAGGCGGATTGAGATGTTGGCTCCTTGCTTGGCGACACCCCAAGGCATCTTTGTGCCATCCACGCCCACCCCTTTACCCCCTCGCATCCCATCAGACTGCCCACATGGAAGGCCCGTGCATCAGAGATCGGTACAAGGCACGTCGCGAGGGCTCGGGAGCAGAGCGACGCCGGCTCTCACCCTCTGGTTGGTCACCCACGATGAATCCCTGGCGGTGGACACTCACCTAAGAGCAGGAACTTTCTACTGTCCCCGTAGAGCTGCTTCAAGTTGATGCAGAATTCGTGGATCGAAGCCCCGTTGCGATACTCGTGCAGGAGCATTGCGAACTGCTGGATCTCTTGGGAAGAGAGTTTTGTTCGGAGCTGCGGAAGAGAAGCGCACCGCAAACATCACTCATTTTTTTAGGAGGAAGATGACGGGAAGCCTGGGAACGGCGTTTACCAGATTTATTGCTGTTCGACAGGAGCTGCAGTAACGAACCAGCTCATCCCGACAGAAAAGCGGGGCAGGCTGGTGCGACCCACTACTGAGCTGGCAGCTTTCAAATGGGGGCAAGCTGTGGGCGTACACAGGGACCGTGGCTCGTGAAGTGACGGACCTGGAGTGCCGTGGATGGTGTGACATGCCTTTACGCGGCGAGGGGGGGACAAGGGGGTGGGGACGCTCCTGCAGGAGAGGGATGTGAGCCCACGTTCAGGTCCCGTGAAGCCTCCAAGCACAATTTGTACGAAACGGAGGAGGATGGGATGTTCCTACAGCAGCAGGGGCTCATGTTCTACACGCCGAGGCAATGAACCCAAATCCCACGAGCACTCGAGCACCCTAAAGGGAAGAAAACCCCTCCAACCCTTCTCTGGGACCCTGGGGCACCCTACCGTCATCATATAGTCCTGGAGCAGCTCTGTCGCCGTGGTGCTCAGCTCGCTCTCGCTGACTGTCTTAATGTGCGGAGACTGTTGTGTGGAGAAGGAAGAGGGGGAGTTGTCACCTGCATCCAAGGTTTCTGGAAAGGAACTGAAATGCAAACGGATCGTGAGTTCTCCACAGCTCCTCGGGCACCTTCTGCATCGCCGTTGCTGGCAAGTTGCGGCACGGGGGAGCCTGGAAGGGTGGAGAGGCACGTGGAGACGCGCTCTCCCTGCAGTGAAGCTCGCAGCCTTCCGCTCCTGAGGGCGCCTGAAGGCTCCCGCACAGCACGGAGGACTTGAACTACGCTGGTCTGGTGACCTGCTGAAAATGAATCCCTACACGAGCACAGATCCCCTCCAACTGCTTTCTCATTTTGGAACAGTGGGGGGAAAAGTCTCAAACCACTTTATTTCGGCATTAAATGCGAAATTTTCAAATAGCATCAGTCAATTTTAAACAACCGGTTCGTGCGTCAGGTTTTCAGCCCACAAACACTATCAACTTTTTCAGCGGTCACCGATTCAGGCGGGAAAAAGTTTCCAAAATAAAGGGGTTTGGGGAAAACATGTCTCCCAATTCCAGCTGGACTTCACCAAAGCAAAGCAGCCCGGCAAGCGTCACGCCCCCGCTTTGCTGACGCAGGGGACTGCACATACATTGTGTACGTGATCATCTCTGGAAACCTGCGGCAGCAGAACAATACGGCCACGGATGCTGCGGAGGCAGGGACCACGGCACCGCACGCGGACAGTAAAAACACCGTCCAATGTTTCGGCCAGGCTGAGCAGAAGCTTTTCAATGTGCAGACCGCAGCGGTTTCTGCTCTGGGGGCTTTAAACCTGGCAGCGAGGCTGCACTAATAAGCCCGAGCGCCGAGCGAGCTCAGTGTACCACATTTAACTTACAAAGTGCTTGCTTCCGTTTCGTAAGATTCCTTAACATCCACTTTTGTAGAAGAGTCATCTGCAAGGAAAACATTCGAGACACGGAGTCTAAGAGGCAGAAATTCGGTGCTTTTCCCGATCCATGACCTACACGCACACCGATTTCTGACTCGGCTTTCTGGAAGGTGAGAGGCAGCGGGGCCGGGGCCGAGGTGGTGCTGAGCGGTGCTGTGTCAGGACTGGATACAGACTCAGCAGAGATGCAGAACCGCAAAGGGATTGTTTTATTGAGTGCCTCCGTCCAACGTGAATAGAGAGGCAAAGGGTACGGGGGACAAGGACGATGGCTGATGTCCCATAGCCCAGCTGGGGAAACATCTGCGGGCAGGAGATAGCCCTCGTGCCCTTCCAACTCACAGGCAATTAAAGCAGAGGAGGTGTTTTGTTTTCAATACCCTGCGGGAGGGAAGCCGCCAGGCTGGGCCAGGCTGGCTCTGACCTCGGAGGGTGGCAGGAGGAGAGGTGACAGACAGTGGTGAAGATGGGGAGAGACCACCTAGGTTGGAACTAAAACATCCCTGTGTTATCGACACTGTTTCCAGCACAAATCCAAAACAGCCCCACACTAGCTACTGTGAAGAAAATTAACTCTATCCCAGTCAAAACCAGCACAATGGTCTTTAAGGTCTCTTCCAACCCAAACCCTTCTATGATTCTATGACCTTCAGATGGGCCCGGTAAGAAAGAGGCAAACGGGGAGAGCACGGACTTACCGCTGTGTAAGGACATGTGCCGTGTCGGCGTGGACGCTCCATCAAATATTGCTCTGTCCAAGAAGTCTATCGTGGACTCAGTGTAAACAATCTGGAAGACTTGGCTGAGAAGTGAGCACAGCTCCTCGGCAGTCACCTGGGGAGGGAGCAGAGAAGGGCTGGTGCAAGGCAGAAGATACCACGGTGGCCTTTCTCTTCAGGTCCCTACGGTGGGCACGCCACGTGGGGCAGCGGTGTGCTGTATTTGTAAGGGTGCTGCCCTCCCAGCGAGGAGAGGGAACCCGCTGGTCCAAGATCCAGGACACTGCTCAACCCACAGGGTCTCCAGGGCTGGAGGTGACGAACCTTGAATCTCGTTAGCTACCTCCTGCTGTCCCCTGGGCTTTTCCTCGGTGCCAGAGGAGACGAACTCCTGAGATGTATCACCCCTCATCACCCTCCCATACTGCCGGAGAAGCACCCCGGACCTCTTCAACCAGCCAGACCCAGGCAATAGGAGATCGGATGCTCCGTTGTCAACTCACAGCTGTGAAACAGCACCCAGATTTTGTGCCGATGCTCCGTCCTACTCCTCAGCTCATGTCCCTGGGATTTTGGCTACATAACCTACATCCCAAATAGGTGCAGGCACCCCAGAGAGTGTTAGACCTGAAAACAAGGCGAGCAAAACTCCACCCTGAAGGCAAAGGGTTCCTGCTGTAGAAGTAGGAGCACACAGACCGAGATCAGAATCTCTGGATCCAGACACCGGATGAAACAAATTTCCAGGTCAGCATCAGGAAAATGCCCTGGTTAGCAAAATCCTATTGTGGGAGAGATTCAGTTGTCTTCACAGATTTCCTGCTACTGGAGAAAGCTCTGGGCAGCAGGCACCACCACCAAGGGAAAACCGTCTTTTGATACCCTCTCGTGTCCAAACCAGGGCTCGGGGCTGGGGCAGGGACCAGGTTTCCTCTTCCAGGTAGCACCTTGTGCGCCAGCAAAGCCCAACCCACACCCTGCAGTCTTAAAACTGGGCCTACGCATGTCACACAACCTATGGCCAGATAAACATCTGGTCACATAACAGAGGGGACACTTGGCAAGAGCAAGATGAGGCCACCCTGGGGCCACCATCAACCTGAGAGGCTGTGGCCACCCCGGTCTAAGGGCCAGAAAACCTCCCAGCAATCCCAGTCCCAGCGTTGTCACAACCGGTGAGTGACTCTGGAGGCAACCCCAACGTGGGACAGAGTCTTAATCGAGTGTTTTGAGTCTTACTTTGTTCTCCGTAGCCAGGACCACCAAGCAACAAGCTTCGATGGGAACCACCCCGCTCTCAGACAGTGAGCCTGAAGTAAGGGCTTTGGAGCTCTCGGCACAGAGACTCTGGCTTGGGGAGATCCCGGGGTCCTGAGCTGAGAAAGAGAGAAGTCGTGATGGAAAGGTCAAGGCAAGGAGAAAACAGCAAGGAGTCCAAGCACGGCAAGCTGCCCTCCGAGCAGGCTGCCTCCGGGGACAGCAAAGCCCCTGAAGCAGGAGGGCAGAGGATCCCACAGCCAGGAGAAAACGCCCTGGAGGAGGGAGCTCTTGGGAGCCTGGGGACTGCACCGGAGCACTGGACAGGGCCAAAGTCCAAAGAAGGGCAACGAGGCTGGTGAGGGGTCTGGAGAACAAGTCTGATGAGGAGCGGCTGAGGGAACTGGGGTTGTTTAGCCTGGAGAAAAGGAGGCTGAGGGGAGACCTCATCGCTCTCTACAACCACCTGAAAGGAGGTTGTAGAGTCTTGGGTCTCTTCTCCCAAGTAACAAGCGACAGGACGAGAGGAAACGGCCTCAAGTTGTGCCAGGGGAGGTTTAGATTGGACGTGAGGAAAAATGTCTTTACTGAAAGAGTGGTTAAACATTGGGACAGGCTGCCCAGGGAAGGGGTGGAGTCCCCATCCCTGGAGGTATTTAAAAGACATGTAGATGTGATGCTTAGGGACATGGTTTAGTGGTGGACTTGGCAGTGCTGGGTTAACGGTTGGACTTGATGATCTTAAAGGTCTTTTCCAACCTAAACGATTCTATGATTCTAGGAAAGTCTTTGACTGAAAAGCCTATAATTTAGAGCTGGTTTCTGACAACTCTGTAAATCGTTGGCTCCATTTCCACGGCTTAGCCAGCCTCAGAAATCCATCAGCAGAATCACAGCCTTCTAAGTCACTTATTTATTCTATAGACTGTCCTTTGCTGTCATGGCGTTTATAATCCGATAAGAGTCTGTCATTACATCCTCTAAGTAGATCAGCGTTCCCCAAACGCTCCAGCCCAAAACCACGCAGGTTTGACACACGCAGAGCTGCTGGGGACATATTCGAGGCCCTCCCCGGGTATTACAAGAAGTGAGGTGTGTCGAAAGTGGTTGGTGTCACCTCAGTTATTCAACACAGGCATTTAGCAATGAAATCGTCCCAGCAAACCTGCACAAGGGTTGCAAAGAGCCAGGCAGGTCCCACACGCGTGGGCACCAGGCTGGAGGGGCTGCTTCTACCTGCTCTCCTTGCTTTTCCTCCTTGCTGACATCCACAGAGGACCCCACAGACTGGAGCGGGATGGGCAACGCAGAATACACTACTACACTTTAAGATCCCAAACTTTCCTAAGAGTCAGTAAATGACAGCTCTCATTTGGGGTTTGGCAGTTGCCGGAGGACAGGCTACGGGAGGAATTTCTAAGCTGTACGTGAGCCCACAGTTCACCTCCAGACACAACCCAGCCCCGCTCCAACAGCCTTCATCCTTCCCAGCGTGCTCACTCTTCCGCGAGTCACAGCACCCTCAGGGGAACACGCGTAAACCCAGTCCTTCCTCCAGCCCCCCTAGAAAAGGATGAACCGAAACAACTCCAGGCAGGAGATTACATAGAAGGAAGAAAGTTTTTTTACACTGAGGGTGGTGAAGCACTGGCCCAGGTTGCCCAGAGAGGTGGTGGATGCCCCATCCCTGGAAACATTCCAGGTCAGGTTGGACGGGGCTCTGAGCAACCTGATCGAGTTGAAGATGTCCCTGCCCGTGGCAGGGGGGTTGGACTAGATGGCCTTTAGAGGTCCCTTCCAACCCAAACTGTTCTAGGATTCTATGATTCTGTGAAGGACACCGATTGTTTTGGTCTGTTCTCACCCAGCGTCGCCTTTGTCCCGTTTCTGGTCAGGTTGGCTGCCGTCCTACACGAGGGCAATACTGGCTGCTGGGGGGCTCAGCCCCGCAACCCCAAAACACACAACAACCCCAAAACACAAGGCTACAGCCTGCCTGTGCTGGCCACAACCTACCTGTTTTCAGTACGACCAAGTGAGAGGAGTCATCTCGGATGTAGGAAACGGACGCGATGTCATGGATGGGGACCCTGAGGATGAGATCTTCTCCATCCCTCCACACCAGCTTGATGTTGTAGGCAGACAGACTGATGACAGCATCGTGTTCTTGGGTCAGCTGCCCCGGGAGCTGGTGTGCTCTCTAAAATAAGTGTATTTCCATTGATTTGCTGAACTGCTTCCCCTTTGGTAACGGTCTGGTAACAGGCTTCCCTCCCACGGATGGAAGACACGAGTCAGACCAGCACCCAGCCCCGAGGAAGCTCCCACAAGCCTTTTTTTTTTTCCATGCTGCATGTTAGATAGAGACTACACGGAGCCGGTGATTCAACAGGCTGAGCGCTCACCTTTGCATTATCGATCAAATGCAGGATTTCCGTGCGGCTGGAGGGATTCAGGTACCCTGGGATGGATGTGAGTTGACCTAAATACTGGAAAAAAAGAACCAAACCGTTACCACATCACGTACATGCTAAGCACACCGCCGAACACACCAGCTACTGCAAGAGAGACACCATCAACACAGAGCAAAGGGCTGGTGCCCCAAGTCCCTATTTAGAAGCTGGTAAACACACCTACGTATGGAAGATCTCTCATGCCTTTAAGTTATCCTAACGCTTCATATAGTTATATACGAGCCCCAGCCCCAGCCAGGCAGACGTTACCTTCACTTCTTTCTCGATGTAGTCATTCAGCAGCACGTCTGGTTCGACGCGGTCAGGCAGGGACACCACCACCGTATGCAGAGGCCGTCTCTCCGTAACCTTCTCTTGGGCTTTTTTATCCCGACCTTTTTCGCCCTTCAGGAAGACTCGTTTGAAAGGAGACACTATTCCAGGCTGCGGAGAGAAAGGGAAGCATCAGTCAGTTTGCAGACGACACCAAGTTGGGCGGGAGTGTTGATCTGCTCGAGGGTAGGAAGGCCCTGCAGAGGGACCTGGACAGGCTGGATCGATGGGCCGAGGCCAACTGGATGAGGTTCAACAAGGCCAAGTGCCGGGTCCTGCACTTCGGCCACAACAACCCCATGCAGCGCTACAGGCTGGGGGAAGAGTGGCTGGAAAGCTGCCTGGCGGAAAAGGACCTGGGGGTGTTGGTCGGCAGCCGGCTGAACGTGAGCCGGCAGCGTGCCCAGGTGGCCAAGAAGGCCAACGGCATCCTGGCCTGTATCAGAAATAGTGTGGCCAGCAGGAGCAGGGAAGTGATCGTGCCCCTGTACTCGGCACTGGTGAGGCCGCACCTTGAACACTGTGTTCAGTTTTGGGCCCCTCACTACAAGAAGGACGTCGAGGTGCTGGAGCGTGTCCAGAGAAGGGCAACGAGGCTGGTGAGGGGTCTGGAGAACAAGTCTGATGAGGAGCGGCTGAGGGAACTGGGGTTGTTTAGCCTGGAGAAAAGGAGGCTGAGGGGAGACCTCATCGCTCTCTACAACCACCTGAAAGGAGGTTGTAGCGAGGGGGGGGTCGGTCTCTTCTCCCAAGGAACAAGCGACAGGACGAGAGGAAACGGCCTCAAGTTGTGCCAGGGGAGGTTTAGATTGGACGTGAGGAAAAATGTCTTTACTGAAAGAGTGGTTAAACATTGGGACAGGCTGCCCAGGGAAGGGGTGGAGTCACCATCCCTGGAGGTATTTAAAAGACGTGCAGATGAGGCGCTGAGGGACATGGTTTAGTGGACATGGGGGTGTGGGGTCGACGGTTGGACTCGGTGATCTTAGAGGTCTTTTCCAACCTTAATGATTCTATGATTGGGGTTAAGGGCGAGAGAGGGAGTTTCTGTACCAAAATGGGGGGAAACCGGCAGCACCCACTGCCCAGCGCTCCTCCAGCCTGCACATCTGTACTCACAGCCTGGTTTTACCAGCCCCAACCACCCCGCAGACAGGCTGGTTTTAGAGCTATGAATCCACGAGTGTGTGATCTTCCACTGAAAACTCCTTTCCCGCAACACATTGCAAGAACACAAGTGCTGATAAGCGCCCTTGACCAAAATGGGATGATTTTTTCCCCCAAAGTCACGATGTCCAACCTTTCGGTTAAGAACAAATACAAATATACATTCAGATTAAGAGCTGTAAGAGTGAGAGAGCCGTGGCCACGCGCAAAACCAGCAGGCTTCCTCCTCGCCTCGGTGCAATTTTCTATTTCCCCCAAGCATTTGCAGTGAGCAACCCGACGAAGGACTGCAAAAGGAAAAGGCAGAGGTGCTGCAAACCTGTCTGAGGTCTCCAGGGAGACCCACAAATGCGAATACACGCCCCAGGAGATGGCCTCCCCTGGGAAAAACAGGTCTTCGTGGTTCCCAAACCATTGAAGTTTGGAAAAACATCGGAGACAACAGGAGTCCAGCCGGCGGCAGCGTGCACACACGGGCTCCCAGCTATAGAGGGAGCATCACCACCATCCTCCTACCGCAGCGCAGGGCGGACAGCCCGGGGACGCTGCACGCCCAGGGGCCGTCGCGGCAGAGACGACCTGTGGTAGATCCCCACCAAGCTCCACACCAGCCTGCCCGATGGCTAAATGACTGGGAGCACGCGCGGACTTCTCCAACGCCAAGTTTACCAGCTCAAATGGGTGTTTTGAAGCGGGCAGATCCAACGCTCGGGATTCACAGCAGTGTTAAATGCCAGTCCGGAGGGGAAAGGCAGAGCTCCTCCGTGGCCTCGCTGGCTGCCCGGCCATGCAGCTCTGATGCCCCAAGCGCACTCGGCTCTGGTTGCCCCCTCCCACGGCAGTGATGCTCTCTGCTTCCCACCCCCCAGGGCAACCACCCTTTGGCTTTCCTGATTCTCACGGGCACGAAAAAGGACTGTACGATGGGCAGAGGCCGAAAAGATGCTTCGAAAGGCGAATTAATTAAATATAAACCAAGTGGTCCTGCTCAGAAAAGTGTGGAGTACTTCACAACCTCAAAGAGCAGCAGCCCCCTGCAAACTCAGCTCCATCTCTTGCCGCCGTCCACTGCAGGACCTTGCCTTGGAAACCACCGTCAAGAAGAACTGCTGCAAACCCTTCACCTAAACCGCTTGAGCCCTACCGTAGGACATTATATTTGGTGGGGGAGTGCCACCACCATATCACCTACTTAATGAGTTTTTTGCCTCGGTGTTCACCAGCAAGTGCTCGAGCCTCACTGCCCAAGCTGCAGAAGGCAAAGGCGGGGACTGGGAGAATGAAGAGCCGTCCACTGTAGGAGAACACCAGGTTCGAGACCATCTGAGGCACCTGAAGGTGCACAAGTCCATGGGGCCCAATGAGATCCATCCGCGGGTCCTGAAGGAACTGGCGGAGGAAGTTGCTAAGCCACTATCCATCGTATTTGAGAAGTCGTGGCAGTCTGGTGAAGTTCCCACTGACTGGAAAAGGGGAAACATCACCCCCATTTTTAAAAACGGAAAAAAGGACGACCCGGGGAACTACAGGCCGGTCAGTCTCACCTCTGTGCCTGGGAAGATCATGGAACAGATCCTCCTGGAAGCTATGCTAAGGCACATGGAGGACAGGGTGGTGATTCGAGACAGCCAGCATGGCTTCACCAAGGGCAAGTCCTGCCTGACCAACCTAGTGGCCTTCTAGGATGGAGTGACTACATCAGTGGACACGGGAAGGGCTACAGATGTCGTCTGTCTGGACCTCTGTAAGGCCTTTGACACGGTCCCCCACAACATCCTTCTCTAAAGTGGAGAGGTGTGGATTTGATGGGTGGACTGTCCAACGGGTGAGGAATTGGTTAGATGGTCGTATCCAGAGCGTAGTGGTCAACGGCTCAATGTCCAGATGGAGA
The DNA here is from genome assembly GCA_027474245.1 of Spheniscus humboldti. NCBI lineage: Eukaryota > Metazoa > Chordata > Aves > Sphenisciformes > Spheniscidae > Spheniscus > Spheniscus humboldti. The sequence continues at coordinate 178,778,888 of CM049888.1, forward strand.
TTGGTGACGAGTGGCGTCCTGCAGGGGTCCGTATTGGGACCGGTGCTGTTTAATATCTTCATCAACGACATAGTGGGATCGAGGGCACCCTCAGCAAGTCTGCAGATGACACCAAGCTGAGTGGTGCGGTCGACAGGCCAGAGGGACGGGATGCCATCCAGAGGGACCTGGACAAGCTGGAGAAGTGGGCCCCTGTGAACCTCATGAGGTTTAACAAGGCCAAGTGCAAGGTCCTGCACCTGGGCCGGGGCAACCCCCGGTGTCAATACAGGCTGGGGGATGAAGGGATGGAGAGCAGCCCTGCCGAGAAGGACTTGGGGGTGCTGGTGGGTGAAAAGCTGGACATGAGCCAGCAATGTGCGCTCGCAGCCCAGAAGGCCAGTCGTATCCTGGGCTGCATCCAAAGCAGCGTGGCCAGCAGGGCGAGGGAGGGGATTCTGCCCCTCTGCTCTGCTCTGGTGAGACCCCACCTGCAGTGCTGCCTCCAGCTCGGGAGCCCTCAGCATAAGACAGACACGGACCTGTTGGAGCGGGTCCAGAGGAGGGACACAAAAATGATCAGGGGGATGGAACAGCTCTGCTATGGAGAAAGGCTGAGAGAGTTGGGGTTGTTCAGCCTGGAGAAGAGAAGGCTCCAGGGAGACCTTCTTGCAGCCTGTCAGTACTTCAAGGGGGCTTAGAAAAAAGATGGCGGCAAACTTTTTAGCAGGGCCTGTTGTGACAGGACAAGGGGGAATGGCTGTAAACTAAAAGGGGGTAAATTTAGACTAGATAGAAGGAAGAAATTTTTTACACTGAGGGTGGTGAAGCACTGGCCCAGGTTGCCCAGAGAGGTGGTGGATGCCCCATCCCTGGAAACATTCCAGGTCAGGTTGGACGGGGCTCTGAGCAACCTGATCTAGTGGAAGATGTCCCTGCCCAGGGCAGGGGGGTTGGACTAGATGGCCTTTAGAGGTCACTTCCCACCCAAACTATTCTATGATTCTGTGATTCTACTCCCAGCAGTGTCCCTCCCCGCACAGCAGCTGATGCACCGGTTTCAGCTGCATGCGTGGGACCCGCTCCCGTCAGGCAGCTTCAGCCTCTCTTGTTGCTTTTCTCAATGTAGATGAGCATGAAAGATCTCCAGGAACAAGAGAGATCAAAGCCAGAACAAAAGAATTTGAAACCGTTGTACTAGGACGGGAAAGCGGGATGGAAAAGCTCCTTGTTGAACAGTGTTCACCAAGTCCCAGAGTGAGCCAGGCACCACAAGGACGTCGGGGACAGCCCGGCCCTGAAAAACGTCCCTTGGACCAGGGAGATAAAAATAGAGCGAGTTTATAGGACAAAAGGGATAGAAAACACAGCTACATGATGCTGGCCTCGTGAAATAGCTCTGCCTTTACAGCAGCAGGACCAGCATCGCCAAAGACTGCACATTTTAGAGGCAGCATCCCTCCTTTCAGCTGGGCTCCTGAAATGGAGCATCACCCTGCGCTGTGCAACCCAGCTGGCTCCTGCCGAGGGGCTGGGACCGTTCCTGGCTCCAGAAAGAAGAAAATCCTGAATGCAACAGGTCTGTTTGCCAAGACCGGAGCGTGGGGCTTGACCTCGGCCCTGCCATCCCAACTACGAGGGTGTCCAACCCCAAACCTGGGCTGCCGCTGCTTGAGGATCTCGTTCCACCAGCATCTTTTAGGAATCAAAAGCAGAGAGATGCAGAAATCTGCCACGAGGGTCAGGGCTGTACTGCAGTGCTCTGCTTCCCCCTCCACCAGCCGGGGTCTGACGGCTCCGGCCCAATCCGTACAGAGCAAACCAGACGAAACTCTTGCTTTTCCTTCGAGGATGCAGGCAGCCTCCATAGGGCTGGGAAGATGCTGCAGAGCAATCCCCCACCATCCCACGCACCCGAGCCCTGCGGGAGAGCCACAGGCTCTCCCTGAAGGAGGATTTGGGGAGCCCAAATCCAAGGCGGAGGTGTTACCCGGCATGACGCAACATGGAACAACAGCTTCTGCATTTCTGGGAGCTGATATAAAACCAGCACCTACCTCGTTCTCCATCGAAGCACCCAGCTACAGAGAGCAGAACCAAACCGTGCCGGCCCGAAGCCTTTGATGCCTCAACAAAAGCACCTCCTGGGGGGGAGGGAAGCTGCTACCCTCGTCTCGGGGGCTTCCGAAGCTCGTGGCCTGTGCCAAAGGGCTGGCAAACCCGTGAGCTTTCATTCGCCTGCCGGCTCACAGCCAGGAAGTGCAATAACCACAGTTTCCTTCTGTTACACGCAGCAACAGCGACAAAATAAAAGTTGTTGGTTAAGAACCGGCACGGTTCGGCAGCAACGGGGCCGGGCGCAAGGCAAGGCGAGGCGCAGAAGCCCATTTTGCAAAGCTGGATCCCATTCCCGGCTCCCAGCCACACGGTCCCACCTCCTGCACCCCTAAACCCCTGGAAAATCCCCAACAGCCTTTGCTGCTGCAGCCTGGACTCGCACCCGGCTGCACCCGGGATGGAAATATCCCCAGCCCACAGGAGTCTTTAACCCTGGTTTCTCCTCCGAGTTTCAGAGATACTTTGTCCTCCAAGGTCCAACAACATCTATTGAGACCAAGGGCTGTAAAGCTTTTTTAGGGCCCATATTTTGAGTCCTTCAGTTTCTTGCTCACATTAGAAAAGCCAAGCTTGGAAATGAGGTTAAGAGCTCCCTGCCTGAGCCAAGGCCTCCCAGGACGCACGTTGGGAAAGCGCAAAGTGTTCAAGCGAGCCTCGCTGGGCTCAGACGTGAGCCCAAGAGTCAGGCTCAGAGGATTAATGAAAACAAATTGCTAATTTCACAGACAGCGAATCAAATTCAAAAGGTGAAGGCGGCGATTTCCCTGATGAAATCCACCCATTGAGCAGAGGCAAGAGGGTCGGCTGGAGAAGCACCCGAAGGTCTGCCGGGCTGCCAGCCACCCGCAGCCCCTCCGGCGCTTGCACTGGGCAGATTCCCATCTTGGGATGCAAGCGAACCCCTCCGGCACGCTGCCTAGTTAGTAGGTCTGGGGAGGGAAGGATCCCATTTCTCCTTAAAACCCGTAAAATAAAAATTTGTTTTCTTTCTCCCCGGCTCCTTGCCCATGATTGCAATCCCTGAAGGTGATTTCCCAGCCCACCTCCCTGCGGATCCCTCAGGTCCGGAGACATCTCCTGCGGCAGAACAGCTTGGGCACCCGCTGTTAAAGCCACTGGGATGGGGAGCGGGGCTCAGCCGAAACAGCACAGCTTGTTTGGAAAGGATGGGTCCATCCCCGTGCCGGGGAGCAGCTGGGGACAGGCAGCACAGCGCAGGCAAGAGCTGCCCGGAGCTCATTCCCACATGGCTTGCTTCTCAAAAGCATTTACGTCTTGAAGTCAGGAGAAGGGGAAGGGAAGGGGTTACGTGAACGCCTTGTTGCCAGCCAGGACTCGGCATTTCATGGAGAGCTGCAGCTCCTGGCAGAGAACGGCCAACGTGGTCACTCCTCAGGGCCTCCTGCTGCTGATGGCTCCGAAATTCAGGAGGAAAACAGTCATTTCATCTACTTAACGAGGCACTGAAGACGACTAATTGAGAGAGAGCATCTCACGGCTGGGTTTAACGCGCCAGGCCAGACTGACAGGGAAAAGCATGCCATCGGGCAGGGGAGGGGGCTCTATGAATGGCAGATGGGCTTTGGTTGGATTTTTTTGGGAGACCCAGCTCACCCGATGTACATTCACATACATTTGAACGAGGAACGCTGGCAAGGAACCGGGGTGGAGCGTGCCCCACCAGCATCCCCCCAAAAACCCACCAGGGCCAGGGTGCGTGGCTCTGGTGAGTGCCAGGGACCGGCTGCCAGCAGGCTCCAGGGACACTCCTGGCCATGGCCAGCCCTTCCTCAGATTCGGTGGCCCGTGTGGAAAAGGTCACCTCGGCCGAGCCACCTGCTGCTGCTCCAGGGGCTGCAAATTCAATGGAAATAGGACAAACCTTCAGGAAACAGCCCGGGAGACCAGACTTAGCCTGGGGCTAAGCCCCCCAGCCTAGGCTGGACACAGCCACGAGCTGTCAGGAGAGAAACGGAGACACGGCACAGTCCACAGAACCCCTCGCCATCCTGAGCTTGCATGTGTGTCGGGGTGATTTATCCCTCTGACGCCACTTCTCCTGTCTGAGGCCTATAAAACACCTAACAGGGGTTTCACCAACCCCACCAGCCACGTTAGGACTCGCCTGCAACTACCCACCTCGCAGTCACTGGAGACCAGCCACCGGTGAGGTGTGAAGCTGAGATGGCAGAGGCAGCTCCCTGCAAGGGCTGGCACCGCTCGCAGCAGCAGAACCTGGTGCTGTCCTGCTCTGCGGAAAGCCCTGGGTGCAAGACGGGCCAGGGGAGGCTGTTAAGCCGGTATTAATCTCAGGGAAGACAGCCTGACCCATCTTCAAACCTTCACGATGCTGTTCGAGCAGGAGGCTCCATGCTCTCCTCCCTTCAAAAGCTCTCGAGGTGACTGGGGATGCAAGGAGTTAAATCAAAGGAGTTTGCAACCTCATCAATACCCCAGTAAAGCGCTTGCAGCTCTCTGCACTCCCTCCGCAGACACAAGGACTTCAAAAAACCACTTTATTTGGTGCCCCAAATAAGCAGCCCCCTCCCTCAGGCGGCAAGACCGGGGCTCTCGCAGTGTAAGCACAGCGCTCCCCAGTCCCATTAGAGGTAGGATGACTGACGAGGTGCACCTTCCCATTGCTGCTGGGAAAAAATCGGGGTGCCCTGGATCCTCAGCAGCACCCATTTCATGGGGGTTTGCTCAGCCAACCCATGCTCCCCTGCAGCCCCCGGCCAGCAGCGCACCCTGTCCCCAGCCCCCACTTGGCTTCAGAAATCCCAAGAAAGTGATTTCTGTGAAAAGGGAGGATTTATCCTTCATCTAGATTGCCATTACTCCGGCTGGAGCATTGGGGTTTTTTCGGAAAATTTCTGGGAGGGGGTTTGCTGCTGAAGGCCGTCTGGCAGCCAGAGGTTGGTGGCAGAGCCAGGAATTAAACCCAATCTGGTTGGGTTTAATCGACCCAATGCTAGACCACGGAGCAGACCAGAACCTTCTCCCATGCTTCAGAAGCTACAGAAGATCCTGGAAAACACATCTCTGGGACCACGAGCGCACGCAGGAGGACAGGGCTCATGTTAAGGTGTGGACCCGCTTCCGTGCTGCCGAGCAATGCCACGTCACGCCGGCTGCGTTTCACAGGGGACGAAGCTTGTTGGCCACCGGCGCTGGAGTTTGGGCTGCTTTCACCCAGAGCCCACCTGCTTGTATCCGTCCAAAAATCAATGAGGTCTTGGACAGCCCCTTTAAATACGTTCAACCCTTTGAGCTGAATACAAAGGAGAAAGAGCATCCTTCTCGTTAGCAGCAGAAACAGCTTCTTAATCCACTCGAGGGGATTATCTCAAATGCAAATTTGTAAGGCTAATTCTCGCCCGGCACGTCTGCATGGAGATTAAGGGAGACCGAGCTCCAAACGGCCAGCCAGTGCCGCTGCTGGCCAGCATGCCGTGTGTCCCCGGGGACAGTCTGTGCCCCAAATCCAGTTATCCTGTTCCTAAAGGGACGGAGGGCACGCTCACTTAGGGTAAAGCCAGAGCGCTTTCCTAGAGAGCTGCCGGCAGCACCCCAGGACCAGGCTACGTTTCTGAGCGGATCAGAAAGCCAACCTTGAGCGTACTGACGATGCGAAGGCTGGGCTCAGCGGAGGAAGTATCTGCACAAAGGGAGCACGTGATACGGCAGCGGGTGAAACAATTAACCAAGCCCAAAGGGGCTCTGGGTTGGCTTACTGCCAGCGGAGGAAACGAAGAAAAGGACCACAGCGGCATGCGTGGAAGGAAAAGAAGTCACGGGAGGTGCCTGTAATAATAAAATGTGAAACCAAGCAAGAAAAAAACATGTTCAGCATGTTTAGGGAAGACTTGGCTGTTAAGAAATAAACTCCAACCAGCCTCCAGCGTGGCGATGCCACAGAAACACGGGCTCTGCGGGTTCGGCTTTGCCTGGGCATAGCTTGAGCCCGGGCCAGGCTCCGCAGCACCGGCCACCGCGCTCCGTGAGCCGAGGGTGACGAGAGCACGTGTGAATTATGACCTGGGAAAATCCAGACACGTGATGAGTACGTACTTGGTGTCCTCAAAGTAAAGCTGCAAGTGCACAGCCCTGCCAAAAGAAGGGTTTATTATTTATATTTCTTTGCTCCACAGAGAAGCGCTGCAACACGAGCGGGACCGCGGGGCTGGTTCAGGGCTCAGCCCCCGGAAAACCCAGGCAGAAAGCAGAAAATAGCCTGGTTTCACGCCGACCTTCGCATTTGCCGTTCCTCCACGCCAGCTCAACACAAACACAAGCTCCAAACACAAAGCTGCAAACTGCCACAGGTACATCCCGATGCCGAGTGGAGGTTTATTTCTAAATGACTTCCTATTCCTCAGCCTGTTGGCAGAAGGAAGCCCTAACAGCCTTGTTTTGCTCTGCCTGACCGAGGCGGGTCCCCGTCCAGGTGGTGAATTACTCAGGGGCTCTCTCCAGCCCTTCAGCGCAACACGAAGTCGCTCAGGCAATAAAAACACCAGCTCAACTCCTGACCCGGCAGCGATGGGATTACAGCAGCAGCTGCTTAAAAAACATTTTAAATCCCAGCAAATGCCCCGCTGCCTCGGGAACAGGCTGCAGACCTTTCACAGCCCGTAACTGCTGGATTTCCCCACCCCTCCATCCTTAACAGCCAGGTCTGTACGGCAGCATCACGCGTTTACAGGCAGAGAGGCTTGGCCAAGAGCACCGGGGCAGAAGGTCAGGACCGCGTCCAGTCAGGCTTTGAGCATCTCCAAGGATGGAGAACCTGCGGCCTCCGGGGCAGCCTGTCCAGTGTTTGACCATCCTCACACGAAAGGAAGTTTATTACACTTGAATACAAGCCCCTGTGTTTCAGTTCGTGCCCGTTGCCTCTTGTCCTGACCCTGGGAAGAGCCCGGACCCTCCCTCTTTTCTTCACTCCCCCTATGAGGGGTTTATATACATTAATAAAATCCCCCTGAGCCTTCTCCTCTCCAGGCTGAACAGTCCCAGCTCTCTTGGGCTTTCCTCATATGAGAAATGCTCCAGGGCCTTCACCGTTTGCAGAACTCACTCCAGCATCTCCCCAGCTCTTGTACTGGGAGCCCAGCGCTCCAGGGGATCACCTCCTGCCCACAGGCAGCCCGGGAGGCTGGTGGCCATCCCTGCCATGAGGACGTGTTGCTGGCTCACAGTCACCTCAGTGCCCACCAAGACCTTCTCTGGTCCTGGACCAGAACAAGGCAAGAGGACTCAACCCAGTACCAGGAGCAGCTACAGGCGTTCAGGTAGATGCGACCTTTTCTAGATGATCCTGTCCCTGTAATTAGGCTTATTTTGACTTGGCCAGTAACTCAAGCTCTTCCCCAAAGAAGCCACCCACGTATTTGAACTTGCAGGGGGATGGCCAAGGAGGAGATTGCTCCTGCCCTTGCTATGCAGAGGACTGAGCTGCTCAGGAGGCCACCCTCGCCTGTCTTCTTCAACCCAAACATCTGAGCACAAGGCAAAATCCACGCTCCGCAAGCAGCTCAGCAATGACGCAGCAAAGCTAAGCAGGTTCCCAGTTGTTTGACTAGCAGCGGCACCCAGCCCACTGCTGGCAGCCGCGGCCCTGAGCAAGGGCCCTGGGTTTCTGAGAAGGGATGCTAGGCTGTGTTTCAGTGCTGCCTAAGGAGCAGGACCCTCTCCACATTTCATTTTGCAGAGGTGGTTTCATTAAGGAACACTGTTTGGTGCTGGCATGCTTGGTAGGAAAAGAGTTTTCAGTAAGTGGGATGGTCCCCACCACCCCAGGACCTCCAAACGCACCATTCAGACCCCACCACTGCAAGGAAAAACACATGGAGAGCTCAGCAACTCTGCAGGAGCCACGGAGCCAGCTTGGGAACCCCCTCGAAGCTCCATATGGGATCTGGACTGAAAACCACGCACATGTTCCCATTACGTGCCCCTTGCTGCTTCCTCCTCATCCCGCTGCTGGGTTCAGAGCACCAACGCCACAGCACGCCAGCTGGCAACATCTTCCCAAAGCCTTTTTATTCCACTTTCCTCCAGTTTTTGTCAACGGGAAGCATGTGATGAAGTGGTAAACTGGCATCGGGGGACTTATTTGCACGGGAGGTGCAGCGAGATGAGGGCATGTCGGCATTCGGTTTGAGAAACTCCAGACAGGGCAGCTCCGGGTTCAACACTGAACTTGGCACGCCAACGTTGCTGCAGCAGAGCCACTTCAGTGTGGTCAGCTGCTCTCCTCCCCACAAAGATATCTGGATGCTAAATCATTAAATCGAACCATTATTCAAGGGATTCCTTTTTGAAGCCGAGAGCTAAGAACAGCTTCAGCTTTTTATCAGCTTTAGTGAAACACTACAGCGAGGATTTAAGAGGGGGGCTCTGGATAATGATGCCAGGCATGGAGTCGAAAATTAATCAAGACCAAAGCTGCAGGCACATTGCCAAGGCTGGGAGCTGGAGGGCAGGCGTTGCAGGGCTGGATGCCACCCTCTGCTAGCTCCTGTCCCTCTGCAAAACCACGATCACGGCCGCAGACCCTTCCCCCTCGGCACTGGGAGGCCAGATCTGAAACGCCTGCACCCGAACATGGTGCTCGGGCACCGCAAAGCGTCCTCGGCTTCGTCTCACCGCGCAGAGCTCTGCCGACTCCTGCCAGGATGAGGTTGTTGGAGTAAGGGACCCTCGAAGCCTGTCCACGGCCTCCCCCATCAGCAGCAGGCTGGCCAGAATGGTGTTTTGAAATTCATCTGCATCGGTCAGGTGCTTAGCCACAGCTTTGCATGGGGAGCGAGAAACGACGCATGGAAGGTCCTCTGGTGATTTCCAAAGCGAGCAGAGAACGCTCCGTCTTAGGAGTGTCATCCAGGCAGCGAAGTCCCCACTGCTGCTGCAGACTTCAGCCTCATGGGTGAGGACCCACCTATGCCTAAACCAGATACCGAAGCCCAGGGAACATCTAAGCGAGGAGGTTGCAAAGGATCACCTGGGGACCTGCAGCTCTTCCTACGTCTTGCTGAAGGGTCTTCTTAGACAGCTCTGTTCCTGGGACTGGCAGAGCCAGCGATGCTCAGGCTTTGCGTGGGGCAGCACCTCAGCTTCACACGGCTTCTCCAGCGCAAGATCTTATTGCAAGCTGACCACCAGAAAGGGCAGTTGTAGCGGTGTCCCGCCTCTCCCTGAGGAGCTGAACATCTGAGACCACAACGTGATGTGCTGGGGGTCAGGAGAAGAGGGATGAAGCTCAATTCCTTCAACAAGGAGGCTACAGACCTCCTGCAGCCTTGCCTGCAGGACAGATAACGTGCAACTCTTGCATTTTGGCACCAGGTAAAAACAGCTTTGTGCTCACTAGGGCACGAAGGAGGGGTTTTGGTCGAGGTCACTGGCCCTCCTCACCCCACCCCACGGGCGGTTTTCCAGCTCCACGTTAGTCATCCATCCCCCTTCTAACCCCAACAGCTTTCCTCTGACCCAGCCAGCACACGGATCCCTCTCAGATCATTTTGACCAGCTTGTAGTGAAGCCTCTGGAGGTGATCCTGCCACCCTGCCCGGCAGACTTCTGGTGGGACAGCCCCTTCAGGTCCTCACGTGGCTCCTCAAGACCTGGCTTCATCTCCGCTGGGCTGAATTAGAGACAGGAGCGAGGAGTCCCCGCTGGCCCCGGGACCTCTCACTCCTCCCCAGCTCCCAGCAGGCTGATGCGGAGCTGACACTCACCAGCACTATCAGAGTGAAATAAATAAAACACTCGTATTTCAGCCAGAAACACTGTATTTGATTTCAAAGCCATTCCTTCAAACACACACGTTATTAATCCAAGTAACGAGGAAACAATTTTCCTAAAAACAGTGAGCTGGCGCCCAAGTCAGTCAGTCAAAAAAAAAACAAAAAAAACCCAACCCCCAAACAACGCAGCAGTTCAAGACTAAAGGCAACGGCTGCACAAAACTCACTTCCAAAACAAGGTTCAGCTCCGTGTTTTCACATTTCAGACCGCCTTGCCAGCTAAGCTGGGCTCCAGCCTCCTGACGGGATTTTCCTCTAAGGCAAGAGAAAAGGAATTTTCCCCGGCTATTTTTAGCAGAGCCTTGTTCCTCCTCCTGAAGAGATTCCTACCGCCCGGCTCAGCCCTCCACCCACGGCTTTCATCGCCGGGTGCGAGGCTGAGCTGATGCATCTGGAGCAAGAGGCCGGAGGCAGAGACGCGCGGGAGGCTTGCCTTGACTCAGCTTAGCAGTTTGCAGCGGATCCTCCGAGCAAGCGGCTCCCTCGGCAAGAGGGAGGGGAAGGCATCCAATACAGCCTCCGACTAAACCCTCCTCCTCTAAGAGCAGTACTTCCCAAGCCAGGCTTCAGCCCAGGCTGTTCCATATTGCAGTATGAGCAGCTCAGGATCTCATGAAATAACAGCTCATGGGCTTGATTTAATCTCTTGCTGCCTCCCTTCCCGATTTCAGGAATCCACGTCTGCAGGACTGGACAGAATTTAAGCCCAGCTTAAATATATATATGTATTATATATATAAAAATAAATACATATTTATATAAATATAAACCGAATACTTTGGTTCATGCATTGTCCTCTTCTACTCAGTATTATGAACATCAGCTGCTTGCAAGATAAATGTTTATTTATGCCAAGAAGTGAACCTTTAGATCTAGTACCCTGTTTACAAGCAAGGTGCAGAGGAGTGATCCCCGATTTGCCTGACACGCTTCTATCCAAGGTATCAGAATTTAAGCCCAGCTTAAATTCTAAGCTAAATTTAAGCCCTGTGGACAAGAGATGAGAAACTGATACCTTCTTGCCCAAGTGATCCAGACCCGGCACGTCCTCACTGCCTCTCCCCCTCTGATATATGCTGATATCGAGGGGTCTTAGCGGTGGGAAACAGCTTTCTGCCGGTACCAGCAGCACCTAGAAACAGCCGGCCAGAGGAGGGTCTCCAAGGGGCACAGTGTCAGTACCGGCTACGCCTTTCATCTTCAGCATTTACTGATATTTGTGGGGGAAGAGGGTGGTAAGATCAGCTTATTTGCAGCCTTATCAGCACCAGGAGCACGCTTTGGAGGGAGAGTTAATCTTTTCCACAGTTTCCAGGGGGTCCTGCCGAAATTCAAAGATCAAAAAGGTGCTGGAGTGCAGAAACCAAGAAAAGTGGAGTTTTAACACGAGAAAGCGCTGGAGCTGCCCGGCCACGGGCAAGTCCGTTCATTTCAGCTACGGAACCGTATTCTCCATTCATGGCTGAGAAAGGGAAACAGGAGCTTACCAAGCTCCCCCGGCTCCAGCCGATTCCTCGGGATACGACGTCCTCCCCTTGCCTGGAGGAATACCAATGACACACAGGTGAGCCCAGAGAAGGGAGGTGAGGAGGAGGAGGAGGAGGAGGAAGGAAGCTCGCTTGCCCTGTTCTCCTTCCCCTATTTTCAGCTGCACACACTGCCGTTAACACAGGACACTAGATTACTTCCATCCACACATTAAGCCCTCTTCTACTCAGTATTATGAACATCAGCTGCTTGCAAGATAAATGTTTATTTATGCCAAGAAGTGAACCTTTAGATCTAGTACCCTGTTTACAAGCAAGGTGCAGAGGAGTGATCCCCGATTTGCCTGACACGCTTCTATCCAAGGTATCAGAACTAAAAGATTTTGAACACTCGCCTTCGTTCCGAGTTTAAACGTTTGCTTCACATCCCTAAGCTTTTTTCTGTCCAAAACTAAACTTTCAGGGTCTTCTCCTTAAGGCCAGCTTCTAGAGTCACGCTGAAGTTGAAGCTTCATGCAAACAAACCCCCAAGGAGGCGGCTGCCATACGTCCATCCCCAAAGCACGCAAAGGCTCGGGGTTTTCCAGCATCAGAAGCAGCTCCAGGAGGTCTCTCCCAGCTCCCACCATTTCTGTGCCTCCCTCGGCTGTGCCAGTCCAGCCGGTCACGCAGCCGCACTCTGAACGAGGTCGTGGAAGCAGCCAGGAGTAACGCAGCCATTTTAATTTGTGTATTAAACAGTGCTCAAGGAACTGAGTCCCCCGAGCTCCCAGCTCTGCGCAGGTCACTCCTAGGCAGAGCTGGGTGCATCCCTCCCCAAAGAGCCTCTCCTCCTCCTCCACGTGTTCAGCACCGGCATCGTCCCAGCTCCCACGAGCACCATGCAGGTTTGAGGTCCACATGGGCCCTCCCAGCGAGCTTGGCCAGAGCAGCGCCGTTACTCACGGCCCTTCGTCCACGAAAACGACTCTCGGAGAGATCCGTCAGCATCAGTCGACGCTTCGGTACAACCACCCCGCTGAGACCACGCATGTCGTCCTGCTTCCCAGTGTTCCCAGGACCCCGCCGGCTGCAGGGATGATTTTAAGGACGAGAAGACCACATTCCCCAGCCCAGCTGCCTCTTCGAGCCTCAGAAGCAGAGGCGAAGGCCACCCATGCGGAAGAGATCAATACCCCAGGTCCAGGAGGCGGCTGGCCACCACAGGGAGGTCAGGCAGCAGGGCACAGACACAACCACCAGGCAGCCACAGATAAGGCGGAGTTCTGGCTTACTGGTGTTTTTCATGAGGTCTCTTCCCCGTTGTAGGCCACCCAAGACCCCCGTAAAGCCTATAGCTTTGGTTCCCCAGGCACCGAGGAAAGCATCCAAGAAGTTTTGGGCCTAAAAATACAGAGCGCAGCCTTTTGGCATCTTCCACAGGCAGCCAAGGCAGTAGATTCACCTTACAAGAGTCCGCAGCACGAGCAAACACAAAAGCGGGGAAGAGGGACATCTGACAGCAGATGTCACCACCGTCAAGGAAAGAAGCTTTGAGACTGAGGATCGTAGGACTGAGGTTTTTGGGCAGGACAGTCAAAGTTGTATGGCAGCAAACAGCGCCCACGTCAACACAGAAAGCCTGCAGAGGTCTGTCCCCAGCTACGCTGGCAAAGGACATTCTTGTTACGGCAGCCAGAAGCAGGCAAGCCGTTTATCCCAAAGCTCAGAGCGTTTGACACAAGGCTTTACTCTTGCACAGTCTAGAAAAGCCACACAACTCTTGATCAAGGTAACCAAAAGACCGCTCAGCCTCGATGCGGTGCACAAAACAAAACAGGCGTTTGGTAACACCAGCCACTCCAAGCCCAGAGACCCAGGAGCCAGGGAAGGGAAGGAAGCAGCGGCCATGGGAATGTCTAAGCTCCCCCGTGCCCGACCAAGCCGGAGGCCCGTCCTCCAGCACAGCCACTTTAGTTCCCGTTTTCAGAAGGTTATTCCCATTCTTTGCATACTGAAAGAGGAAAGGTGAAACACCCAGACCTGTAATCACGTAGTTTACGGCTGGCTGCTGAGAGGATCATTTCACAGAGAAATAACTTTTGCATTGACTTGCTGTAGACATGAACTGCCTGACAGGTTTTTGTCTAGACGGTCAGATAAAGGATCCGAGGAGGTTTCTGGCAGTGGGAAATAAGGTCTGGTTTGTTTCAGCATGTTCTCTGGGATGTGTTGCTATGCATTTCCGTCAGTCCAAGGAGCCAAAACCCCTGCATTAAGAATGCATGTTTGCAGCTTATGCACCTTCAAGCCTTTCTTTCCTTCCCAGGACACAGACCGCACGTAGCACTGGGGGCACGGAGGGACCTCCGTCTTCCCTTCCCGTAAAAACAAAGGATGCAACAGTAGCACCAGCTCCTTCGGGAGTCCTTAGAGAAAAGGTGGTTTGCAGCACCCGTGCAGCGAAAGACCTCTCTGCAATCAGACACTGCTAAGGATGCTGCAAGCCAGCCTTTGCCCGGCTGCTCATCCAGGCACAGAGGCTGGTGGATTGATGCTGCCGGCAGCCAGGGAGCCAGCTGCAGGAGAAGATCCCCGAGCTGCTTTTCCACATCAGAGCTGCTCAAGAAAACCCGCAGAGGTGCCCAGCGTACCATCTCCCCGCTTGGCTGCCGTGTCAAGCTGTGCAGCTAAAGGGTGGTGGGTTAATACCTACATATCTTCAGGAGAAGGTATCCGAGGATCGTTATTTTGGGCAGCCCGCTCAAGAACAGATTCTCCGGATCACTGCTCAGGATATGTCCCTTTAGCCCCATTGAGGACGTGGGGAATTCAGTGTCCCTGGAAAGCCTCAGCACACCCCAAACCCAACACCACTCTGAGATAATCACGTACGATTTACAGCACAGAGGAGAATAGAGGAGTCTAGCATGGGGTGACTTGGGTTTGTGTCCACATAGCTCAACGATGACTTCCCAAGCTATTTTAAGACAGCCTAGAACTACCTCCTCCCAAACCCAGTCTCCCCCTGTGCACAAAGATCTCTTAGCCAGTGTTTTCCATGAACGATGCCAGCTGAAGATGCAGTGGCACTGGTTTCCCTGTTGTAACTGAGCACCAGTCCTAGGCGGGCCCCGCGAGGAACATCTCCCGAGGCGACACCCAGCTCCCCGAAAGCAGAGGGCAGAGCCGCTCCCCTCAATCCAGCACTGTTCCAGCTTCAAGGGCAACTCCAGCTTTATTTAAAGTCTTCCAAAAAGCAGCCTGCAGCACGTTGGGACCCACGCGGCCAGGCACTCCCATCAGAGCCGAGGGAGGCAGCTCGTCTACCTTGGATGGAAACAAGCATCGTTGAGACAGGTTGCGTTTTTTTTCCGGCAGTAAACAACAAAAAGCTTTTACCCGTAGGGAGGCACCTCAGCCTTTTTTCATTCATGTCAGAGGCCCAAGATTTCGTGGCATCTTTGAAGAGGACTTGGCAAATCCAGCTTTTACTGGTTAAGTTCTTCCTTGTCCTCTTAATATGTACCAGCTCCTTCTGCATGGCCAGGCTATCCAGAACATCCAGGGAGGCACACCCTGCCAGACTTGACAGTATTTTAAGCCACTACATCACAAGATTAATGAGTTCTCAGACTCTTCTCAAAGAGGCACTGATTTTTAAGAGAGATACGGAATATAGCCACCGCGCTAGCCCAGCCGTCCCGGCGTCTCCTGCAACACCCAGAGCAGGCTTATCTTCAGCTTGGGTGTAGAAGAATCCTCCTTCCCCACCAAACAAAGCTTTTGGCTGACACACCGCACTCATCCCACTTAAGCTCCTGGCTTCACCAGCTCTGCCATCTTCTTTAACAGCAAGATCCACAGAAACACACCTTTCAAACCCATCCCCAACAGCCTAGCACGTTGTCACGCCCGGTGGGGGGCGAGGAAAGGGATTAGACCTTCCCCTTCAGGCAGCACTGAGCTGCCAGACCAGGTCAAGTCATCTGAGGTAACTTCCAATGCTGAAAGCTCAGCACTGCAACCAAGTCCTCTACCTTGCCTCCTGTCTAGCGCTCTGTTCACCCAGGCACACCACGCTTCCCGAGCGACAGACCTACCAACGCAGGCGGGAGCTTAAAAAAAAAAAAAGGGGTCTGCGATGGTAGTAGCATTTCACGGAGGAGCACAAGCCACGTTTGTTGAGCCGTGTTCAGCTCCTGATCTCCACCAGCAGCCACTGCCTGGCACGTCCTACCTGCTGGTGTCCCTCGCCCCCAGACACCTCCTTCCAGTGCTGGGTCTCACCCCCAGTAGCCGCACGTCTCCTTCCCCCAGCCCACCGCTGCTGTACCCGGGTCTTCATCATGCCTCAGCAGAAGACAAGCCTTTGGCTCTCTCCAGGCTGTGTTCAAACCCTCGTTGCCCTAAAGCCCTTCCTGGTTTGTGCGGGCAGCCCTGAGCTATGCAGATACCCTGAAGATGTTACTAATTAATCCCTCGAGCGCAGCGCTAACGAGGCCTGGGCTTTTGGTACCTGCAAGAAAAGGATGTGGAGCCCCGAATTCTCCCACCCAAGAGCAACATGAGTAATCGGCGGCTGGAAAACACTTCTAAGCAAAGGTCGCGGGAAACGTGTTTTGGAAAGTAAACCCCTAGATCTGCTTTAGCAGCGGGGCCCCTTCACCCCCCCCCCCCCACCAGAGAAACATGGTTCAGTAATCACCCTCCCAGTGCAAGAGGGGATGGACTAGATCATCTCCTTCCAGCCTACTGCTGAGGTCCTGAAAGCCCTGCTCCTCCTCCGAAGGGGCAGCGACAGGCATGACCCAACGGTCCCACTCGGGATGGCGGGTCACGAAGGCAGCGTCCCACCACCGCCAGCTCTTCACGTTAGCTCAGCCAGGCTCCAGAGATTTTCCACACTTCCTGCCTCTCAAAAAAAAAAAAAAAAGGCTTCACACCTCAAATTAAACCAGGAAAGGTGGCCATTTCCTCTTTTTAATAAAGAAATTACTTTATTTTACTAACCTAACAAGGTTACAAAACAAAAGCGGGGAAGCCCTGAAGTTCACTTAGCCCGCTGTCCACATCTAGCAGCGGGAAGTGCACTTTCTACGTTGGTTTTTACAGCTTAGTATATTTGCTTTGGTTGAGAAAAGCCTGCTGGGCGAACTTTTACTGCATCAACACTAGAAGGGTTTGGTATTATGCTTCTGGCTAGGCAAACACAAAGAGGTACTTCAGGAGACAGAGAAGCCTATTAAAAGGCTGGTGACCAAGTCTGCGGACATGCACTAGTCAGACAAGACTAAGCAAAGAATTTGAAGGACTTTATGGAAAACACCGCCTTTAATTCTCTCTTCTGAACGGTATCAAAGCCAGTAAAACAGGATAAAGTAGAGCAGAATTTTATGCAAGTCAAACTAAGTTTGCAAAGACATTTCAAGACGCCTCTAATCTCTCTTCTGAAGATCTGGGCTTACCAGATATTCCCTACATCCTCGCCTGGCTGGGCTCCCGTGCAGTCCCCACGTGGGTTTAGCCATCCAGTGAGCAGAGACATGGAAAGCGCCACTGGCGCAAACCCCCTGAGCTGTTTGAAAACGAACGAGAGAGGAGACACACTGCAAGACAACAGGTCTCAGGGACATGATCATACATTTTTGGGGGGGTAGGTGGCAAGGCAAGGGGGCATTGCCCCAATCCACCCTCTTCTGGGGTTCACCCTGCTCTGATACAGCAGCATAGCTGCACATATAACAGCCAGAGCCAGGTTAGGAAGCAAAGCAAGTCAGTGCAGACCAAAACTCGGAGGTTTTTATGCTACAAGAAAGCTTGACAGACTCTGTAAGGACCCATGCAGGCTGGCGGATGGGAAGCAGGGAGGTGGAGGCGAGAAGCCAGGGCAAGAGCCTTTGCCTGGCTCAGCCGCAGCCAGAGCAGACCCGAAAACTCTCTGCGGCTGCATCCGCTGCTGCTCCCCTCCGGAGGAGCAGGAGCAGTC
Organism: Spheniscus humboldti; assembly: GCA_027474245.1. NCBI lineage: Eukaryota > Metazoa > Chordata > Aves > Sphenisciformes > Spheniscidae > Spheniscus > Spheniscus humboldti. The sequence goes on from CM049888.1 coordinate 178,796,248, forward strand.
GGCTGTCTCTAGCCGAGGTGAGGCGATACCTGAAGGATGCTGATGGTTCAGGCAGGACAAGGCTTCCTGACCTCGGGCACACATGTAAGACAGCAAGCTCCCGAGCTGGCCACAGGCAGAGTCCAGAGCCTACAGCTTCACCACCGCTCAGTCTGGCTCCTAACGTTTCCTCTGTTAGGAGCCAACCACTTGAGAATATTTATTTACTTAGAATTTTGCCAAGACTTTGAGAAACCAGTGATTTAGGAATCCTTTTACCATTGGTATTCCTGCCCAGAGGAATTCAATTGCAGAGGGGGAAGTACGAGCCCTCATTACACACAGCCCACAGGCGGGTCAGCCGGGCTCTGACCTTTGTGCTCTGCATACTCTGGCTTCGGCAGTCAGCTTGGCAGTTTCATCGGTTTCCATAAATCCTTTCACCGCTTTCCTGCCAAAGTTCATTTATTTCAGATTTCTTTTTTTTTATTATTATTTACAGTGCTCTCTTCCCTGTAAATACACAGGCTGACCCCCCTGAGACAGCAGCTGCCTCCAGCCCACTACAGGTCAGATCCAGACCTCCCGTTTTGCCCAGTTCAGCCACCCAGAACTGAGAGCCACGTTAAGGAAATCACACGAGCTCCCCTCACGCTACAGAGCATAGTTAATCCCATTTATTTCATCCCCTAGTTCTGCTTTTACCTGTCCTTAAGGCACTGTAAGACAGTCAGGGACACCAGGGTGGCCAGTGCCTCTGCGGTGATTTTACAGCAGCTCATCTTCCCTTGGAAACACCAAGGTGAGTTTTGGTTATCCCACCTTGCCTCTGGGGAAATCTTAGTGTCTTAAAAGCAAGGCATCAAAATAAAGATTAAGGCAGGAAGCAGCTGTAGTTCGAGACTGAGAACTTAAAACAGGTTAAAAATCCATGTCAGGCTCCCCACACTGCCTGTGAAGTCCCTCGCCGGTGTCTGGGCTGGTCCCATCAGCACCGAGCCTCCCAATTCCTGGAGAGGAGGAAAGGGCAGCCCCGTGCTGTACGCTTCAGCCTGGAGAAATGAGCTGTTTATAAAGCAAAGTGCAGAGCGTCTGGCTCCCGTCCTTTCATCTCCCATCAGAAGTGGGTACACAAGCTCTGCGAGCAGACTGACCAAGTGCCCTCAAGCTCCTTCTTCATCCAGCGTCTCCCGATTTAAATCCCATTTCTGGCTCACCCTGTTGAGCAGTTCCAAAGCTCTGCCAGACTCGCAGAGGGGATTTGCCAAGCTGCACGGACCATGCCCGCAGCACATTTTGCGATGCTGTTGGCCTGTCATCGCCTCTCTAACAGCTGCCAGTGCCAAGCTGCTCACCGAGATCTACCTCCCTGGGCAGAAACTTGCGCTTCTCGGCTGGAGGTACCGCTCTGGACACAGGTACACCACAGCACGGAGACATGCAATAACCAGGTAACGTTCTCGGATTTGGAGGCGAGGATCATGAGGCTTCTTTGGAAGGAACAGAAATGGAACAAAGTCACCCAAAACCTAATGATCAGAGCTATGGAACACCCCTCCTATGAGGACAGCTGGGGTTGTTCAGCCTGGAGAAGAGAAGGCTCCGGGGAGACCTTCTTGCAGCCTGTCAGTACTTCAAGGGGGCTTAGAAAAAAGATGGCGGCAAACTTTTTAGCAGGGCCTGTTGCGACAGGACAAGGGGGAATGGCTGTAAACTAAAAGAGGAGAGATTCAGACTAGATATAAAGAAGAAATTGTTTACACTGAGGGTGGTGGGACACTGGCCCAGGTTGCCCAGAGAGGTGGTGGATGCCCCATCCCTGGAAACATTCCAGGTCAGGTTGGACGGGGCTCTGAGCAACCTGATCTAGTGGAAGATGTCCCTGCCCAGGGCAGGGGGGTTGGACTAGATGGCCTTTAGAGGTCCCTTCCCACCCAAACCATTCTAGGATTCTAACAGTGGGAGACTTACAAACTCAAATGGATGCAGAGTTAGTTTCAAACGCGTTAACCCACTCATCTTTGCCAGGTGTATTGGCTGGGGAGAAGGTTGCTCCTGTTCCGCTCTCTACCTACGGACCCTCAGCAATATCTTGGTCACGCAGAGCTCTCAGGATACTTACTGCTACATGAGAGCACCTTGTTCCCACCCTAACTTTGGCTAGAAAATACCCACATGGGTCAGGTTGGACAACTACTACAGGTGCCTGTAAGGGCACAAGCCAGAGATGATTAACAATCAGAGAAGCCATCAGCAGCGACCAGCAGCACTGGAACACAAGACCTCAGGCAGGTGCCAATGCAGCCAGGCACCGCGAACCGTAGCTGCCATCGCAGCGGTGGTACCCAAACCTAAAATGGGCAAATAAAAACTTCTCAGGTATCGGCCAGCCGTGGCTTTGCTGCTAGGAAACTCCAGCTGAAACCTGGCTCTTGAGACTGCTCCCCAGGCAGCAGCGCACCTTCCTACGAAGCAGCATTTGCTGCTGTATTTTTAGCACCTTCTGCGGGCTGAGCGTAAATGAGACCTGAAGACCTTTGCTGAACGCGAGGCTTGAGGTTTCTGAAGTTTCACAGCGATGCTGACCCGTCTGCGTCACCTACGAGTATGTTCTGATTACCTACAAGGATTTAGCGGCATACAACTGTTGTTCCCTACGGTAGCCAAGATAAAGCACCCAGCTAGCCCTGGGGCACAGAGCCGATTGAGTACTGGGATAAGTGCAACCTCGTACCTCGTTTTCCCCGTTTGGTCAGTATGAGGTGAGCGCTTTTCTGTGGTCACCGAGAGCATCGAGGCCTGCGGCCGCCTCTCCTTACACCCCCCACAGCGCAGCTCTGGAGCCACGTTAAACTCTGTGGTTCTGCAGAGCACACTCTCCCCCGATTGACTTTTTTTGCTGCGACTAAATCCTAGGGCAAAAGGATCAAGAGGCACTGGAGGCTGATATGGCTTTGGAAAAACTAAAATAAATGGAGATTAAGTCTGTGCGAGACTGAAACGCTGTCCTGGGAGCAGGATGCCACAGGCTGGGGAAAGGATTAGGGCTCTGCAGAAGAGCCACCACTGAGGAGGAGTTACCGCTTTAAGGCTTGTGATCCTGGTGGTCCCACAGCAAACCTGGGGGCTTCCTGGTCATATCCCTGGAGAACCGGGCTCTGCAGCCTGCCACGGGTCCCGTGGAGGTGAGCCGCAGACTGAAACATGTCCCACAGGGCAGAGCTTCGCATCTGCCGGCCCAGCCAGCCTGCCGAGTCCCCATGCATTGAGGCAGCGTGCTGGAAATATGGAAACTGCTCAAGTTCAAGGGGGTCTCTGGGCTAAACAGACACCATCTCGTCCCAGAGCGCTAGCCCTGCGTGGCTTCAGGCTTTCACCAGCACAGAAACAGGCTGCACCTCCGAAACAAAAAACTTTCTCTGCTTTCTGGATGTTACACACACAAAAGAGACAGAGGCTTAAACCCAGAGCATTCAGTGTTGCTCTTCAAAACACAACTAATGGGGGCTGCAGGGTCAGACATACCTCATGCTTTTATCTGGGGCTGGAACCAGACTCGTGTTGGGTCAGGGCTTCCGTCATGGAAAGTTTTACAGAATGCAATTTACACTTTTGAAAGCTGATATCATTACTTCAGCCAGCGTCTTGTGCGAGCGATGCAGTTTTAGGAAGCTTTAGCTTTGTCTGCCATTCTCTAACCAAACAGCAAAGCAAGTATTTACCCAATTACATGGTAGAGTTATTTTGTACCGAGCAAAACCCACAACAGCAAAAACTATTTCGACACAGGCATGCGAGCCCAGGAAAAGTCTGTGTTACATTAAGCGCTGCTGCAGGATCTGTCCTTTCCCATGCTGGCCTCAGCAGCGAAGCAGCAGTTTGGTGTACAGTGAAGGTTGCCAGAGGCCGAAGTTCCAGAGCAGGACCATTAGCTTCCATGGTTGTGAAGCCTTCACCCCGAATAAGTGACCCCTCTCATCCCCTAGCCCCAGGCCACAGCCATCGCTTGCCCTGGATGAGCTCCCCAAAGAGACGATCCCCCAGCAACGCCCCTTGCCACCAGCCTGACTCCCTCATGCTGCTCCATCCTCAAAACCCGTAGGAGCCACAACCGGGACATGCGCGGAGGTGGAAGGCAGCAGGGGTAGAGACACCCAGATGGCAAGAAGCAGCAGCAGCCAGGATGCTCTCCCTCTGCTTCTCATGACCACTCAGGAGAAGACAACATGTTTAAGCTGCACGCGAGCATCGACCGGAGATTTCAGAAGAGCCCTCTCCCCGGCCTCGGAGGAGATGCCTCACTACCACAGAGGTGCTCTATTTGGGCAAGTATTTCTGCACATCCCTGTGGGTGAGAGCAAATACAAACCAAACACACCCCCAGTAGCTGCTGGGAGCCAGAACAGCCAGCGCAGGGCATGCGATTACACAGGTCGTGGCCAGCTGGAAGGTGTTTCCTATAGCTGGAAGGCAGGATACCGCTGCGACTCTGAAGCAGCGCTTTGTCCTCCCCAGCGCCTCCCGTCTCTGGGAACTCGCCTCCAGTCACAGCTGCTGTTCGTGTCCTGGTGGCAGCCGGCACCAGGGAGGACGCAAGGATACACAGGAAAAGGGAGGAGGGAGCTGGGAGCTCCCGCCAAGGCACACCCGGTCAGGATCAGAAAGTCTGTCTTTGTGGTGGGGTGGACATCAGGCCCCAGGAACCTGCACCGGTCAGCACCGGTCATCTGGAAAAGGGACACCAGCGAGGCGGCAACGTTTACTAAAAACATCAGTTACACAAGGGTAGAAACGAGGACAAGAACTGAACATTTCAGGTTTGTCTGGGGCCAAGCAGCAGGGCAGAGGCAGAGCCTGGGCAGTATCCGGAGCAAGGCAGACAGCACGCTCCCCACCCCACGTACCCGGCAGACTCTCGCCTGCTCCCACCCAGGAAGACACCACGTTTCCTGGAATCACCACCCCGATGCCAAGCTGTGATCCGCCCACCTCACGGGGACGGGGGAAGACTGGGAAAGCCGGGAAGGTGCTCAGGACGGGGTGACCACGGGCCCAGAGGAGCTGTGTAACTCAGACCAAGCCTTCTTCAGCCCAGACAAGCAGCAACACCGAGGAGATGCCGTGTGCAGACGCCTGCAAGTCAGCATGGTAGATGTATTTATAATGCTGACAGAGAGGACCTGCTCTCTGCCTCTCCCAGTTCAAGGTGGGCAAAGCAACGTTATCCTGAGCGGGGTCAGCCCAAGGACGAAGGAGCCATGCTGCTGCCTAACAGCACGCCATGGAGAACCCGCTGTGGGACAGGGTGGGAGCCTGGTCTGCAGAGCAGCTCGTGAACCTCAAAGGTCAGCTACAGACACGGCACCGGCTCAGCACGTCCCCGATCCGAGGGGGAAGCAAAATGGGAATGTATCCCTGTTCCCAGCCACCGTGCCAGCGCCTGCTGACGGCCCTTACTGGTTTTAGGGACAGCCTCCCTTGTCTCGAGGCAGACCACGGCCCTGACGGCAGACCCTCTTATCTAGTGGCTGCCTGCCAGAGGAAAGGGCTGTCCCGCTCCCACCACAGCACACGCCAGGCACTGCAGGAAACCGGGCGGGCAGAAGACGAGCCCTGGAGCCGGTGCCAAGGACCGGGCAGGAGCTGGCGTGGAGGGAAGCGGGGCTGCCCCTCCCAGCAGCCTCATTGCCCTCAGCCACAAAAATGCCAGACGCCCTGTGTTCAACCGAGTCAAGCGCCGGGTCTCAAGTGGCCTCTCAAGCTTGACACCGGGTCCCCAGTGTCCCTATTTTGGGGACGTGCATTGTGTTTGAGACATGCCTGTGTTTCCTCCCCAGCCCTCCGAGGCCCAGAGCAGCAGTACATCACTGCGGCCACACAACTATTGAACACGCAGGACGATCCCACCTACCACAAGGTCATCCAGATACGAGCGGCACGGTAAGGACAGCCCTGCCGTGAAGCCCTCCCTGCTCCTCAGGGTAAGCTCCTCCTGAGCAAGTGCGAGGCGTGCTCCAAACCCACCTACACCCGCAGCTCCGTGCCCATCTACATCCGCTTTTGGCCCTCCAGCCAGGAGGTGTAGAGCTAAGACCAGGAGAGAGGCTGCTGGAGATGTCCCATGCCACAGTTGCCACCACCTCCAGCAGCTGAGACCCCAGAGCTGGAAGAGGTCACCCACCACACAAGGAGAGCACCCCAACAGCATCCCAGACCTCTGGGAGAGGTGGGAGCAAAGCTGCACACTGCAGGGCAACACCAACACGTTTTTCCAGAGTCCTCCAGTCCGTCCTGACACAACAGGTCCTCACTCTGCCCCAGACAAGGTAGAGGGTCTCCAAGTAGGGCACGGATGAGACTAAAACACACCCTACAAGGAGACACACTCGCACTGAATTTCAGCTGGGCGAGTCTCAACTTTCGCAGGCTTTGCTCGAGAAGCACAATTAAGCTTAATTTCTGAAGTAACTGTTTTAAAATTGCTCCTTGCTGCAAGTTGGACAAGTGCAGTTGTGTGGCACCACAAGGTCCACCAGGACCGTCCAAACCTTCGTGCCAAGTGGCCAAGGTTTAGCAGCACCAAGAGGAAGACACCACCACCCAGAGCGGGGCACAAGACATGCCCTGTTTGAGGCCAGCGCGCCAAGAGCCCCATCTCTCCTGCCCCTTTCCTCCCCAGCCAGCTTTTACCCCACATTTTCCCCCCTCTGGACTTCAAGCCTAAACCCAAGATGATCCCACCTCCATTCAGCCTCTGCTCCTCATATTCCAGAAGATTTTTGGCTTCCTCCAGGAGGCAGGAGGAAGCACTGAGAAGAGAAGAGCAACTCCCTGCTCGTAACTGGGCCGAGGCCAAAAGCAGCCAAGAACAGCAAGGACAGGATTGTCCCGCTGAGCCCCGCAGCAAGCCAAGCACTAAGTTCAAAGGAGAGCAGCTGCTAAAACCCAGTCTAGGGGGTCAGCCGGCCTCCCCACGAAGACTTAGATCATGAGACGGCTCTCAAAACGAAAAGCCCATTTCCCAACCCGGAGATCATCCCTTCAGAGGGAACGGGGACGCCAAATTTACTCCTTATTGAGCCCCTGAACATGGGCAGATATTTTAAGTGCGATTAGGGAAATGCCGAGTTCCACTTGGGAGTTTTCCCAAGCGCCGTCTGAAACAGCACCGGGGTTTGTAACTGAGACCGTTAAGGTTTAACAGGATAAGCAATGGAAACCCAGAGAGTATCAGAGAGCCGTATCGCGGTTCTTTGGTTGTCCTCACCAGCACAAGCTCCAACTAGGCTCGCACAAAGCAGTGCAGCAGAGAGATCAAATATTAGCCACTTCAGACGAGTTTGTTGTCTGGAAACGTCAACTAAGGTACACGGTGAATAACGTTCTAGCTACAGAGGAAGACCAGAGACTGCTCTCTGAGAAGGAGAGCCAAGGACAGCCTCGTAAGTGCTGTTCTGGCTGAGCTCGCCCAGCTTCGCAGCAGCCGAAGCACCCAGGCATTTGAATTAAAGGACAGAGCAGGAAGGGCAGCGCCTCGACCAGCAATTCACAACCCATCTGCGTCTGCTTCAGGAGCCTGATGCGTCTTGAGGCTTGGTAAGAGGGGAGAGGGGGTCTCAAGAGGATCTCACAGCTGGACCCCAGCCATATTTTAAACCACATCATTTTAAACAGCACAAACACTTCAAGCTAGATCTGTCGGTGAGGGGAGCTCAGAAGCCGGGCTCCTGTTTTAAGAACAGCAGGTACCCCCACCACCACCACCAGTGCCACGCTGGAAGAGGCGGCGGTTTGCAGCATGCCGAGCTGTCCCCCAGTGCCCAGACGGCAGTGCCGGCACGCCAAACCGCACTGCCCGTCGATGCCACAGCAAGGGAGAAGGGGCAGCTGGCCTTACCCCTGCCAAGCCCTACCAGCAATCGAAGCCCAGCCCTCCGATTTCCTCCCCCTCCACCGGTACCCCACCGTCAGGGCAGTGCACCGACCCTGCTCATTCACGAGCACGGCAGACGCCTGGGCAGCTTCTGCTGCGCATTTCCACCGCGAGACACATCTGCTGATGAGCAGCGGCGTGAGCCCGGGGACAAGGGACACGCCAGGAGCAGAGAAGGCAGCAGCACGCACCGCGCCTCCTGGGACTGCGGACTCCGCAGTTACTCTGGAAGGTGGTTTTCAGCTCGGACTCCTGCACAGGCACGGAGATCAGAGAAAGGAGGTAAATAGCCCTTGTTGTACCCTCGGCGCAGCCTTCCGCAGCACGGCTTCGGAGCACGGCGTGAAGTGACCAGACGCCACACCAGACGGTGGCAGCTGGAGCTTTATCACAAGGAGTCACAGCCCGCCTGACAAATTTACTCATCCCGAAAGGGCTGGGGATTGGGTCGCGGCTGCTGCATCAGGTCTCGGAACAGAAGAGAGCAACGGGCGACAGGCAGCCTACAGGAATGCTCTTCCCACAGCTTGCTTTAGCTGGAGGTACAGACCTAGGCTCCATACGCAAAGCGGTGTAGGGTCTGAGTAGATGCGGGTGCTTTCATTAGCCTAAAAACCTCCCAGCAAGCTAAAAATACAGATAGTGCGTTCACTCAAGCAGCCTAAATAAGTGAAGTCGTGGAAGAACCATTCCTGCAGCAACAGAGTCTCAGACAGGAACGCGGGCGAGGGGCTTGTCAAAGCCCGGTGGTTATTGCAGCATGAACAAGCTGGATATTTGGGACAGCAACGGAAGCTCAAGCGACTTGTCCTGCAAGCAGGAACTCCCGCAAAGCTGTGACTTCCAGCTCAACCCCTCAATATTTTTTTTATATTAGGGCTGGGGGCTCGCCCTGCACCCAGCTTCAAGAAGAACCAGCTCTATTTCAGCTATTTAATAACCACCTCGCTTCCCCCCCCCCCCCCCCCCCCCCCCCGAAGCTTCTCAGCTTTCCGTTCCCTCCCACAAACACCAGCGCAGAACACGACCCTGCTGCCCAAGTCCTCTGGCGCGCAGCGAAGCACACTTCGGAGTTACAAGCTCAGTTTTGGCAGACATTTCCCAATGATCTGCACGAGAAGGAATTGCTGGACTGGCCAATATCCTCAATATTAACCGGCATTTAAAGCCACAAAGAATTCAGTGCCACAGATCGGGATCAGCTTTACGAGGAAGATCTGGCAGCTGCCGAAGCAGCTGTTGTAAGAGGCCTCAGACTTCAGGCAGAAGCAGCTCAATTCACCCCTGGGAAGAGGCGAAGCGAGCTGACGTCAGGGATCTAGGGCATATCCGAGCTGGAAAAGTCAGGAATTTTATGCTAACATCTGATGCCACCCGCAGAGAATTACTTCGGGAAAACCATGCAAGCACCTGCAGCAGCCTGGCAGCCATCCTACAGATTTGAGATGTTGCAAGAGCCTCTGTGACAAGAGACCAGCAGGAAAATCCTCTCTACAGGCAAATAATAGCCAGGGTAGCCAAGAAATCTGCCTCCGTCCCCCCTCCACCCCTTCTCTTTCCAGAAAGGAGCGTGCCAGGAACATTCATCCTCGCCCGAGGCTCCCAGGCGTGAGACCAACTGCTCCCCAGCTCCGGGCAGGTTCCCACGGCCCAGCTGACTGCACCGGCAAGCGCCGAGGAAGCCACACGGCCCCGCGGCACAACCGGAGGCAACGCGCTCCGAATCGATCCATCCTTCCTCACAATAATAGCAAGAAACGGGTGTTTTATCCCAAACCTGTTTAAGAGACAGCTCTCGCGACCACAGCCAAAAGCGGGCTGGATGTGCTCCGTCCCGCCGCTGCCGCATTCCGGTTGGGATAACCTCGCTGGCGTGAGCCACCAAAAGCGAGAGCCGGGGAACACAAGTTCCTGGCAGGATTTCCAGGGCTCCAGTTGAACAAGTCTATGCTTTGTCTAAAGCTGGCGTTAGCCCCAAAGCAGGGCTGGGATTTTCTCCCTAGTCCTGACCAAACCTGCCCTAATACCCCTTCGGAGCAGCGCTAAAACAACTCAGTCGCCCTGTTTCAGCCCGTAACGCTGCCGGCTGAGGGCCAAGCACCTGCCTTCTGGAATGATCCACAGTGTGTAAAAAAAAAAAAAGGGGGAAGAAGAGTTTTTCCCTGCAGCTGGGAACCTCTGCGGCACGGCAGATGAATACGCCCGTCTCCGTAGGTGAATTAACCATGTTTGATAGTGGTCCAAGCTCAAAAAAGCCACAGGCATCTGCTCCGAGGGTTAATTAACTACAGCTATGACGGGAAACTTGCACCAAGGAAACTCCATAAGCCCGTGCCTTGGCCCAGGAGATGCCACCCCTGTTTCCCAGCTGCAGCCCCACTCCTGCGGGTCCCGGCGAGCTCCTCATCCATTGGGATCACCTACAACGCAGCAGGGAAGCGGAATGGGGGTGGGTGGGACCAGAGCAGCCAGTTCTGGGGTCACCAGTACACGAGAGATTGGGAACATGCAGGAGCAGGCCCAGGGAAAGGGCTGTGAGGAGGGTTTGAGGATCAGAGTATCTATCGCATGAGGAGAGGCTGGGAGAGGTGGGATCGTCCAGCCCAGAGGAGGTTGGGAGATATCACATCAACGTGTATGAGGACCTGGTGGGGGAGGAAAGAAGAATCCAGGCTCTTCCCGGTGACAGGACATGAGGGAAGGGGCACAAACCCCATTCAAGCATCAGAAAAAACACCCCAACAACTTTCTTTAGCGTGAGGGCGAACACAGAACAGGTTGCCCGGAGAGATTGCGGAGTCTTCATCCTCGGCGATACTCAAAACCCAACAGGACAGAGTCTGCTCCCTGCAGAAGGCTGGATTAGGCCATCTGCAGAGGTCCCTGCCACCCTCAACCGTCCCGAGGACCCACGACGGCAGGAGGTGGCTGCTGCTTCTCGCACTAAACGCCCCTGGACAGCGGCACAAAGGTCCCAAATTATGCCGGCCGGTACGACAGCGCGCTTTCTCCCCGGCCACAGAAGTAAACGGCATTTCTGGAAAGTAACATTTTCCAAGGCAACTCCACCCCCCCCCCCGATTTCTCCCAAACAGCAGAAAGATATTTCTCAGCAGAGACAAGCGCTGATTCCACTTCTACAACGTCTGACATCTCATCTATGTATTTTAGTTGAGCACCACTTCCAGCCCTGCAGTCACCGCCTCCCGCGAAGAACAGGCATCCACTCGCATCTAAAGTTACTCTACAACGACCCGCAGCCCCAGGAGCGAGCATCTGGAGTTGCTTCTTCCTGAAAGCAGGAACATGACGTATCCAGATGAATAATTGCTCTTCCCACCTGTGCTGCCGACCCTGCCACACCACACACGGGTCACCGGACATCGCGAGGGGACGTCGGTGGTTTTACTTTCCGAATCTGACTCTGTGGGAAGCCCGTCCGGTAACTCCAGAAAGAAAACAGTCAGTATTTCTAATCCTGCGAGTGTTCTGATCACTTCAAACCGGTTTCAGCAGGAGACTCTGCTGCCACCTTCCGAGATCGCCGTTACTGCAGGTGCCCCCAAAACGACTAAAAATAGCTTGTTTCCCCCCAGTTATGTCATCAAACCAAGGGAAGGGTTTCTTTTGAAAAAAACCAAAAAAAAGTGGTGGAGTCACCATCCCTGGAAGTATTTAAAAGACGTGTAGATGAGGCACTGAGGGACATGGTTTAGTGGGCATGGGGGTGTGGGGTCGACGGTTGGACTCGATGATCTTAGAGGTCTTTTCCAACCTTAATGATTCTATGGAAGAGCCGTCCCTGCCCGCCCCCCGACCAGGGAGCGCTGCTCTCACAAGCATCCCAGCCTCAGCCTTCAGCTCGAGCCTCGCCTCCCCCACGCAACATAAAAATAGGTTTAAACAAGGGAAACTAGAGCAGCCCGTTTGCAGTCGACGCAGACAGAGCTTGCCGACCTCTGAGGCGCTTAGCGCGCAGTAGTCCTGACTATAGTAACGACTCAATATGTAAATATATAAAGCAGGTGCACATAGCATTCCCAGTTTAGCACGACAATCAGCAGGCAAGACAACCCAGCGCAGTTACAGAACACATTTTAAGACACGTCATTAACTGCTCGTCTCGTTCGCAGCTTGGGGAGAGGAGCAGAAGGGTAAATCAGCCCCCGATCGGTGTCAGGACACCGGCAGAGCAGCGGGAGCGGACCCGTAGCACGGCTGAGCACTGGGGCTGCCTGGAAGGCAGCGAGGCCGCGGCAGCGCTCCCCCCAAGCCCTACGCTCACCCAGAGAAAGAGTTTTTTAGCGGGGAAAGAGAAACCCCAGCCCCCGGAGCGGAGCAGGCACGCCGACGGGGGGGGGGGAGGTACTCGGCTCGGACAGGGCCAAGCCTGAAGCCACCGCAGGGAGGAGGCAAGGCTTGAGAAACCGAGAGGGGCTCCAGCCAGGCCTGGGAGGGCTTCAGGACCGCAGGCCGTGGGCCACGGAGGGCCCGGCCAGCCACAGCCCACGGGACAGGGCAGCCCCCAAGCCCGGGGGCGAGGGAGGGCCCCTCTCCCGGGGGCACAGCGGGGCCCGGCGGCGGCCCCTCCGCCCCAGGGCGGCCCCACAGCGGCGAGGAGCCCCGGGGAGGGCCAGGGCGCGACCCGCTCTCACCTTCTTGCCTTTCTTGCCCTCCTCCTCCATGTCTCCGGCGGCGGCGGCCCCGGCCCCCCCCGGGGCATCCCCGCAGCGGCCGTGCGCGCCCGGCCTCGGTGCGCGGCGGGGCCCAGCAGCCCGGCCTCACTGCCCGGCGGCGGCCATAGCCCGCCCGGTTCCCGCTCCCGGCCGCGGCCCGCCCGGAGCCGCCTCAGCGCCACCAACAACTTTTCAATCCTGCCGCCATCTTGGGCGGCGGCTTCCCGGCGTGCACCGCGCCCCGCCCTCCGCCCGGAGGACTGACGTCAGTCCTCCCCGGCCGCGCGGGAGGCGAGCCGCACTGCGCATGCGCCGAACCCTCCGCCCGGACCGGCGGGCCCCGGCCCCCCTCGCTAGCCCCGCCCTCCGCTGGAACGACGGGCGCGGCGGGCGCCGCGCCCCCGCCCATCTACCTGGCCCCGCCCACTCTGCGGGCCGGCTCCGCCCCCGCACGCGGCGTCCCCGCTCACCGGCCCCACCCGCCTGTGGGCGTGGCCCCGCCCACCGCCCGCTGGCCTCGCCCCTCAGCGTGGCCCCGCTCACCGCGGCGGCCCGCGGGGCCGTCGGGGGCGGCCGAGCCCTCGGCCGGGTCCTGGCCGGGGCGGGCGGCGCCGTTCCCGGCCTCGTCCCGCGGCGGCGGGGAGCCGGACCCGGCCGCTGGGCCCGGGCCCGGGCCCGGGCCGCGGCGGCGCCGCCGCCGCTCTCGCGCATGCGCTGACCCCTCCGGTGCCCACCCCCCCGCCAGGTGGCGCTGCCCCGTGGCGTCCCGCGCTGACGTCACGCGCCGGCGCGGACGCCGCCCTCAGCCACGGCGGCGGCAGCGGCAGGTAGGGAGGGCGGCGCGGCCCGGCCCGGCCCCATCCGCCGCCATCCGCGGCCGGGGCCGCTTCCACGGACTCGGGGGAGGAGCGGGGGCTCCCCGGGGACAGCGCGGGGCGAGGGGCTTCACCCCCCTCGGGCCCCGCCGCCGTGAGGAGCTGGGGCTGGGCGCGGTGCATGCTGGGAAGGGTAGTCCTCCACGGGCCGCATGGGGCCTTCACCGGCGGGTCACCGCTCCCGGTTTGGGGGGGTTGTTCACCGCTCCCGGCCTTGGGGGGGAGCCGAGCCGGGGAGGGGGCTCACCGGGCCGGGGGGGGGGGGGGAAGGGCTGGGTGTCCCCGGGGGGAGCGGGGCTCACCGGGCCGGGGGGAGTAGGCCTCACCGGGGCGGGCGGGGGGGGGGAAGACACCGGGTGGGTGGGTGTCCCCGGGGGCCCGACCGTTCCCGGTTCCCCCCCCCCCCTCCCCCCCCCCGCAAGCCTTCCAGCGTGGGGGGGCCTGGCGGTGGCCCCCACCATTCCTGCAGCGCTTGCCAGAGCAACCCCCCCAGCTCGGGACGGTTTGAGGCCTCCCCCCGCCTCTCTCCGGGGGGGGGTTATAGACATCCCGGACACCCCCGGAGTCTGAGGGGAGACCGGGAGCCTGAGGGGGGGGGTGGTGTCATAATTAACCTAATCCCGGGTAATTAACTCTCGCCAAACGCCTCAAAACGTGGTTTGTTTGTTCCCCCCCCCCCTTTTTTTTTTCCCTCCGATTTTAGGTGTGAAGCTGCCGGGGGGGGGGACGGACACGCCCGTTTTTCGTGGAGGAGAAGCTCGCCGCGCTGCCTCGGCCGCCGGGGCGAAGGAGGTATTTTGGGGTTTGGGGTTTTTTTTTGGGGGGGGGGGTGTCACCGGGCCGTTTATTTGTGGTTTCGCCGCGATAACTTCCATTCCCGCGGCGAGGGGGCCGGCGGCGGAGTCACCGGGGACCACCGGGTGGTCCCCGGTGACTCCGCCGCCGGCCCTCTCGCCGCGCCGTCGCCCGCCTCGTTAGCGCCGTAATCCTCGTTGCCCTAACGATCCCCCCCCATTTTTTTCCAGCTGGACGCCGGCGTGGGGGGGTCCCCTTCTCCGACCATCCTCACCTCGGCTTCTCCTCCCCGGAGCTCCCGGTTTTACCGACTGGGGATACCGGGATGAGAACGGGTGACGCCGGCGTCTTAATAAAATAACCGATTTTCCCCCCCACGCACACACCCCGCCCCTGGGTTTTTGGCGCGGTGCGGTGACGGGTTTGGGGGACGCCGCGATGCTCCCGTGGGGCTCGCCGGTCGTCGTCCCCCCCCACCGGCGACCGTCACCGCGGCCTCCCGGCCTCCCCGCCGGATGCGGCCGGGCACCGGAGCGACGCCGGAGGGAAGCGGCGCCCCGTAACCGCAACCGGGGGGGTGGGGGGGGTGCGGTGGCTTGAGGTGACGTGGCCCCACGGCGTCTGCCCCACGCGGCCCTCGCCCCCTCTTCCCCTGCACCCCACCGAAGCTGGGGGGTGTGGGGGGGGTGTGGGGTGCGTCCCCCACCCTTCACCGTAGGGGCCGGCACGGTGATGCTCAAGGTCAGCCCTTGGGGTGTGGGCCCAAGTCCCTGCCCCCCACGAATTCGGGTGTCCCCAGCCCCGCGGCTGCCCCTCGGCCACCCACCCCGCCGTCACCCATGGGAGGTGGCGATGGCACCGGGTCCTCCCCGTCCCCCCGCGCGCCTGCGCGGGCGGCCTCGGCGGTCGTTGGCGGTGCAGGAAGCCGGCGCGGCTCAGGGGGGAAGTGGGTGCGCGGCGGGCGCGGCATGGCGGAGCTGGAGGGTCCCGAATTTGGCAAGGCCGACTTCGTCCTCCTGGACGAGGTGACCATGGAGCAGTTCCTGGAGAACCTGCGCCTGCGGTACGGGGGGACGGGGGGACGCGGGCCGTGGGGGTGGGCGAGCGAGGCCGGGGGCACCCCGAGGCGCCGCCCCGGCACCCCCGGGGCTGAGCTGGGCGTTGGCGGTTCCCAGCGCAGGCGATGCGCCGCCAGACCCCACGGCGTCGCCCCTCGCGGCACCCGGGACGTGGGCCCTGACGTCGCGGTGATGGGGGCCACGGGGGACCCCGAGTCCCGCGGGCGCTGCGGAAGCACCCGGCGCCGAACCCCGGCTCCGCAGGAAGCATCTGGGCGGTGTCCCCCGCTCCCCGGGGGGGGGGGGGGGGGGGGAACTGAGGCACGTCCGTCCTCTGCCCCAGAGCAGGTCGGGGGGCTGGTGTGTGACTGGGGGGGGGGTGCACACCTGCGCGTCCCACCCACGGGCCCCCCACGCTTCCTGCCTGCTCCCACGCCTGCAGGTGCTGCCTACAGGAAGAGCCGCTCTCCTGCTGCCCCACGGCGCCTGCGGGGCGGCTGGCTCTGCCCCATAGCGCGGTTCGGGGGGGGGGCGCGCCTACGCCCCATGGAATGGTGCTTTGCCCCGTAGCACACCCTGCCCAGGCCCCACGGGGAGGCACACTGCCCCACAGCGCAGTGCCCGGCGTTCTGCCTCTGCCGTGGTCCTGCCCCACGGCACAGCACCCCGCAGGGGGCCACCCCACCCCATCCCCACGGGATGCCACCCTGCCCCACAGCACCCCACAGGATGCCACCTCTCCACACGGCACCACAGCCCACAGGATGCCCTCCCACCCCATAGCTGGGCGCCCTGCAGGGTGTCGCCCTACCCCGTGGCACAGCACCCCTCAGAGTGCCATCCTACCCCATGGCACAGCACCATCCTGCCCCATGGCACAGGGTGCCGCCCCGCCCCACAGCGCTGCACCTTTCAGAGTGCCCCCCCACGGCACAGCACCCTGCGGGGTGTGTCACTCCACGGCACAGCACCCTGCAGGATGCCACCCCACGACACAGCACCCTGCAGGACGTCATCTGCCCCGTAGCACAGCACCCTGCGGGGTGTGTCACTCCACGGCACAGCACCCTGCAGGATGCCACCCCACGGCACACACACACGCACACCCCCCAGCCCCACAGCCCACCCCACGGCCCCCCCCCTGCGCGCAGGTTCTCGCAGGGCCGCATCTACACCTACATCGGGGAGGTGGTGGTGGCGGTGAACCCCTACCGGGCGCTGGCGCTGTACGGCCCGCCGGCGGTGGAGCGCTACCGCGGCCGCGAGCTCTACGAGCGCCCACCCCACCTCTTCGCCCTGGCCGACGCCGCCTACAAGGCCATGAAGCGCCGCGCCAAGGACACCTGCATCGTCATCTCGGGTAGGGGCCGGCGGCGGTTGGGGGGGCGGGGGGGGGGGGGCAGGGAGCACCTTTGGGTGGGCGCCACCCTTGGGTGGGCGCCCTCGCCCAGCCCCTGCCCTCCCTGCCAGGAGAGAGCGGGGCGGGCAAGACGGAGGCCAGCAAGTACATCATGCAGTACATCGCCGCCATCACCAACCCCACCCAGCGCGCCGAAGTGGAGAGGTGGGTCCGGCCCCACGGCGCCGGCGGGAAGGGTGGGTGCTGGGGCACGGAACCAGTGGACCTGCCAGCCCCAGGGGTTGGGGGGGAGGCGCACGGCAGGGGGGCCGCCTGTGGGGTTGAGGGGGGGGGAGGGGAGAGGCTCAGGGGTGCCCCCTGCCTGTGGGGCGGTCCTGGAGGCCCTAGGGTGCCCCGTGCCCATAGGGATGCTCTGGGGTGACCAGGGGTGCCCCGTGGGCCTGTGGGGTGACCGGGGGTGTCCCATGCCCAGAGGGATGATGTGGGGGGACCAGAGGTGCCCCATGCTTGTGGGGTGGGGGGACCAGGGGTGCCCTGTACCCATAGGGAAGGTGTGGGGGAACTAGGGATGCCCCATGCTTGTGGGGGGGCCCTGGGGTGCCTCATGTCCATAGGGATAGTCTGGGGGGACCAGGGTGCCCCATGCCTGTGGTCTGGGGGGCCCTGGGGTGTCCCATGCCCATAGGGATGGTCTTGGGGGACCAGGGCACCCCATACACAGAGGAATGCTGTGGGGGGACCAGGGGTACCCCATGCCCGTAGGGATGGTGGGGGGAAAGTAGGGGTGCCCCATGCCTCTGGGGGGGCCTTGGGGGTCCCTGGAGTCCCCCATGCCCACAGGGATGGTGTGGGGGGACTGGGGGACCCCCTGGCCATAGGGGTGGTGTGGGGGGCCCAGGGGTGCCGTGTCCTGTGTCCATCAGTGAGGCTGCAGCCTTGCGGTGCCGTGCCGTGCTGTGCCTTGGTGCCGTGCCATGCCATGCCGTGCCGCACCACCCAGGGTGAAGAACGTGCTGCTGAAGTCTAACTGCGTCCTGGAGGCCTTCGGCAACGCCAAGACCAACCGCAACGACAACTCCAGCCGCTTCGGCAAGTACATGGACATCAACTTCGACTTCAAGGGCGACCCCACCGGCGGCCACATCCACAACTACCTCCTGGAGAAGGTGCGGGTGGTGCCGCGGGTGGGCACGGCCGGGTGGGTGCTGGTCGCACGTGGGCACCACCTGGCACCCACCCCCTGCTCCCTCTTCCAGTCCCGAGTCCTCCAGCAGCAGCCAGGAGAGAGGAACTTCCACGCCTTCTACCAGGTGAGCCAGGGGATGGGATGGGATGGATGGGATCTGTGGGATGAGATGGGGATGGGGTGGATGGGATGAGAAGGTTGGGATGGGATGGATGGGATCTGTGGGATGAGATGGGGACGGGATGGATGGGATGAGAAGGTTGGGATGGGATGGATGGGATCTGTGGGATGAGATGGGGACGGGATGGATGGGATGAGAAGGTTGGGATGGGATGGATGGGATCTGTGGGATGAGATGGGGATGGGATGGATGAAACAGGATGGGACGGATGGCATCCATGGGATGAGATGGGGATGGGACAGATGGGATCTGTGGGATGAGATGGGGATGGGATGGATGGGATCTATGGGGTGAGATGGGGATGGGATGAGAAGGTTGGGATGGGATGGATGGGATCTGTGGGATGAGATGGGGATGGGGTGGATGGGATGAGACAGATGGGATGGATGGGATCGATGGGATGGTTGGGATGAGAAGGATGAGATGGATGGGGTGGGGGTGGGATGGGTTAGATGGGACGGATGGGATGGCGATGGATGGGACAGGATGTGATAGGACAGGTCAGGACGGATGGGATGGGATGGGGGCGGACAGGACAGGATGCGACAGGGTGGGGGGACACAGAATGGCACCAGACAGGCCAGGCCAGGGGGGCGCTGGGCCGGGGGTACCGACCCCCCTGGGGTGCTGACAGTCCCCCCTGCCCCGTAGCTGCTGCTGGGTGCCCCAGCGGCGCTGCTGGCCTCGCTGCATCTCTGCCAGGACCCCGGCGCCTACCGCTACACCCGGGAGGGTGCCCAGGGCAGCGTGAGTGGGGCTGGGGCGGGCTGGGGGCGGGCAGGGGCAGGCAGGGGGGTCCCGGCCCCTCACGCCACCCTCCCCGGCCCCAGGCCTGTGGGGACGACGCGGCCGGCTACCAGGCAGTGGAGGAGGCGATGGCCGTGATCGGCTTCTCCCCGGAGGAGATGGGCTCCGTGCGCCGGATCCTGGCTGCCATCCTGCACCTGGTGAGACCCCCACCGGGATGGCTCCCCCCCCCCCCGCACACCAATACTGCCCCCGCGCACCGGTACAGCCCCAGGCAGACCAGTACGGGCCCCCCCATACCAGTATGGCCCCCCCCTACCAGTACGGCCCCAGGCAGACCAGTATGCCCCCCCCCCCCCCCAGTACAGCCCCAGGCAGACCAGTACGGGCCCCCACATACCAGTATGGCCCCAGGCAGACCAGTACAGCCCCCCCACACCAGTACGGCCCCAGGCAGACCAGTATGGCTCCCCCACACCAGTACGGCCCCAGGCAGACCAGTATGGCCCCCCCCCCCAATCAGTATGGCCCCCCCCCCACCAGTACAGCCCCAGGCAGACCAGTACGGCCCCCCACACACCAGTATGGCCCCCACACACCAGTACAGCCCCAGGCAGACCAGTACGGCCCCCCCCACACCAGTACGGCCCCCCCATACCAGTACAGCCCCAGGCAGACTAGTATGGCCCCCCCCATACCAGTACAGCCCCAGGCAGACCAGTATGCCCCCCCCTCCACCAGTATGGCCCACCCATACCAGTACGGCCCCAGGCAGACCAGTACGGCCCCCCCACCCAGCACCGGTACGGCCGCTGTGCACCAGTGCAGCCCCAAGCAGACCAGTGTGGCCCAGTGCAAACCAGTATAGCCCCAAGCAAATAAACGTGGCCCCACACCACCCAGTACAGCCCAGTACAAACCAGTACAGCCCCCTACGGCCCAGCCCGGCCCATGGTGCGGGAGGGGCCGGTGCCGGGACACCCCAGCCCCTTTCCGGGGGTTCCCGGGTGTCCCCCCACCTTGGTCCGCCAACGTGGCGTGACGTGGCTGCCCCCAGGGCAACGTCGGGTTCGCGGCGGAGGGCGAGACGGCGGCGGTGGAGGACGCGGCGCAGCTCTCGGCGCTGGCCGAGCTGACGGCCACGGCGGCCGGCAGCCTGCGCCGGGCGCTCCTGACCCGCACCGTGGCGGCCGGCGGTGGGGAGCTGATCGAGAAGGGCCACAGCCCCAAGGAGGCCGCCTACGCCCGGGACGCCTGCGCCAAGGTAGGGAGGGGACACGGGGTGACGGGTGTGTGTCGTCGTCCCCCCCCCCCCGCACCCTTGGGTGCCCACCACCATGCCCCTGTCCCCAGGCCATCTACGAGCGGCTCTTCTGCTGGATCGTGGGGCGCATCAACGCCGGCATCGCCGCCCGCGGCTACGACGCCCGCCTGCACGGCAAGAGCACCGTCATCGGCGTCCTCGACATCTACGGCTTTGAGATCTTCGACACCAACAGGTGACCTGGCCCGGGGGAGGGGGGACACGCGGGGACACGTGGAGGGACAGGACCTGGGAGGGACATGGTGGGGGGGTCGGGGATGGGGGAGGGATGTGTGGAGGGGGGGACGGGGGGGCACCTGGGAGGGACACCTGGAGGGGACAGGGGTTGGGGGGATGCGTGGGGGGAACGGGGGCCCAGGAGGGACACCTGGAGGGGATGGGACCCGGGAGAGAGAGGACCATGAGGGACACAGGGAGGTGACAGGACCCAGGGGGGACACGTGGAGGGGACAGGGCTTGGGAGGGAGAATGTCCAAGGAACATATGGAGGGGACAGGACCCAGGAGGGACACCTGGAGGGGACAGGACCCAGGAGGGACACGTGGAGGGGATGGGACCCCATGGAAGGACAGGACCAGGAGGGACGAGGACCAGGAGGTCCCCAGCAGGGCCATGTGGCTCAGGGGGCCGTGTAGCAGGGCAGGGTGCGCAGGGGACATGGCGTGGTGGCTGGCCTGACCCCCTGACCCCCTGCCCGCAGCTTCGAGCAGTTCTGCATCAACTACTGCAACGAGAAGCTGCAGCAGCTCTTCATCGAGCTGATCCTGCGGCAGGAGCAGGCCGAGTACCAGCGGGAGGGCATCGCCTGGCAGAGCGTGAGGGGCATGGGGGGGCATGGGGGGGCATCGCCTGGCAGAGCGTGGGGGGCATGGGGGGGGCATGGGGGGGCATCGCCTGGCAGAGCGTGGGGGGCATGGGGGGGCATGGGGGGGCATCGCCTGGCAGAGCGTGGGGGGCATGGGGGGGGCATGGGGGGGCATCGCCTGGCAGAGCGTGAGGGGCATGGGGGGGCATCGCCTGGCAGAGCGTGGGGGGCATGGGGGGCATCGCCTGGCAGAGCGTGGGGGGCATGGGGAGGGCATGGGGGGGGCATTGCCTGGCAGAGCGTGAGGGCATGGGGACATGGGGGGGACGTGGGGGGGCATCGCCTGGCAGAGCGTGAGGGCATGGGGGGGACGTGGGGGGGCATTGCCTGGCAGAGCGTGAGGGGATGGGGGACATGGGGGGGGCCACCTCCTGGCAGAGCTTGAAGGGGACATGGGGGGGCATCACGTGGCAGAGCTTGAAGGGGACATGGGGGAACGTGGGGGGACACGGGTGTCGTGAGGGGGACGTGGGGAGGACATGGGGGACATCGCTTGGCAGAGCATGAGGGGCTTGGGGGGACAGGGGGGACATGGGTGGTCATGGGGGCATCACCTGGCAGAGCTTGGGGGGACATGGGCGTTACCTGGCAGACCTTGGGGAGAGGGGGACATGGGTGGCATCACATGGGTGGCATGGGGGACTCAGGGGAGATGTGGGGGGGGGCATCGCCTGGCAAAGGGTGAGCGGCTTGGGGGGACCTGGGGGAGCATCGCCTGGCAGGGCCAGATTTGGGGTGCATGGGGGCAAATCAGGGCGCCCGGGGGGGGACAATTCGGGGTGCCCACCCCCCCGGCCCCCCCCAGATCGAGTACTTCAGCAACGAGCCCATCGTGGAGCTGGTGGAGCAGCCGCACCGCGGCATCCTGGCGCTGCTGGACGAGGCCTGCCTGGCCGTGGGGACCGTCACCGACCCCCTCTTCCTCGCTTCCATGGATGCCCGCCTCGGCCGCCACCCCCACTACACCAGCCGCAAGGTGCCTCTGGGGGGGCTGGGGGGAGCCGGGGCGGGGGGGTGTCCATGGGCAGGGGGCTGACACCCCCCTGCTCCCCAGCTCTGCCCCACAGACAAGACCATGGAGTTCAACCGGGACTTTCGCATCAAGCACTACGCTGGGGATGTCACGTGAGGAGGGGGTTGGGGGGGACGTGGGGGGCCACGGTGGGCTATGGGTGTCATTGGGTGGCCATGGGGCTGTGGGGCACCATGGAGGACTTTGGGAGGGCATGGAGGACCGTGGGGAACCACTTGGGACCATGGGGCTATAGGGGCTCTTGGGAGTCTATGGTTGACCATGAGGCCTTGGAGAACCATGGAGGACTGTGTGGGAGCATGGAGTGGGGGGGGCATGGGGCTGTGGGGGGTCTTGAGGGACTGTGGGAGGTGGTTTGGGGTCACGGGGGACCACCAGGCTGCAGGGATCATAGGAGCCATGGGGGACTGGGGGGTGGGTCAGCTGGGGCCATGGGAGTGTGGGTGACTGTTGGCGACTATGGACATCGTGAGTGGCCATGGCGTCACGGGGGGCCGTGGGGGACCATGGTGGGCACTGGGGCTATGAGGAACCTTGGGAGCCCATGGGGGCCATGGGGGGCCACTTGGGATCATGGGGCTCTAGGTGCTCTTGAGGGTCTAGGGTTGACTGTGGAGCCCTGAAGAACCATGGGGGCCACGTGGGAGCGTGGAGGGGGGTTGAGGGACTGTGGGAGGTGGTTTGGGGTTGTGGGGGGCCATCGGGCTGTGGGGATCATGGTGAACCGTGGGGGATTCGGGGGGGTGTCATCTGGGGCCATGGGAGTGTGGGTGGCCGTCAGGGACTATGAACATCCATGAGTGGCCATGGGGTCGTGGTGGGGCCACAGAGAACTGTGGGGGGGCATGAGGGACCTTGGGAGGGCATGGGGGACCAGGGGTGCGGGCCACTTGGGATCGTGGAGAGCCATAGCGGCCCCTGGGGGACTGTGGGGTGGCCTTGGTTAGCCATGGGGCTTTGAGGACCCATGGGGATTGTGTGGAGCCATTTAGGACCACGGGAGGCCATTTGGGGGACCGTTGGGGTCCACGGGGTCTGGGAGGTCCCCAAGAGGCCACGTGCAGCAGGATGGGCTGTGTAGGACACGCCGTGCCATGCCCTGGGGACAGTGGGGACAGGGTCGGGGGATTCAGTGTCCATGAGCACCGAACCCCACAGTCCCCTGGCCCCCATGGGTGCCCCCAGGGCCACCCCCAGGGCCACATGTCACCTCTGCATGGGGCTGGGTGCCCCTGGCAGCCCCTGGCCCACCACGGGGAGGAAGGGCTGCCTGGATGCCTGGGTCCCACAGGGTGCAGCTCCTCCCCCCCCCAACACCCCCCCAACACCCCGGGGTGGCTGGAGAAGCCCCCCAGCGTGATGTCCCCCTCCCTCAGGTACTCGGTGGAGGGTTTCCTGGACAAGAACAAGGACACGCTCTTCCAGGACTTCAAACGGCTCCTCTACAACAGGTTGGGGACACAGGGGACACAGCCGTGGGGCTGGTGGCGCAGCCGTGGGGCGGGAGCGGGGTTCCCGGTGCTGCCAGCCCCACGCCAATGCCGTCCCCAGCGCGGACCCCGTGCTGCGCGCCATGTGGCCTGACGGCGAGCAGAGCATCACCGAGGTCACCAAGCGCCCCCTGACCACTGGCACGCTCTTCAAGAACTCCATTGTGGCCCTGGTGGAGAACCTCGCCTGCAAGGTACGGGACTGGGGACAGCCGGGCACGTCCCCGTGCCAGCCTGGCATGTCCCTGCACCAGCCTGGCGTGTCCCTGCACCAATTTGGCATGTCCCCATGCCAGCTGGGCACGTCCCCAACCCATCTTGGTATATCCCCGTGGCAGCTGGGCATGGCCCCAAGACATGTGGGCATGCTCCTGAGCCAGCCGGGCATGTCCCCAAGCCAGCCAGGTCTGTCCCCAAGCCAGCTGAGCGTGTCCCCGTGCCAGCCTGGCGTGTCCCCAGCCAGCCAAGATGTCCTTCAGCCAGCCTGGCATGTCCTCAAGCCACTGAGGCCTCCTGTCCCCATGCCACCCCATGCCCGGTGCAATCCCGCCTTGCGTGCCCGGAACCCCCCAGCCCAGGACACCCGTGGGTTCGGTGCCGCCGTGGTGCCACCCCGTCCGTGTCCTCGCAGGAGCCCTACTACGTGCGCTGCATCAAACCCAACGACCAGAAGTCGCCGACGCTCTTCGACGAGGAGCGCTGCCGGCACCAGGTTTCCTACCTGGGGCTGCTGGAGAACGTCCGGGTGCGCCGCGCCGGCTTCGCCTACCGCCAGCCCTACCACCGCTTCCTCCTGAGGTACGGCCCGCCCCGCGCCCCCCCCCCCCCCCGGGACCCCCTGCCCTCCCCCGCACCCCCTCACCCCGCTTTGTCCCCAGGTACAAGATGACCTGCGAGTACACGTGGCCCAACCACCTGATGGCCAGCGACCGGGAGGCCACGCAAGCCCTCCTGGAGCAGCACGGCTTCCAGGATGACGTGGCTTACGGCCACACCAAGGTCTTCATCCGCACGCCCCGCACCCTCTTCTGCCTCGAGCAGGAGCGGGCGCAGCTCATCCCCATCATCGTCCTGCTGCTGCAGAAGGTGGGCACGCGTGGCACGAGCTGGCTCGGTCTCGGCTCCGCGGGGGTGACACCCCGGTGCCTGGGGTGCCGGATGGGTAATCGCGGCGCTGGCAGGGCGAGCGGGCAGCTGGGGAGCTGCTGGCGCTGGTGGGCTCGGAGCGGGGGCAGCAGGCTGCTCTGTGCCCGGGGCTGGGCACGGCGTGGGGCAGGCTGTGGGGCACAGGATGGGGCACGGGACAGTGCAGAGCACGGGCTTGGCATGGGCAAAGCATGGCGTGGGGCGTGCTGTGGGGCTGGGCGTGGGGTATGGCATGGGGTGTGACGGGGGGGTGGCATAGGGCACGGTGCAGAGCATGGCGTGGGGCAGAGAATAGGGCACTGCATGGGGCTCAGCATGGCATGGGGCAGGCCGTGGGGCAGGATGCGGGGCTGGCACAGGGCGCAGCAGGGGGCATTTCTTTGGAGCGGGGCATGGGCCACAGCGGGGAGTTTCGGGGGGGGTGCAGCATTTTGGGGGCCTCCTGGAGCCGCGGTGCCGGGGTGCGGTGCCGGACGCCCACCCTGGTGCCACAGCCACGCTGACCGTCGGCGTTCGGCAGGCCTGGCGCGGCGCCCTGGCGCGCCGGCGCTGCCGTTACCTGCGCGCCGCCTACACCATCATGGCTTACTACAAACGGCACAAAGTGAAGGCCTACCTGCGGGAGCTGCTGCGCCGCTTCCAGGCCGTCCGCACCCTCCCCGATTTCGGCAAGAGCGTGGTTTGGCCGGAGCCGCCGGCGGTGCTGGCGCGCTTCCAGGACGCCAGCCAGCGCCTCTTCCGCAGGTACTGTCCCGAATCCCGCTCCACTCCCGCGTTGGGACGGGGACGTGGGATGGGGGTGGTGGATGTGGAATGTGGATGTGGGACAGGGATGGGGACGTGCATGTGGGACGGGAACATGGGATGGGAACGGGGACGTGGAACGGGAACATGGGATGGGGACGTGGGACGGGGATGTGGAACGGGAACATGGGATGGGAACGGGGACGTGGGATGGGGATGTGGAACGGGAACATGGGATGGGGATGTGGAACGGGAACATGGGATGGGGACGGGGACATGGAATGGGAACATGGGACGGGGACGTGGAATGGGAACATGGGACGGGGACGTGGAATGGGAACATGGGATGGGGACGGGGACATGGAATGGGAACATGGGATGGGGACATGGAATGTAGGATGGGGATGCAGACAGGGACGGGGATGTGGGGTGGGGGATGTAGACATGGGACTGGAATGTGGGGCAGGGACATGGGACAGGGATGTGTGATGACAGGGACATGGGATGGGGATGTGGGACAGGGATGTGGGACGGGGGCGTGGGATGTGGACATGGGACGGTGACGTGACCGTGCCGTTGTCCCCTCCCACCGCAGGTGGCGAGCGCGGCAGATCATCAAGAACATCCCCCCCTCGGACATGGGGCAGATCCGGGCCAAGGTGGCCGCCATGGAGGTGCTGGAGGGGCTGCGGAAGGACTGGGGCTGCCAGCGCAGCTGGGCGCGGGATTACCTCTCCTCGGTAAGGGCTGGCGGCGGGTTTGGGGGTGCCCCGTGGCGCAGCCCGGGGGTGCCACCCCCACCCCGGGGTGCCACCCCTGCCCAACGCCGCGGCTCCCCGCAGCCCAGCGAGAACCCGGGGCTGGCGCTGCCCTTCGCCCGCCGCGTCCAGACCCTCAAGGACAAGGTGCATTTCGGCTCCGTCCTCTTTTCCTGCCACGTCCGCAAGGTGAGGGGGGGTGGGGGTGCGGGGGGGCGTCCTGCCCAGCCACCGCATCTGTGTCACCCCCCACCCCGGCGCGTCCCCTCACCTGGCCCTGTCCCCGCAGATCAACCGCTTCGGTAAGAGCCGGGACCGGGCCATCCTCCTGACGGACCAGCACCTCTACAAGATGGACCCCCGGCAGCAGTACCGGGTGATGCGGGCGCTGCCCCTCAGCACCGTGAGTGTCCCCAGCCCCACCGGTGTCCCCAGGGTCGGGGAGGGGGCCCCCCCTGCCCCCGTCCTGGCGAGCTGGGGTCAGGGGGGACCCAGGTGTCTTGGCTGCCCTGCTCCCACCCGGCGGTTGGAGACCCCTCCGTGGTCCCCGTGGCCACGCGCCGGGGCCATCCGCGTTGGCACGGTGAAGTCCCCTGGGACAGAGGTGTGATGCTGTCCCCACCACACTGGCCATGGTGCATTGGCCGTGGTGCCTCGGCCATGCCACGCTGGCCATGCCGTGGCCCCAAGCACCCCACGCGGCCGGGGCCGGGGCGGTGACACCCAGACGTCCCCGCAGGTGACGGGGCTGAGCGTGACGAGCTGCCGGGCGCAGCTGGTGGTCTTCCACACCCGGAGCCAGGAGGACCTGGCCGTCTGCCTGCACAAGACGCAGCCGGCGGGGGACAACCGGGTGGGCGAGCTGGTGGGCGTCCTCCTGGAGCACTGCCGAGCGTGAGTTGGGGGGGGCTCGGGGTTGGGGGGGGGCTGGTCCCGGTGCCCCGCGAGCCCCCCCCGCTGATGCCGGGATGTTGTAGGACCAAGCGGGAGCTGCAGGTCCGGGTCTCCGACCGCATCCAGCTGAGCCTACGCGGGCGCCGGCGGCTGCTGACGGTGGAGACGCGGCCGGCCGTGGCCGCCCCTGATTTCGGCAAGAGCCGCGATGGCTTTGTGCTTTACTGGCCTGGGAGATGAGGGGGGGGGGGGGCCGGGCAGCTGCTCCGCCGCCCCCCCGGGTCCCATCCTGCCTACCTGCCCGCACCCTGCCCCGCTGGCCTCTGCTCAGGACCCCGCGGCCCCACTGCGGCCCCATGACCCCCAACCTCGTGTGTCCGTCCCCCCCCCAGGGACGATGGCAAAACCTCTGTGTCCGCTGGGAATAAAGAGCTGGATGGGACCCCCGCAGCCCCCCCCGAGCACAGCCGGGACCCTCGGGTCCCCCAGCAGCCCCAGCACGGGGGGCTCTGCCCCACAGCTCGGGACCCTGCTAGCCCAGGGGGCGGGGGGGGGGGGCTGCAGTGGGGCAGGGATGGGATGGGGGCGTGGATGGAGGTGGGGTGGGCTGGGATCTATGGGATGGAAGGGGATCGGTTGGGATGGGATGACTGGATGGGCTGGGATCTAGTGGATGGGGGGGGGGGGGCGGGATTGGGGGGGGGGGGGGGGGCAGGGCTGTCCCCCGCAGCGCCGGGGGGGGTTGGGGGAAGCTGGGGCCCTTCCGCATCCCCAGAGCTCCGAGGCCCCGGGGCGAGGGGCTCGCCCGCGCCCCCAGCCCCCTGCCCAGGGGCTGGCGGGAGCCGGCACCCCGCACCCCCGCCTCCCCTTCCTGGGGACCCCCCACCTGTCCCCCTACGCCAGACACCCCCTGCCCGCGCCGTCCCCAGGGCCGGGGCGGGGCCTGGGACCCTTGGGGACCCACACCCCAGGTCCCGATGTCCCCGACACCCAGTGTTCCTGTGCCCTGGTGTCACTTCGTCCTGAGTCCCCATGTCCCCACGTCCCGGGTCCTGGTGTCCCAAGTCCCTGTGTCCCTGTATCCCCAGGTCCCGGTGTCTCCGTGTCCTGGGGTCCCTGTGTCCCAGGTCTTGATGTCCCCTGACGCTGGGTGTCCCTGTGTCCTGAAGTCCCCGTGCCCCGATGTCCCTGACACCCGGTGTCCTGCCATCCCTCTGTCCCTGATGCCTGGTGTCCCAAGGTCCCCGTGCTCTGGGTTGCAATGTCCCCACGTCCTGGGTCCTGACATCCCCAATACCCGGTGTCCCCATGTCCCCAACACCCAATATCGTCCCGATGTCCCCATGACTGGTGCTCTCAGGTCCCAGTGTCCCTGTGTCCCAGTGTCCCTGACACCCGACGTCCCGGTGCCCCTGTGTCCCAATGTCCCTGACACCCGGTGTCCTGGTGCCCCTGTGTCCCAATGTCCCCGACACCCAGTGTCCCTGTGTCCCAATGTCCCCAACACCCGATGTCCTGGTGCCCCTGTGTCCCAATGTCCCTGACACCCGGTGTCCTGACGTCCTGGTGCCCCTGTGTCCCAATGTCCCCAACACCTGGTGTCCCTGTGCCCCTGTGTCCCCAACACCCGATGTCCTGGTGCCCCTGTATCCCAATGTCCCTGACACCCGGTGTCCCTGTGTCCCAATGTCCCCAACACCTGATGTCCCGGTGCCCCTGTGTCCCAATGTCCCTGACACCCCGTGTCCTGACGTCCCGGTGCCCCTGTGTCCCAATGTCCCTGACACCCCGTGTCCTGACGTCCCGGTGCCCCTGTGTCCCAATGTCCCGGACACCCCGTGTCCTGATGTCCCGGTGCCCCTGTGTCCCAATGTCCCCGACACCCTGTGTCCCAATGTCCCCAACACCCAATGTCCCGGTGCCCCTGTGTCCCAATGTCCCCGACACCCAGTGTCCCTGTGTCCCAATGTCCCCAACACCCGATGTCCCGGTGCCCCTGTGTCCCAGTGTCCCCAACACCCAGTGTCCCTGTGTCCCAATGTCCCTGACACCCGGTGTCCTGGTGCCCCTGTATCCCAATGTCCCTAACACCCGGTGTCCCTGTGTCCCAATGTCCCCAACACCCAATGTCCCGGTGCCCCTGTGTCCCAATGTCCCCGACACCCAGTGTCCCTGTGTCCCAATGTCCCCAACACCCGATGTCCCGGTGCCCCTGTGTCCCAGTGTCCCCAACACCCAGTGTCCCTGTGTCCCAATGTCCCTGACACCCGGTGTCCTGGTGCCCCTGTGTCCCAATGTCCCCGACACCCGATGTCCCGGTGCCCCTGTGTCCCAATGTCCCTAACACCCGGTGTCCCTGTGTCCCAATGTCCCCAACACCTGATGTCCCGGTGCCCCTGTGTCCCAATGTCCCCGACACCCAGTGTCCCTGTGTCCCAATGTCCCTGACACCCGGTGTCCCGGTGCCCCTGTGTCCCAATGTCCCCGACACCCGATGTCCCGGTGCCCCTGTGTCCCAATGTCCCCGACACCCAGTGTCCCTGTGTCCCAATGTCCCTGACACCCGGTGTCCCCGTGCCCCTGTGTCCCAATGTCCCCGACACCCGATGTCCCGGTGCCCCTGTGTCCCAATGTCCCCGACACCCAGTGTCCCTGTGTCCCAATGTCCCTGACACCCGGTGTCCCCGTGCCCCTGTGTCCCAATGTCCCTAACACCCGGTGTCCCCGTGCCCCTGTGTCCCAATGTCCCCGACACCCGATGTCCCGGTGCCCCTGTGTCCCAATGTCCCTGACACCCGGTGTCCCCGTGCCCCTGTGTCCCAATGTCCCCGACACCCGATGTCCCGGTGCCCCTGTGTCCCAATGTCCCCGACACCCAGTGTCCCCGTGCCCCAGGGAGCGGCGAGTCGGAGAAGGAGGGATGGGAAAACAGGGGGGACTTTTTGCGGGGGGGAGGCCGGTGGCTCCCGTCCCCGCCGGTACTTGGGGAGCGTTTGGCACGTGGGAAGCTCTCGTGAGCCGCAGAGCGGCTCGTCTGGTGCCGGAACTCGAAAAAAACAATTAAATTAAGGGGGTGTCACGGGAAACGACCCCTCCGCTGTTGCTCCGAGGGTAACCGCGTTATTGGAACGGAGCTGGTGGTGGTCTCCTGCGGGAGAACGGGGCGTGGACCCGGAACCTTGAATTTAATCGTATGATCGTGATGTTGGGGGGCAACCACGGGAGATCAAGGGGAAAGGGCTAATTAACTGGGCTAATTAACTACGCCGACTTCAACGGGGGACGCCCTGAAAGTATCCGAGCCCTTGCTGTAAGGCGGCTTGGAAAGGATAGAACCATAGAATCATTAAGGTTGGAAAAGACCTCTAAGATCATCGAGTCCAACCGTCAACCCCACACCCCCATGCCCACTAAACCATGTCCCTCAGCGCCTCATCTACACGTCTTTTAAATACTTCCAGGGATGGTGACTCCACCACTGCCCTGGGCAGCCTGTCCCAATGTTTAACCACTCTTTCAGTAAAGACATTTTTCCTCACGTCCAATCTAAACCTCCCCTGGCACAAATCGAGGCCGTTCCCTCTCGTCCTGTCGCTTGTTACTTGGGAGAAGAGACCGACCCCCCCTCGCTACAACCTCCTTTCAGGTGGTTGTAGAGAGCGATGAGGTCTCCCCTCAGCCTCCTCTTCTCCAGGCTAAACAACCCCCGTTCCCTCAGCCGCTCCTCATCACACTTGTTCTCCAGACCCCTCACCAGCCTCGTTGCCCTTCTCTGGACACGCTCCAGCACCTCGACGTCCTTCTTGTAGTGAGGGGCCCAAAACTGAACACAGTGTTCGAGGTGCGGCCTCACCAGTGCCGAGTACAGGGGCACGATCACTTCCCTACTCCTGCTGGCCACACTATTGCTGATACAGGCCAGGATGCCGTTGGCCTTCTTGGCCCCTGGGCACGCTGCGTGAATCGAATGGATTCCCACTTCGATCCTCGAACCGATCCCTCCGCGGGCCCAGTACGAGGGGACCCGCCGGGGGCAGGAGCCAAGGCGGGGAGGACCGGGGAGGAGGGCGAGGGGCTCGGCCGGGCGCGGGTGGAGTCAGCTGGGCACGGGTGGGGTCCCCAAACGGTTCCCAGCCGCCCTCCGGGGCTTCGGGGACGCTGCGGGCAGAGCCCCGCGGGGCTACCGGGCCGGGGGGGGCCGGGGGCCGGGCCGAGCCGAGCCCCGTCCCCTCGGGCCTGCGCCGGGCCGGGCCTGACTGGGGACGGCCGTTGCCATAGGAACCGGCCGTTACCCGGGGGCGGAGCGTCGCCATGGGAACTAGCCGTCTCCCCCTATCAGCGAGCGAGGCGTCGCCATGGGAACAGTCCTTGTCGCGCCTCGGGGCGGGGGCGTCGCCCTGCGGACAGCCCCGCCCTCAGGAGGCGGGCGAAGCGTCGCCATGGGAACCGCCGCGGGAGGGGGCGGGGCGTCTCCGTGGGAACGGCGCCACAGGGGGCGCGGCGGCGGCACCGGAAGAGGCGGGGCGAGGCCCGCCGGGAGGACTCGGTTTCCCGTCAGGCTCTGCGCGCGGTTCCGGCGGGCGGGCGGGCGGTTCCGGCGGGCGCAGGCCGGGATGGAGGCCGTGCCCCGCATGCCCATGATCTGGCTGGACCTCAAGGAGGCCGGGGAGTTCGCCTTCAACGCCGCCGTCAAGAAGGTGGGGCCGGGGAAGGGGCGGCTGGGGCCTGCGAGGGGCCCCCGGGAGGGGCGGGGGGGGGCTGCGGGCGGGCCCTGTCAGGGGCGGGGAGGGGCCTGTGAGGGGAGGGGAGTGCTTGGGGTGTGGGGCGGGGGGCTCCGTGAGGGGTGCGTGGGGTCTGTGAGGGAGAGGAGTGCTTGGGGGGGGGTGAGGCCCGGGGGGGGTGGGGGGTGGAGGGGGGGACGATGAGTAGCTCCGTGAGGGGTGCGTGGGGTCTGTGAGGACGAGGAGTGCTTGGGGGGGAAGGGGGGGGAAGAGGGGCTCTGTGGGGGGCGTTTGGGGTCTGTGAGGGAGGGGAGTGCGTGGGGTGCGGGGCAGGGGGAGGTCGGGGGCTCCGTAGGGGGTGTTTGGGGTGCGGGGAGTCTCTGGGGTGCACGGGGAAGGGGAGTGCAGAGGGTTAGGGATTTTGGGGGGGCCCTGGGGGAGCAGGGAGTTACAGCTGGGGGAGCTGTGGGTCAGGGTGTTGGGGGGGGGACGACTGGGGCAGGGCTGCTGGGGGCGCCGTCAGGCAGGGCCCTGGGGGGGCTCCTGGGTGTGACGGGGCAGGGAGGGGGGTGAGGTGTGCCGGCTGGGTCTGCGGTGGCTTGTCACCCTGTGGTGGCTCTGCCCTGCGTGGCACAGAGGGAGCAAGGCCGCGAGCGCGTCTGTGCCCCCGTCAGCTCCCCCCCGGCCTGGCCCCGCTCGCTTCGCTGCCTCCTCGCAGCTGCGGGACCTTCCTCGGTGGCCGGGGTCAGCGGGTCCCCGCTAACGCGGTGCTGCCGGGGGGAGGGGGCAGAGTTTGGGGAGGAGGGGGAGTCCCTGGAGCGCTCCCTGTCCTGGGCAGAGCCTTTCCCAGCCGCCTCGGGGGCGAGCGGTGAGTTGGCAAGCCCGTCCCCGCCGCATGTGACTGCGCTGAGTCCCGGCTCCCGACGCCGCAGCCGCCCTTCCCCGAGCCCCGCCGCCGGATCCGGCCTCCGCCGGCAGCAGTCGTTATTAATGCCGTGGCGGGTGTCGTTAGGAGATCCGGGTCGGCGATGGCCGATCCCTCGCGTCTGCTTTCCCTCCGCTCTCGTGTAAAAGGGGGAACCAAGGAGGGGGGAGCTGGTTCTCCCACCGCAGGCAGCCTAGGCTGATCGTCAGGCGCTTAAAAGCCCCGACCCCTTCGCGGCGCTGTCGGAGGAAGGTTGAGAGTACGGTGGGTGCGAGGTGACGGGCTTCTTCCTTCCCGGTGGCCACCGAGGGCCACGGGGGACGTGACCTGCCTTTGCCGCCCCGACAGGGACTGAACCGATGGCTTAAGGAGGTGAAGTACTTAATTAAGCAGCTGTAAACAAGCTCCACCTATGACTGGTGTTTTCTAGTGCTGCCTACGGATAAAAATCATGATCTATTGATGTGGAAGGAGGACTTGGGGGGGGAGGTTCTCCTGCGTTAGTGCCACCACCTGCTTCCCGCCCCGCTGGTTTTTGGGATGCCGAGGGGGACTGGTGTCCCGTTGGATCCCGGCAGTGGCGTTAGTGTGGCAGGGACGTCCCTGTGCCAGGAGGAAGGCGTCACAGGATCACCGAGCTGAGTCATGCCGTGCCGGTTGGGACAAGGTGTGGCGGCCATCGGCACGGCTCCGGCCCCGCCGTGCCTGCTTGCAAGCACCGGGGGAGCTGGTGGTGCCGTGGGCCTCGGGGCGGCACCCCACGGGGAGCTGCGGCAGAGGGGACGGTGGCCTCCAGGTCCGAGCTGGGCCCGAGGGACGGTGACTTATCAAAAGTGGGTTGTTTAGGGAATTTTTGTGTACGGCAGCAGGTGGAAATCTGTTTTGTGAATGAGGCTTCCCCGTGCATGTTTGATGGAAACACGCTGTGTTTTGCTGGCTCGTGAGACGCGACAGCGAATAGAAACCTGGCACCCTGGTCGAAACAGGGAGGAGAGAAAACGTCCCTCATTTCTCCAGCGCTGAGCTGCGTTAACCTTGAGCTTAAGTGACAGAGGGTGCGGGCAGCCCTTCGTGTGTCCCCAGCCTCCCTTAACCTGGCAGCTGCTGGGGTGGATCAAACCCCTGCTGCCCGCCTGAGCCGGGGCAGAGTGGGGCCGTGGGTCCCCAACTCTCCCCCGTGGCTGCCGGGAAGGTTGGATGAATTCCTGCCCGGACCCTTGGAGGATCCCAAGCTGCCTGCAGTCGGGAAGCGCTATGCATCGTGATCCGAGGGATCTCGAAACCCTCGCTAGAGGCAGGTTTGGGGAGTTCTGTCCCCACGGCTCCCTCTGCGGTGGTGGGGAGACGTAACTCGTCACTGAGCGCCTTCCTCGGGAATGCCAGAGCGTTTTTATTTCTTAATGAGCGTTTTTGGCCAAGCCTGGCTCCAGCTCCACTCCGCGGCGACTGAGGAGCCTCCGGCGGGGGCCGCGGCGCCGTGCTGTTCCGCATAGGCACGCACTACCCCGTTTCGTTTCCCTTTCGGCCCTCGCCACGGGGGAGCCGCTTTCCTGGCCAGTTGCCAGCGCGACATTCACCCTCTGACGGTCGGCAAGAGGCTTTGCTTCCATCCAAGCACAGAGGGGTATCGGGCGGGAATCCGGAGTGACTTCAATTCGGTCTGTCCCCTTCGCTGGTGACTCCTCAGGACCTCGTGGACGCTTGATTCCGGCTTTTCTGCCCCAGCTCCGAGGTCCCCGTCAGCTCCTGCTGTGTGCTGGATCAGTGCCTCTCCCCAGGGCTTCGCCTCCTGACGTTGTCTCCGCAGGACCCTGCACCCTGGCTTTGCGTTAAGCTGAGGTTCAGCATAAGCCGGGCAAGATTTGGGGGGAAAACAAGCTCCGAACCAGAAGATGCAAGGCCCCGAGCCAGCGCGTGCCCCTTCACGCTGCCAGACCCGCCGCAGGGGCTTCTCCCGGGCCTCTCCCTGGAGAGACGCCGGCTGTAGCTTCGGTGCGGGGCTGGGGAGGTGGCTCTGGGTGTCGGACAGGGCCAGGCTCTCACCCCTCTCTTCCCCCTCCAGTTTGTCCTGAAGAACTATGGGGAGAACCCGGAGAACTACAACGAGGAGCTGCGGAAGCTGGAGCTGCTCCGACAGGTAAGCCGGGCTCTAACCCGAATGGCTCGTAGCCCCGGTGAGACCTGCCAGAGCCGAACCAGGGGAGCTGGTTTGTCACCTGCTCTGCGCTCGAGGAGATGTCTGCCGGCTCCCACCACCTCCCTGGACCAGGAGCTGTGCCGGAGCGCTGCCGCGGCTGCTCCTTTTCCTCACCAGGGGCTCACGGACGAGGCTTCCGGCAACCGGGCTGCGTCCTGGGCTCCCCAGACGATTCAGGCTTCCCAAGGAGCGTGCAGGGGTTGGGCGTTAGGGCTCTGCTGTATCCGCTTCCCTGAATTTGGGGGGTTTTGTGTTGAATACAAGTTCCCCGTTGGGCGGAAGGAATCACTTTATCTGGTCAGGCTGGTGCCTGAGGTCTTTGCAGGGAATAATAAATCAGCCCTTTGCTCTCAGCTCTGGAGCCCAAATACTTGCGTTAGTCACTGGGGTCATCAATCTGGGGGCCACTGAGCGGGTTAGAGACAACCTTGGCCCCGGGCAGCTGGTAGCTGAGACACGGGCGGTAAAACCGGCTGGAGACAGCAGAGACTGTCCCCGACCCAGGACTGGTGCCGGTTTGTGCTGCGCCGTAGGTTTTGTAGTGAGGCCGTAAGCCTGATGCGCAGGGTGGAGCCGGGGTAACTCGTGGTGCTGGCACCGGGGTCATCTGACCAGTATCTCCAAAGCGCAGCGGTGGTCTTCCAGCGGGCATGGAGGTGGGTGGGTGCTTAAACACCCCCAGCCCAGGATCTGGGGAGCTCTGGCCTCTGCCTCTGGGCTTAACCCTGAAGTGGGAAGTTGGGAAACCTTTCCGAGGTCTCCTGCTCTTCCCTTCCCTCTCCCGACACAGCTTTGCTGTAGCAGCAGGTCCCGTGCCCTGTCCAGGACACCCCCTTGTCAGTCGCTCCCAAATTCCTCCCATTTATTTCACCCTTAGGAGCCTGTGTGGGGGAGAGCAGAGACTTTTCCTCCCCGAACCGGTTGCTCTGGATCCATAAAGCGGCTTCCTCCAGCCTCATTTTTAGGCGAACAGACCTGTTTTTCTAGCTGCGTTACGCAGGTGTCTTCCGTAAGGCCTTGCTCCTTCCCGCAGGGCCGCTTCGTCCCGGGGGAGCCGGCCGATGCCCGGCTCTGGCCGTCCCCTCCTGCCTGCAGGTCTCGCCACGGATCAGGCAGGCTCCCCTTCCTGCCTGACGTGTTACCCGTGAGCGCGGTCCTGTCCCCAGGGCAGCCTCTTCCTCCTCCTCTCGCCCCTCCAGAGCGCCGTCAACGTGCCCAGGGACTTCGAGGGCTGCAGCACGCTGCGGAAGTACTTTGGCCAACTCCACTACCTGCAGAGCCGCATCCCCATGGGCGCCGAGCAGGAGGCGGCAGTGCCCATCGCATGGTGAGGAGGAGCCTCTTCCCCTTACCCTCTCTCCGGCGTGGGGCTCGGGCATTGCGGATGGGAGGATGGGCTCCCAGCGGGTGCTTCCTGAAATGCGGAGGCTGACCCAAAGCAGAGCAGCTGCTCCCTCTTCCCTGTGCACGTCCTTCACCGGCATCGGATGCGCCCCTCCCCGAAGCCCATCAGCTGTACCTGGGTGGCACAGGGGTGTCCTGGGGACCCCTTGGGAAATGGCATCCTGGCCTGGGGGTCACAAAATCATAGAATCATTAAGGTTGGAAAAGACCTCTAAGATCATCGAGTCCAACCATCAACCCCACACCCCCATGTCCACTAAACCATGTCCCTCAGCGCCACATCTACACGTCTTTTAAATACCTCCAGGGATGGTGACTCCACCCCTTCCCTGGGCAGCCTGTCCCAATGTTTAACCACTCTTTCAGTAAAGACATTTTTCCTCACGTCCAATCTAAACCTCCCCTGGCACAAATCGAGGCCGTTCCCTCTCGTCCTGTCGCTTGTTCCTTGGGAGAAGAGACCGACCCCCCCCTCGCTACAACCTCCTTTCAGGTGGTTGTAGAGAGCGATGAGGTCTCCCCTCAGCCTCCTTTTCTCCAGGCTGAACAACCCCCGTTCCCTCAGCCGCTCCTCATCAGACTTGTTCTCCAGACCCCTCACCAGCCTCGTTGCCCTTCTCTGGACACGCTCCAGCCCCTCGACGTCCTTCTTGTCGTGAGGGGCCCAAAACTGAACACAGTGTTCGAGGTGCGGCCTCACCAGTGCCGAGTACAGGGGCACGATCACTTCCCTACTCCTGCTGGCCACACTATTGCTGATACAGGCCAGGATGCCATTGGCCTTCTTGGCCCCTGGGCACACTGCCGGCTCATGTTCAGCCGGCTGCCGACCAGCACCCCCAGGTCCTTTTCCGCCAGGCAGCTTTCCAGCCACTCTTCCCCCAGCCTGTAGCGCTGCATGGGGTTGTTGTGGCCGAAGTGCAGGACCCGGCACTTGGCCTTGTTGAACCTCATACAGTTGGCCTCGGCCCATCGATCCAGCCTGTCCAGGTCCCTCTGCAGAGTAGAGGATCTGGCACGACGTCTAAGCTGAGCCATCAGTCAATGTGAGGCGGTAGTTGGCTCTGAGGAGACACAAGGCAGAGGCAGGACAGTGTCCCCATGCAAGGTGACGGTGCTGAGATCCCCCGGGGTGGCAGAGTTGCCTGGCTGTGTGTAAACGGGGTGTCTGTGGACTTACAAAGCCAAAATAAGCCCGCCG
The DNA here is from genome assembly GCA_027474245.1 of Spheniscus humboldti. Taxonomy (NCBI): domain Eukaryota; kingdom Metazoa; phylum Chordata; class Aves; order Sphenisciformes; family Spheniscidae; genus Spheniscus; species Spheniscus humboldti. The sequence continues at coordinate 178,833,740 of CM049888.1, forward strand.
TGTGGAGACGCATCATCCCACCAGCTCCCAGCGCCTCTGGCACCTTGATTCGATGCACAGGGTGACGCCGGGCAGGAGGGCCCCTTCTCCAGACCTCTGAGGGAATGTGTCTCCTGACAAATCCTTTTCCTGGCACGTGGCCCGTGCCCAGGAACACCGGTACCTCCATCTACATCTGGTGACCAGGCTTCTCTCCTCGCAGGACTGAGATCTTCTCGGGCAAGACGGTGACTCACGAGGACATCAAGTACGAGCAGGCGTGCATCCTCTACAACCTGGGTAAGGGCCTGGGAGACCGGCTGCCCTCTTGGTCCGCCCTGGGCGCGAGGGATGTCCCCCCCTCTCTGCCCAGCCTTTGCTCTGAGCTCCGTGTCAGCCTTCCTCGGAGCGGCCAGGCAGCAGCACGGCCCGCCTGGTCCCACCAGCAGTCGTGGCTCAGCCCGGTTGTGCATCTTCCCCTCCTCTGTGCTGCCTGCGGGGCTGGGTGCTCAGCATCGGAGTTGCACGAGAGGTTGACTTCGGCTTTTGTCAGAAGCCTCGTCTCCTTTCCTCCTGGTCTGAGCGCGCCCTGGTCGTGCGCTGCCCTGCGTCTTGGCCAGAGGCTGCACCGAGGAGGCTGGCGACATCAGGTTGCAGCGTTACAAATGCCCTTTCTGGCACGGTGACAGCCGCAGCCGGGCTTTGTCCAGCTCATCCAGCATCCCATCTCCTCAAAAGCAGCAAATGGGCATAAAAACATCCAATCTAACACTTGTCCCCTGACCCTTGCTCTCCAGCCATGGTCAATCACGGCTCAGAGTGGGGGTTTTCTTGGCAGCCCCAAAGGGCAGGTGACGCTCAGCCCCTGGACACTTAATGCAGCTGAAAACACTCCCATCCCTGGCATCGCAGCTGCCCCTTTCCCTGCAGCTCAGGAGCTGACTGCGCTCTCCCAGCCAACCCTGCGCAGGTTTAGCTTAAACCCCACGCACTGCAGGGCCACACGCTGCACAGCAGGAGCTGATGTGGTGCCCAGGCCCCTTTCGAGAGGCGGCTGCTCCCTGAAGTCGGTAGAAACGTGTCTGTTAAACCAGGAGGGCGTTAGATAGTCACTTTTTAATATTTAGGGTTTGTTTCCAGCGTGGGACTTTCCCGTGCTGAATGACTTGCGTGCGCAGTCTTTTCGCAGGGCACTGCAGCGTGTGGGTGCCCTCCGAGACGGGTGCCCCGAGTGTCACGGTTCCCTGCTGGCACAGAGAGCCAGCTGGGTGCTGCTGGGTGTCTGTCGCTGACTTGCCGCAGATTTAGGCTTCCCTGGTACAAGACCCCCCAGTCTCCGGGAGCGGTGAGTGGGGCTGGCAGGGCGTGCTCGCCCTGCTGAGCCACCCTCCTCTTTCCGCAGGTGCGCTGCACTCCATGCTGGGCGCCATGGACAAGAGAGTGTCCGAGGAGGTAACGATCCCGTGGCTCTTCCCTCAATGACTTTTCTTTCCCGTGTGGTTAACAGCCATGAGCCGGTAGCGTCGAGGACTTCTCCTCTGTAACCTGGGTGGTTACAAGCGTCTCTACGTCAGCCACGAGCTCTAGATGTCTGCTGTGACCTAGTATCGCTGTAAAGTGTTACGAGGAGCCACCTCCTTATGATTGTGTCCCTCCCTGCCCCATTGTTGCCGTCCCTGCTCCAGCGAGGCTCTGCCTGCTTGCTGGCTGGGCTGACCTTCCTCCCACCCTCAGCATGCAGGGCCAGGAGGGGAGAGATCTGATGCAGCTTGGGGCGTGCACGGCCAGGGGAAAGCACCGAGCTGTTTAGAGCCCTCTGAGCCCCAGGAACTCGCCCCAGGCTTGTGGCGGCTGCTTTTTGGGGTCTCGGAGGAGGCAGGGAACACCTAACCCCTGCTGAGCTGGGGTTTACCACCCTAACGCCCCATGTGAAGGGAGGTCACTGCTTTTCCAGTCTTGCCGAGTCTCCACAAATGCCTCACGTCTGGCAGCATGTGCCTACGGACATCGGCTGGCTTGGCGTGCGTGCAAGAGGGCTGTGCACACCTGACACGCGTTCTCCCGTCCTCTCAGGGCATGAAGGTTTCCTGCACCCATTTCCAGTGCGCCGCCGGGGCGTTTACGTACCTGCGGGATCACTTCCCCCACTCCTACAGCGTAGACATGAGCCACCAGATCCTCAACCTCAACATCAACCTCATGCTGGTAGGAGCTGGGTTCTGCCTCCGCTGGGGCACTGGTCACACTGGGATGGCTCCTCGCACACCTCGAGGGCAGCTGCCGCTCGACCGAGAGAGGGGTGTTTGTAGGGTTGGGTGCTCCTCGCTGAGTCCAAGCGCTTGGAGCCGGCTCTTCGGGCATCCCTTGGGGCTAGTGTTTACTGCGCTCCACTGACCCCTCAAGAAAGGGGCTGTAGCTGGTGGGTTCTGCCAGGGGTCGGGGCCTGGCGCTGGCTTGGATGCAGGGGGGTGTCCCAAGGCGTAGGAGAAACCGAGTGTTCCCCTCTTGCCTTCGGCAGGGCCAGGCGCAGGAGTGTCTCCTGGAGAAGTCCATGCTGGACAACAGGAAGAGTTTCCTCGTGGCCCGGATCAGCGCCCAGGTGAGCTCCTGGGCAGTCTCTGCTGTGCTGAACTCTGGCCGCTTCTGCCTCGGCGCTTGCTGTTCCCAGCACCACGGAGCGACGCGTGGGATCGGGAGCTCGGGGAGGGTGTCCCAGACCCTGCGCAGCATCAGTGGTGCTCAAACAGTGGTACGCGGTGCTGCCATCGCCTTGGGCTGCGAGCACAACCACCAGCTCCTCAAAGGAGAGCGTAAGATACTCTAGAGGGACGGGATGCCATCCAGAGGGAGCTTGACAGGCTAGAGAGGTGGGTCTGTGTGAACCTCATGAGGTTTAACAAGGCCAAGTGCAAGGTCCTGCACCCGGGTCAGAGCAACCCCCGGTATCAATACAGGCTGGGGGATGAAGGGATGGAGAGCAGCCCTGCCAAGAAGGACTTGGGGGTACTGGTGGGTGAAAAGCTGGACATGAGCCAGCAATGTGTGCTCGCAGCCCAGAAGGCCAGTCGTATCCTGGGCTGCATCACCGGCAGCGTGGCCAGCAGGGCGAGGGAGGGGATTCTGCCCCTCTGCTCTGCTCTGGTGAGACCCCACCTGCAGTGCTGCCTCCAGCTCGGGAGCCCTCAGCATAAGACAGACACGGACCTGTTGGAGCGGGTCCAGAGGAGGGACACAAAAACGATCAGGGGGATGGAACAGCTCTGCTATGGAGAAAGGCTGAGAGAGTTGGGGTTGTTCAGCCTGGAGAAGAGAAGGGTTCAGGGAGACCTTATTGCAGTCTGTCAGTACTTCAAGGGGGCTTACAGGAAAGGTGGGGAGGGACTCTTTATCAGGGAGTGCAGTGACAGGACGAGGGGTAATGGTTTTAAACTAAAAGAGGGGAGATTCAGGCTAGATATAAGGAAGAAATTGTTTATGCTGAGGGTGGTGAGACACTGGCCCAGGTTGCCCAGAGAGGTGGTGGATGCCCCATCCCTGGAAACATTCCAGGTCAGGTTGGACGGGGCTCTGAGCAACCTGATCTGGTTGAAGATGTCCCTGCCCACGGCAGGGGGGTTGGACTAGATGGCCTTTAGAGGTCCCTTCCAACCCAAACCATTCTATGATTCTAACCCTCCGTGTGGGGTAGGCTTATCGTGGTGATGTCACTAGTCCCTGGCTCTGACCCAGAACGCATCCGCGGGGTTCCCACCGGCCATTTTGCTGCGCTGGCTGGGTGGTCTGAGGCCATGGGCACAAACGCTGGTGCCGTTGAATCCTCCTTTCCCTTGCTGTTCTCAGTCTCACCTGGGATCCAGCTTTCTGGGGGGGTTTCCAAACACCCGTCCCTCTCTCCATAGGTGGTGGATTACTACAAAGAGGCCTGCCGGGCGCTGGAAAACTCGGAGACGGCCTCGCTGCTGGGAAAGATCCAGAAGGACTGGAAGAAGCTGGTTCAGATGAAGATCTATTATTTTGCTGCTGTGGCCCATGTAAGTGGGGAGACCAACTGCGGGGGCTGCTTGGCTGCGGTGGGGGGGACCTGCCCTTTGCCCCCACCCCGGCTTGGGCTGCTCACACCTGCTGTGGAGCGGTGCTCACCGCAACACCACCGACGAAGGGGCTTTGGCTGCTCTGCTTCTTGCCCGTTCCAAAGATCTCCCTCGAGTGAAGGAGCTCTGACACCGCCGATGCGTGTTTTCTTGCAGCTGCACATGGGAAAACAGGCCGAGGAGCAGCAGAAGTTTGGGGAAAGGGTAAGCAGAGCCGTGTCAGCCCACCTCATCCAGTCCGGGCTCTGGATCATCGTCCTGCCTTGGGAGGGTTGAGTCCTGGAAGAGATTGTCACGCTAGTGACGCTGGGTATCCGCAGCGCTGGGGACATGAGTGTGTCACCAGCGATGTCCTGCCTCCTGCAGGCGTTTGTGGGTGTTCTTGGAAAGCCCCGTTACGCTGAAGGAAGCTGCAGCTCTCGGGGGCTGGTGGTGGTGTTTCTGTGCAAAGCGAGGGCACCTACTTCCGTGCCAACCCTGGTAACCCTAATTCCCGGTCTCTCTGCAGGTCATCTACTTCCAGAGCGCTCTGGATAAACTCAACGAAGCTATCAAGCTGGCAAAGGTGCGTTCCTGCTCCATCTGGTAGCAGTATTCGGGTTTTTTTAAAGTTACTGTGCTGAGCAGTGGCTCAGTCCAGTGGGTTGCCAGACTGAGAAGATGAGAATTGGTGTCAGCTTAAAAGCTTTCCTTGCCATTCAGTAGGTTGGCAAACCTGTGCTGGCTTCCCCAAGCATCACGTTGCTTCCCTCTGGGACATCCAGCCAAGCCCCAGGCTCTGCTATCTCCTGGCCGCTTGGTCTCCCAGGGCTTTAGGGGGGATTGGTTTGGTTTTGATCATTCAGGAGCATGTGGGCAGCTCCAGAAGGGCCGTGGGTCTGCAGCACGCAGCCCTGCCGCGTTGGTGGGCTCCCCACGGAGCCCCTGCTGTCGGTGCTGCCGTGCTTGGGAAACCGAGGACAGCCCCGTGGCAGGATCTGCGTGTGAAACAGGGACACGGAGGATTTGGGGCTGCCTGCAAGGCATCTCCGTTCCTTTATGGGGCACAAGGAGAGATGGCTGGCGAGGCTGCTGCTGGCTCTGGGCACACTCAGGCTGTGGCCGCGGCACGCAGGGCTGCGATCGGCTGCTGGGACAGCGATACCCGTTCCCTGCCTGCGCTAACTCGCTCTCATTTCTGCAGGGCCAGCCAGAAACCGTCCAGGAAGCCCTGAGATTCACCATGGATGTGATCGGTGGCAAGTGAGTCCGTGCACAGGGCACCCCTGGACGTGACCGTCCTGCTTCTCTGTGGGTCAGAAATACCTGGTGGCCGAAGCAGCCCAGGGACTGTCCCCGGTGTCCCCCGACAGGCAAAGCCAAGCACCCCATGCTGCCTGAGGCTCTCGGGATGTGTGGCTGCCGTGGAAGTTGCTCTTTGCTCTCCCTGGAGCAAACCCAAGAGACCCAGGGCCTGACCCCACTGGGAGCGAGCTCAGGGAGCCGGGAGCGCTGTCTGCTCCTCACCAACGCGGCGTCGCTTCTTGTTTCCAGGTACAATTCGGCCAAAAAGGACAACGACTTCATCTACCACGAAGCTGTGCCTGCGCTGGACACCCTGCAGTCTGTGAAAGGTGAGGATGGGCAGTGCCCTCTCCTGCCAGCTCCTGATGGGAGAGGGACCCACACGGTGGATCCACGGGGCTCTGGGACCCTTGGGGACCAGTGGGGCTTCATGCCGTGAGGCCCTGCTCTCCCAGGATCTGCCAGGAATGAAGGTGTTGAGTGGGAGGGACCTGTCTTAGGAACAATCAGTTCCCCGTGGAGGTTTCAGGCATGTGTTGTGTCTTCGACCCCCAGGTGCTCCCTTGGTGAAAGCCCTCCCCGTCAACCCCACGGATCCGGCCGTCACCGGCCCCGATATATTTGCCAAGCTGGTGCCCATGGCTGCCCACGAGGCCTCTTCGCTGTACAGGTGTGTCCCAGGCTGCGGCGCAGGCGGGTACGGCTCGGGCCGGAGCAGGACAGCCAGGCAGCTGCCTGCCGCAGCGGTCGCGGAGCCGGGGACGCAGATCTCCAGCACCGAGCTCAGCAAGGAGCCCGTGCCCCAGCTCAGCCTCTCTGCAGGCTGAAGGGAGCTGGAGGGGACCAAACCAGCCGCCGTGGTTTCCTTGGGGAGCCACCAGCCCTCCCCAAACATCCCCGAGTCATCCTCGTGTCCGGCTCCTGTCCGTTGTCTCTCCTGGCAGCTGGAGCTGGCCTCGCTGCCCCAAAGGGCCGCGGGTGGCAGGCCCTGGGGCAGACGAGGCTCCGGCCGATTCCCGCAGGTCTTGGAGCACTTGTGATTTGCGGCGGAGGTTTCCCTACCGCTGTCGCAGCGCTAAAGGATTTTTTTTTTTCTCCTCTGTCGTAGCGAGGAGAAGGCCAAACTGCTGAGAGACGTGATGGCAAAGATCGAAGCCAAGAACGAAGTGCTGGAGTACGTGTGAGCCGTACCTGAACGGGGCCCTGGCCAATTCCTCCCCGCTGGAGACCTAGGCAGCGGCTGGGGCTCCCTCCAGCCTGGCACAGGGGTGTCCTGATGATCCCCTCGCTGGGTTTCCCACCCCGGTGACGACGGGAACGCAGACATCCCTGATCTCTTGTCACCCTCATGCTGAGCACGGTCAAGTCCCAGTTTGCCCCGCTCTGGGGCAGACCCCGTCCCCCAGCGGGTTCCAGTACCAGTGACCGGTCCCCAAATCCACCCTGCGGCTTTGCCCAGACCATTGGGGGCGATGCTGCAGTGCTGTGCCCCGAGCTGGCCGTGGTTTGGGATGGGGGGGGACCTGCAGGGAGGTGGGGAGGCTCTGCCACTGCTCAGGGGCTTTTTCTCTCACCTGTAGCCAGTTCATGGACTCCATGCAGCTGGACCCCGAGACCGTGGACAACCTGGATATGTACAGCCACATCCCCCCCATCCTGATGGAGAAATGCGCCGCGCTCAGCGTGCGCCCCGACACCGTCAAGAACCTCGTCCAGTCCATGCAGGGTAAGGACATGGGGACTGACGGGGCAGGGGGGGGACCAGGGATGTCTGGGCTGGCCCTGGGGGGCAGGCACGCTGCTCCCCGGCTGGGGCTTGGCGTTGGGAACGGCTGCTCCGATCGCTAATTCTTTGTCGATACAAAATCCTGAACCCCAAAGCGTTTTTCCTGTTGGCCGGTCGTGGGGGATGCTGCTTCCTCGCAGGCCAGGCCAGCCGTCACCCCGCTGGTGGCTGCAGCCCCCCCGTGTCCTGCCTGCGGGCTGCAGCCAAGGGGGTCGGTGCTGTCGGGAGCCCGTTGTGGGCCTCTCCCCGGCACAGGCAGGCCCTGAGCCCAGCACCCAGGCGTCTGGGCTGGGGCGTCCTTGCCTCCTCTGGTTGCCCACAGCCAGATTTATTCTTCAGGCTGCTGTGTCAGTGCCTGGCTTCGGGCTTGGAGCAGGCAGGGGCCAGGAGAGCTCGCAGCAGGCGGTGGTTCAGCCCTTTGCCCAGCCTCCATGTCTCTCCCCTCCAGTGCTCTCCGGGGTCTTCACTGACGTGGAGGCTTCCCTGAAGGAGATCCGTGACCTCCTCGAGGAGGATGAGGCTCAGGAGCGGAAGCTGCAGGAGCTGCTTGGGAAGGTCCCACCGCCCCAGGGGTCCCCTCCGCCGCCGTCCCCGGGGCTGGCCGAGGTCAGCAAGGAGTGCTCCAAGTACATGGAGGTGCACGAGAAGGCCAGCTTCACCAACACCGAGCTCCACAAAGCCATGAACCTGCACATCGGCAACCTCCGCCTGCTCAGCGGGCCGCTGGAGCAGGTCCGGGCCGCGCTGCCCTCGCCCACCTTGACCGAAGGTGAGCGGTGCTGCACCCCGGGGGGGGTGCTGGCTGTGCTCGCGGCCGTCCCGGCCTCCCAACCGCACGCCGGGCTGGGGCGGGAGGGCAGGTCTGCTTCCCCCTCCTGCCTCTCCGGGGCTCCCCTCGTGTCACCCTGTGCCTGGGCTTGCGCTGTGTTGGCATCGGCCGGCTGCGTGGTCCGTTGCGAGCCGGGGAGGGGGCTTGTCCCCCTGAAAAACATGCAAAATGGAATCCTGGTGTGGGGACAGAGTGGGCAGAGACCCGGTTACTCTCCCGGCAAATGCCTGGCTTTACCGCCGGCTGTGCCAGGACAAGCCGCAGGCTGGCTCCTTACCCCCGCGGTTCTCTTGGCTGCAGCACGTCCCGTCAGCGGGCTGGGGCCGGGGAGGCTGTGCCGGGGCTCGGTGGGGTCCGGCGCGGCCGCTCAGCCCTCCCTGTCCCCCAGATGACAAGCAGGTGCTGCAGAACCTGAAGCGAATCCTGGGCAAGGTGCAGGAGATGAGGGACCAGCGGATGTCCCTGGAGCAGCAGCTGCGCGAGATGATCCAGAAAGACGATATCACCACCTCGCTGGTCACCACCGACCGCTCCGAGATGAAGGTGAGTGCCAGCCGCCGTGTTTTGGGGAAAGCCCCTTCATGTGCCGCACATCCCGGTTAGGGCTGCAGCAAGAGCTCTGCTCCGTCCCAACCTACCCCTGAGCCTCCCCAGCCGCCTGCGCCCCCTCAGATCCTCCCCTCTCTCAGCAGAAGCTCTTTGAGGAGCAGCTGAAGAAATACGACCAGATCAAGGTCTACCTGGAGCAGAACCTGGCTGCTCAGGAGAACGTCCTGAAGGCCCTGACGGACGCCAATGTCAAATACGCGGCTGTGCGCAAGGCCCTGGCCGAGGTGGAGCACAAGTGAGTGGTGTGTGGGGCTGGCCGGGGCTGGGGCACGGGGGAGAGTATTCCCCGGTGGGGTCTGGGTGCCCCAGAGGGGTCTGGGTGCATGGGAACAGCCCTCTCCCACCCCAAGGGAGAGGTGCGGGGACACCGCTGGCTCCTCTAGCCTGTCCCTTGTCATGACCCACTGCTGAGGGGCCACTGGTGGCTGTTTGTCCTGCACCCAGTGTCCGTCCCAGGTGGGTGCTGGTGGGTTCCCCAGGTCCCAGGAGCAGGGACGCCCAGCTTTGGCCTGGTGTTACGTCCCCGCTCAGCCCCTCCGCCCCCATCTCCCCAGGTGGAACACCACCGTGCAGACCTTGGTGGCCTCCTACGAAGCCTACGAGGACCTGATGAAGAAATCGCAGGAGGGGAAGGACTTCTACACCGACCTGGAGGGGAAAGCCGCCAGGCTGCTGGAGAAGGCCCGGGCCGCCTGCCAAGCTGCCGAGGCCAACAGGCAGCAGATCTTGGAGAAGTAGGTGGTGCCGTGCCTGTCGTGGAGACACACACGTGGGCTGGAGGGGGCGTAAAACCGGGGTTGGGGTCCGAGCCCCTGCTCGCAGCACGGTGCGACAGCCTCCGGGTGCTGCTGTGGGTGATCTGGGCTGTGGCTCGAGGGTTGGGCTTCGGTGCGGTGGCTCCCTGGGCCCGAGGGGGAGGTGGGCAGCACCCACCTGGGCTCGCTCGGGGCCGGCAGCCCCGTGCTGACCCCCCCTGTGCCGCCTCCCGGCAGGGAGATGAAGAAGCAGCCGCCCCCTCGGCCCACGGCCCCCAAACCCGCCCTGCAGAAGAAGCCGCCGGAGCTGGAAGCCGGGGGGCTGGACGTCGGCGACCTGCCGCCGCTGGGCTCCCTGGTGCTGTCGGAGCTGCCGGAGGAGCTGCGGAGCCTGCCGCCGGACGTGCTGGCCGGGCACCTGGCCTGCCTGCCGCCCCCCACGCTGGCCGCCCTTGCCCTCAACCCGGCCCTGGCCGCCGGGCTGCGGCCCCCCGGCCCCGAGCCCTTCCTGCCCGCCGCCAGGCTGGCCAGCGCCCCGCTGCAGCCCTTCGCCCCTGCCCGTTTCCCGGCCCCCCCTGCCCTCCCCGGGCACTACCGTCTGCCGGCGGCACCCACCTCGGCACCGGGCCCCTTTCCCCCCGGCGGAGGGGCTCCAGTGCAGCTCCTGCAGCCCTCCGCCCCGCAGGCGGCCGGGCCCCCCCCGAGCTCAGCCCCGTCCCCTGCCCCCCAGCTCTTCCCGGCCGCCCCGCTGATGCGAGGCCCGGTGCAGCCCGGCACGGCCCCGGTGCAGCCCGGCTACGTGGGGCCCCACGTGCTTCCCCCGCGTTCATCCCCGCAGCACGGCCCCCTGCCCGGCTCTGCTCCCGCTCCTGCTGCCTCCTACGGCCTGGGCCAGCCCGGGGTGCCTGCCCCCAGCCCCCTCAGACCCCCCGCCCTGGGGCCAGCCCCTGTGGGTGCCCAGCCACCGGTGGGTGGCCCTGAGGCGGCCCCGGGCACCCGGCCGGCCACCACCACGGTGGATAGCATCCAGGCCCCCATCTCCAGCTGCACCGCTCCCCCGCGGCTCCCCGGCCAGGGGCCAGCCGTGCCCCCAGGCCCCTTCCTCGCCCCGCAGCGCCCGGGGGGCCCCCCTGCCCCCTTCCCCTACGCCCAGGGGGGGCTGCAGCCCTTCGGGCAGCCGGCTCAGCACTCGTTCCCTCCCGGGCAGCACCCGCACACCTTCGCCCCCGCAGCGCAGCTCCAGCCTGGCGTGGAGATGCCCGCTCGTGCCCAGGGCCCCCAGCAGTTCTCCCCGGCCCCCTTTCTGCCCCCGGGGAGAGCCCAGGTCCCGCTGCCCTTCCAGCCGCCCGCCCGGCCCCCGCTGCCCCCCCAGGCCCAGTTTGCCCAGCAGCCCTTTGCCGGCCCCGGGGGGCAGCTGCCCCCGCCGGCCCCCGGGCAGCCCCCCCTGCCACCGCAGCTCTACCAGCTCCTGGGGCAGGACAAGCTGCCCCCACCGGGGCTCGCCCCGCACACGGGGGCCCTGCCCTTCCCCAGGGCGCCTGCCCAGAGCGGCCCCCCCGCGCAGCCCCTGCACACCGCGCTGGGGGGGCTGCAGCCGGTGCCCGCCAGCTCCCCGGCTCTGCCCTTCTGCCCCAGCCCTGCACCCCCCAGCAGCCAGATGCCCCCCGGCACCGTGGCCCTGGGCCCCCCTCCGCCTGCCCCCGCCAGCCAGGCTGGCCCCCACCATGTCACCGCCTCTCCCAGCCCCGGCCTGACCCAGATGCAGGGCGCGGTGGTGATCCAGGGCCCCCTCGTCCCCTCCCCGGCCCCCTCCCCGCAGCCGGCCCTGCCCATGCAGCCCCCGGCGCTGGTGCCCGGCTCCGGCAGCCTGCCGCAGAGACCCCCGCCCTCGCTGACGCCAGGCGCGGCCCCGCTCCCCCAGGGCCCCGGCGAGGCCCCCTTCCAGCGGCAGAGCTCCTCCACCGACGACCTCCTGTCCTCCAGCCCCGAGAGCCAGCACGGCGGCTCCAAGGCGGCCGTCAGCCAGCCCCTGCTGCAGCCCACCAAGGCGGACGCCAAGGAAGGGCAGAAGCCCAAGGCGGTGCAGCTGATCGAGAACGATCCCTACGAGAAGCCGGAGCGAGTCCTGCGGCTGCTGGCCGAGCTTGACCGCTTCCGCGGGCTGGTGGAGCGGCTGGAGCGGCCGGGGCCCGGCGGCACCGCCGAGCTGGACGCCGTCTGGAAGGAGCTGCAGGACGCCCAGGAGCGGGACGCCCGGCAGCTCTCCATCGCCATCGCCCGCTGCTACTCCATGAAGAACCGGCACCAGGACATCATGCCCTACGACAGGAACCGCGTCGTCCTCTGCTCGGGCAAGGACGACTACATCAACGCCAGCAGGGTGGAGGACCTCTCGCCTTACTGCCCCACCATCATCGCCACCCAGGCCCCGCTGCTGGGCACCGCCGCCGACTTCTGGCTGATGATCTACGAGCAGAAGGTCTCCGTCGTCGTCATGCTGGTGTCGGAGCAGGAGCTGGACAAGGTAGGCCCTTCCCACGGCGCGCGGCTCGTGGAGCTGGCTGGGGCGGGGCTCCCCGAGGGACGGGACTATGGCATCCCTCGCCCCTCCTGGCACTCGTCGCGCTCTCCCCGTGCGCCGGTGTCGCCGTGCGGCGGCTCCAGGCCCTGACAGGGAGGGACAGGAGGGTCCCACGGGGAGGTGGTCGCCCTGGGCGGGGTGTTACGGGGCTGCCTGCTCCCCCTCCTGACGGCGCGCCCCCCCCCCCTTCCCTCCCCGCAGCAGAAGGTGCTGCGGTACTTCCCCCCGGAGCGGGGCCAGCCCGTGGTGCAGGGACCCATCACCCTGGTCCTCACCAGCCTGAAGGTCGCCCCCACCCACGTGGAGAGGATGATCACGCTGCAGTACCGCGACCAGAGCCTCAAGCGCACCGTCGTCCACCTCCAGTTCACCTCCTGGCCGGAGCTGTATGGCACGGGGCGGGGGGGGGGGACAGGATGGGGACCGGGGGTTGGGGGCAGCATGGGGGGTCCTGCTGCGGGAGGGGAGTGGGGGGGGGGTGTCCAGCTGGAGTCCCATGGGACCCCTGAACTGCTCCTTCTCTGCTGGCAGGGGACCTCAGGGCTCCAGCCCCGGCGTGGGGAGGGTGTTTGGGGCAGCGCTGACCCCTCCCAGGGGGTTGAGGGCGGGCCCCCCACCCCAGTGAGTGTCTCCCCCCCTCCCGCCCCCCCAGGGGCCTGCCCGACAGCAAGGGGAGCCTCCTCCGCTTCATCCAGGAGGTGCACGGCCACTACCTGCACCAGCGCCCGCTCCACACCCCCGTCGTCGTGCACTGCAGGTGAGCAGCGCTGGGGGGGGGCTCCCACGGGGCCTGGCCCAGGGGTGGGTGGGGGGGGTGTCCCCTGCCCCGGGCCCGTCACAGCCGGGGGGGGGGGGGGGGGGGTGTGTCTCTCCGCAGCTCCGGGGTGGGCCGCACCGGGGCCTTCTGCCTGCTCTACGCGGCCATGCAGGAGGTGGAGGCCGGCAATGGCATCCCCGACTTGGCCCAGCTGGTCAAGCGGATGCGGCAGCAGCGCAAGCACATGCTCCAGGAGAAGGTAGTGGGGGGGGGGGGGGCTGTGGGGAGGGGGCCGCCGTCCCCCCCGAGGGGCGTGTGGGGCAGGGGCTGCTGCCTGGGGGCTCACCCTGCCTTCCTCCTTCTCCTCCTCCTCCTCCCCTGCAGCTCCACCTCAAGTTCTGCTACGAGGCCGTCCTGCTGCACGCCGAGCAGGTGCTGCACCGCCATGGCGTGGGGGCCCCCCCCGTCCCCAAGGCCACCAACAGTGCCTCCCCCAAGGTGGGTGCAGGGTGTGTGTGTGTGTGGGGGGGGGGGGGGGGGGGGGGTGCCGGGGGGGCTCTGCCGCCCCCAGGGCTCACGGGGCCTCTCTGCCGCAGCTCTACTTCCACCAGGACCCCCAGGACCTGGTCCTGGGGGGGGACATGCCCATCAGCTCCATCCAGGCCACCATCGCCAAGCTGAGCATCAAGCCGGCAGGGGCCGGCGGGGAGCTCGGGGGGGGCTGGGTGCCGGATCCTGCCCCCGCACCGGATGCCGCGGACACGGAGGCGCCGCCGGTGCTGCCCGCCGGTGTGATGGATGCTGTCGGTGCCCCCCTCCCCGAGCCGCCCCCACCGGGGCCACCCGTTCCCGAGCCACCCGGTGACACCGAGAGCAGCAACCATGTGGTAGAGAACCCCGAGGCCCCCGGGGGGGAGCCGGCGGCCCCCCCCGCCGCCCCCTCCTCCTCCTCGCTGGAGCTGCTGGCCTCCCTCACGCCCGAGGCCTTCAGCCTGGACGCCTCCCTCAAGGGCAAGCAGCGGATGAACAAGCAGAACTTCCTGCAGGCGCAGACGGGCGAGGGCCTGCGGGGGCCCCGGCCCAGCGACGACCCCCTCAGCATGCTCGACCCCCTCTGGACACTCAACAAGACGTGAGGGGGGTGGTGGGGTGACCCCGGGGACCCGTCCTCCCCCCCGCCCCGTCCCCCCCCAAACCCAGCACTACAGCCCTGGGCCCCTGCCTGCAGGTGCTGCCCTCCCCTGGGGCCTGTCCCCTGGGCCTTGCACTGGGCCCCAGGTTGGGAGGGGAGCGCCCCAGGCAGCTGCAGCTGGGGTACCCCGAGGGGTGGGGGGCATTGAGGGGGGGTTCTACCACCCCCTACGTCCCCCTCCTGCGCTTTGTACAGGTGTAACACTGGCGCTGGCCACATTATTTGACTCCAGTTGGAACTGACTTTTTCAGCTCTTTGCTACTAAAATAAAGAGAGTTTGATCTGCAGCTGGGCTGGGCCCCGGTGCTGCCGGCGGCACAGGGCTCTCGGCTCCCACCCCTGCCCTTGGCCACGGCCCTGGGGGTCCCGGGGGGGCCTGCGAGGGAGGGCGGCGGGTTCAGGAGGGGTTCAGCAGCAGCGCAGCCGCGCTTGGGTTAGTTCCGTTTAATGGAGGTGTCCTCGTACACGTTATAAAACACGATCCGGTACAAAAAGCGTCCCCTGTACAGTACAAAGCGTACAGCTGGGCTAAGGCCACCCGAGGCGCTGTGCGGAGGGGGGGGGGGGGGGGGGGGGGCCACGCTGCGGGCAGGGGCCGGGGCTGCCCTGGGGAGCGCCCAGGCCTTCCGTCCCTCCGGCCGTGCTCCGGGCCCCCCGCCTGCCCCGGGGCCGGCACGGCGCTGCCTCTACAATCACCAGGATTCAATTAACAGACGTCATCGGCGTTGACTTGGGGGAAGAGAGCGGTAGAGGAAGGGTTCGGCCCCGGCTCTGCTCACAGGCGGGGTCGGGAACTCGAGGCTCCTGTCCCCCTGCCGGGGTGCGGGGCAGCTGCTCGGCCCCTGCCCCTCGCTGCCTGGGGCTGGGGCTGGAGCTGGGGGGCTGTAGTGCAATTGGGGAGGGGAGCTGAGCCCCCTGACCCCGGCACACAATGGAGGAGTTCCTGGGGGAGACGCCCCGTGCCCGGGGGGTGCTGCTAGCCCATGGCAGGGTGCTTTGCTCCCACTGCTCCCCTGCTGCGGCCCCGAGCCCTCCTGGCTCCCCCCAGCACCAGTCGGGCCGTCTCCTCCTGCCCCAAGGGGGGGGTTCTCCCCAGTTCCTGCAGGGAGGATGGGGGCAAGGGCTGCCTGCCCGCTCCCAACCTGAGAAAAACCTCCTCTGGCCCCACAGCGGGAAGAGGAGGAGGAGGAAGGTGCTGTTGCTGCGAACCGAGCGAAGAAGAAAGCCGGGAAGGGCAGCAGCGGGGCTGAGCCCCAGGGCGGCTCTGCCACGGCGGCTTGGTGGAGCGAGGGCAGGCGCGCCGGCACGGGCGCTGCTGCTCCCGCGCTCTCCTGCCATAATAAATAAATATATACAGCATATAAATAAATAGGGCAGGGACTGCTGCAGCAGAGAGCCCACAAGGGGCAGGGCCAGCCCGGAGCCAGGCGGGTTGGGGCCCTGCCCGCGCTCTAAGGCACGTGGAGGCCAAGCCAAGTGCCCAGGCGGGGTCAGCCTTGTCCTTCCCCCGGCGGTGACCGCTGTGCTCGGTGCCAGGGGCTCCCCGAGGGCTGGCAGCCCCCGGCTCCTCCTCTCTGGTCTGGGGCTCACGCTCGCAGCCGCTCCCGGGCCAGGCCGCTCTCTCTGCCCCAGGGAGCGGGCGCTGGGTTGGGCCGGCCGCTGCAGGGTCTCCTGCAGGCGGGCTGGCCGCCCCCGGCCCTGCTGCCAGCAAAGGCAGGCTGGGAGCAGGCTGGGCAGCGATGGCCCCGCTCCTGCCCGGCTGTGTTGAGGGCTGTGAACGAGCTGGAACGTGCTGAGACAGGGCTGGGCCCAGCTTCGCTCAGCTACCGCCAGGCCACAGGCACCAACACTCCCCCAGCTCTGCACCGCGCTCCAGCACCCGCTGCCCGTCGTTCGGTCTCCCCAGGCAGCTGGTCAGCTCTGGGGAGCCACCACCGCCACCGCACGCTGTCCCCATCTCCTGTCCTGTCCCGAGCAGGGTGCCGGAGCGGAGCTCAGCGCCTCGGGTGCTCCGTCTCCGCAGCCCCCGCCCCGTGTCCCTCGGCACCAGCCGGCGCAGCCCCGGGACGACACGCACCTCTGGGGAGCCCCAGCGACCGCGCAGGAGATGCAGGAAACGGGGAGAAGAGGAGGGCTCGGGCCCTGCAGACCGTTGGGTGACAAGAGTCCAGTTTACGAGGAGGGAAGGCGACAGAGGCACGGACGGAGCGATGGAGCTGGCGTCTCCGTCCCCTCACCCGTGGGCAGCAGCGCTGCCCTCAACTACGGCAGGGGCCCGGGCGCCCTGTCCCACCTGCCTCGCTCCACCCAGGCTCCAGCGCCTGCTCCTCCTCAGTCCAATTTCTCCAGCACCGAGGGCACGTAGACCAGGCTGAGCTCGCTCCCAAAGTTGCAGACGATGGCGGCGTTCTCCAGCACGAGGATCTGCCGCGCGGGCTGCGACTCGTTGCTCTTCCCCAGGTAGACGGTCTGGAGCAGGTCGCCGTAGCCGATGTCCCAGAAGGAGACGCAGCCCTGGCCTCCTGTCACCAGCAGGTTGTCGGAGATCACGCCCAGGCTGGCACCGCAGCCCATCTCCTGCGTGGAATGAGAGCACATCAGAGAACCGAGCCCGCAGCAGGCGTCCCGGCAGGAACTCCTCCACGAGGGAGGGCAGCAGCCTGCCCACGTCGCTTCTGCGGCCAGCCCTTGCCCTGGCTGGGAAGAGGCCGTTTAGCCGCAGCCCCTCTGCCAGCCCGGCCCCGCGGGTGCACACATGCTGGCATGGGGCCACAGAGCCTCGCAGCCGGGACAGCGCGGTCTGGCCAAGCAACAGATTTGGTCTTTTTCTGAGCTCTTGCACGTTATGTTTACAAGCAGGGAAGTTTTCCAAAGCACGTGGAGTTTAAACAGCGACCCCTTCACACTACAAGCCCAGCAGAGGTGGTCTGCGGGGTTTGGTGGGGTCCAGAAAAGCACAGAAGCAGCCTTAAGCTTTCCCTGGCTGCTCCCCAGCTACCAACCTGCTGGATAGAATAGAGCTTGATCCCCGAGCTGCGGTCCCAGATGCTGATCACGTCGTCCAAGCCGCTGCTGATGACGCAGGACGTTGTGCAGGTGAGGGACGTGACGTCCCCTCGGTGGGCGTACATGTGGCTGACCTTGCTCCCCGTCAGCACGTCCCAAAGGCAGATGGCACCGTCCTGGCCTCCGCTCGCTAGCACCATCGTCTGCAAGGACACGGGCAGAACCAGGTCAGGAACCCCAGCAGACGGCGGACGGTGCCCCTTCCACCACAGCCGGGGGCTTCGCGGTGCCACGGACACGGGAAGCCGCTGAACACACAGGCCAATTCCACATACAAGGACTTCCAGTGCTCCGGGCACGCTCCCAGGCTGTAGGAGGTCACAGGAATGTGGGATGGAAAGCTGAACTGCCGGCTCGGTGTCTTCCCTGCCTTTGCACATGCGTTCGAGCAGGCTGGAGGTAACAAAACCCCAAGCCCACCAGGACTCCCCGGTGCAGAGAAACCCAAATTCATTCAAACAGAGCTGTAAAGCGCACAGGTGTGGCTCTCCTTCTTCTTTCCAAGGGGAGCTGGTAGGCAAAGCCTCCCTGGGGGCTCGCTGCAGAGCAGGGCACGCTCTGCTAGGCCCTGTCGTTAGCCTTGCTCACCTCTCCAGCCCTGGCAGCGCAGGCTGCGCATCAGCTCAGCTAAGCCTACGCTGCCTCTGTCGGGAGACAGCCGGTCCCCAGGAGGGCAGACGTTCACGGGGCAGGGAACGTTTCCTGGGCCAGTTTCAGCCCCGTGCTCCCGTCTCTGCCTTCAGAGGCTCCCTGGCTTCAGAGCTGCGTTCAGAACGGCTGAGCCGGCAGCAGGGGTACAGCAGGAACGGGGCTTTCCAAACAGGGAAGGGAGAGAAACCACCTCCAGGGAAAGGGATTGCTGAGCTCGCGGTTAGCTGGATGGGAAAACAATGGTTCAGCTTGTACGGCACATGGGTGAGCACGCCGTTACAGCAGCCAGCGAGTCCTCTGCGTCCTCAGAGAAGCACACGTCAGCTTCTCCATGTGCAAACC
The DNA here is from genome assembly GCA_027474245.1 of Spheniscus humboldti. Taxonomy (NCBI): domain Eukaryota; kingdom Metazoa; phylum Chordata; class Aves; order Sphenisciformes; family Spheniscidae; genus Spheniscus; species Spheniscus humboldti. The sequence continues at coordinate 178,851,662 of CM049888.1, forward strand.
AGAAGAGGGTCCCGGCTGGGCCCCTCTGGCTGAACCAGTGGCTCAGCAGCCCTATATAAAGGATGTTCTTCCTGGTGCAGACCCAGCTGCGCCTTACCTGATCGATGTACACAGCTGTGATCGCTCCCGAGTGACCCTGCAGCGTGAACAAACAGCACGAGTCTTCTAGCCGAAAGACCTGCAGGGCAGAAGGGGCAGATGCGAGTGTCCACGGGGCAGCCGTGCTGCGGAACGACACCACCTGAGCCTTATCACTCTTGCTAATGAAGCAACAGCTCTCACTTTATCTTCCGTGCTGCCATCCCCCTCTCGTGGCAGTCAGAGCCTGTCAGTGATTCAGGACAGCGAGGTCACTGGATGCTGCTGCCAAGGGCAGGGGAAGAGGGCAACGCCTGTCGGGCAGTGACAGGGCAGGGAAGCGACGTGCATGGCTGAAGGGGGGACGGCTGCTGCTGGAAGGGACGAGGAGAAGACGGGAGATACCCCAGAACCCAGACCCTGCTATTCATGAAGTCACCCAGCCCTAAGGCAAGAGGATCTCACGCTCTGCTTAGGAAGATAGCTCACACAGGGCTCTGTCCTTCTAACTCCACCGACGGGCCACATCCAGGCAGAGGAATATAACATAGGGGAGCTTCAGGAATGCACTGGATCGGACTCCAACCACGCCACCCCAAACACTCACCTGCCTTTGTGCATGTGGGGGTGTTGGGTTGATGGTTGGACTCGATGATCTTAGAGGTCTTTTCCAACCTTAATGATTCTATGATTCTATGATTCTATGTACACACATCAGCTTTGCCCCCTGTCCACGTATGAGACCAGCTCACGTCCCACAATGTCCGCAGGACGGATAAGCAGCCACCCCACCCCACCAGTTACAGCAGCCCCGGACTCAGCCCCGGACTCAGCCGAGGAAGCCTTACTCTCAGAGTGTGGTCCTGGCTCCCGGTGACCAGCCGTCCAGCCGCAGCCTTCAGCGCCGTGATCGGCTTCTGGTGGGCGCAGGACACGGTGTGGGTGAGCTGACACATGATGATGTCGCTGCTGCTGAACACGGGGGAGGACGGGATGCTGCTTCTGCTCGGGGCTCCTGTGGCGAGACACGCAGCTAAGTCCTCAGTGCAGCAAACAGCCTCACGCTCCAGGACTAATATCACCCAGAAATGGTGTGACACCAGGGATGCCTGGATGCTGAACTGCAAGGAATTTGAACCTGGTCCTCCAAAGAGCCGAACACCCGGCACTCTGGCTGACACCAATGGAAGCTACGGCTGCTCGGCGCTCATGAACAACTGGAGCGAGGCTCTCCAACAGGGTCCTCAGCAGCAGAACTCCCTTCTGCAGATCAGTGGCCCCTACGCAGTAAGTCTTCTGCAAGACTGAGATCCCTGAAGCCCGAGAGCTGCCGTTACCCTTGTCAGAGGCTGAACAGGGAGCTGGGCACAAGACTCCCTGCACCCTATGGGGAAAAGTCATTTCCACAGCCAGTCCTTTCCTGCAGGGCCTGCTCCAATTCCAGATCTACAGCTTGCAGATCCCAGGGCATCCGCCTAGGAATGCAACCACCCTCCTGGAGTAAGGCCAGGGCTTCTCTACCCTCCAGGCCGCTCCAGAACCAAAGGAGCCACTGCACTGCAAACCAGTTACCACCACGGACTAGTTTTGCGCGTGTTGTGGTTGTGCCGAGGCCCCAGGCTACATCGTGGTTGTGTGGGGCTATGTGGTGTGCAAACAAGTGAGAAAAGACCTTGCTGAAGGAGAAAATAAGTAAGAAGTGGGAAAGGAAAGAGGTACGAGGCAGAGCTGACCCTGGAACGCATGCCTCAGCCTCCAGACCTACGCACTGGAGCAAACCAGCGCTCGAGACGCTCTCCCTGCACAGGGAACTCCCAAAGGATTCCTCACCTCTCCAGAGCAGCTGGTTTGGCATCCTGCAACACAGGGTTTTTTGGAGCGTAGCATTACTACGACAGCTTATGAAGTGGGTATGAGGAAGAGTCAGCTGCAAGAAGGCAAGGGGAGAGGAAAAGGCTCGGCGGAGCTCAGAGCGGTGCACAGCACGCTCGGACGCTTGCTTACCTCGGAACTGCAGGTGGTTCAAGGACGTGTGTGTCTCTAGCGAAAAGAAATCTAAAGAGCCATTCAACCGGGCAGCGACGATCCTGAGGGAGAAACGCAGGCACATGAGGAGCGGCCCTTCCCTGCTCTCACAGGGTGAGGAGCCCTGAGACCAGACACCTTCCGAGGCAGAGCACAAACCGCACAGGCTCCCCCTGTGAGGAGGCACTCCTGATTGCAAGGAAGAGGGCTCGGAAATTATATTAAGCTCAGACCGCAGAATAAACTGGCAGATGTCACTGCCTCTTGAATAACAGCACACAGAAACCAGTGACCCAAAGGCCCCATCTCCCAGCCCTGAATTATTCTGGATATTCAGCTACTAGAAAGACTGAATATCTGTACGAAGAAGAAGTGGCTGCTGGAACAGACCTGGACCCAGGAAAGCTCACTCCACCACGCGCAGCTTGAGAGGTGGACGCGTGGGAAGGAAGAGACCTTCCAGCTGAGCCTCTGCCATCTGGAGCTGTTCAACCTCCATGGCAGGAGGGTCAGGGCTGGGGTCCTGGCCTACACCACGTGTTCTCCTCCCCTCGCAGGAGATCACCGAGCACAAACACAATTACCTGTTGTTCAGGAAGACGAGCGCGGTGATGCCAGATTGACCTTCATCATTACTGCTACGGAGGGTCCCCTCGATAGCATCCCAAACCTGGAAGGAGAAAGGGTTACTGCTGTGATCCTGACTGTCGTAGATCGAGGAGCCGGTGATCCACGTAACAGCTAACCTGTGCTGTGCCGCATATATCCTCTGGCCCCCTTAGCTGTCTGGTCTTAATGAAGGAGCCTGTAGGCACTTGGCACTAGCGATTACAATCATCAATGTCCTCCTATCTAGCTTAAAGTGAAGCAGCAAGTTCTTAAGTGAACATCCTTTTGTTTGACAGCAGAAATGAATAGAATTCTTTTCTTTGAAGAAAATCCCCTAAGAGCTCCAAGATCCACAGTGCCAGCCGACCTCTCCAGGGACACGATCCGCAGGGTGTGCCGTGCTCAGACTGGAGGTCTGTCCCACACTGTACAACATGGGGCTCCCCACAACGGGAGGGACCTAAGATCACACTATCCTCTTTTTCCTTCTAGCATTACTGCCGATAAATGGTATTTTAATCAATACTTCTGTCCTGGTTTCAGCAGGGATAGAGTTAATTTCCTTCCTAGGAACTGGTACAATGCTGTGTTTTGGATTTAGGATGAGAACAAAGTTGATAAGGTGCTGATGTTTTAGTTGCTGCTAGGTAGTGCTTACACTAGTCAAGGACTTTCCAGCTTCTACCGACTGAGCTAGGCTGGAGGGGCACAAGGAGCTGGGAGGGGGCACAGCCAGGACAGCTGACCCAAACTGGCCAGAGGGACATTCCATACCATGTGACATCATGCTCAGTATATAAAGCTGGGGGAAGAAGAAGGAAGGGGGGGACGTTTGGAGTGATGGCGTTTGTCTTCCCAAGTCACCGTTACGCGTGAGGGAGCCCTGCTGTCCTGGGGATGGCTGAACACCTGCCTGCCCATGGGAAGGAGTGAATGAATTCCTTTGTTTTGCTTTGCTTGCGTGTGCGGCTTTTGCTTTACCTGTTAAACTGTTGTTATCTCAACCCACGAGTTTTCTCACTTTTACCCTTCCGATTCTCTCCCCCATCCCACCGGGGGGGAGTGAGCGAGCGGCTGGGTGGTGCTTAGTTGCCAGCTCAGGTTAAACCATGACAACTTCACAATCTGCGTGCCTTTCTTACTGGGGTCACAACGAATGCTAGCCCCGGTGCACCACACACGCACCGTGCAGCAGCACGGGCTCCTGCTGCACGGTCCCCATCCCCAGCTCTGCAGCACCCCTCTTCGCTCCCAGCCAGCCCCACACCTGCCCTGTTCCGAGCACGACGTGCTCTGGATTTTGCAGCAATATTGTGATGTGGACTGGAGACAAGATTCAGCAACAAAATTCAGTCAGTGTCTCAAGGCAGCTGCTCGGGAGAAGGTATCAGAGCTCAAAAGCGTATTTAAAGGACAAAGAAAAACAATGGAGTGGCCTGCCTGTGCCTTTGTTGGGAAGAATGAGAGACGCCCACATGCAGCACATGTCAAAAATCATTAAAAAATTTATCTCAAAATGTGTTTGTTTAAAAAAACCCCTGCATTTACGTTGAAGGAAAAATTCTAATTTAATTTCAAAAAATGAAATTAAAATTAAACTAATTCTGAAAGTTTCTCATTAGAGGAGATTTAAATTTATGATTAAAATTTGCTTCAAAACCTGTATCATTCCTATAGAATTCCTATTAATTTTACCTTATTTCATGACTGACCAGTAACATTACTTAATGACATGGCAATCTTTAGGCTTCTTCAGTCTTAAAGAGCTGCTGGCAGCTCACCCGGTGCCTGGGCTGGCAGTGAGCCTCGCTCCTCACCTCCAGCTTGCCGTTACTCCGGCCAGCCACAATCAGGTTCCCTTGCAGGTCCAGGCTCCAGACAGAGCTCTCCAAATCTCCTCCCCAGGAAGGAAGCGGCGACGATTTGTCAAATCCCGTAAAAGACTCGTCCCCCAGGCTCCTTCTGCGGCTGCTGCAGCCTCCCTCCTCGGTCCCGCAGCCCAGGGAGCGGGGACTGCCGCTCCCCGCGCAGAAGCCAGCCTGTCCGTGCGGGGCTGAGAGGCCAGTGAAGTTCATGCAGTTGGAGGTGCTGTGCTCTTCATACACTTTACCAACCAGGCTGCTGAAGTCATACCCGCTCTCCTTCTGGCGACCGCCCACAGCACGGAGCCGCGTCTCTGACTCGGCCACCTTCACCTGCTCAGAGAAGTTTGTGTCAATGAGAGACGTGAGGTCTGGCTGGTCGCAGAAAAGCGGAGGCTGGGGAGGGCTGAGCATCCTTTTGAGCTGGTGACTGTTCTCAAAAGAGTCGTCCAGACCATTCTTGCCATCCGGACTATGATCCCAGCTTTCCTGGTAATCAAAGATGCCACTGCTGTCTCTTCGCAACCTAAAACACAGTAAGAAAAGCTCAGTCCTCCCACCTCTACTGTCGGAGAGGGCTGATTTCTTACAGAGGGGTTTGCACCGGCTGCAGGGCAGCGATCGTGGAGGGACCTGCCCGCAGCTGAATGACTTGGTACAGACACCACTTACCTTGGTTTGGGAATAACGGTGAGGCAGTCGCCAGTCTGAGCGTCCCACACACGGATCTGGCCCACCAGGCAGCAGCTGACAAGCAGCATCCCATCACTAGCCAGACATTCGATGTCCTGGGAAGGAAGAACAAGCACAGCTCAGCGCGTAGCACCACCGAGGCCTCTGGACTCTGACAATCACCTTGCGTGTGGCTCAGGAACTATACAGGTGATAAATTTTATGTAAAAACTACGTGGCTGGCTTAGCAACCTAGGGATACTCTGAGAACATGAGTACATCTTTGCCCAGAGTCCTAGAAGTGCACTAGACTGCTGCAAATCAAACAGACTCCGTTTTTCTTCCCTTTTCCTGAAAAAGTATGGCTCAGAGAGATGGTAGGATCAGGAACAGAGGTGCATCTTCTCTGGAAGGCATGGCACAGTGTTTCAAACTCCATCTGACTGGGTGCCCGAGCGCTTTGTTTCATCTCAGAATGGCAAGAAACATCGTTCCCCTCAAGAAAAATGAGTGAACTGAGCAGCAGCACACTTCTGTGCAAACCCATGGATGCTTTTAGCACTGGAAGCAATATTTAACAGCCCAAACCTATGCAATAACTTTTGGGAAGCAGGGAAAAAAGGATCCAGTAGGCATTAAATACCAGGAATCTAGAGCTACGCCAGCAAAGGTGGCTGGATCAGCCCAGGCAATAAAAGCCAACAGTTGGCTACACAGAGAAGGTAATAACAGCAATTGCAAGAAGCTCAGAGCGAATCCCAGAAAGAAATGGAAAAGTCCTACAGGAAACTTCATGCAAACAATATCCTACTCTCCCTCTCTCTCTCTCTAGCATTCACCCTGGCCGTTAGCCTCCACAGCTGCATTACGCTAAGGCTGCATAGCTAGCTGTCCTTCGCGAGGGCTGTTATTTAAATAAAACGAAGTGAAGAGAAGATGCGTGGCGCGAGTCAGTAAAATGCCTTTCTTGTAAGGACTGCACCCGTCCGACCTACCATGAGGTGACCCCTGAGAACCAAGGGGACGATCTCAGTCTCAGGTGGGGAGTAGCCGTAATCGTCACAGGGCAGGTCCCCCCTCTTCCTCCTGCTGTGAGAGAGCCCGTTCTGCCCATAGTTCTTGGGGCAGAACACCCTGTACAGGCAGAAGAGCAGGAGGACCAGGATAATGCCCGAGGCCAGACCCAGAGCAGCCACCCTGGTGGGAGAGACAGACAGACACAAAGACAAAAAGACGGTGAGAGAAAAGATCCAATTACTAGTCCACGGACGGAGTTTGAAAAATACTGTGAAAGTATTACACGTGTCGCTGGTCTAAATTTTTCAGCTGAGAAAAAAAGCTATAGTGATTTGTGGAAAATTAAAGGGTTTTTTTTAATGGGAAAGTATGATTTTCAAAAATGTTTTCAGACTTGTCAAGAAGAAAAGTACCTAGCAACTAAGACTTTAAGAAAAACGCTACGTGGGGATCGGGATAATATCAAGTGCGTTCAACACAGCCAAAGGAGAACTGCAGATTCAGAGGGCAAGCAGGGAGCCTGTCTCCTCGGTAGGAAAGGAAGAGAGTGAGAGTTTGATCTAACACCCAATAAAGCATTACTGAATCACGATGTTTATTCCCAAAGACGAACTCCTATCCCTGTCACTCAGTGATAAACCCCGTAATGCCTCATGTGTGGTGCTGGGAGTAACAGTTTTAGCATCACCAAGCCATCCAATTAAAATACGTCTAAGCTTAATCTTCAAAATGCATGACTAATTGCACAACGGTTACTAGATTATAGGGAACACTTGCATATGTATCAAGTTTGTACGCCGTTGGTCCATAGTCATTGATATATATTGACAAGCAGCTCCCACCAACAGCAACGTGTGCTAACAACCTGGGCTGCACACACCATCTCCTGCCAGGGAACTCCGAAAAACAGTGCCAGGAGAGATTAATTTAATGCTGCGCTCGCTGAGCTAGACTGTCCTGAGCATTACAGGATTTTGCACTGAAGCTTTACAAATATTTTTTGTTTTCCCTCCAGGAGCAGAGCCGAACAGCCAAAAAGCAACCCCTGTCTCCAAGGGAGTTAAGGCGTGGTCAGAAGGCTGTATCAAGGACTCTTTTACTTGTAAAGAGTGACATCCTGGTGCCCTTGCAGCTTGGATGAGGCTTGGTCAGGCTGAGCTTCAGCATCCAGCTTCCCACCGCTTGAAGATAAGAAAGGGTGGTAGCGGTTAGCCTCCTGGGGATGCCGCACTTCTAAGGCCTCTTGTGGGTTCAGGTACAACGTGACAGGGATTGCTGGAAGGATGCTGATGTATCTGAAGGAATGGAAAGATGAGAATAGCTTAGGAACAACAAACACAAAAAGACACAAAAATCCTGACAGGTAACCCAGCTCATCGTCTCACTAGAGGCCAAGGTAGGTCCCAGTGTGTACTTCCAGTCCAGTAGTTTCAGGTATTCTAAACTAAAGACCTCCTTTGAAATGCTTTTCTCTAAAGATATTTCCCAGGTCTTGACCCTTAACTCTGTGGAAGAGGTTAAGAGCCAACAATGGAATGAACTACTGATGAGATCAAATGGATCACACAGAATTAAGTAAGGATATAATGATCTGGTCTGGCTTCCTGTGCGCTGCAGGCCAGAAGATCTCACCAAGAAGCTTCTTCAGCTCAGATGTCTCTATTCCTCACATGTACCATCCCCATCGCTTACAGATGATCTCATACCGTTTTACAAAATTCTAAACGTCACCTCCAGGGTAAAGGAAGACAACAAGCAAGTAATACACCCAAGAGCACAGAGAGAAACACAACCCTTATTCTCAGACAAACAGTCCTGGAGAGTTTGGTACCTCCGCACCACACAGGAGGGCCTGTTTAATAGTCTCCTCCTGAAGACACATTTGGAGTAAGCCACGTGGAACACAAATTATCTAACTCAGAAGGACGAAGGACAGAAGACACACAGACGCTTGGGGTCAATTCCACAATTCAAAGTGCCTGCAGCACTCGATGCCAGCCCACTTGCCTTTTGGCCAGAGTGATATTGTAGTAGCTGAAGAGGGATGGCCAGTGTCTGAAGGAAAGCTTCCTCCAAATCTCCTCATCCTCTGCTCCCCAGGTAACCTCTGCTTCAGCTCCAAGCTCCGTCTGCCCATTCCCTTTGCCCTCTGGTCCGTGGGCCCAAGTGTGCTGGTTTGTCTCCAGCCTGCTCAGGGACTCCAGTCCTGACTTCTGCTCACGCTGCTGGGTCTGGTTTTCTGACAGCTGTATAGGGTCCGATGGGAAGACTGAGAGATCAATCTTGGGGTCCCCAGCAGGTAGGACGCCTCCAGGAACAGGCATAGGAGGCAGACCTGCTTCACCCAAAGGACTTTGTTCAGTGACCTGTGACGTGAGGTAGGTGCGGAGACCAGCAGGATCCGTGTAAACCAGGATTCCAATCCAGATCACCGTCCCAGCCTACATACGATGAGCAAAGAGACAAGCTCGTTTAGTACATGGCCTTCACACTCCGCCACCACCACCTCGTCAGCTCTCTGAGCTGATCAGCAACGTCCCAACCAAGGGTACGCCCTGCACTCAGTTACGGTCTTACTCCCAACAGACACTTATCGTCTAAGAGGATCGGGGGAGGTTGCACAGCACGCATGAAAACTGAACACTATTTTCCTGTGAGCCACCGACTCAACCCGATGGTGGGAACCCCACTTCTCCCACACAAATGCACAGCAGGGAAGAGACTCCGCGCTGGCGGCTGGGACCAGCACGTCTGCCACCCTCAAACAGGGCTGGAAAGGCTTAATTCAGAGTTCTGGTTCATGAACTCTGCAAGACCTACTGCAGCAGCCACGGTTCACAGACTGAGGTATCAGTTTAACTTAAACTGCCATCAACGTTAGTTGACAGTAACAGACTGGGCTGTGGTTTGTAGAGCCGAGGAACACACACATTCCTCCGCTTCCATTACAGATACCCAGAACAGAGATGGGGGAGACATTACAAGCAGGGGCAGTAACTGGTGGAACCGCTGCAGTTACACCTGCAAAAGGAAAAGTCTTAGTCTTTCATGTAGCAAAATATCTCCGTGTCTTTATTCCACATTCTCTACAGGAGCAAAACATGATTTCTGCTCTGAAAAATCTTCTCTCTCCACTCATGCAGTCCTTGGAAATCTGCTTATAGAAAAGCAGATTTTTGTTTCAAAGCAAATATCAGAAAATTACTCAGTACCACCCAAACATCACGCAAACAGCAGAGCCCTGGAGCTAATGCATGCAGAGCGATGTTCTTAGGGAAGTATTTCTTGAACTGTATTTACCTCAGGGCAGGATAAGTCTTGCAGGGGAACAAGGATGCATGAAAATGTTGGGCTTTCCCACCCCCTCCGGAAGCCTATTTGGGTTGGGTTAGCGTCCAGCAGGAAGGGGCACCAGGTAACAAACACCACATGGCATACCATGATGAGTCTCTGGGCCAGCCGGGTCCTGGCAAAGAAGTAGATCACCCGCAGCCTCTTTGGCAGGCGCAGATTCCTGAAAGACGACGGCTGCAGGGTGATGGTGTGGGGGGTGGCAGGTCGCATAGCTGGCTGGCGTTCGTAGCGCTGAGAGCGGCTGACGGGCTTCGCTGGGGGCATGCAGGCTTCTGCTGGCAACCGTTTGTTCAGATCAGCGAGCTGCCAAGAGAAAAGCAAACGTGAGAGAGCCGTGGCGATGAGGTCCCTCGAGAGAAATGTGTGCAGAGACGGCTGTCTTTGATACATGCCCATGTCTAAGTTCCCACCTTCACTCTCGAGTCAATCTGTCCCAGCTTCTCTCCAGCACACACTCTCTTCTTCGCCCAGCCACGGTCACCTGTCTGTGACTGTGTCTCCTTCCAGCCCATTTACCCCAAATCTGCATGTTTATATACCTGAGGGTGTCTTGTTCCCTCAAGCATCCTGTCCCCCATCCCTGTGTATGTGTAACCAAGCAGGTACTGCCCCAGAACTTTTTCAGCTCAGTCTTTTCTGTTTAGAGAGTGAAAATCACAGGGTGTACTTCCTTTAATCCTTCCACAATAGCAGAGAAGGAAGACCCAAGGCAAAACCCCGTGTCCTTGGCCCCTCCTTACCTCCATACGGCGAATGTCAATGGACAGCACAGTAGTGAAGAAAAACATCTGCAGAAAGAAGTCAGACACCAGGCCGACCACAGCGAAGAGGCAGAATTCCTGCAGACAGGGCACAATGATTAGCTACAGCAGCTGCGGAGACAACGGTAAATATTTCAACTTCAGAAAAAGGGAAAGTCAGCAAACTCTTGCCCAGAGCGCAGGCCCGAGTCTTTTTTACTGACAAATCCTATTATCTATATTTTGTAATAGTTGAGAGTTTGGTGCTAGAAAAGTCCATGTGAGAACTCAAGCGCATATTTATTCAGATTCGCATTCTTTGTTCTTCTTAGCCATCAAACATCAAAGCACCATAGGAAAAACCGGCAGAGGATGTTTCCCGGGTTCACAAAGCCATGGCAGGGCTGCAGCCAGAGCTCTCGGCCTCCTGCCCATGCGTTCAAATCACAAAGCCAAACAGCCTCCAACGGTGACAGTTTCCTGCACGTTACCAATAAACTTCAGCCCCGATATAAAATTCCTCCAGGAACACAGGTTGCTCAGGAACTGGATCAATCACTCTCCACTGTACATCTGTGTACTCGTTTCTAGCCATTCTCCAGGACCCCACCTAAACCATTTCTGCTTAAATCACACTTTTGGCTAATGTATATTTGATGGGCAAATTTCATTCCTATGCCCCTGGAAGAAAAGTCCCATACCCGCTGTCAGAGGTCTCTAAACACCAAGTATATGGGAAACAACATCTGCAAAAGCCAGTGTTTCCTCAACTTGCTGTAATGCTCCACTTTCCCCAGCAGGTGCCATTGCAGAAATAAGGATTAAAAGATTCTGCCCAGCAGCAGAAATGCAGGCAACTCCCTATAAAACAAATGCACACTCTTACCCTAATCCCCATTAGTGCTAAGTGCCGTCCCCTCTCCCCCCCTACATTCAAAACTTCACAGCAACACAGAATTAACATATTTTTGAGAGGCGTTTTGTTTCCCTTGGAGGTACAAATTTCTGCCAGGACCCGTCAGGACCCAAAAAGGATCTAGTAGCCATGGAGAGATCAAGAAAGCTGAACGTAAGGAGGAGGAAAAACCTTAGGCTAAACAACAGATTAAAGGCTCTGGCCCTCACTTGCAGAACAGAGCTGGCAAACACCCACTGCCATTCACTGCCTGCCTGCTACCATGGTGGCATGCTCACTACCTGCAGACCAAGCCAGGACACATCCACCTAAAGGGGAAGGAGAGAGGCCATAGAGATTCATTTCTTTTGTCCCCCTCCTTCCTACATCTGCCCCAGCTTCTTGCGTAAGGCTGGAGGCCAATATTAGCACAGTGAAATGAAGAGAGATAGCGTGAAAGGCTATCCAAAACCTCTAAACAAACCTTGAAGCCTCCCCATCCTGTCCAAACTGTTGTCGAAACATAAGTTGTTATTTAAAAATCAATGTGATATGAAACGAGATAACCCACCAGGTCAGCTGCCCCTCCCCAAACCTCCCAGCGACAGCAGCATAAGGAAGCAGGTTCTGATCAGGTTTTCCTCTTTAGCCCCTTCCCCAACATCTGACAGGAGGTTTTGGAAGCAGAGGGATGAAAACACAACACAGGTTCCTCTCTCAAGGAGAAAACCAGAAGGAAAGCAACATCCACCTGGATTTCACCCAGACCTCGGCAAACATGGGCTCCACAAACAGCAGGCTCTGCATAGAGAGGTATTAATTCTGTTAATGCCTCCCCTTACTCCACTTAGGATTAGAGACATCTGAAGCAGCTAGCCCTGGAAATCTAAAATCTTATACTTGGATACTGCACACTCTGCGGCAAAACCCAAAGTGATTTCAGTGGGCGCAGGGTTGGGCTATCGGTGTGTGAACTTCAGTACAAGGTAGTGGATAAGAGATGAAAAACAGGACGCGCGCTCAGCACACAGCCCTGCAGCATCTCAGGACCATCAACAGCGGCACTGTGCCAGGAGAACAGGGGTCTCTACCCACCTGCAATGCAAGGCAAGAGGATTTCATTGCTGCTCACAATTATGATGGATTTAAAGTGGATGCACAATTCTCATCTGAAGCCAAACTCTATTTTAGGACAAGGAGAGCCACGGAAAACATAGAAAATTCCCTTCTGCTAAATGAGTTGCACTGCCAAGGAGTAACTGAGAAAAACGACAAGACCCATTACAGCCCTTGGGGCAGGTGAGAGCCTTCAGCAAAGAAACGCCTCCCTCTTCTGCTGTTCCCCATAGCGGACAGCACCTGAATGAACCCAGCACTGCACTGCTCCCGCTGACAGCCTAGAGCAAAGGTCTCTGCCAGATTTACGCAGCCTGGCTCTCTTTCTGCCAGATTCCTTGGACTCTGCAATGCGAGTACAGCACATTATCTGTACAGTGTCCTTCACTCTCAGGGACGAAGATAAGGGCCATACACCAGGTTCCAGCACAGCAGCTGTCAGCCTTTAACAGACAGCATCCCCGCGAGATTCTTCCCCTGGAGAAAGCAAGCATCCAAGGAAAGACAGGATCACAGAGAGAGCAGAGAGTGGATGCCGTCACGTGTGTCAAAACACTGTAATAAAGAGGAGTACTTTAATAGAGAGAAGATGGGGGTGGGGGCATGGCGTCTCTTTTTCCCATGGCTCTCCTGACACTGTTGTATGGCTCTGCCTCGTCCTTTTTATCACACCCCTTTATCTCCTGTAATCAGGGCACCCTGCAAGCTCCTCTATAGCAGAGTGCAACAAGAAAGTGAACTGTCCCAGCGGTATCCACACGACGGGGCTGCTGGCACTACGTTCGCTTCACAGATAATATCAAGCTTCACTTTCTGCGGTCAAGCAGTGCAGCAATGAAAGAGGCCAAAAGGTGCTAATATACCATATGAATGAGCCCAATTTAGACCCAAAGGATGGATCATGCCAGCATTTGAGCTGAGCAATCTCTGCAATCAGCTTTAAATAAAAAAAATAGGCCATGATAGGTGGCTGGCTGTAGCCTGGGGAATTCTACCACAGCTCCTCTCCTGCTGTCCTCTGGGATACTGAGAGAGGTTCAGAAACTCTGAAGTTCAGCCTGCAATGCTCCAGTCCAACCTGAATGTTTAATCTTCTTAGATTATAATATGCTTTAATCTGCAGTCTCTACTGGTGACTTCCCAGTGTTAAAGCAAGGATATACACAACCCACCCCTCTTCATGCAGGTCACGCGTGGCCAGCGAGCACCTAGGGAGCACCCAGAGTAGCCACCAACTATGTAGATGCTGGGGTGCTCCTGCCTTTGCTCGCTGACTGCGCCTGCTAGAAATTTCCAGAGACAACAGGCTGACACCTCCCTGAAGTCTGGTTGCAGAGGTGCTATGGAATTGGTGATGAGGCTTTGTCTAGGCCGCACTTCTGTTCATGGTGCTCACCAGGCACAAGTGCTGCTTGGTCAAGGATTAGAAATCAAATGATGTCAACTTCCTGACGCAACTCAGCAAGCACAGTCCTGAAAAGGAGACTGTGCAGGAGAGAAAGTAACACTGCAAGGCAGAAGATGCTATTTTCAGTGCTGCACAGACCCAACAGCATGACCCCTGGCAGATCATTCTACCTTGAGCTTTCAGTTTACCCACCCATGAAACAGAGGCAGTGATATCCGTGGTTGTAAAAACCTACAGATTCGTCAGTCTGGTGAAAGAGCCCCAAATGGACTGTCCACCCTAATTCTCAGAGCAAACTTTCTGCACTAGGGTGGTTTTTTCCTTCCATCCACTTATAAAGTGGTTTAGCCAGCTCACAAAAAGGCACTTTTAGGTTGGAATAAAGGCATCCCCACAGCAAAGGCACTGGGCAGTGTTAAGTTCTGCGATAGGAAGCTCATTTCCACAAACACAAGGAGCATGGACAGATGGTTGAGAGGGAAATGAGCCCCCGCTCCGGCTCCTTCCAGGGCTGTCGCAGCAAAGTGATCAACCCCATGATCCGGGGGTGACAGCCATCACGATGAGTCAATGAGAGAGGATCTCCAAACCCATGTGTCCTGTAGGAGCCTGTGTGTCTGTGGTGCTGGCAACTGGAACAAGCAGGGTCTAAGCACCAGCAACTGGAACAGGGTCTATGGGGCACAGGGATCCATGCATCTGGGTCACCAGCAACTGGAGCACGTCAGAGTACGCATGTCAGTGTGTGATCACCAGTGACTATCGAGCTAGGCAGCTGGTGAGCACGGTGAGTGGCTTGGGAGCCAGGTATGTGTGTGTCCCTGAGCGAGAGAGCTGGAGGAGTTGGTTACCAGACAGACCAAGGGCTCCAGGCCAACTGCCAGAGGTACTGGGGGGCTGGGGGGCGACTGAGAGACCCACTTGCACATGCGCGCGCACGCGCGTGTGTGTGTGTGTGTGTGTGTAAGGCAACTGGGGAGAGCAAGGATCAAGGACCAACTACTGGAGGAACTGAATCTAAGCCCAGCTACTGGAAGGATCCCAGCTGGGGAGACTGGGCATCCAGGGGCAGCTGCTGGACAGAAGGCTAGCTCCTGGAGAGATCCACATTGTGTAGATGTATGTATTTCCCACTAACAGGCTCTTAATCCAATCAGCCAGAGAGGGGAACAGAATATTGCGCACTGCATTCCTGCAGTGCCTACAAGCCTCTGTCCTGCAAACTCACACTGATCAGCCATACTCACCTGGATGGCTGGGACAAGGGTGAAATACCCGATCAAGATGATCCCAAGCTCTGTCGCCATGTTCTTCATAATCGACCAGCTCTCATTGCTCAAGCCTGGAGAAAGAACATGCAAAGACAGGTAAAAGGAAACTGTTCACTAGTGGACAGACATGAGCATTGCAAAAAGGAACTGGTTTTCCCTTCTTTAAAATTAGGCGTCTATAGACAACAGGCAAAAATGGCACTTTCAGACTAAAATTCACCTGACTTATTTTGAATATCTAAGTCAAAGAATTGGACTGTAGACTCCCAATGTCTTTATTAGCAGGATTATCATTAACTACAAAGGGAGCTCGGACGACTCTCTTGGCTCACAAAACTGTCCTGATTTAAGCAGTTGGAGGGTACTGCACAGGGCAATACAGGGATTCAGAAGTGTAAAGGACCATTGGGTTTTTGAGTCCAGTTTTCGATCTAGGATACAAACCACTTGTATTTTTAAAACTAGGTAGATTTTTCTAGGCATCACTCTAGAATCTCTCTTCCCCGATGTTTAGAAACATCTTTTAAGTTTGCAAACTCCATTTATCCATGGTTTGAGCACACTCTAATCCTTATGCAAGTACAGAGTGTATCTATAATAGAGAAGATAATTTTGTCACAGATTCAGCAGAACTTCATATGACCTGTGGACTGTACTTACGATATTAATGACATGAGAGGACAAGGTGCTAAATATCTATACCAGCAGCTACAGCTCTCCCTTACTAACACTTTTTTAAACTTCTTTAGCCAATGCTTCAGACAACAATCTTAAAAAGCAGTGCCCACAATTACAGGCTTATGTTGGTTCTTGGAATTATCAAAAACAGTACAAAAAGACTAATAGAATACAATTCCCAATTCACATTCAACACACACAGTCCTTGTTTCCTTCGCAGACCAGAATTAAGATCATTCCCCATCTCCCAGTCCTTGGGTTACCCTAATTTTCTCTCTCTCAACATTTTTCCAGAGCAGGCTGTATACCTTGGGCAATGCGTAGCTTCACTTCCAGGTCAACGGGCGTAGAGACAACTGACTTGGTGAGAACCAACACGTTCTCTAGGCCAATCACTACAACCAAGTATGGGAATATTTCTCTGGAGGAAACAGAACCAGAACTGAGAATGAGATCCTTGGTGAAAAAGAAGAGAAGAATGCAAGTTAAGCAGCAAACGCGCATCCTAGAGTCAAGGCCAGGAAAGGCTATCCAGTGCTCCCAGCCAAATCCCTTCTTGTACAATATTAGTCTATGATGAGGCAAGGGTTCTGTATTTCATCTGCTTTGGACAGATACTAACATTTCTGCAAAGCTGCATGATTTTCTGGGAAATGGCCACTGTAGACCACTGCTAAATTAGTCTTAATGCTTCCCAGGGTTGGGACAGTGTGCCTCGAAGAGTCTCTACAGCATCTAGTACAAAGAGATGCAAATCAAAAAGATGGACTTCGAACAACAGTGCAATAGACTCAGTAATAATTAGTCAGCGAGGGTGCATTTCAGCAAGAGGGAAGGGAGCATGTCCCACCATCAACAGTGAAAATCCTGATAAATCACAACTAAGCGTTACATTAAAAAAAACTTTCAAAAAAAAAAATTCTCAAGTGAAGAGCATGGGCAGTGCCTGGTTCAGATACCCAGTGGGCAAAAGATTCCACACCTTGCAGCTGCTGTAAGCAATCCAGTCTCGGGCAGCGAAGGAGACACATGAAGGGACTTCTCTGTTGGAAGGAGATAAATTAATGTGCGTGGAGCTCTGTTCTCCAGTACACCAGGTAGCTCAGAAGCCACAACACTGAGAACAACGTGCAATGTACATATGCTTCATACATAAATAAACTAAATCCTGCCAGGGATAGTTTCTACCCCAGAGTCAAGAAAACACTCTGAAATGGATTTGTCCTTCAGAATATATGCACACAGAAGAGTAAGACTACCCAAGGTCACCACCGTGATTTCATTCAACTCTTCATCTCACCCCTAAAATTTTTCTCTCTTTTGAACTACTTGCAGTCCAGATCAGAGAGAAAAAGCTGCTCCATGCCAGAACATGGTAGATAGTAAATCTCTTAATTTCCCTCCAGCTAAACTTAAGCAAAATACTAGAGCTTTCATTGTGAAGGGTAATGGATTTGTGCTGTGCTGGTATGTACGGATCCAAAAGGAGAATGTGCATGCGTGCACGCACACACACCCCTTGGCAAATCACTAACAGCCAAGACAGGTAAACAACAGAGTTTCAGAAGAACAACTCCTATTTCTGCCATTGCCTGCCATAACCCCCAAGGACCATCCTCCCAAATGCTGCTTTCGATTGCCTATGGCCATCTGACATGGGCTTCAACAACATTTGCATGCATATAGCTGTCAGCAGCCTGTACCTCACAAGCTCAGCTGGGGAAAAACACCTGTCTGGAACCACTGCTAACTCAGCTAATCCGTTCCAATTGATTCCTTGAGCAAATGGCAAGCTGAAACAGCAAGAACGCTCCACTGAAAGCAAGATTACACAAACCAAAAAACAAACTCCACACACCCTTCTCCAGGTATCCTAATGAAATTTTAGCTCTAACAATTGTGCAACACACTGGTCCATTCACCTCCTGTCCAAAACCTGTGCAGGAAGTGCGTTTCCTTAGCAAAAAAACCCAAAATATATATAAGCCTCTCATGGGCAACTTCCTGTTAATGTCAAATAATCCAAAATCTAGAAAGTACAACTTAGTTCTGCCTTTATCTAAAGCATTTTCACTTCATAACCTGCATCTCTTCTCCAAGCAGTACTTTACGACAGGAGACAGACGTGAGAAAAGCTCTTTGTAATTTTTAGGGATGGAAATTGCTAAATAAAGAGAATGCAACAAACATGAGGGAGAGCTCTGCTGCCCGGCACAGCGCAGCACCATCCTGCAGAGCATGTTATCTGCAAGGGTACGCTCTTGCAGAGTCCTTGCAGAGTCCTGTCCTTATGCGCAGTCCTGCAAGATACGCAGGGGTCTGGCACCATTTCCAGATAAGCTGCAGCAAGCCTTCAGAAGGCAGTCCAAATACGGAAAAGAAAACCCATAATTCTCTCGTCAACTATGTCCTACTTAAAGAGAAGCTTCTACTGCAGGAGATAATTAACTAATAGTCCCAGGTTATGAGTTTCAATAGTCCTTGAAGAGTCTTGCAGTTTTCACGTTAAATGACCAGCAGGTTAAAAGCAGTGAGACATTAGGCTTTCTTTAAGAGTAATGCGACTCTGTGCAGGACGAACACAAGCTGTTCACGCTCTGCAACTCCAAAACCTAAGTTCATTTGTCCCCACTCAGAGTGAGGCAGATGGCAAGAGATCCTCGTTATATTTTCCACCATACAGTGCCAAGCACTGAGAAAGAGCTTACAAAAGGAAGTGGAAGAGCAAGGGGAGATGCTGTATCGTGTCCATCTACTGAAACATTTACACTTCACTTACTGTTTTGATGCCAGAAGGTGCTGCATCATAGCGTGATCCAGCATCCCAGAGAGTCAACAGAAACACTACTGTTAACTCATAAAGAAAACAGATTTTCTCTGACTTCATATATATTTGTGAACAGAGACAACCTCTGGTTTATCCAAAACGTTTGGAAGATTTAAGAATTTACCACATCAGCCTCTCTGATCTAAAATGCAACTGTTCACATTTGAGCTAGTTGGTTTAGGCCTTTTTTTATAGGCAACAAGGAGTAGTAGTTCATCATTTCAGATTGTGATCCCTCTAACCTAGCTGAGGTGCCAACTTGTGGGTTGGTGGCTTGTGCTCTGGACTCATCTAGAGACTCTCCCAGTCCACCAGCGCACAGGAATCCCACTTCCAGTGAACTCCAGGCATTCTCCTCAACTTCACTGTTTATTCTTTCTTAAATCCTGCATAGATCATGTCACCTATTTCCACTTAGTTTTCTTTTCTGTAAAATAAGACTAATGCCTACCTCACCTATAATAATTTTATTTCATTATAAAAGTTGATTGATAATGACTAAGGTCCTGTTTATATATCATATCTGTAGCAAACAAACACTGATCTCTAAGCAACAGGCTTTATTTTAATACCTTACAAAAAACAGTGATGGAAAAAGGCTTATCATAAATACAAGTACCATTAAAAACAAACACAGCCACATTTGGAAGGCTCTGCTGTAAACAAAACGGATAAAAAAGGCTGAAAGTCAGATCAAAGTTTAACCAGACTCTGCACCCTAAGCTGGCCAAATCCTAGCACGTTGCCACTGGTATACGGCACACCAAGAACACTCTGTTCCCAGTGGGGAATCAGGTAACTAGAGGGAAAGTGCTCTGGCAGACACTGGGGAATCAGGAAAAGGTCACTCACCAAAAGTAAAAAAACCCTCAATGTCATCAGACCCCATCACCACAGAATCCAAGGGTCTTCTATCTGATTAGACATCATTTATGAAGTATTGGAAGAATTAAGTTTCAGCCCCAAAAGGAAACTGTCCATGCAATCATTTTAAGGCAAAGAAATTTTGCTGGAAAACTATTTTTAGAAATAAGGACTGAATTAACTCTTTCTGTCCTGTAGGAGGAATAACTAGTTTAGCCCTTCTATGTGACAACAGTAAGGGTGATAGTATACAAAGGCCTTGGTCATTGCACTAACCAAAACTGTTCCCTTGGATTCCCCCCATGTATTTGCATCCAAATATTGCCTTTTTTCCTGCATTAAAATTATAAACACCCAGTGGATCCTATCTGTTTTATTTGTACAGCTCACAGAACAATATGGTCTTGATCCATAATTAAGGTTCCTAGGCACCACCGCAGTAAAACCAGAAACAACAAATATTTCAGCTTCTGAAGTCAATTATTCATAGCTTTTCTAGGCTTCTAGGAGAGGGATTCCTCCATCTAGGTCTGGCTCCCGGTAAACTATCACCAGCATTGAGGAGTCTCCCTCATGGGTCAGACTTTTCATTGTTCCTGCAGTGTACAGCTGCGAGGAGGAGATGGGAAGAAAAATGATGGATATTTCCTTAACGACTTAGGAAAGGGATCTGAAAATCAAAAGGAAGATTCTGAACTGAACTTTAGTTAATGAGAAATGAACAGTGTGTAGAACTCGGGTAGGTGAGGTGTCAGTTAGAGCTTTCTCGGGGGTTTTCAGCTTGACACAAATATAACGCGTGGTAGTAACCACATCAGAAGTCCCAAATGCCAACTCTAACATGCACAGGAACCCCAGTTAAAAGAAGAGCTGACAACTATCAGCGATGGGTGCAAAGTCACCCAGGTAGTCTCCCAGGCACAAATACCATAGGTCAGTTCTGCCACCTTTAAGGATTTTTCTGAGTAAAATGTAGTCAACCTCCGTCAGCCAGAGAAAAGGTAACAAGCCCTTCTGGATGCTACGACAAGTCACTGCAGGAGGAAGGTACGTGAGAGCCTACTTAGCTGCCAGGAAATCAAGTTATGAATAAGATGTTGTCCCAACAATTCCTTCTGCTTTAGGCAGAAAGAGCCAACTGCTAAGCAATAAGGCATCTCCAGGAAGACTGGGATCCAGTCAGGTTTATTTGCTGGCCAGCACAGAAACACATGGCCCTTCAGCCCAGGAGAGCATCTGATGATAATTCTGCACAGCAGTGTGTAAAATAATATCACATAAGCTTATTTGAAAAATACTAGATCTTAAAGATTAAGCATTTAACAGCTGTTTTCAAATTATTTCACCTCCATCTACCCTTCTTTAGGAAGAGGTTGGGTGCTGGAAACATACCCTCCATTAAGAGTAGGTGTCAAACCAAACAGCGTGCACAGCCCAACGGACATGAGCAGAGAGCTGAGCACCGTCACGACCGCTGCCAGTGCCAGACCCCATTTCGATTTCACCATGTCAATCTTCCCTGAAAAACAGAATGCAAAGTCTCGGTTACCAAGCAAAAGAAAATTACGTATTAATAAAAAATCAAGAAGGGATCCTTATCCTGACTTATTTCGGCAGGTAGCTTAATACCCTGCAACCCAGCAGTAATGGTAGTTTAGTCTCAATGTCCAAAATGCAGCTCCCAGCTTCCAGACCCTCCCAGTAGTGAGAGGTACTGTAACAAGGGTGGGGCAGAGGATAATGCATGGCTTGCAGCTCAGACTAGTTCCAGTAGAGCACTGTCGAGGCATGAAAAAAGGAACTTAAATGTGGCTAGTAAGGTCCAAAACAACCAGCTCAGAACATGTATTTGATCTGTCTGTCAATGAACTAGTCTCTCTAAACTGGAAAAAACGTCGTCACTATGGCATTTAAAGCTGCCTAAGACAGAAAACACCTCAGAAGATATCACAAGGAATAACACCACACTGGCTAAGAGGGACAAATTAGCAGAAATCAGATAAACAGGACTACTAATTCTCTACATGACAGTCAGGGTAAAATTTCAACACCACCTTTCCTGCTGAAACAGGAGGGAACTGCAGTGCTATGGACAAGAGTCTCTCTTATCTGTAGCCAGGGAAAGGGCACCGCACCACTGAACCCTTACATAAATTTAGCTAGCAGGTGTATAGGTGGCTTATTAGCTTGCTCTCCCCTCAAGGCTCTCCACCCCACAAACCTACGTGTGGAGAAGTAGATGTAAGCGAAGAGTATAATGTAGGTGGTGACGAGGGGTATCAGCTCAGCAATGCCAATCTCTTCCTTGAAGTGGACATGAACAACGTTCTCTTCCCGCAGCGTGCAGTTAGGGCTGGGATGCAGCAGCTTGAGGCGAGAGCGGAGGCTGCTGAGGAACCTGAGATGAAAAGCAAGCAGGAGGATGTCACTTACACTGTACCTAACAACCAGCACACAATTCCAAGGAGGAGCTCAGTGGGTATAGATCGAGTATGAAGAAGCTCCAGAGATTCACACAGACTTAGAAAGCACAATTCCCTCTAGGCCTGACTCCTAAGTCTGTTCCTCTGCAGCCCAAACTACATTTGTCACATCTGTACTGTGGCAATCTCACAGACCTTGATTTCTATAAAGATTCAAAGACAGCTGTGAAGACTCAGCAAATCTATTTAAAGCAAGGGCTCATCATCCGAAATCTTGGCCCTGGGGAACAGAACATGCCGTAGTCTCAAACATCCCCTGAATTTTACATAAGTATGGCTGATGAAAGGTGCTCCATGACAGTCCTTGAGGCTGAAGGGTTCTCACACGGGTGGCAGCAGAGCAAGTTTCGACTGCTGTGCTGCCAATTCTGTCCCAGGCATTCCTTGGGGAATTCTGTGCAGCACTGAGCAGAGTGTTCAGTCCTCAGATCTGCTCAATCCAAGCCAGCTTTGCCAACACTGCCAAAGGGGTTTCACAGTTGGTACCAGTTGAATTAGTGCTTACTGGAAAGCAAACCACTCTATGCACCAGGAACTGGGTCAAAACAGACCTACTGGGCCTTGGCTGTAACAATGACGGCTCTGTGTGCAGATGAAGCCATCATCAGAGGAACTCCCACTGGCAGCTTTGCGTAAACTGTGAACTGATAGTATTTTATTTCCTTAAAACACAGCAAGTTTTCTCCCAAAAACAGCACCCTGTTTTTCTATAGCACGTTCAGAAGACCCTAAAATACTCTAAAACAAGAAAATGGAGATTAAAGAAAAACATAACAATAATCAGAGTAGAGAAAACAGCAAGCTTGCCAAGAATTGAACAAGGGATCCCTAACACAGAAATAGCACAGCTAAAACTCCTTACCTGGAATCATATCGCTGGAGACCCAGCGTGACAGTGTATGATACCACTCGCTTCCTATTATAGAGGTTCACCCCGCTGTACTTCCCAGGGAGTCCAAACAACAGATCTGCAAAAACACAGCATGAACAAAGCATTAGGATAACAACAAAATAAAAAAGATGGGATACAAGAGGTATTCGTTGTGAAAAATGCTGAGTGAGAACTACTGTTCTTATAGGAAGCACTTTCTCAGTGCTTTGGTGAGACTGTACCAATGTGGATGAATACCCGATGCAGGGGAGTAAAGATGATGGAGCGTCTCTTCTCAGTGGTGCCCAGTGACAGGAAAAGAGGCAACGGGCACAAATTAAAACGTGGGAAATTCCCTTTAAACAGAAGAAAAATCCTCCTTCCTGTGGGCAAGTTGTCTGTCCTCATCTTCTTCTTCCTGACCGGGCAGTCTGTAGCAGACAAGGTCTGCCCTCTAATCCCAACCCATAAGCTCTCGACTGTTCCTAAGCAAAGCTCCAGGCGTTCCTGCTGCTCGCTCACACAAAGGACAACTCTTCGCCCTCCCAGCCTGTCCTTCCTGAAGAGCCTGCGTCTACCCACAGCAGCACTCCAGTACTGCGAGCTACCCCGCATCATTTGTCAGCTGGATGAGGTTGTAGCCCTCCAACTGCACACACCTCTACCTCCTCCTATTTGCTCCCCATGCTGTGTGTGTTAGTGTACAGGCATGTCAAGTGGGCACCCAATTTGTCCTTCAACAGAGGAGACAGACATTATCTTTAAGGATGCAGCCAAAGGAACCCTTGGACACTTGTTTTTGTGCATGTCAGTGTGTGATTTGAACCACAGGTTCCAGGAAGACTTTGCACTGCAAAGGACTATTTAACGTCTCTTCTGTTAATCTTGTGTGCTAAAACAGAGACTTAAAAAAATTATGCATCATGATGAATGCTACCACTGTTCTCAGGAATTCCCAGGATATTGTGGACCTCTATCTTGTTTGTGAATGAGCGCTCAAAGAGAGGCTCCATGTGCTCCAAACCACAGCGTGCACACACTCTGGATGCTCAAAAGATAACCTTTAAACCAAACTCACTTTAGGGTTACAAAACCCCTATTCAGACATGTCATACTATAGGCTTCCTGACACCTACAAAGTTCCTTTAAAACCAAAGGAACAGCATTTCCTCTGGCCTTATGGAACCACTAAACAATATGATCCTAGATGTGGTCAGACTTATTTTTTTAATTAAGAGAGAAAAATACTTTTATGATATCCAGTGTCAACTCAGGGTATATGCAAGCAACTATCAGTGAATGCACAGGAGGGAGCAGGATGAATGTTCATTTATCTGTGACAATGAGACAGTCTTTGAGTATGACAGACAATAGCGTGAGGGGAAAAAGATAGGCTAGAGCATATGTAGAGTACAAGGAACAAAAAGACTTGGACAAGTTACCTGCTATTTTTACACCTACAGAAAGGAGTCTGACTGCATGGAATTATTTACTTTCTACAAATACAGAACTGAATTCAAATACAGATATAAAATGAGAGATGACATATATTTGGTAGTTTCATTCCAGATGCTGTGAGTAACGAAACGCCACCCAATTTGGTAATATTGGCAATCCAGATGTTGGAGATACCAAGGACAAAACAGCGATGCAAGCTGTAGGCATTTCTCACAGCTTCTTTGGCATTTCAGCCTCTTACCTTTGAGAGTAGCTGATGTTTGTAATGTCTTTGGTTCATGCTGGTGGATGGTTTTGATGATATCTGGGTCAGCATTGAATCGCTCTCGGTCGTTCTGCCAGAAGTTCCCTGGAGACAGTAACAGACAGCCGTGTTCGGGGAGCAGATTCCGCAGCTTCTTGAGGCCAGGCAGAAGATCTGTTACCTGAAGGCAAACTTCCTCCAAGCTTTTGACACCAGAACTGAAACACAAACAAAGGTTAGACACTGCCGTGTATGTTGCAGCTCTCACAAACAAAAGGCAAAGCTGCCAAGATGAACACCCCAAGGACCTGCATCACCGTGTTACTGCTCTTGTTCTTCGTATCTAAGGATCAAGAGCCTCGGGCCATAGACCAGGATCTCACTGTAACAGGTGTACAGGCTCCAGAACCCCGTTATCATTTCTCTGCACACTGTCTGGCCACACAGCTTTCGCTCTTCACCCATCCCAGGTGCCACAGTTTTCAGTTCCACATTTAAGATACCTCCAGTCTACAGAGACACTGTCACCCTGGAATTCTTTTTCAAAGACCTTAAACTCCTCTGCATACTTCTTTCCACATATGCAATGGGACATTTTACAGAAATCTTTATTAGCCTTCCTGAGATGGCTAAAGTGTACAGAGTGCTCTAAAATGTACAAAGGATTCAATATCTGCAACTGTGCAAAATGTCACTGGTATGAAATGGAACATGTGTTTGTTCCCGAACTTCATTTTAACACAATTACATAATCCTTATCAACTAGTAATTCAAACAAGACTCAACTTGGGCTTACAATAGGATCCGACTGTGAAGGTTTAGTGACAAAACCTGTCAGCACGCTGTTTGGCTAGACAAGGAAGAGCTGCTGGTCCAAAAGAGAACACTTCCCTCAACATGATATGGGCAACTGGTGGGATTTGCACAGGAATGGTATATTTAAGAAAGGCTAAGTTAAGATACAAGAGACCAGTCTTCCCTGGCTCCGGTCTCGCAGATTACAGAGAAAGTGGCTCCAGAAGACAAATCAGTAAGGGTCTATTGTAAAATGCCTTCTCTAGAGGAGTTTAAATGACTACAAAGAGAAAACATGGAAACCAACTAATGATGATTTCAGTTATGTCTTTGTGAACACTCCCTCCAGAATCTATATTCTGTCTCTGTATGGAAAGTTACCTAGGAAAGTCACAGCTATCAAAAGATAATACTAGAAAAGATGCTTGAAAATACTGTGTTTACAGGAACAAAAGCTTTCTGAAAGATAATGTAAAGGAACTCATGCAGTGATGCCTCTGATAATAGCTCCAGGAACAGTAAGACAACTATTGTTTTGTATTGCAGCTTCAGCTAACTCTGTAACGTAACAGTGATAACAGTTTGTACTGCAGATAAGCCTATGTACGTTCTTATTTGTGAAGCAAATGCACACAGCCCATGTCCCTACCAGTATGTTTGCATGCAGAGTGATACCAAAAAACATGAACTACAGCAAACTACAAATTTCAGGTCACTCTGACTTTTTACAAATGGTGACTGCTCAAAGTTTCAGTGATCTTACAGCTGATGAAAATATAATCACCTCATGTTTCTTATCCAGTTGTCAATAATCTTCAGCTCCTTCTGTACCACTTTAGTATAAAATAATGCTTTTTTCATATTAAGAAGATCAGCTGCACTTAACTTTGATACTGACAAAAGCAACCAACAACAAGGAACTTCATAATGACTTCTGAGGTAATTTCAGAATTTATCTCAAAGCTAGATGTTTC
The DNA here is from genome assembly GCA_027474245.1 of Spheniscus humboldti. Classification (NCBI taxonomy): domain Eukaryota; kingdom Metazoa; phylum Chordata; class Aves; order Sphenisciformes; family Spheniscidae; genus Spheniscus; species Spheniscus humboldti. Next base: position 178,877,903 of record CM049888.1, read on the forward strand.
CTGAAATATCTGGGTCCATCACCAAAACGGGAGCCCTTATCCCAAGGTTCAGGTCTAAATGCCTAAACCAACTACCTAGCCTTTTCCTCCCGGTGACTATGTAGGTTTAATTTTGCTTCTATGCTGCATCACTGTTCATCAAGGGCAACACCAAGGAGAGATAATGAGAAGACAACACACACACTAGGAGCAAGTTGTTTCTAACTTGTAATTGGCAACTATATACCCATTATTATCTGAAGTTACACATAGAGAATCATAGAATCATTTAGGTTGGAAAAGACCCTAAAGAACATTGAGTCCAACCGTTAACCTAGCACTGCCAAGTCCACCACTAAATCATGTCCCTAAGCACCACGTCTACACGTCTTTTAAATACCTCCAGGGATGGTGACTCCACCCCTTCCCTGGGCAGCCTGTCCCAATGTTTAACCACTCTTTCAGTAAAGACGTTTTTCCTCACATCCAATCTAAACCTCCCCTGGCACAACTTGAGGCCGTTTCCTCTCGTCCTGTCGCTTGTTCCTTGGGAGAAGAGACTGACCCCCCCCTCGCTACAACCTCCTGTCAGGTGGTTGTAGAGAGCGATGAGGTCTCCCCTCAGCCTCCTTTTCTCCAGGCTAAACAACCCCAGTTCCCTCAGCCGCTCCTCACAAGACTTGTGCTCTAGACCCCTCACCAGCCTCATTGCCTTAGGAGGAGAAGATGAACTGAAAACACAGAAAGAATGTCAGTGCCGAGGCTTTGTGAGTCAGTAGGAAAGAGCAACATATTTAACAGCATAAATGGCATTTCTAAAAAATTATCACAGAGAGAGCAGACAGCTAGCTTGCAAGGAATGGTTTAAAAAAAAGGACAAATCACCAGGTAGAGTAGTAAAGTGGACAGTCTCAAAAATGAAGCAACGAAGGATGCTGTCAAGGAAGTATGAACAAGCAGTAAATCTTCCCTACCTGTGTGAGTCAGAGGACAAAGAATGAAGAAAGCTCCGGGCTGAAAAGCTTTCAGCTTGATCATGAAAGGAGATGATCAAAGACTCTAATCTCACCATTTTTCACCACACTTGGCCTGTTCTCATCATCATTATTCTCACTGAACATAGACAGACAAGTAGGGAAGCCTTTCTGTCCTTAGACAGTAAACCCAGCCAAGAAGGTGAGCACAAACAGAAACTTAGAACTCGAAGGAAAACTTATATAAAAAAAAAGAGAGGCAAGTTAAGGTGTATAAAATGTATTCTTGGTTTACAAAGAGAGAATATGCCAAACTAATCCAAGTGGTCTTTTTCTTTAAAATGCCTGACTTCTTGGACAGGGGAAGCACAGCAGATCTTATCTACTTGGGCCCCAGTGAAGCTTTTGATGCAGCAACACACAGAAAATGCTTTAGTTCACAGGGAAGACAGAAGTTAGCACAAAAATTGTGATGCAGTAAAGAGCTAGGTTAACAGGAAAATGGTCATGGGGCTGCTGAAAGGGGAACCACTGGTATTGAGGAAAACAAAGTGGAATTTCTCACAGACCGTTCAGAGAACCAGGATTATTATATATCTTTATTAATAACCTTGGAATAAGATATAGGGACATCTGCCAATGACACAAAATAAAAAAACACCATTAATACCGAAAAGGAACAGAATATCTGAAATGGATGATGTGAGGGCTGGAATAAATTTAATCCCCTTTCTATTAACAGCACAAAGTGCAAGACCATGCACCTGGGGACTAAAAAGAGTTTCTGCTATAAGGTGGGAGCTTGTCAGCTGGAAATGACAGAGGGGGACATGGGGAAGTTAATCTATCACTTTATAATGTGTAAAATTGATGCGAGTGGCCATGAAAAAGGGATCTGCAATCTCACTATATTTCAGGAATGGCATTTCCGTGGAAAATAACGCACAAATAAGACTTCCCTAAGAATACTGTATACAGTTGTATCTCCCACGTTCAGGAATGATACGCTAACAACAACAGTGCCAAGAGGAGCAACCAGGATGACAAACCGAATACAGAGCCGTCTTACCAGAGTAAGCCAAGAGTGTTTCATGTGTTTAGCTTAATAAACAAGGATTTGGGGTGGGGAGCATGAGTTCTCCCTGTAAATAGCTGGAAGCAGAGGAAAGCTATTTTTGTACAAAGACTATGTCAGGACAAAAAGAGGCAGGTTTAAACTGGTCCTAAATAGAGCCAAAGTGGAAATTCAGGAGAAGGTTCCTGACCATGTGAAATTCTAGAAGAGCTTCACAATAGGCATGGCGGGGTCAAATGAACTTGCTTTAATACGAAGCTTGCATGCTTATGAAGGGATTATATGACGCTGCTATCTGCTGTAACAGGTATAACCTTGGAGGATCCTTCCAGTCCCCTCTGCCTAAGACTCCGACTGGAAGGTTCCTGACAATTATCAGTGACTAGAGGGCAGGCAAGTTCTCTAGCACAAAAGCTAAACTGCTCTACGCACAGGATGGATATCATGTCACTTGTTAGCAGTGATCTCTCATTTTCTTTTAATTTTGAGAATCTTACAAATTCAAAGCTAATAATCAGACTTACGAAGCAGTAATTTAGAAGATGGGTGTGTACAACAGCGGGCCAGTCTGCCTTCTACACAAACTTTAACGAACAGTAATTACCTGTCTCTCAGGGCATGGTTTCTAATCTCCTCCACTAGCTGGAAGACGCGGGACAGTGGTGAACGAAATACATCAACAGCAAGGAAGCTCTTCTGCCATGGGGAGACGGTAGCTTTCACAAAGATCTGCTGAATGTAGGCCACAGGAGCACCAACATACTGTGGGGAAAACCAGAGGGGGAATGAAAACACATGGTGAGTGGGAAGCTGCTTAGCAGAATTAGACCACAGCTTGGCAACCTTTCAGGAAGGAGTTCGCCAGACTATATTTTCCTTTCCCAAATTAGAGGTGAAACATGACAGTACTAACCTAGCGAGAACAAAAAGAGTCTGTTTCTCAAAGAGGCAAAATGCCACTGACTATTTTGGCATCAGTCTGTTGCACTTCTTTGTGAGGCAGAGGCTCCCAGCTCCTGCTGAATTTGGTACTGGAATGAAAGGCAGGAGCAGGGACTCACTGCCTCTCACAGATGCCTCTCGCAACACTGTGGTTCCCCCAACCTGTGCTGATTCTGCTGTGTGTCATTTAAATCTTCCTGGTCTCTGTGCCCAGGCTGCTGACCCTGCTCTGGGGACTGCAGCGCTGACAGGCCGTGGCAGCCAGAACTTTTGTGCTCTATTAGCTGAACTAGGCAACAAAGCAGAAGGGAAGATCTAATCAGCCAGCAGCAGCCCGAGTTAACAGCATAGTGCAAAAAGCTCTCAGTGGCACCAGGGAGTGTAGAAGGCGGCAAATGATTTCGATCACAGTGAAAAGAGCACACATGGAGAGAGTAGAGAGCTGGAGGCATCAAAAGCATTAATCCAACAGGGAACTTCTACTTAAGAGAGACCCTGGAATGAAAAAGAACAATGGAGGTTACAAAGGATGACTTTAGAATTGTTTCCTGATTTCCTGGACCAGACTATCAGCCTTCTTGGAAAGCATCAGGGTTCCAGTTTGTTCATGCAAAAAAAAAAAGTTAATTCCTTACCCTTAACATAAGGATGTAAGTCTAGTTTACCTGCATGATACATAGCAGGCAATTAAAAAAACCCCCAAAACAAAACCAAAACCCACCTTTAGATTATACCCAATTCACCAGGTTCTTTGAGCATCCCTACACTCCCTAGACCACACTGTAGTAGCTAGCTCCACAGACAGTCTTTGGCTGTCTAAATTCAAATTCAAATGAAAAACTCTTGATGGTGACCTTAAGAAAAAAGCCTGTGTCTTGGAGGTGAAGCCTAGACTACCTGCATCATCAGAAAAAGCCCTGCTAGATGCAGTATTTTAAAGCCAAAGGAGAGAAAATTGCAAGCGCTGAGGAGCTGGACAGTCCATCTTCCACCTCCAGGCCAGACAGACATTTCCATTCTGACAGCTAGTTAGTTATCTTCGAAGGATAAGCTGGTTCATAGCCAGAATCCAAATCCCTTCAGAGAGAGGTTGACAACACCAAAACCACCGTTGCATTTACTGGTAGCATCTCCACAGACAGCTACAGCAGTAAACGCTGACTAAATCCTATTCTCACCCTTCAGAGGAGGCCAAGGGCAGGTATGTGAAGCGGTGTGTGTCAGCAGGAGGCTTGTCCTGCCGCTCTAGGGAAACTGCATGCCTTCGTAAGTCATTAGGAAATTGGGGCCTGTTATGCCAGAACCCATCATTAAACTTATTTAAAACCTAATAATGTTTTAAAAAGTGTATTACTTGCCTTAGATAAAGTTATCCTTGAAAAATGGGCTCTTAAACAGCACTTCAAAGGTTTTAAGTCTTGCAAATGCCTAGCACCCGTTTTTCTGATAGAATAATAATAGAATCATAGAATCATTAAGGTTGGAAAAGACCTCTAAGATCATCGAGTCCAACCGTCAACCCAACATCACCATGCCCACTAAACCATGTCCCTAAGCGCCTCATCTACACGTCTTTTAAATACCTCCAGGGATGGTGACTCCACCACTGCCCTGGGCAGCCTGTCCCAATGTTTAACCACTCTCTCCGTAAAGACATTTTTCCTCACATCCAATCTAAACCTCCCCTGGCACAACTCGAGGCCGTTTCCTCTCGTCCTATCGCTTGTTACTTGGGAGAAGAGACCGACCCCCCCTCGCTACAACCTCCTTTCAGGTGGTTGTAGAGAGCGATGAGGTCTCCCCTCAGCCTCCTTTTCTCCAGGCTAAACAACCCCAGTTCCCTCAGCCACTTCTCATCACACTTGTTCTCCAGACCCTTCACCAGCCTCGTTGCCCTTCTCTGGACACGCTCCAGCACCTCGATGTCCTTCTTGTAGTGAGGGGCCCAAAACTGAACACAGGATTCGAGGTGCAGCCTCACCAGTGCCGAGTACAGGGGCACGATCACTTCCCTGCTCCTGCTGGCCACACTATTGCTGATACAGGCCAGGATGCCGTTGGCCTTCTTGGCCACCTGGGCACACTGCCGGCTCACGTTCAGCCGGCTGCCGACCAACACCCCCAGGTCCTTTTCCGCCAGGCAGCTTTCCAGCCACTCTTCCCCCAGCCTGTAGCGCTGCATGGGGTTGTTGTGGCCGAAGTGCAGGACCCGGCACTTGGCCTTGTTGAACCTCACACAGTTGGCCTCGGCCCATCAATCCAGCCTGTCCAGGTCCCTCTGCAGAGCCTTCCTACCCTCGAGCACATCAACACTCCCGCCCAACTTGGTGTCGTCTGCAAACTGTCTGAGGGTGCACTCGATCCCCTCATCCAGATCATTGATAAAGATATTGAACAAGACCGGCCCCAAAACTGAGCCCTGGGGAACACTGCTCGTGACCGGCCGCCAACTGGATTTAAGTCCATTCACCATAGCTCTCCGGGCCCGGCCGTAAAGAAGACTAATACAAGACAAATAGAGCCTAAACTTAGAAGTTACACAAAGCAACACGTCACCAGAAATATTTTGCGTTGATTACAGTAAAGTGTAGGTAACACAGCAGGGATGTTTCACCCTCTCATCCCCCCCCATACACACCCAGCCATCCCCAATGCAGGACTCACCCAGTCGGGACGCTCGCTGAGATCCCCTTGCTGCAGACCCACGTCTGGAGAGGGTGGAGAGTAATCCTTCACAGGGGTGCTGTATTCCACAGGTCCTGTTCCAGGCAGCGGCAGCTTCAGCAGCGGGTAACTATGATTAAGACATAAGCAAGAAAGATTGCACTTTGGTTTTAACTAGGCTTTTAGACAGTCTCCAAGAAGAGCTCAAAAAATGAATGGGTCATGAAAAATGAGCCCACTCCAGCTAAATCCAACCTCTGCAGGAGAGGAGACACAGCTGCAATACAAGAGGGCTTTAGCTCTCACAGGAACTGTTTGATGCCTTTCCCCAACACAAGAGATAATTGGTCTTTCTCCCTTGGAAAGGGATAACTAAAAGTCCTGGGAAAAAAAGAAGGGAAGTTCTTGCAGGACCCCACCTGAATTACTCTCCGTCACCTGAAAGTTAGTAGTGCTAAAAACATTTAAGTACAGCCATGTCTCATCTACTCTGTAACCCACTCAAAAATGAGACACTCATTGTATTCAGATGGCTGCTCTCCTGACCCAAACCCTATACTAATCACCTAATTTTCCTCATTAAGATTTAAACTATTTCCAATATTTGTCATTAACTTCATTGGTCCTCAAAGCACTTTTAATAGTAGCAATGAGACACCAAAACAGCTACAAAATATTTACCTTCTTGCTCCTTTGCTACTACAATCTTCAGATGATTGTAGCAGCTATCCCACAACAAAGACCTCAAACTATTTGGAAGTTGAGGAACTGAGGTTTCAGAGTTTAGAATAGTGTTTTTAGCTCCAGAGGTTCTTGAAAGTGATTAAAACTGTATCAGAATTGAACTGGTGGAAAAAGCAAGACTGCTGTTACAGAGATACCGACCAACAAGTGGGAATCGTCAGCACCAAAACGAACCAGAGACCCAAGTTTCCTGGGCTTTCTGACAATATAACTTGTCTTTTTGTTGTCTGACGCGCAACAATCTATCGGGCCTTAAATTTCTGACATATTTTCCTGTTTATAGCTGAACTTTTCTTGCAGTATTGCCAGAATAAATATAAAGGCCTGGGGATTGTTTTCATGCAATAGCCTGCCCGCTTCGTCAGGGATTAGCCTGAATCATCAAAGGCCACAGAGGGGACAAGCAACAGCTAAAGACAAGGCTTCAGACTGAATGACAAAAGGCTGAAAAAGAACAACGAAATCAGAAGCAAAGCTTGTCAGATTTGCTATTTTATTAGTCTGGCAAGAATACATCATCTAATTATTATCATTTCATTGTGCAATAGGAGGGAAGAGAAAAAGGAATAATAAAATCATGTCATAATACATCAGAGGTGAAAATGCCCAACAAAAGCCACAATCTGGAGGCACAGCACAGCCTCTTTTCTCTCACAAGCAGCAATCACTTTTAGTCCTTCTAAACGACAGGTTGCACCTGCTTGCTACAAACAACCTGCTGAAAACAAAAGCCTGGGGGAGATACATACAGCAATCATCCCGCCTCTGATTGAGGCTGAGATACACGTAAGTTAAAATAATAAAACTGAGTATATGTGATAAACAAAGCAGAATGAGTTGAACAGGTGACCGAGGAAGAATGATTTTTTCACTGAATGATTTTGATGTTGATGCCTGAGTGTGTCCAGAAATCTAAGGAAAACACTTCAGATTCATATTACATGCTTATCCAGAGGTGGATTTCCCTGTGCAATCACCTGTCAGTTTTAAGGAGCCAGAACAATAATCTTTTATAGAACTTAACTCATTTAGAGGCACAAAATCTAGACAGCCAGTGCGTTGCAGGAGTAACAACAGGACACGCTGGCTTTGCCTCACAAGCACCGGTGGAGCAGCTCAGGCTTCAGAAGCGATCTTGTCGCTTCTCTGGTTGAAGTTTCATCTCTAGGACCAGGCTATTGTCAGATATGCTGAAACAAGCAGCGCCCGATGCTGCTCCTGATCAGGAAGCCTCGATATCCAGAAGTTGCGGGAAACGCTGAGAGCAATGCAGCTGACGGTTGCATCTCCACAGTCAGTGGTGAAGACCTGACCGCTGCCAGAGGTCACAGTTATGGCACCGAGTACAGGGTGATGGAAACACTGAGCACTTCTGGATGCCGAACGTTTCACAAGCACTTTTGCCTAGTTCAGCAAGATTTAGCTAGCCCTGCACGCAATCTTACCTGGAGAACTCTTTCAACTCTTGCTGTCTTTCAAAGCAAAAATGCCCCAAATCCTGGCAGAGGTGTAACTTGCACGTGGATTTTTTTCACTTCCTAAAGAACTGCTGGGATGCAAGGATTTTGCCTTCTTACTAGTTGCTAGGTAGGGAGAACTATTTTCTGTAGCCAGAGATTAAAGTCATTTCAGTGGGTGCAATGAGCTCAGCCTACAGAAGCAATAAATTGCTGCCTCCCAGGAAGACGACTGCATCCCTCCCTTCGTCCCACTCACCTACATCTAGCCTAGGGAACAAGCAGCCACCCTTCCTCATCCTGCTCATTCAGTACAGCACCCCTAAATCCAGCGTGAGCAGGGGGGTGAACCAGATGACTTCCAGAGGTGCCTGCCAGACTCACCAGCCTGTGCTACCACAGCTAGTCCAGTGGAGGCCACCAAAATGGTGAAGTGGCAGGAGAACACGGTGCAAAAGGAGACACTGGGTTAACTGGACTCATCCAGGCTGGAGGAGACTGAGGAGGGAATCTAAAATGCAGTCTTCAGCTAATTAATTAGCGGTTATAGTGAAGATGACCCCAGACTTTGTCTCAGAGGTGTACAGGGAAAGGACACAAGCTGCAGCAAGGGAAATTCCAATTAGACGTAAGGAAAAAATTCTTCACAATGAGAGCAGTCAAACACTGGAAAAGGGACCAGAGTAGCTGTGGACTCTCCATCACTGGAGCTATTCAAAAGTCAACCAGACAGGGCTCCAAGCCTAAATTTGGGGTTAGCCCTGCTTCAAGGCATGACCTCCATCATCACAGCCCCCCCATGTCGAAGGGGTCTCTGGAGGGCTCCAGTGCAAACTCCTGCTCAAACCAGGGCCAACCAGAGGAGCCACGTCCAGTCTGGGTTTGCATACCTCCAAGGACTGAGGTCCCACAACCTCTCTGGGCACTTATTCTAGTATTTGATAATCCTCATAACAAACACTTTTTTCCTTGGATCTATTCAGAATTTCCCATCTGTCCGTTGCCTCTTGTCCTTCCACTGCATACCCTGAGAAGAATCTGCCTCCACTTTCTCTACACCCTCCCAGTAAGTAGTTGTAGGCCAGCAGTAAGATCACTACTTAGGGCTGAAGATACTCAGTCTCCTCAGCCTCTCCTCCTCCACGGTACTCTACAGCTCCCCACTCCAATAGCTCTGCTGGATGTGCTCCAGTATGTCAATGCCCTCCTCATTCTGCAGGACTGTAGTCTCACAAAGGCCAAACAGAGGGCAGACTCCCTTCCCCTTAACCCTGCTGGCTACACTTGCTAGTGCAGCCCAGGTCACAGCTGGCCTTTCTGCTGCAAGGACACACTGCCTGACTCATGTCCAACTTGTCCTTTGCTGCAAAGCTGCTTTCCAGCCTGTCCTGCTCCAGGGGCTTACTCCATCCCAGGTGCAGGACTCTGCATTTGCCTTTTTGCCTTTGCTGAGCTTCCCGAGGCTCCTGTCAGTCCGTCTTCCCAACCTGCCAAAGTGTCTCTGAATGGTAACCGTGCTCTCCACTATACTGACTGCTCTCCCACATCTGGCATGATCTACAAACTTGGTGAGCGTGCGCTCTGCTCCCTCATCCAGGTCATTAACAGCGATGTTAAATAGGCCTCGCCCCTGTTTGTGGATTAGGGGGTTAACATGAACTGCTGGCAGAGCTGTGGGAGCAGCAACTTGCAGTAGAGGAACAGGAGAACAGCTGGGGAAGGTGAAGGACCTGATTTTCCACAGCTGTCTGCAAAATAACAACCATGCCGTAATCACAGATGTTTTGCCAGTATGGAGCATGTCACATCAAGCAATTCTGGATTCTATTATGCCCTTTCTGTGCTTGAGGCCACAAAGGAAGGCCTTAACATGCCAGCTTACATACCACAGAAACTTTGGAAAAAAGAGTATTTCTATGTTTTAAAAAAACTAGCCTCTGGAGATGGTTCTCAGCCACTAATACATTTACATCTGAATAAAACCACTTCATCACCAAGAAACATGCCTAGTGCCAGAGTGGAGTGGAGATGTGTGTCAACTCCTCTACTGTCGAACAAATTCCTCCTACATATGTACCGGCTGTTCACAGTAGCCTTGGGTTTAGCTACGGAAGCTACCTGAGAAGCTGAGAAGGAGGAATGTTCATCTAAGCAATGGCAGTTTGTACACAGCTTCCAGTCAGCCTGGGTTACATGAGGCCTTGGAGAAAGATGCAAGACACGACAGGCTGCCTGATGGCAGCTAACAGGAAGGTTAGCCAAGAATCCCATATTTGTTTTTTCTGTTGTTAAAAAGAAGTTTAACTTCCTGTAGAGGGGAAGAAGCAAACCACTCCCATCCTGAAGTGCAAGCCACCTCCCAAGATACTGGACACAGCACCTCACAGGTCCTTGATGGCATTTCTGAATGACCAGGATTTTTGTTTTGTTGGGTTTTATTTTTCATGTTCGGATTTTCAAACTTGTCCAAAAAAATGTGAAAGTACATGCAAATGCAATGGAGGAAAGAGTAAATGGCATTTCTTGGAAAATTCAAAGGCAACAAAATGAGGGGAAAAACAAAAGGGAAATTTTTGACAGAATTAAAACAAAAAAAAACAAAACTAGAGATGTCTGTACACTGCTGAGGACTATATCCTACTGCAACTGTTGGCAAACCAAGGCAACCGAGACTCCCATATTCCACCATCCTCTTCAGGCCTGTGGTCAGGGTAGATCTGTTGATATCTAAATCACTTTCAGCATTTCCCTGTAATTTGATTAAATCATGAATATGGAACAGGATTTATGCTGTAGAAAAACATCTATATGCTCCCTCCAATCCGTATGTTTAATCTATCCCTACAGTAGGCAAGGAAGAGGAAAGCGGCATCTAACACTGCAGTTATTCAAACTGTTTGCCTCTTCCTCGTGTGATGCGAAACAGCGTTAGATTTTCTCCATCCAGTCTGAAGTTTTCTGCAGGTCACATTGATGGGCTCCTTCAGCTTATTCTACACTTCCAGGCTGCTCGGCCGACAAAAGTCATGTTGCCAAGTAGGACATAATTCTCTTCATTTCCCCATACACTAATGAGTCCTAATTCCAATACTCATCACTGTTAAAGACAGTGAGACATAACACATTTTAGTCATGGCTCTACTCTTATAGGTTATTACCTTCATCAGGAACAAGATGCCTTTGTGTTATTATGTGCATATTTTGAAAGAGGGAGGATTTAGATTAGATATTAGGAAGAAATTCTTTACTGCAAGGGTGGTGAGGCGCTGGCACAGGTTGCCCAGAGAAGTCCTGGCTGCCCCCTCCCTGGACTTGTTCAAGGCCAGGTTGGATGGGGCTTTGAGCAACCTGGTCTGGTTGAGATGGGGTTGGACTAGATGATCTTTAAGGTCCCTTCCAACCCCAACCATTTTATGATTCTGTATTTTACTGAGACTAGAAGAGCTGTGGCAGCTGCAGTATTAGAAGACACTGATGTGCACCCATCAGGAACAGGACTTCCTAGCAGATTGTCTGGCACACACAAAAAAGCTGGAACTATTTTTTATTATAATCCACATTTTCAGCAGCTATCTTCAGAGGAAAGACCCCACAGGAAATCCACTTTTAAAAGGTTAAAACAGACCATGTAGTCTGTACACACCTACGTTTAGCTCCTACAGTCCTTATTGCAACATGATCTAGATAACATAGACTGCTCACAGTATCGTTTTGCAGCAGAGCTCAGGAACAAGACTTACTATTGGGACTCTCTTCAAACGCTCCCTCATCTTGAGCCAACTACAACATAAATATATGTCCCCATAAGGGAAGCAGGGACATATATTTACTTATATCACAGTGATATTTGAGGATTCATGTTTATGAAAGGTTTTGAGAACGTCTGATGGAAGAACAGACAAGGTACGCTTTCTAGATTATACTTAAAGTTATTTCAGTAAGATAAAACATTAGTTCTTGAATTTAATTAGCCTTATACAGGCATGCAATACCAGCTGATCGAGTCAGCGATACCTGAGACAGACTGACAGCAGAGAGAAAAAGAGGACAGACTGAGAAAGAACCACCCAATGATATCAAGAAAGTCACTAGACCTACTACTTCAGACATCAATGTTAGAGCATCTTTTAAGTAAAGAGATACTTAAAAAAAAAACAAACCAAGAGCTGCTGCTGAGTTGTCAGAAGCACCCTGGCTTCCCACAGACACCAAACGCTGCAAGGACCACGAGATGTGACAGGCCTAGGTCCCTTCCATGTCATCATCTACAAGCTGGTATTGCTGAATTCAAGCAAGAGCGCATTTTAGTTACCAAGCATGAGGTAGGTTCAAGCAAAAATGTTCATCCAACTACTTTACATATTTTCAAGACAGCTTAGAGGGCCAAGATGGAGAACTGCCAGGTCAGCCTGAGGCAGCTGGCAACTCAACAGAACTGCAAACCCTACAATTGCATATTCCTCCTTCACAGAATCAAAGCAGAGATCTCCACTGCCCCAGAATAGTCTTCTGCTGGTGAATATGAAGGAAAGTAGAGAGCTGCCAGGTCCTAGATAACAGGGAAAGTGGTGATACATTGCCTTAAGATAGCTACCACCTTCATTTCGCACACTGTAGAACAAGCTTTTAGCCTGTTTCCAGCCTAAACAACCTGAAAACCCACTACTAATGAGAGATCTGAAGTTCGATTAAAAGGGTCTTGCCAGTGGGTAGAGAAGGCCAGATGTTTGGCAGCAACAGTTCCCTGTTTAGCCTTGGTAAGTGCAGAAACAATACCCGTTTCTGAATAAATGATGTTTGCTTTGCACCGTTTACCACTGACAGGGCCCTCAAAAATCTGCACTGCAAAAGTGAAGATTCCCCTTGCTCTGTGCTGCCAGTTTCCTTTTTCCCTGAGAGGCAGAATACAGATCTCATTACACAGAACTTGATTCTAGTTTCATCACGCGGTCCCACAGAAGACTGTATTCCCTGTGGATTTGGAACATGCAACATGTCTGACAGCAACTCAGCTCCTCTGGTTATCACACAAGATAGTACAAACCTGTAAGATAGTGAAATGTTCTTTTAGAAAGAAATGTATGTATGCACACACACACACACACAAAAGGGCTCTGGCTCCAGTCAGTTCTACAGTTCTCTAGTAGCAGACCCTAGTGCTTCGGTCAAATAATGAACACCTGCAAAGACCCACCCTGTTTAATTTTCCTAAACCTGCTTCACAGAGTCAACTGTTTGATTTTAAATTCTTACTCCAACTAAAACCTATTCTTCAGAACTACACAGGAATTTCAAATTTACCCTGATTACCAGATTTATAGGTATCATCTGTTCTTCTCTGAGCTGGGGAGGAGGCACTACTCGTGTCAGATAGGCTTAAGTGGCACTCTCATTCTACTTGGGGGGAAAAAAAAAAGAAAAAAGGAAACACTCGAGTAAGTTTGTCCCTGTAAAGAAGAATGTTTCTTAATGCAGATCCATTTAAGTGGGATGATGAAAATGAGTGTCACCTACAAAGGGATATACAGTAAAACAAGAAGTTACCTAACAAGCCCTACATCTGTCAATAGCTAGTTCAGCAGAAAACCCTCCCTCTGAAGTGAAGACCAACTTGGATTTTCAGACTTTGATTAAGACTATAGAGTAAGAATGAGTCATAGGAATTTTTGCTTTGAATATTAATTTATTAACAAAACCAGATATGCTATGTCTTGTCTATAGGTGACATTAAAAATAGTGTCTACACAATATTTCCAAGGTTAACAAATACATTCAAACAACCAATAACACTCCGTGGTGACTGTCCTACCTGATCCTTGACACCTGACCTTTTTAGAACAGGAGAAACACCCACATGTTACCTGTTGTCACACTGATTGAGAACCAGAACTGATGCAGGATAAATTGTAGACCATGCAGTTTATTTCAGCTTTTAAAGACGTTATCTGAACGCAAAGTGGTCAAGTTTTACTGAGGTGTGGGGGAGGAAAATGAGAACAAACTGAGTTAATTTCTTGTGCAAGAGAGTTTTACAAGCTTTCCTTGATTCTGGGTGCACAAAGGTGCAGAAGAAAAGACTGTTTAATCCCTCTCCCTTTCAAGAATTCAGGATGCAAGATCCACCCTTGCTGGCTTTAACAATACAATGTATTTATTAACCATGTTTAAGGCTGAAGAATACAGAATGCTTCCTTTTTGCTCTATCCCCTTCTCGTTTTTCCACCCACTTCTTCAGGGACAGGGACTAACCTTCTCAGCAACACTGAGGATCTTATTAGCTCCTTCCCTGTTGATAAAAGTCAGCATGAGATCACTGGATCACTTGTGTATCTATCTTCCTCATTAGAAAGACCTGTCATTCCTACTACTTAATTGGTCCGTGCTTGTTTCAGACACTAATCTGCATTACTACGCAAACAGTGCTGGGAGTCTCTTATCAATCATGTTGGACAGAGACATTGCCTAAAGGAGCTTCTACCCCAAAGCCGGACCTTGATTTTTTCCACCAGCTTCTTTCTTCAAATTTCAGCACATTTCTCACTTCTTGCAGTGAGGTGGATGAGATGAATCAGTGAGGTCTGTCCTAAGAAAATTGAACAGTTCTGAAGAGCACAAACCAATTAAATTCCAGCAGTAAATCAGTGCCAAAGACCATTACTCAGAGTCCTCACAATATGACTGCAGGAAAAAAACCACAGATGTGACACTTTGTGGCCATCAGTGAGTTCCTCCCCTCAGCCAACAGAAAGCTTCCACAGGAGGTGGCCATCCAACAGCTCCTGCAAGCAACTGTCTGCAGCGGCTCCTGCAGACAGCACCCAACCCGCACTATGGGCTGAACATGCTCCACAGCTGCCAGAGTTTTGCTTCCTGGAAGGCTATTCAGATAGACATAGTTTAAAACAAATATACATACAGCTAGCTGTGCTGGGTCAGACCAAGGGTCCATCTGCCCAGCAGCCTATTTCTTACAGCAGCCAACAGCAGATGCCTAGGAAAGAGCAGGCAAGCATACAATGAATTAAATGCCCACCACATGATGTAGTTCCAGGACTTAACTTCAACCTAAAGTGAGTTAGTGTATCAGCTAAAAATTCATTTTCCCAAATAATTGCTTGTCCTGGTTTCGGCAGGGATAGAGTTAATTTCCTTCCTAGTAGCTGGTGCAGTGCTGTGTTTTGGATTTAGGGTGAGAACAATGTTGGTAACACACCGATGTTTTAGTTGCTGCTAGGTAGTGTTTACACTAGTCAAGGACTTTCCAGCTTCTACTGACTGAGCTAGGCTGGAGGGGCACAAGGAGCTGGGAGGGGGCACAGCCAGGACAGCTGACCCAAACTGGCCAGAGGGACATTCCATACCATGCGACGTCATGCTCAGTATATAAAGCTGGGGGAAGAAGAAGGAAGGGGGGGACGTTTGGAGTGATGGCGTTTGTCTTCCCAAGTCACCGTTACGCGTGATGGAGCCCTGCTTTCCTGGAGATGGCTGAACACCTGCCTGCCCATGGGAAGGAGTGAATTAATTCCTTTGTCTTGCTTTGCTTGCGTGCGCGGCTTTTGCTTTACCTGTTAAACTGTTGTTATCTCAACCCACGAGTTTTCTCACTTTTACCCTTCCGATTCTCTCCCCCATCCCACTGGGGGGGAGTGAGCGAGCGGCTGGGTGGTGCTTGGTTGCCAACTGAGGTTAAACCAGGACATTGCTACAATGCTTTTGAAGTTTCCTGCCCCACCCCACAGATAGCCAGCAGTCATTGAGATGACTGTTGATCACTTCTGTTTTCCTGTTATTTCATACCATTTTATATATTCAGGCATCCTGATTAAAAAAGGAATTATAGTCCTTTCTTTGGCCTTGGCACCCTGCCCTCCCCCAAAAAACCTGTAAAATTTCACTATATCTGAAGACAGACTTGCTTAAAAGGATTCTAGTGCAGTAAAAGTCAGAAAAGTTACTGAATATCTCGCTCCAGGTTTACACGGTCGTAGTCCCTACCCATTCAACATCTACAGTTGCACAAGCCAGAGAGCTAACAACTGTGTGCAGCCACACACCACAAATATCAGATTATTCCACACAGAGCAAACAGGAGGCATCTCTCGGACTTCTAAGATATTTATCAAGTGCTCACTGTAGAGAGCAGCCCCTGAATTTGAGCTCTGGCAAGAAAATACCCAAATTATAGTACAAGCCAAGGAACCTGAAATACAATGTACTTGGTAATGTAGCTTCGTTGTAAGTGGATAAGTAGTTTTATTTCTTGTTTTAAATGAATGAACAATATATGGACTGCAACTGCAAAGCTACCCAGCCCCAAGAAAACCGGAGTTACTCTCAAATCACCTGATAGCAAGAGATGTGCGTTCCCTTTAGCACCACCTCCTTTTTCAGCTTGGAAAAAACCAGAAGACTGAAGGAAGGAAGCATGGGGGGGAAGGGGACACTCCTAACACCTTGATAAATCAACACGACTCTTACACTGGAGAAACTGAAAAGGGAGCTTAAAAACAATTCTAAATCGTATTGCATTGCACAGCTCCTTTATAAACTTCATAGGCAGACCAAAAAGCACAGAGGCAGAGTAACAGACAGTTGAGGCTGGAAGGCAGCTCTGGAGATCGGCTAGACTAAACCTGCTCAGAGCAGGGTCAGCCACAGCAGGTGGCTCAGGGCCGTGTCCAGATGGCTTCTGAGTATCTCCAAGGATGGAGCCTCCACCACCCCTCTGGGATACCTGCTCCAATTGTTAACAACCTTAAAGTAAAAAAAGTATTTTCTTATGTATAGGCAGAATCTCCTGTGTTTCAGCTTGTGCCCGCTGCCTCATGTCCTGTCACTGGGCACACACTGGGTGGTGAGCCTGTCTCCGTTCTCTTTACGCCCTCTCCTCATATATTTATATGTGGTGACAAGATCCCCTGAGCCTTCTCTTCTCTAGGCTGAACAGTCCCAGCTCTCTCGCCCTTTCCGCATAGGAGAGATGATCCAGTCCCTTCATCATCCTGGCAGTCCTTTGCTGGACTTGCTCCACTAATTCCACATCCTTCTTTTACTGGGAAGCCCAGCACTGGAACCAGCATTCCAGGTATGGCCTCCAAGCGCTGAGCAGAAGGGAAGGATCACCTCGACCTGCTGGCAACGCTATCCCTAACGCAGCCCAGGATACCATGGGCCGCCTCTGCCCTGAGGGCACATAGGCGGCTCTCGTTCAATTTGGTGTCCACCAGGACCTCCAGGGCCTGTTCTGCAAAGCTGCTTTCCAGAGAGCTGACCCCCAGGCTCTACAGGTGCCTGGGGTTATTCTTCCTTTCACATCTCCTTGTGTTGAATTTCATGAGGTTCCTCTCTGCCCATGCAGCCATCTGGTATATCAGCCACTCTTTCCAGCTTTCATCCAGCCACTTCATCCAGTTTTCTGCTTTCCAGCTCATGATATATGAAGTTTACATCACCTGCAAACTTGCTGAGGGTGCAATCTGCTCTATCATCCAGGTCAACAGTGAAGACCACCTCAGGCTCAAACTCAGAGGAAGACCTGAAGACCTCGATCCAAAACTAAACTTCCAATAAATATCTCAGAGCATCCCGTGCACGGATATCCTGTCAGAGTTCAGTCTTACCACACTGAAATGCTCAAGTGTAGAAGGGCTGCACTCTGGAATAGTTTTGACCTAGTTAGTAATGCCACTTCTCAAGCCAAAATTAACACCTAGTTAACACCAGTTAATACAGAGCAGCTCAGAACAGGAACTGAAACATCCCCAAAAATTGCTTCTAAAGAGGGAGCACTTTACCCACGCTGCACTTCCAAGTTTCTGCCAAGGTACTCTTGCTCTCAAAGGGTGTCACAGTACTTTTAAATCCCTGTCTCTCCTAGGGCCATTATTTGCTTTTCTAGTGAGTTTCTGAAACTCATTAAAGAAAATATAGACTATTCACTTTCTGTTTGATCATGTCTTGGACAAGTTTCTGCAATAACTGCAGAATCCTCAAATACCAGCACTGAGCAATGCAGACACTTCCACAAATACACAATTACCAGTAGCTCATCTGCCAAAGACAACCTGGTTTGAAGCTTCAGGGACTTAGTGGAAACGCCTTAATTCACACTGCTCTAAACATATGACTACAAAGACAGGACAGATACAAGTTCTGACCTAGTGGGCACAAGGACCCCAAGAAGAATGAGGACAGCTGTTAGTAATCCTAGATCAGATTGCATCCTGTCCGGAAAACCCTGAATTTAGGAAAGGGAGTAAGCATGCAGTTTTTATTTTGATCCCTCCCAAAATGTAACATTTGTATGAATAAACATTTTATACTGAAGCAGTTGTCTTGCATTCCTGCATTTACCCACAGGCAGCAGCACCTGAAAGGTAACTGAAAATAGGAGCCCAATACCACTGGCAGCAATTAGCAAGCAATTAGCAAGCAAGAGTGCTGTGGCATGGTGACTCAGGGTGGAACTCTGTTTTGGCTAATGCAGGCCTGACATGTGAAAGCAGCGTCCAGCAAAGCTGAAGTCAAAAGACACAGCCATTACTTGCAACCGTATCAACAAAGATAAACAGAGTATAGAATCCACTTGCTTGGACCTTGCAGAAGCTTCGTATTTCTACAGTACAAGAGATCTGAAAATAAAACTATCCTGTAACTATCACTGACAGTTACAAGAATTCATATGAAGCAGTGCAAAATCAGGAAAGCAACGCCTCGATTGCTGCTCACAACCTTCACAAGTCATAGGCATGAGAAGTGAAGTGATCTCACAGGTTTTCAATACATGAAAATAATCACTTCAATAATCTTTTAACTGTAGATGTGAAAGAAGGTTGTCTTATCCTCAGTGATGCTCAAAGAAAAATTTATGTCTGTATCCATATCAACACAGGTGGAGCTTTTCTAAAAGCAGAGGAGTAGAGTACGTCATCACGTAGGGTTTATTTTGACCAAAAGAGACAAGATACTTAGAATTAAAACCCTGACAAGAGAATCTGCCTGTGCATGTGTCTCTGCACAAACCTGAGCACAAAAGTTTTCTCAACTCCAGCAGCAATAATGCCTCACTGGAAATTATTAAGAGGCCCATGTAACATTTCTGATCATGAAAATATATTCAGCTGCAACTTGTATCCAAATTAGAGTCCATAAGGACAGTAGGGAATTTACAAGAACAACCAACACATGCATGCCAAGGCAAGGGCTGAAGAGTACAAGCTTCAGGGAGAACAGAATAGGCAAGTATAGAGAGAAAGATCAACTTTCGTTCTCCCCATTTTTAATTCATGGTTTTGGAGTCCACCACCAGGTGTTTGGGGATTACTTTTATTTTATCTATTGCTTTACTTCACTTATTTGATTAGTTTTTAATTATTAAACCACATGAAGATACTTCATCCCTGTCTTTTCTTTTGTCCCACAAAAAGAGAAGACAAATCTATTATGTTAAAAAAAAAAAAGAGCTTCTGGGATAGCCCACAAGACATGGAAACCTGAACGCGTTCACGGCGTTGCTATGAAAACCCCACAAAGCAGCAGCACCCTGTGACACCAAGTACTTCGTGTGACTTACCAGCAGGCCAGAATACAGAGTCCAGTAAAGAGGATGATGGGAATGGGGTAGGAAGCACACAACAGCCCGTGGTTGTAGAATGCCCGCGATATCCTCTCGCGCAGTTTTTCAGTCAGGGTCATCCTCAACTGTCGTCACCTAGTTGCCATCCCGGAATACATCAGGGGGTCGGGCAATTCCAGCATGTGCAACGCTTCAGCAAAGGCACTGTATCCAGCTAGAAATTGGAAAGGAAGAAAGCTATGAGAAAAATAAATAAATAAAAGGAAAAGAAACATTACCAACTTGTTTTAGAAAGACTTCCAGCATTGTACCTCCTCAGAAGAAAAGGGAGAAAAAGACACCACACACCGAGCACTTGTTATGAGCCTACAGGCAATTTGATCAAATTCCTGAGTTTTGCCTAGGGGAAGGAAGGGCAGAAAACATAAGCAGAGACTGAACACCAGCTGAACAGACATCAGGCAGCGCTGCCATGAGCTGCTGGTCAGAGAAAACATGCAGAAACGGAGCTAGGAACCAAACCGTCTGAAAGGAAGGAAGAAAAGGAGCTTAGCAGTAAAAGAATTAAGCAGTACTCCGAGGAGATGCCAAAATGCCAATTAGAAAAGAAGGATTGAGGCTAGCTGTCAGCAACGTGGTCTTAAGGGAAGTGCTCTTGGACACCGACTGAAGCACTTTCAGTGCTTTAACTATTAGCAACACACCAGTAACAAGAGAGGAGACCAGAACAGGTTTTACAGCTACGGCCATCTAAAGAAAGTTATTTTTCTGTGGGGAATGAGGGAGGGAGGCGTAAGTAGCCACAGTTCAGAAGACTAAGCCAGAGTACACTACACAGTAAAATAAACTAATGCAGATACAGTCAAGTCAAAGTACGTTTTGATGAGAAGTAAGACTTACAACTAGGCTGTTTACCGAGTGCAAACTGAATTGCAGATGTCAGAACTGGTCCACTTAAACTTGCCATTTGATTTACAAAGTATAAAAAATTCAATATAAAAAGCCCTAAGCAAAGGTTAAGATAATACATTAAAATAAAGCACAAACCAAATTTCTAGGAAAGATGGAGCAGAAGAAACCTACCCTTTTTTTTAAATTTCAGGCTAAATGCAAAGCATGTGGTTCACAACAGTGTACTCGGAAGTGCAAGGCTTGGATACAAGACAGATTTTCTTCCTACAGTTCAAAGCTATGATTATCCAAGATTTTTATCTGAGAGGAAATAAAGACATTTTTCCTGGCTTCTCCAGAATAAGACTGGGACAATAAGAGAACCAAAGCATGTGAAATAAGTCATTTTGTCCATAGGAAAACTCCATGAATGACTGCGCCAGAGAATTCAATACAAGACCTAAACCCAGGCTACCCATTAAAACCAGCTGGTCATTTGACACTTTGAACAACTCACCTTCACCATCTTACATGTAAAGAACACTAGAGGAGAAGGTCTGATACGTTCACACAGGTAAGAAATCCATTAAGGGTTTTTATACATATCTGGCTTAAGAATTCTGTAAGCCTCAAATATTTAGAAGCTGGGGGAGGCATCACAGGTGCTGTTTTGTTTTATATTCTTTCCTAAGCATCCACTTTCAGCTATATGGGAGAGAGCATACAGGGGAAGACAAACCCTAAGTACAGCCATTATGCTTTTCATTTCAGATTAAATTCTATTTAATGCCCACAGGACTATTTTACAGTGATCTACCGATTTTTTTCCCCTCCAGTAATGCAACTAAAAACAATCAGATTTTTAGCAACAGAAGCACCATTGGCCTAATGACCAAATGGAAAACCCGGATAAATATTTTTGCTCATACCTTTTAGCAAGGCACTACATCTTTCCATAAGAATCAATATCACTTTCTTAGTCATAGGCAATTGCAGTTTGCCTGCAGTCCAACACCAGCACGAACGTTCCAGGACTTTGGGAGAGGGGAGGGATGAGAAGTGTGCTCGTGCTGCCTGGAGATCTTGCAATGCAAGGGGCAAGGCTGACAAGCTAACCAAAACACCATACATCGCATTCATGCGGAACAGAAAGGTTTTGTCTTATGGTCACACAGAGAACCTGAAACATGGTACCCCGCAAAGGAACAGACACATGGCATGTAACAATACGCCTAGAAGTTGTAGCGATTACATCAGGAAAAATTCAATTTTTAACCTTTAGCTTGTTTTGGTCCAGTGGCAAATACGACCTGTTCAAATCAAGTCCAAGGCAAATGTAAAAAAGACAATTAAAAAAAATTTTAAAGGTGCACTAAAATCACCAGAAATGCAGACTTTCTATGCTAGGTCTCAGGAGAGAGCAGGAAAATGAGCAAATTTTAATTTAAAATTTCAATGACAAAGCCATCTTCCAGAGCTCTTCATAGAGTGGGAAATAACGCAGAAAATCCCTGCATACACAAGCCTACTACTCAGAACAGACCACTGAAAATAATAATCAAAAAATACCTTTTGAATATATGGCAGTAACTGAACTGAAAATCCACAGTCAGCGTTACCAGAATTGGAAAGGAAGTTGCAAACAAGTATATTGGAACCGAAAACATTTCAGCACTTCGTCCCACTAGTGATTTTTCTCAGCGTGAGTATTGCTAGAGCTCAAAAGCATTATGTTGGGGCTCACAGACAGATCGTATCCCTCATCTAAGCGGAGAAAGCAAAAAGCAAATATTAAATAATCCTTAAAAGCAAAGCCAACACCGAGCACAGCGCAAAACCTCTGGTTTTAAGCACCCAGACTTCACGGCTGTCCCATCGCAACAGAAGATCTGATCCCTTGTGACAGGATGCAAACTAACCTGATTGCCCAGCCTAAGCAAGCAGAGAGGGGAAAAATGAATACGCTTCATATCAGCCCCATTTACATTAGTAATAAAGTTTATGAACGCTGCAAGTGCAAGAATTGGAATTAGGAGAAAAGCTTCAAGCACTAGAAGGCAGTTGG
Organism: Spheniscus humboldti; assembly: GCA_027474245.1. Taxonomy (NCBI): domain Eukaryota; kingdom Metazoa; phylum Chordata; class Aves; order Sphenisciformes; family Spheniscidae; genus Spheniscus; species Spheniscus humboldti. The sequence continues at coordinate 178,900,272 of CM049888.1, forward strand.
GCTAGATGATCGTTGCAGGTCCCTTCCAACTGAAATACCCCATTCTAGTTTAACCAGGCACAGAAGCGGGGAGGGGGCAAAAAACCCCCACGTTTAGACTACTTAAAAATTCAAGTGGATATACATAACATACACAACGTAAAGCATAGGTCAAATGTGAAGAAAAACTCTCATCCCCAAGAGAGCATCACCACGACAGCGTTCAGAACAAGGAAGGCTTAGACGGACACTGCACTGGCAAAGCTGGGCCACTTCTGCTTCTCTGCGTGCTGCCTCCTGCGGGCAGCTGGTGTTTGGCCTGAGACAGACCTCAAGAACCAGTTTGCTCGCACGCTGTGCAAACGCCATCCTGGCTTCATCCCCACCGTTCAAGTACGTGGCATTTGATTCTCCACTTTCACCTTAAAGTGCACATAAACCGCCATTTCTGATGCACGCTGGTGTCTAGAGCAACAGCTCCTCCCTGTAACTAACCAGTGATCTGGGTGTCCACAAAAACTTGGGTCTTGCAGTCTAGAAAGTAATGACCGAGCAGTTCTGATCTTCCTTTAGGGCTGGGTGTCAGGATTGGACCCCCCCTTCTGATCCCTGCTCTACGAGTAACTCAGGAACAACACACATATTCTGCTTCCATGGCAGAAATATGCCATGACTGGCTCTTTGAGCAGCCTCACCTTCTAACAGCAGTTTCTGTTATTAGCACTGCACTGGGAACCATTTCTACTAATTGCAAAGAGGAAAACTTTGTATTTACTTGCTTCACCTGATGTGAAACATTGGCATTCATTAAGAAGAAAACATTAAGCATTCCAAAGCTAATATTTGCTTATTAGTTTTTTGGGGGTTGCATATTAAGTTCTGACACCTTTATTAACTTTATGCTACAGCAGTGCTCATAAAAGTTAAAAGCAGGAACCGTTCCTATTCAAAGTCATTTTTGCAAACAAAGATTAGCTAATTCAAAATAAACCCTCTGATTTTCAGACAAATATTAAAGGAGAATCCATTCAGAGTATTTCTTTCCTCTTGCATGACTGCAAATCCAAGACAAAGTTTGACTGGAAATAAGCAGACATCAGGACGTTTCCTTAACCTTGCAACACAGTATGTTGCATTCCTGGTTCACTTCAGGTACAAGAGACAGATACACAATGAAGTTCAGAGATAGATCATAGGAAACAAAAGCAAGCAGCAGGCTTGAAAGAGCAAGGTTTGGCTTTTAAAGCCTCTTAATTTCCAAACTAAGTTACACATTAAGCAATTGCTTAGGCTCTATAGTCGTTCCTTCCATTTACAGAAGCGTAAAACATTATTATTGCAAGGATTACACAATTCAGCTATACACAAGTATGATTTCAGTTCAGATGCTTTCCCACACACACGCATCCAGTTCCAGCGCTTCATTTAGCTGCAGCACTTCCCACGGTAACTATTACCTGGGGGCCAATTGGGGCAGGGGTGGGATGGGGGAGTGAGGATCGGGGGCCTGTGGAGGGAGCATAGGTCCAGGAAAGGCACCCTGCACCAAGGTTACTCATCCACACCTCAAGAAACAGATTTTTCTGTGCGGCCTTGACAAACGTTTCATATGAGATGCAACACAACGCTAAGGCCACAAACTTGTCACAAACTGGAAATTCAGTGCTGCATTCAGATTTAACAAATTCACAACACCTGGATAGTTACAGAAGAGTCAATTAATCTACCTTGTAAAGAGATTCTTTTCCCCTATTCTTATGTTACACAGAGGAGAAAAAGCAATTGCCAAAACAATCCGATTGCCATAGTCTAATTGGTAATTTGCTGCGAACCACAGATTACATTGTATAGGGGACTAAGCACACTTCATAATCAGGGTGCTAGACATGCATACATACCACAGCCCAGACGAGCACGCATACCACAACTCAGCTGCTGAGAAGGTCCTGAACCAAATCCTGAAAATCCTGATAGCCTGCGACTAGTTGATGTAGTAGCATGAGCCAGATGAATGCGAGACGCCAGAGACAGCGTCTTCCGCTGCTGCCCAGTGTCCCTCGCTCTCCTGCCCACGGGAGCTGTTCTGCTAACTCCTCCAGGGAGAGTTTTCAGACAGCCTGGCTGTTACGCCATGCAGGTCAGAAAACCACAGTGCTTCTCAGCTGGAATGCCGTTTCCCTCTGAAGCCCCTTCCCTCACCCACAGACAGGAAGGGAAATATGACTAAAAACTGAATTTTGTTCTGACACCATGTTATACACTACAACTTTGTACTTTTTTGGGTGTACTACACCCTCTGCCACACACACACTTGCAGATGAGTTTCTCAAGTAGCCAAAACCTCCTCTCATACACAATGCTGCAGCTCCAGAAGAAGGACTTCTACCATCTCATCAAGAGAAAGCACAACCATTTATTTGCTATTCATTCACAATGCAAGACAGGCAGAGAGAATATTAAATGCCCACAACACTTTTAGAGCCCCAAGGCCACCTTTTTTCAAGCTGATCCTTATCCTTATCCTCATTAGAAAGTATGTTATGTTATATACCACTTAATTCATAACATAATCCATGCTGACTGCTGTCATAAGTCAAAGCAACTTTTCAACCAGAATTAAGCACCAGCATCAGCACTTAACAGCACTGCATCATGCCACCTGCTCCCAGCCTCACCACCCTTCCCTGCCATCCCCTCGGCATACACCAGCACAGCAGCTCTTCATCCAAACCCCTCATAAAAACCAATTCTGGCTCGCCGTAACTTCTAGCTAGCTGACAGTAGGTCAGGCTCTTCTATTTCCCACCTGTCCAAGAGCTGAACAGATGATTCACTTTCTACTTCCAAAGCTTTTCTGTAATGAGGACTTTGTGGTGGCCAACTCCACACCAGGTAACGCAGCTGCACTGAAGCCAAACCCAGATAATTTTGCAGAAATCGCAGCACGGTGGAGGTTGGCAGGGACCTCTGGAGAGCACCCAGCCCAGCTCCCCTGCTCACGCAGGGTGACCTAGGACAGGTTGGTCAGGGCCATGCCCAGTCAGGTTTTGAGTATCTCCACCGATGGAGACTCCACAGCCTCTCTGCAACTGGTTCCAGTGTTTGACCACAGTAAAGAGCAGATGCCAGGGTGTTCTCCAGAGGTTAGTCCCCCCCATACGTTGTACCTCTACACAGGCGCTGCCACTTCACATACACAGCAGTGTTTATTAAGCACACATCTAATCAGTCTTAATACGGCACTTTTGGTAGCCCACTATATGGTTCTACAAGCCTCACTAAGGTTTAAGAAATATAGCGCAAGGTCTCCACGTACAGACAGCAGCTTTCTCATCCCCACCTGTACCAGCACATGAGTTTTATAACACTCAGACACAGAACCAGAACAGCCTCTTACATTTCCTTACTAAATGAGCGTATGACCAAGAGTTCAGACTAAGCTAATATTAAACTGTGTCTCAAATGCAAGAAGAAAGAGGTGGCTATTCCATGCTATTATGGATGTTGGAACGGTTATACTTTCTCAGAAAACTCCTACTGTTGCTGTAGTTTGCTGGCTTGCAAATTCTTACAAAAAACAAGACTGACCAGCAAAAGAAGAAATGTAGAACTTCCTGTTGCAGAAAAAATAAACTCAAACTAACAGATGCTGAATGATACTACGTTTCCCAAGACAAAAGCTTTTATCTCACTTAACAATAGCTACATGTTCCAAATTCTTTACATTTCTGCCTGAAAGCATTTTACAGCCTTCACAGAAGGCCTCCTTTTACTACTGAAGTGCAGGAAAATGCAGCGCTCTCATATGTAGACAGCAGCAGCTCAGACAACACGAGCCCACTGTAAGCTTAGAGGCAAAAATATTCGATGTATGAAAACTTTTCCCTTTATAATAAACAGTAACCTGCTTTATTAAAGTATATTCAGCATCTCAGTTTTCAAAAAAACGTTCTTGAATCAGGCCTTAGCATTAGGTAGTCATAAAAACATATTACTGAGCTAGTGAAGAGTGGGAAAAATATATATTAAAAATATCACTGTTCTGTAGTAATTTTTCTTGCACTTCAATACATAAAATAATTTGCTCCATCATGTTGCCTATAGCAAAGTCCTATACCTAAACTTTCAACATGACTTTTAAATGGAAAATGCTAGGTTAAAGCACCAAGCTTGGTAAAGTAGGAACGGATCCAACACGGTCCTTCTCTCCCCCCAAACCCCTACCACCGGCCACAGCATCCCCACAGGGACCTAACATTTCAAATGCATGACCTGTCTCTCTGACATACCTGTTCTTTACGAGGGGAACAGCACATCACATCAATGTAGCAGCCCCAGATCAGATGCAGGATTTCAGAAGCTTTCGTGCCAAGGCTGTGTATTTGCGGAAGGAAAGGGGAGGAACGAAGGGGAAAGAAGAAAGAGCTTATTAAAAATCAGGATTTATAAAGGTCACTCAGCCGCTCTCTGCTGTTGCCAACAGAGCAGATCAATTTGACTGCTGTTCTCTCGGCACCTGAGGGCAAGGCGGGCATATGGACCATTAGCAATAATTCACCCTCCCAGCACTGCAGTCATTTGCCACGTATCCATCAATCCAACACAGGCTCCCCAGAGACAGCAGAATCAGCAGAGCAACCTTCTGCCTTCAAAGTTATCACAAAACAGGTGGAGACAGCAGGATTGATGCTGCTAGAGACAAAATTAGCCAGACTACTTCAAAATCGTACTGTCAAATGAGAAAAATTTTGATTTGGGCTCCAGTTAAGATCTTGAGCCACAGAACAGAGGGTCCATAGAGGACAATGCTTCTTTCATATACATGCGCCACCTCCTTCACACGGCAGCACTTCTACAGCCTACGGGGACATATTCACACACACATATGGCTACAGGTATTTCATGCATTCCTGGGCTATATCCAGGACACGCAAAGCAGAAAAAGCAAGAGCGATCGCCAATACTGAGTCTACTGTCTGATTTACAGTCTCCACTCGACCTGCAAATGCCTCTCTGACCTCTTTTCAGCCCTCACTACAGCTATGATTTCATGACAATGCCAGAAACTCAGCACCACAAACACGCCCCGAAAACAAGTGAAATCAAAGAGTTTCCCTGCAGATGCAGAAAACAGCCAGGCGTTAGATCACTCACACACCAGCAAAGAAAAAACTGATTTTCTTGCCCTTTGTTGGACTGTAGAGGTGCTTCATATCCTTGAGGTGCTAGAAGCTATCACCACTGTGATCCCTTCAGTAAAATGACTGGTATCAGCTGCTGTAGGAGCTCTCACATCCCAGCATCAGCAAAAAGGAGAAGGGGAAGGAAGAGACAAAGAGACCTCGGGAACCCAATTCTCCCACTCTGCAGCAAGTATGAATTCTCCTCCAATGAGGGCCAGGGATGAAGCATTCTTCTGAAGACTTCAGAGGTGGGAAAACAAGAAATATGCTCAAGACACTAACCTCCCTTCATAGAAATGCTACACAATCAGCTCTAACACCAAGTTCCTAGTCTCCACTTGCATTCCCATGAGAAGAATAACGGGCTTTGTGCTGTGAAAGGACACAGAGGTCACAGGCAACAGAATACTTCCTATGGGAAAATCATGACCAGCACACTAACCTCCTGGGGGCTGGTGTCCGAAATGGGTTAATCCTGACACTGCTCTTTCAGAAACAAGGCTCCAGAACAGCCTGTATATTCTCAGTTGAGTATTCTTCACAGAAGGGTACTTTTCATATTCAAAAAGTAGAAACTCTTCAATAAATTACATTGCAGGGTGCATTCCCTCCATTCCAGCTATATGGCCAGAACAGTATTTAAAGTCTGAACTGAGTTTTTGAACCAGATTTCAATACACAAAGTGTGCATCTAGCCCAAGATAAGCAGGCACATGCATCCTCAGCGCAAGTCTCACCTTCCTCTGGTCAGAAACAAGCTAGTTTTAATAGGAGCTGAACCTTTGAGTTCTCAATAGTACAACGTTGCATTGCAAGGATCAAAAATGTCCAGCATACGCTCCCCTTCTCATTTACTCTTCTCTGAAGACACCTCAAAGCTCTTCACACCAGTCTAACGTTTGGGCTGTGTGCTCTAAACTTGGTTGGCAACTCACTTCCCTCAGTCAACTAAAAAAAAAAAAAAACCAACAAAGCACCAAAACCAAATAAAAGCATGCTTGCCAGGAACTTGAGAGGTTTAAAGACCAAGGAGTTACACACATCTTGATACAAAATTCTACACAAATTAACAGCAGCCACTCACTTCATTCTCAACTCTTTGCCCATTTTCCTCCCCTACAATATTTATTTATGTTTTGAGAGTTTAAAAATCCAGAAGTTATCTGAAATAGACCCCATTTTACAAGTGGTATTTCACTTATTTTACAAATTTTTAATCATATCTTGAAATGCTTGAGTCGCAACGACGACAGAGAAGCACTGCCACGAAGATTCAAAAAGATAGCACCTAAATAATCTTAACGTCCCAGATAGTATGTTATCTGCTACCAAAGAAGTGACTGACATTCAAAATAAGTTTCCAAACCTATTTTCAGGACATCTTTTGGATTTTTCTGGCACAAGAGAAGAACCTCAGCTAAACTCCTGCTTAAGAATAGCAATTCATTGAATGTAGTTTCTATCAAATGTCCTTTCTTGCTTCCTAAAATACTTCCAAGAGCATTAGAGAACAATTTATTGGTCTGGATGAAATGACAGGATGTTCCACGTGAAGAACCATAAAACACAGAAGTTGGGGATATGTAACAAAAATAGAAAGTATCCAAGTTTAGAAAAACCCCACAACCTCAAAGTTTACTCTTCTTTTTGCATCCAGCCAAAGGAAGTTTACTTGTTTATTAAGTATATTGACAGCTTACCAAACACAGGAAAACATTTCCCAATCTCTTTTTCCTGAGCACAGAGTTCTTGCCCAACCTAGTTCTTCTTAGCAATGATCTGGTCTCCACTGTCAATTACTACACAGAAAGACAGACAATCCTATGAGACAGCTTCTCCCTTAAAATATGGTTTTAGCAGCATTTATTACCATTTCAGAAATATTATTAGTATATACCTCACGCAGGGCAAGTGGTGGAGATACATGACAGAAAACCTGCAAAATTAGTTAGGACAAGGGTTAATCTAGAGAAGAAAAGGTGCAGGACATACACCATCGAGAGAATCCCCAAATTCAATTTCCAATTTTGGCATTAAGCTGCTGAGCAGGTTTTGGACAAAAGGCTTGTCCTCTCTACACTCATTTCTCCCTAGTCTGTAAAAGAAAAGTAAATTATACTGATTCCATTAAAAAATACTGTGAAATATAAAGCTAAGAATCACAATCTAATGAGATAAGAAGGCAAAAGAGACAAATCGGATTGCAGCGTTTGGCTTTTAATTTAATTCTTGAATTTTTTACTATAGAAAATAGACATTTACTTAGATAAATAGAAGTCCACAGTTATAACACTATAATTAAAAACTACCAGGAGTTTTGGAAAGCATATAAATTCTCAAGTGCCATGCAATACACAAACATTTAAACAATGATAGTTAGAACGTCTTTCGGAAAAGACTTTCAAATGCCTCGTAAACCTCCTCCACCATCTATTAGCAAAGACCGTACTGAGCTGTAAAGTGGCAATTCCTTCATTTTATCAAGGAATTTACTGAGTTCAGAACTTGCCGTCCAACACGTTTTCCACTGAACTTTTCTGTCAATAAGATCAACACCAATTCATTATTATTCAGTCCACTAAAGGTTCTTCCAACATTATTTTTGCTCTATGGTTAGTTCTGTAGCTAGTACCTTGCCAGCCAAGCTCAGCTTAGGTGGTGTGGCTTTAGTACACTTCTCCCTGTTGATGCCATCATGGCAGGGCATACAGAACCAGGCTGTAAAAGGTTCAACCGAAATAAAAAAGAGCAAAGATTTGAGCTTTCATCTGGTTAGACAGCATTAGGTCTGATTTCCTTCATGTGTGGCATTACCTCAATGGGATCAGACCTAAGCGGTACTTGAACTAACTCTGTATTTAAAACTCCCAACAGGCAAAGCACAAAGAAGCCGGTTTGGACAGTGGCTCTGCTTTTACCAGAAAATCTCATTTGACAACTAAAGTTGTATCTTTCCAGGAATAACAGAGCCCAAAATAAAAACCCACTGCTTTGCATAACAGCAAAAAGGGGGGGGGGGGGGGGGAAAAGGGCGGGGGAGGCAAACTACATAAAAAGTGTGTTTAAAAAAAATTAATTAGAAGAGCAAAGTGTTTGGAGGTGACAGAGGCTACTTAGAGATATTGCATGGGAAGCTCAGAAGAAATGCCTATCACATCAAAAAATTCAGTGAAGAGTTGAAGATGTGTCCAAATGAGGAAAATAAGGAGAGAGGTTCTTGCACACTATGTATGAGAACATTATACAGCAGGCCAAAAAGGAGTCTGAGGAACTGCTGGGAGGAGGCATAAGAACTAATAATAAATGCTAATTCAGATACCATGAGCAGCAAGTCCTCCAGAGAGTCTGTAGGACCAACAGATGATCAGGTGAACGCAGAACAAAAAAAATCATGGAAGAAAAGCTAAATAAAATTTAAATTTATCTTCACCGAGAAGTTACGGGGCTAGGGGAGAAGCTTCCCTGCTGAAATCTTCTTAGGAAGGACATCAGGCCCTATCACAGATTGGCGTGTCAGTGAAGGGGTTTCAGAGCGAGAGATTACACCAGCCAGGGTCCGAGACCAGAGGGTATTATTGCAAGAGACCCAGAGGAACTCCAACACCAAACAGCTAAAGTAACATGTAACCTTTCGTCCCAATACGGCTGCTGAAAGTTGGGAAGTATTCTTCCAACTTTTACTAGGGAATACCTGGGAAACTACAGATCACCGAGGCAGATATTCTAAAGAAATCAGTAGAAAATAGCAAGCAGAATTGTTTGATGGAAGGAGAGTTACCACACATTGAGGAGGAGTCAGCTTCACAAACCTGTTAGACTGACTTCTCCAGACTAATAAACAAGCGCATAGAGCGGAGATCCAATTTAGGAAGTCTACCTAGACTGCTAAAAATGTGTTCAAGAAAACTCCTTACTGGGGGACTTCTGAAAAGCTAAGCTGTCATGCGATAAAGGGGGAGAGGCCTCATATGGATAGAAGACGATTATGAGAGGTTAGAAAAGGATCATAACAAATGTCTGATTCTTTTAATAGAGGGAGGTTATCAGACAGTCCCACAGGGAACTGTGCTGTTTGACATATTCACAATTTCCCTGGGAAAAAAAGTGCAATGTTGACATAAATAACACTTTCTGTTATTCATGGTGGCAAAGAAATAACTCCACACCAAGTGACCGGGCAGCAAAATGAGAGTTTAAGTTCAATGCCAATGAATGGTACGTGATACATATGGGGAAAATAATGTTACATACACAGGAATGCATTCTCGACTGGCTATCGCCACTCACAAACAAGATCCTGGGGTCCTAATCGTTAATTCTCTGAAAATATGAACTCGACACAGTCAGAAAAAAGCAAATTGTACATTAGGAATTGTTAAGAATGGAAAACAAATAGAAATCATTACATTGGTATGTAAATCTGTGCTACGCACGCACTAAGTGCTATACACAGTTCTGGTCATTCTTCCTCTTCCTCCTCATCTCAAAAAGGACATGCAGGAGAACTAGAAAAGGTACGGAGAAGTTCAACAAGGATAATCAAAGATACAGAGCAGCTTCCATAGAACAAAAAAGCATGGGAAGACTTTTCAATCTGGAAAAGATTTTATCAGCAAATGGATTCAACGGACCTCTCTCAAAATCAGAAATGATCTGAGGAGACTGAACAGGGGAGAGCTGCCTCTTTCAGTACAGGAATAATTCAGCATCAAACAAAACTACAAAGTGGCAGCTCAAAATAAACGCACAGTTAAGCTGTGGAAATCTTTACCCCAGGACATTGTCTGTGTCACGTGGGTTAAAAAAGCAAGCGGACAAATTTTTTGGAAGAGCGAGCCGTGAAGCACTATTCAGTGCAAAGCCAAGGCATTCCTCTGGCTCGAGAAGCCCCTCAACCACAAGCCGCTTCTCCCAAACACCGCACTGGCTGCCAGCATCCAACATATTTGCCTCGTTCGTACACTCTTCCCCTGTACTACATACTGTCCCCACTCAGAAACCAGATACTAACCTAAACAGGCCATCAGTCTGACCCAGCAGCTGTCCTTATGCCATGCATCTCACGTGATTGCTTTTGGAATAATCCACTTCTTTTTGTTTATCGGTGTAGCTGCTTTATGACAAATGGCTAGGGAATCACTTTCTCCTAAAAATACTAAAAGACTGATGCAACACCCACATGCAATTACGTATCAGAGCTCTACCATTAAGTCCACCTCTCACTTCAACAAGAGTGTGCTGGCCTGTTGCAGTATGCCCCAACTCAGTGGTCAGGCACAAACACTGAGGAATTTGATCAACTTTTCACTCTCTGGCTGCTCAGGAAATTCCCAACTCCAGAAATTAATTCCTGGATGCAAACAGGAGCCAACAAAGAGCACCTTTGATCTTTTTTAGGCTATACCTTATCTATATGAATGCACTGATCAGCCATCTTAAACCCGTATTTTAAAGTTTCTGAAGCATGGAGAAAATCCATTTCCATAAAAATAATATGGACTCCCAGTGCTAATTAAGTGTTCTTTACCTTCTTGTAGGTCTTAATCAAGCTCCATCACTGTAACATGTGCCTACAGCTGTACCTCCTCCTGAACACAATGTCATCCGCTTGGCTCTTCCTGTAACAATCACTGCAGCCTGCGTACCGTTGCAGCTCTTTATGCAAGACTTCCGAGAGAGGTACACAAACAGCTCACCCAGCACGGACCTGCAACGCGCTTGTCTTCCTACTACGGCTACTGTTTCATTTTTCTAAACCCTCTGCAAGATCAAATTTAACATCTTCGCCCATGCCTCCTGTTTATGATATGAAATATGTAGAATACTTTTGGACGTCATTCATGAAGTGGTAACTTTGTCAGATCCATCCTCAGCATCATTTCTGAAAGGTTTCCAAGTACTACATATATTATGGACTAGCAATAAAGAGTCAGAACCTCCCAAAAGCAGCCCTCGCACCCCACCAAAGCATGCAAATTGAAAAAAAAATCAAGATAAACACTTCAGCATAACGACGACAGCTTTCTGTGAATCACACAAGGCCAGACACACACTTTTGCACCGAAGGACATAATCTTTTTCTTCCAGTTCACATGCCTCGTGCCTCATTCTGTCTGCAGTGGAAGGCACTAACTGCGAGGCAGGCTGCCCTTCGCCTACTCCGTTTGTCCTGCCCCAGCACTCACCCAGTCACGGTCAGAGACCCACGGCCCAGGCAGCACAGAACAAGCCTCGTTAGTAATTACAGCTCACGCGTGAGAGAAGACAGGGCTAGAAGGGACTTTGAGGGCTCTAATTCACACACCTCACTCAAGAGCATTATGAGTTATGCCCAGATAACTCCCAACAGATGTTTATCCAACTTGGTCTTAAGCATTTAGTTGGAGACTCTACAGCCACCCCGAGCAACATACTCTAGCACTAAGCTTTAGATAGGTTTTTTAACATTTTACCCATGTCCCTCCCTGCTATTTAAACCCATACTTCTGTGCTGTTCTCAGTGGGCACGGAGAACAGGACAGCCTCAGCAGCAATACTTGTAAGAGTAAATTCCTCAAGTCTCCCCTCAGTCTTCTCAGGGCACACAGCTTTCCCTGATGACACTTTCCAGAGACAGATTGCTCTGCTTCATAGTCTCTCCACTTGGTTTATGTCACTTTTCCAGTGTCGTACCAAAACCAGGTCACAGGGTGTCCCAATGAAGCTTTACCGGCACTGGGTGGAATGGAGGGATTATGTCATAACCTGCAGTTTATTTGCCGGTTTATAAACCCAAACAAAACTTTTGCCTCCCCTCCTCCTTTCCCCACGGGAGATCACTGGTCACCAGTGCGGGTGAAAAGGTTCCTTTAATTCTGGATTATACTAATCAATTATTCCAATGCCTGCAGCTGATTATTTCTGCTTGAAGACAAACCCTTACCACTGTTCTTACTGACCTGTAGCCTATTTTTCAGGCAACATTTAAGTCATCAAATCCATTTCTCGATTTTTAATCCTGTCATATAGCACATTTGCAGTCCTTCCTGCCTTCATGTCATTTACAACTTTAATATGCATCGTCTGTGCATACCACTCAAATCGTGAATGAAAACCCATAGCCCCCACAGTAACCCTCTCAATACAGCCTTCCGTTTTAACGAGGCCTTTACTGGTACTCTCAGTATGTTTATTTAACCAGGTTTGTATCCATCATACAGCGGCACCTTCTTAGGTTTTAGGGTTTTTTTAAACCTTACCTACTTGAGAATCTTATTAGGACATAAATCAAAACCTTACTGAATGCAAGATACACGAAAGCTTTTCTTTCTGCAGCCAGAAACAGACCCGACGTCTTATCCTAGAAAGTGAACTCGCTTTGCCAGGGAAGTCCTGTGGCAAACCAGCACTGGCTGTTACATGCTCCCCGTAATCTTTCAGGTGCTTACAAATCATTTGACTACTTGCTGCAGGATTTTAAGATGACTACTACTCTCCATTCTCTTCGTCCCACTCCTTCACCTACACAAACTGCTCGCTCTTCTCTAGTCTTTCAAAATATCATCTATTTTCCATTTCTCAGAAGACACCTACTAAAGCTTTTAAGGTTTTTAGTCTGTACTTTAAGTACACAGATGAAAATATCTCACTTAGATGACTGCTTGCAAACCTGCTCTTTCTTTATTCTAAGCTGTCACTAGCACTAGCTGCTCGCCAGCTGACTTTGGTCTTCAGTAAGAATCAACTACAAAAGATATTGAACGCTTCAGTCTCACTGACACTGGAGAGCGAGGTTTCCTTTCTGTTCTTTTCTCCATCATCTTCTTACTATGAAGACATTCACAGAGTAATTTTTGTATCCCTTGGTGGCCCCTGCTAGTCAGGTTTGATTTCCATCTTAGTTCTTCTTACGTGGCCTTGCTACTCTTCAAATGAAAAACGGAAACACCTCTGGGTTTGAATAACGCACATATCGCAGGAGTGATGAAAGCAACGTTTGCAATTAATAAGAATGCGATTTCTACCCAGCACTGCTTTTTTTAAGACAAAGTTCACGTAACTGAGAAGTACCTACAGCAGCCATTTACTATCACAACACACCCATTGGAGATTCTCTTTTTACCTCAACAGTTCTCCAGCTGCAATTACTCATTTACCTCATCAAATAAGTACCTGAAACGAGCATGACTTCTTTCCTGTTTCTTATCTATAGATGGGGCTCCTTTCCCTGCAAAGGATACATTTCCTGGTTCAAAACTCTCCTTCAGAACAGAAATCAGAATTAATGGTTAATGACCTATATTTAAAAACAAAAGCCCTACTGAATTTAGGCCCGTAGGTTCTGACTGTATGGTTTTCAGTTCTATTTCTCAAACAGACGGTCTTGTCTGTATATCTGAGTACCACCTTTGACTGCAACTATCTTTTAAGAGATTGTGCCATGATAAATGCTTAACATCCATATTTGATTCAACAGTTTTACAGGGAAAGTTAAATTGGACAACAACATTTTTAAAAAGTGCCCGTAACAGGCAAATATACACCTCAGAAGGAAGTGTAGTTCATTTAGCAGCCCACTACACCATTGTTTCTGTTTAGGTCGCTACTTCAGTCCTAGGTGCTGCAGATACCTGGGAAGGGTTTCAGAAACCCACTGTAAACCACATCTACATAAATACTTCTAGCAGACTTCTGCATTTTCCACGTACTGCTCCACTTCCCCAAACAAAGGCACAGTCCCTCCACCATGCAGAAAACAGTTCTGGCTCTGTCTTTAACAGAGGAAGGGCAGAAGAGCTTTTTTAGGTATCTTCCTTCTCCTGAAATTTGTATTGCCAACATAGAGGTTTCAGGCACCTTTTGCATCCCCACCGTTTTCATTGCTGCTCCTGCAATCCTTCGAATGGAGTTCAGCAGCTAGCTTTGATGATCTCTGTTAATGCAACAGCAGTATCATTTTTCTGGCTTACCAAGATCACAGCTTATATTGGGTCATTTCCCACCTAGAAGAAAATTCCCCCCCAAAAAAACTCAGAAACAGCTTTTGAGTAAGCCACTCCGTCACATTAAAACCACATCCCTATAAAAAAAGACCAGCTATCACTGGCAGAAGTTTCCTGACTAACTATAATTAGAGTTGGATCAAATTAAGGTTACGTATTAAGCACCAGTTTTCCTAAAAAATTGTTGTTGTTGAAACATGTAAAACAATAGTCTTCCCATTTCAGAAGGAGGACCTGGTTTCTGTAGTACCGGTTCGGGACCTTCTGACAGCCATCAAGTGAAGGGTTTCTAAAATTTCTGGGTTTGGCAGAAAAACAGAAGTCTACCTTTGGCTCTCTGGGGAAACACACTTCCTTTTCCACACAGACCCTCCCTACAACTCCCGAATGTTAGAGCTTCAGTGGTATTTTCACTCTGAACTCTTGAATGCTGCAAGTTTTCGCTGTGTCCGTCATCTAATTAACAGGTATCCTCTCACAAGCAAGATGCTAACACTGACAGAAATAAGGGAGACAACAAACACAACTCTGACCACTTAGCCCATGAAACAGAAAGCAAAAATTAAGAAGCAAACTTCAGTATGTATTTCCTGCACTGTTCCCTCAAAAAAAAAAACCACCCCAAACCGAAAAAAACCCACCAAACCTTTAAACAGAACAGTTTTCATTATAAAAAAGTAAGTCTGCACTTTACTATCTTTCAGGCTTGAAAAGCACCCTGAGAAGGCACAAGGGAACGCAAGCATCTGTAAGGTGACTCACTTGCATGGGATTGATTTTCAACAGGTTCTAGGTTACAGAAGTAACATTTGGCAAGCCTGAATAAGCAAACTACCAGGACTCCCAACATCTGATAAGGGAGCTTTTTGTCACCTCTAGCATCACGCAGAACTAAATATTTTTCTTTCTAGTAATCACCAATTAAAAACTATCGGCAAATCACTTCCCAACAGCAAAACAATCCCAAAACTACTCTGTTAGACAACAAGCCTGAAAGTCTGACTCAGACATTGTCTTTTGAAAACAAACCAAGCATTATTCCCATGGCATCTTTATCACAATGGTTGATACAAGATTAATTCAGTTTTTAACCAAAAAAATGCAACCCTCCTCCCCTCCTCATTCACCACCGCTCTCTCGCTGCAGCCGAAACTCACTCTTTTACTGGCAGGAGCCTCAGAATTGTATTTTCTTCCCAGGGGAACCCAGTTACGCAGAAAGGACACCGGCCGTTCTGAAACACCGGGACTGTGTCTTCACCTGAGGACACAAATTAAAAGATTCACTTGAAGACAACCACCTTTAAGTCCCTGTTCCTCCACCTTCTTTTTGATATTTTGGTTGTGAGAAGTAATAGCTTACAGACATTGAAACAGAGGGCTGCACGACCACAGAACTGCCTCGTGTTCTTCAAGACCTTTCTTTCTCGCCCTTTAACACACTGTTTTAAATTTTGAAGGAATTATAACACAAGACATTACAGCTAAGGAATGCTTGTAAAGCTCGGTCTACATCTACCTCCGGTCTCATTCTATACTCAAGACCGAGTTCCTCAGGCCAAGCGCCATCGGTTCCTCCTTGCTCGTACAGCACCCGGCACAGAGGAGCGTGCTCCCCATCACCGGGGCTCCGCGCTGCCACAGCACGCTGCAAAACGTCTGTTGTGAAATGGGAGAAAGCTGCCTACAGCTCCCTGGAAAGACAGTCAAGGGAGGTGTGACAACTCCACAAGCGCAGCACAGAAAGTCGGCCGCAGCGAGAACAGAAAGGAGGATTCCCAGGTCACAAGACCTTCCGAAATTGCTGTACTGCTGCTACTCCCCTTCCACTCATTACTTACTACATTCCGCTATAGACAGGTAAAACTATTTTTGTTCATCAAGCTGTACCTATTCTATTTTTTTTTAAACTCTTTGCTCATCAGAGAGGGGGGAAAAAAAAGTACTTTTCTATGCATAATTATATGAACTCTGACAACAGACAGGCCTAGCAACCCACTGAATAAAAATAACATTGAATAACTCAACAGCTGTCTTCAGAGAGAGCCTGACAAACCATTCATCACTGAGATTTTGACACTTAAAAAACTATTTTAATGCTCCCGAGACAAAACCTGATTCTTCTTTGCTCTTTTGTGATGTTATATTTGAATCACGTTTGGAAGAATAAACAGCATTGCATCAAGTTAAGCTTTGTAACTGAAAATACTGAGCAGAGTTGTTTTGGTGGAAGGACTCGGGGGCTAATAGCACAGCTCTCTACGTGTCATACATTCAGTGAAAATCCCAGGGTGTTTTCCTTTCTTCTGAATTCAAGTCAGCTAATCTCCTGTCTGCGTTACACAACAGCTCGTGTAATCCCAAATTCATCACACTAGTACGCTGTCATAAGAGTCACAGGTTTCACAAAGACTGAGATCATGCCTCATCTTTGCCCCTGTCATGAAAGAAAACTTAACTTGTCTTTCAACAATCCTGAAAAATAAACAGACATTTCATTCAGGAAACTTTGGCATTAAGGCAGCAGTCCCTTCCTCAGGATTCTCCCAAATACAAAACCACAACTACACCATTTCAGGATTCAAAGTTCCTTGCTCATTATATTAGAAAATAATCTAAAAACGTTCATTTGGTCTCATATAAGGAAGTTGATTCCTAAATTTTAACCAAACTTCAAAGACTAGGGTGATTAGCCAGAGTGAAATATACTTGCAGCACCGTGCTATCATCACAGAGCGAAGTCCCCATAAAATCAAAGCAGCAGAAAGTTCTGGTTCCGAAGTGCTCGGCAACTACCTACCAACGTGCCAAGCAAACCTATCGAGCAGAGGAGCTCGCTCCACATTTCAGTCATTCCCTTTACGTACGCGCTCCTTCTTCTTTTCTATAAAGCATATTCTTCTGATTCTGCAGCAGAGATGCTTAACTCTCCTTCATCTCACCCTCTTCACGGGTTTAGTCCCATCCCACCATCTTTGACCCACCAGCCCCACCAAAACTTTCTACCTCCCTCTTTTGGACACATTTCCACATGCTTTCCCTCCCTCCCTCTCTGCTCCCTGCTTTCCTCCAGCACAGCAATACCTCAGGCTGACAACTCCCGGTTTCCTAAGCAGTAAACACTCTCCGTTTTGATCCCAATTCCTTCCGAATCCTCCTGCAGGCAAAGCAGTCGCTACTCCAGGCCCTCAGCAGATCCTCTGCGCGAGTACCCAACCCCAGTCTGCCCCCCCCTTCCCACAAACACCACTTGCTTCTCCATCCTCAGGTGCCAAGCGGGTAAGGTAGTGCCTTCTTCTGCATATCTCAGGAAAGCACCGCGCCTTGCTCTTTGCAAACAGGAAAATTAATCTTTGTTCTTTCTGCCAACACCCACGCTCTCACTAATTATTAGAAAATACATTCATAACATAAATCGCAATCCGCACGACGCCCCCAAGAAGATATTCACCACCCTCCGCAGCCAAATCCGACAGGCACCTGAAGCACCACAGGGGGCGGGGGGGGAAGGACCCAGCGGGCCTCTCCGCACCCACCAGCCTCCTTTGCGCACCCCGAATCCCCACCACCACACCCACGAGGGGTGGGGAGCCCCTTCACCAACACACCAACACACACACCAACACACACACACACCAACACACACACACACCCACACACACACACACACACCCCCACCAACACACACACACCCCCACCAACACACACACACACACACACACACACACACACACACACACACACACACCCCCCACCCCCCCACCCACCCACCCCACCCCCCCCCCCCCCCCCCCCCCCCCCCCCCACCCACCCACCCCGGGTTAAGGGGGTCTCCCCTCAGGCTTCCCGCCGGGGAGAGGCCTAAAGGCCGCGGTTCCTTCAGGAGCTGGAGGGGGGGGGAGAGGACTGCGAGCGACCGTTAAACGGCCATTAAAAAAGGGCGGGGGGGGGGGGGGAAGGGGGGCGCACGCCTTCCCCTCACACACACGCACGCGCGCGGAGGCGCGTGCGTGTGTGTGAGGGGAGGGCGCGCGCCCAGGCCCGGCGGGAACCGCGCTGAGGAGGTTGGGGGCGGGGGGGGGGGGTGGGGGGGGTGGGGGTAGGTGTGCGTGGAATATTTCGGTGTCGGTCGGGGACCGATCGCGCTCGCCGGTGCCTCTCACCTCACCGAGGGGGAAGCGGCTCCTCCTCACCTCCGACCTTTGACCTCTTCGCGGCCGGGAGTCCGGTTTGCTGGTTGGTTTGTTTGGGGTTTTTGGTTGGTTTTTTTTTTTAATTTGTCTTGGGTTTTTTTGGTTTGTTTTAACCCCTTTCCTGACCCTAAACCTTTCCGCTCGGCCCGTCGCTCCCGCTCCGGTTCACCCACCCCCTCCCGCCCTCCCCCCGTTGCCGCCGCCGCCGGGCCCCACGCGCGCGCGCAGCGCCGAACGCCGGCCACGCCTCCCGCCTCCGCCGGCGTGGTCACGCCCCCCGCCCCCCCTAACCACGCCTCCGCACGGAGAGCCACGCCTCCGTCGGCATAGCCACGCCCCTTGGCGGCCAGCCCCGCGCCCCTAGCGCTTTGGACACGCCCCCTCCACCGTCAGGCCACGCCCCCCGGCGGGGCGGGCGCGCCACCGCTCACGTGGGAGGGCGGAAGCGGCTCGGTGGCGGCGGGAGCACGTGGAGCGGGGATTGGGGGGGGCGGGGGTCAGAGCGGGAGGCGGGGGACACGGTGGGGTCGGCAGGGCCGGGGGAGAGGGGTCCCGGGGCACAGAGGGGATCGCGGGAGAGGGGGCGGACCAGGCACCGGCCGCCCTGGCGTTCAGGGGGGCGGAGAGCGGATCCGGACCGGGCACCGGGGAATGGAGGGGCCGAGGGGGTCAGGCGCTGGGAGCCCTGCGGCACAGGGTGGACGCGGGGGCGGAGAGGGGAGAATTGGGCACCAGGAGCCCTGGGGCACCGGGTAGAGAGTGGACCTGGAGGGAGGACCTTGCACCGGGAGCCCTGGGGCTCAGCACGGGGGATAGAGGGGAACCGGATACCCAGAGCTCCGGGGAACGGGAGTGGGCCAGACACCGGGAGCCCGGGGCACAGAGGGGACGGTGGCACATGGCTTGGGCTGGGTTGGGAGGGCTGCTCCCCTGGAAGGAGAGCGAGAGCCCTGTGGAGCGGCGGGGTGAGGGGTAGGGAAGTGCCCAGGGGAAGGGGCAGGTGATACCCCGGGACCAAGGGATCTTTCTCCCCCGGGAATGCCCGTCCTGTTCCCACCAGCACGGCCCTGGCAAGGGTGTGGGATGCCACGCAGCCTGGGCACAGGGTGCCCGCGAGGTCAGGGCTTACCCCGTTGCACCAGAGCAAGGTCATTCGTGTCTTTTCCCCCTGGTGCCAGAGGAAGCTGCGGGCAGGCCGAGGTCTGCAGCAAAGGACGCAGCAGCTCCGGTGCCGGCAGGGGCGGAGGGGAACGGTGGAAGGCAGCCAAGTTGCCACCGCCCCACAGCCAGCCGGCCCCGCGCCGGTGCTGCCGTTTCGGCAGTCACCCCCGGCACAGCTCCCAGAGGACAAGCATCACACCTGAAATCCCGGGGGAGCCCTGCGAGGAAAGAGCCGGTGTCAGAAAGGGTCGTGCTGGGAAACCAGAGCAAGAAGCAGGGAAGGAGCAAAGGAAAGGAGCAGAAATAGGACAGGGGGAAGGCAGCCCCTGCTCGTTCATCTCCTGGGGCTGAGCATCTCCACAGCCAGCCCCCCGGCGTGCTCAGGACTCCGTGTTTTGGTGACGTCCCATGTGATGCACAAAAAGTTTCCCTTAAGCCTCGTTGCTGAGGTCGCGGTGCACCTGGCCAGGCGGCGGGCGCACTGGAGGTGCTACGGGCTGTCTTACCCTTTTGCAGGGCCTTTCTTGCAGCCGTCAGGCTCTGACGCTTTGTGACGGTCCCCGCTGCTGGCAGCCCTGCCCGATACCATCGCATCCGACCCTCTCCCAGGGGACCTGCACCCCTGTCCCACCAGTCCCAGCCTTGGTGGGCCTTTCCCCGGTGGCTGCCTGGCCAAGGCCCCGGGCTGCTCCCACCGAGGCCGAGGGAACGAAGACCAGAGAGAGCACGAACCTCGGGCCAAGTCCCACCTGCTTTATCGGTCAAGACACGGCGTTGCACAAGCTCTGACTCGCAAGCAAAGAGCTGCACGTAGCGGCGGCCCCGAGCACGCAGATGTTGGCCGACCCTGCACAAGGCCACCCTGTTCTGCCATCAATCGCACCCCTCCTAATCTCCACTTTCTGCGCTGCTTTCCCGCAGCGTCAGCTCCAGAGCAAGGTCTCGGTTTGGTTGTGGCCGCGCCAGGTGGCCTTGGCTCAGCAGAGCTGCCAGATCGGCCTCCGGCGTTCGCATCCTGATGGCAGATGCCAACTCTGGAGGTCAGGCAGGGATGGAGGAAACGCTGGGCTTGGTCCTCGCCATGAACCCGGAGCCACCACAGGTTTCACCTCCCTTTCTCCAGGAGGCATCTCCCAGATGCTGCCTGCCCGAGCCCTCACCGCCTCCCCGCTGCAATCGCCACTGGTTACCAGTGCGACGAAAGCCTGTGGGCGCCGGGGCACGCCGAAATACTGGGCTGAAGCCGCTGCTGTCGGGAAACAACGTGCAGGCAGTACTGTTGCACAGTGCAGGTAGGAGCAGCTGGTTCGGAAGGGCCTTGGATCCCGGGGGAAACGTCCCCCGGCATGGGGACACCGGGGGTCGGGGTGCTGCTCCCCGCATGGTGCCCAGCCCGCATGCCCTGGGGACGCGCTGACTCCGAGCCCAGGGCAGCCTCTGGTTTCTTGCTTGGATGCAGGCATCGGGCGAGTGCAGAACCAGGCAGGAGCCACCAGCAATGCCGCGTGGTCACCCTGCCAGTCCCGGAAGAGGGGGGCAGAGCCTTGGAGCAGGGATACTTTGGGATCTCTCCAAGGGGAAGCTAATCATACAGGTATTACTTTAATTATACACCATTATATGCCCGTTACAGGTGCATTTTAAGCAGTCGTAGTGCCTGCAGCGACCGGTGCCAGCAGCTCCGTTCCCCAAGACCTACTGGTCGTCTCGTCCTCCCTTTGCAGATTGTGACTGGGCATTGTCCCCCCAGCCAGTGCCACCACGCTGGGACGGCAGCAGCGGCACCCGCCGGGCTCTGCCGCTCGCACGGCTGGTGGCCGAGAAACGCCTTTTACCTCAGCAAGGCGCAGCAGGCACCAGCCTGAGGGTTCGTGTGCCATGGGAGGAGACCGAGCCACCAGCCTGCCTCTGGCAGGGCAGGGTACGGTGCTTTGCACCCACCAGCAGCGGTACCACAGCTGGGCCAGGCACCATCAGCTACCAGGAACCTTCCCAAGGAGCCCCGGGCTCTGTGCACAGCTCGGGGGCACTCGGGACCCCAAGCCATGACGGTGTCCCCAGCTCTGCCTCCACACAGAGGTTGGACGGGGGTTTGGGCACAGTAAGCTCTGGACTCGGCTGCTTCCTAGCTGGCTGCTGGGCTGGGCTGGGCACCCCAAGCACGGCCGGCACGCCACACTCAGGATTCGGCTGCCTGCCTGGGCTGGGCACACGGGCAGCTCGGGGCTCATCCACCGAAGATAATTTGGGCCCGGGACACTCTGGGTCTTGGGGTCAGGCCCAGCAGGCACTACCTGAGCCTGGAAGTTGGGAGGTTGCCGAGCGAGGCTGGGCCGGAGGCACGACTCGGCACTGTCCTTGGCAGCACGGAGAGACCCACGGGTTACGTTCTGATAGAGCAGGGTCGAGTGATCCTATAGCACACGCCGGGCCTCGTTCTCCGTCCTGAGTTCCACGGCGCTCGCCACAATCTCCAGAGCCTGCCCAGTCTCCCTGGGCTGCTATCGCTAAGCAGCCACGGCCTCCAAGTGTGCCAGGGCTCCCCAAACTGAAGCCAAAGGGGACCGTTCCCAAACCGGCGGCAGGATGGGTCACTGAGCCATGCCGCATTTCTGCATGGAAAAAAACAGGAACACGTCCCACTGCCGGAGTTGTTACCCCAGCTCTGGAGCTGCAAAAGACCTGCAGGTCACTCTTGTCTCTCGCAGGCGTGCGGGATGTTATTTACCTCCCACTACAGCCGGAGCATCTACCAGGTGACCGCCAGGTCTGAGGCCTGCTCCCAGGACTGCCCTCGCGTCCGTGGGGAGGGAGGGGAACCAAAAACCGCCCCCTCACCCAGGCTCGGAGATGCCCATTTCTCTCCCTCTGCCAAAGGAGCCTGTGGGGAGCTGTTCCCATACACAGATCCATGGTTACTTAATGACTGTACCCTTATCTAATTAAAATTCGTGATTATTAGCCCCCAATTATGCTTCAATACAGGCAGGTCATGTAAGTCCTAGTAATGATTTGTGATCAGGAGGCAGTGGCTGAGACAGAGGCTCGTGCGCAAGTGTCTGTCTGTCACCCAAAGCCAGGGATGAGCTTGGGAAGCCGCACGCTAGACAGACACACGGGGGGAAAGAGGGAAAAGTAACAAAACAAAGCAAGGGATCAACCAAGCAAGGCAGCCTTTAGGTCTTACAGCGGCAAGGTGAGGGGCTACACATGTAGCGGTAGATTTTTTTTTAATTCCGTGGAAGTCGGGAGTTGAGCAAATCTCTTCTGTGCCAGAGCTGGGAGAAAGGTAAAAATTGCAACATGCTCCCAGACCATCCCTGCCTCCACCCGTTCTGTGTCATCTCCTTAAATGCCAGCGGGAGGGTGGGGTGATCCCTCCACGCAGCAGCGCCTGGCACTGCCATGCCGTAACACACTGGAAAAGGTGAGGCACGCCCAGCCCTCGGGGCATCCCCCCTGCTTGTATTTACACGCTCCAAGGGCCATCCTTGCAAGTTTTTGCTCTTCCTCTTGGCCTTCGTACGTTGGGAACGGGGTGGGAGGACAAAGGGATGCAGCAGGCTCTGGGCAGGCTAATCCCCTCGCTGGCATGCAGTTCAACACGCGTTTAAGCTTCCCTCCTGGGCCAGTTTGCTGCACCGTTCCTGGAAGGCGCTGGTGACGCAGCCAGGCTGGTTTGGTGGCACGTCCAGTCTACAGGTTCCAGCCTCCCCGGCCTTGCTCCGCGTTGCTCTCGCAGCGCTGCACAGTATCGCAGCATCACAGGACTGCAGCTGACAGCCCTCTAGCGAAAAAGGTGACATTCTTGTCCTGGATCTTATACTGGTAGATCTGGACGTGATCCTGCTCCGCCGTCAGCTCCAAGGACACTCTCCTAATTATTTTAATCTGCAAAGGGGAAGGAACAGGAATATCATCCCTTTGGCTGCCCCAGTCACACCATCCTCACCCCCCACGCCCCTTGTGGGCCTGCAGGGAAGGGGGATGACTGATAAAAAAAACCCCATCACACAGCTGCCTGCAAGCAGTCCCTTTGGTGGCAGCCCCTGATGAGAGACCACGCAGTAACCAGGCCCCAGCGACCCAGCTGCCCTCCCAGCCTAGAAGAGATCACTACAACCCAGGCTGAGATCCACCAACAGGATAGTTTGGGGAAGCTTCCCAGGAACTAGGTATTTTTCTTGGCCATCATCTTGGGGCAGGAGACAGCCTGCGCTGTAGCTGCTGTATAAACCCTTTCCAGCTTCCAGAGATGGGGGAGTCCCCAGGTGGCAGGATGTCCCTGAATATCCCCGCAGGAGCGGGAGCCACAGCCGTAAGAGCCCAGGTGCTCCAGCAGATCCTGGTGACCGCAGCAAGGCTGCTTGTTAGTCCTTAACCATGCTGCAGACCAGGCTAGTCCTGGGCCGTCTCCCGGGGGGCAGATGGAGCATGTCTCGCCTACCCTCGGGCCTGCAAGCAGTGTTGTATGTGACATTAACACGTGCCACCTCTCCGTGCTCTCCCGTGCGTTACCTGCCCATGAACATCCTTGCAGAAGCCGGTCGCCAGCCCCTCCACCCACAGGATCAGGTCACTGTGATGACACAGGGAGTTCACAACCAGTTCATTTTCCTCGTCTTCTGAATCCTCGTTGCTGTGAACCAGCACCACGATGTTTCCCTGGAACGAGAGCACCAGGCAGTGATGAGCCCCTGGCTGATTCCTAATCCGCTCAGGGGGAGGAAGGGGAGATAGCGACGGGAGCTCGCACAAATGCCCTGCTAACTAAGCTACTCAGCACGGCAGCTGGTTCTGAGCTAAAGTCCACTGGGAAAATAAACAGCAGATATATATACACATCTCTGAAACAGCTTCCTGTATATATATTGTATATACATAGACACACGCATATACATAATATGCAGCCTAAAAATACATCAAGCCTTTGTTACAAGACAGCTGTCTAGTTAAACCGGTCTGTCAGGCCACACAAATGGCAACTCTGAATGAATTCAGAACAGCTAAATAAAGACGTGGCCAAACGGCCGCAGCCAGAGCTGTGATGCTCGAACCTTCATAGCTCCCACAAGAAGCAAAGAGCTTCCCAACGCAACACCAGCTCTATTAAAAATACATCCCAAGAGTCTCTGCCTCAGCCCATGCATGTCACCAAGGACTTAAAATAACATGAAATTCCCAATCAATTAAAATGTACTTTAAAGCTTCAGAACATCTTAGACAGAAATAGAAATGTGTCAGCATGATTTATCATCTTTTTTAGCTGTTTTGGAGGTAAATAGCCTCAGCAAGCAGAACATCCCCTGTCAGCATTTACAGCACCAACACCCTGGCACCATACGAAGTGCAGGATAACAAAACCTGACACCATCTACTTTATTTCTCACTCAAGCAGAGAGAGAAGTGGCCAGGGTAGGGGACGCTGCAATGGAAATAGCAAAGGATGGATACGCCTGTTAACAATTATTGCTGCGACGCTCCCAGAAGTTAGCACATCGCTGGGGAGATCTTTGTAGAAGTGCTGCATCGTCACACGCCCTTAGAAACCAGCCGGTGCAACACACAGCAACACTGAAGATTGGTGGAAGCAGAGGCTCGTGTGCCCTCCAAGTGGACCTTCATCTCTGTCCCCTGCGAGACTCAGCAGCAGCTCACTACCTTCATAACCCGGTTCCTTCCCTGCCCTCCCACACGCACACAAACATGGGTGTGAGTAGAGATCTCTGGAGAACCAGGAGCTCTAAGAAACAGTATTTTACACCTCGAATCCCTGGTCACATGTCAGGGACAGAGAGAGCCCTTCTCTGGCAGCACCTCCTGGGAAACCAGGTGCAAAGGACCCTACACAGGTACTCCAGGGACAAACACAACTCCCTGAGAGTGGCCCTAGAGCAATGATTTGAATTTCTTGGACAGCCAAAGCCTTCCAAAACCTCATCATGCACAGGTGGAAAAAGAAAAGAAAAGAAAGCCAAGCTTTGCTCCAGAGGCTCTTTTGTATACGTAGCGTACAGGACGCTGCACGTGGAGGGAGCAGTACCTTCAGCTGGGAGCACACCGCGACTCTGCAGTAGTGGATGAAGTCCAGCACCGCCACCAGCGTGACGCCCAGGCTGAGCAGGACGCTGAGGTCGTCCACCAGCAGCACAGGGCCCTTCCAGGAGTCGGTGCCGGTGGGAGTCAGGGACGTCCGGACAAAGTCAAACAAGGCTTTGAGGTTGGAAGCGCTCTCACTGGAAGAGAAGGAGGAGGTCTCAAGGGGCTTTGCCCACACACGCGTTGTGCATCCCCCTCCTCGCCCACTGACTCAACACAGGGAACGCCAGCCTGCGCCATCCCTGCTGTCCCCACTGCTGTGACAGTCACCAGGTCCTACACTTCCCTACAGTCACTGCTCCTTTGCTCACCTGTGTGCAGTGAAACCCTTGTGCCCTGCTCCAGGGATCACAGAATCATAGAATAATTTGGGTGGGAAGGGACCTCTAAAGGCCATCTAGTCCAACCCCCCTGCCCTGGGCAGGGACATCTTCAACTCAATCAGGTTGCTCAGAGCCCCATCCAACCTGACCTGGAATGTTTCCAGGGATGGGGCAGCCACCACCTCTCTGGGCAACCTGGGCCAGTGTCTCACCAGCCTCAGCGTAAACAATTTCTTCCTTATATCTAGCCTGAATCTCCCCTCTTTTAGTTTAAAACCGTTACCCCTTGTCCTGTCGCTACAGGCCCTACTAAAAAGTCCCTCCCCATCTTTTTTCTAAGCCCCCTTGAAGTACTGACAGGCTGCAAGAAGGTCTCCCCGGAGCCTTCTCTTCTCCAGGCTGAACAACCCCAACTCTCTCAGCCTTTCTCCATAGCAGAGCTGTTCCATCCCCCTGATCATTTTTATGTCCCTCCTCTGGACCCGCTCCAACAGGTCTGTGTCTGTCTTATGCCGAGGGCTCCAGAGCTGGAGGCAGCACTGCAGGTGGGGTCTCACCAGAGCAGAGCAGAGGGGCAGAATCCCCTCCCTCGCCCTGCTGGCCACGCTGCCGGTGATGCAGCCCAGGATACGACTGGCCTTCTGGGCTGCGAGCGCACATTGCTGGCTCATGTCCAGCTTTTCATGCACCGGTACCCCCAAGTCCTTCTCCTCAGACCCGAAGGGCTGCACAGTCCCACGGCGCAGGGGTCTGCGGGGTTTTAGTGCCTGCCCTGGCTCTCATCAAAGGCCCATCTAGCCCAGCATGAGTCTGAAACAGCAGGGAGCTGGGAGCATACAGGAACGGGGCAAGTGCACGGCCGTCCTTGCTCAGAGGCTGCCTGATCCAGAGGTGGTATCTTCCAATTTAACAGCCCTCAGTGGATTTTTTTCTATCAAATCATCAGGGACATGGAGAAAGTGAAGTGGGAATAAAAAGGAAAGCCAGCATGGTTAAAGCAGCACTGCTCTCTTGGATGAGAATAAAACTCAGAATAATTAAAAAAAGGAACAAAACTGCTTGGATGGAGTTTCATTTGACACAAACATGTTGAGTGCTGAAATAAATTTTCTCTAGACCTATAACATGCTCGGCAATGAGGATGAGGGCAGAAATTGCCCTGAAATGCTGGAGAAGGGGGACAGAATCCCTCTCTGAGCAGCAGGAAGAGACAGAGCAGGACAAGCACAGCAATGTGCACGGCACTGGCATTTCCCTTCACTTAGGTGTCCAGCTACTGAGTCCTCGGGCCCCGGAAAGAAGCCCGAAGGGAGCCGGGTCTCAGCTGTGGACTTCACTGCTGCTGTCAGTGTTGGCTGCAGTGGCAGGAGACACGAGGGGGGAAACGCTCTGTGCGGGGGGCCCTGCTGAGCCCCAGCAGAACCACCAACTGGTCAGGTTTACCTTATAAACTGGAGAGGACTGGGCTGTCCTGACTGCTCCTCCTCCTCTCCAAACAAGAGGTCAAGGCAGGACTTGAGGCCTTCCAAGAAGACAAGCTGTCCTCGTTCTTTGGCAGCTGTCAGATTGACTCCCTCGAGAGAGTAAAACATTATGTTGCAGAGCAAACAGCTTTGGAGGAACGGTGCAAACAGAACCAAGTGGATCAACAGCCAATTTTTATCAGTTCTTATCTAAATGTGCTAATAAAGTCAATGCCTCAGTGACTCCTGCACAGGGGATGAAACAGGCGGTTCTGTTACACACGCTGGTGGACATACTTGCTTTCCTGTATTTTGCCAGGAGGAAAAAAAAAACACTGATATGGGGGGCTTAAACATCCTGGAATTCCTCCTGGGAAGACAACAGCATCATTGTACGGGAGAAAAACAGCTTCTTATCCAGAGGAATAAGAAGAGGATAAGAAGAGGTCAGACTTCTCCACGCTGCCCCAAGGACCCTGCTGTGAGCAATTTCTTCACCCTCCCTTCTTGGGTGGCAAAAGCCTTCGGTTTCCACTATCTCCAAATCATTGCTGTGGCAATAACAACTCCCCGGCACAACCCACACATCTCAGCAAGGCACAGCCCAGACCTGGAGAACGCCGTGGGCTGGGCACCCCGACGCTTGCACAACGCCCAGGAGAGAGCAGCGTGGCCGGGGCTCCCATGGGAAGCAGCCTGAGCCCCGACTCCCCTTCGGAGAAGGAGGAGGGACTGTGACAAACTGCCTGGGGCCGCGACTCAAACTCAAGCCGAGATTTCCATCTCTCAGCCCTGCTTCACGAGGAGGCCAATCTCGAGAGCCACGTGCTGGGCACGTCCAGCCCCAATGGAGAAAGCCCTGGCAGAGTTGCAGCAGACATGCAGAAGACCCCAGCTGGAGATCTAGTTCAGGAACTCCTGTCTCATCCTCCTTTCTTTCATCAGCAAGGGTTACTTTTGCCACCCATTCTATAGCTCCTCAGTTTACTGGTAATTGCACCAGTCCACCTTTCAAGAGAAAATTTAGTACCTGTTACTGGCATGATCATACAAAGGTCTCTCACGCACGCTATCTTCAAACCTCGTCCAAACTGCATTTCCCGGCAGGAGGAAGCGCAAATTCGCTCGCCTCTCCAGTGTGGGTTGCTTCCCACATTTCACAACGGGACTGTAATTTCTTAAAATGGAACCAAGGAGCATTAACACCAAGATTTGCAGCATCTCGGCAGCCTGGAAATAGGGCTGTTGTGCAACGCAGCAGGTAGGTGGACAAGACGGTTTACGAAGAGTTCAGGAAGGTTTAGCTCAATGCAGTATCGCTTGACAGGCAGAACTGGTGAGCCAGAGGCCAGAACCAGAAACAAGGATCCTGAGAAAGCAGTTCCCATATCCCCTGAGAGAAGACAGCCCTTCGGGATGCTGCGAGATTTTGCACCCTCCGAAGAGGGTGGCTGAGCAGGACTGGTCAGGAACAGAGGTAAGTCCTCGGGCAGGAGCCCTTACCTTAAGCCGGGACTGGCTTCTGCCTGAACGCTAGAAGAGATACACACCAGCAGCGCTGGTGCTTTTGACCAGGAACTTTTTAAGCATCACAGAAAATACAGATTTTTATTTATTTCCTAAGCAATCGTGCTGGGAGCCGCAGGACACTTGAGCACAGAGTCTGTTTGAGTCGCCCAGCAAGGAGAAGGCTCGTAGCAGCTCTTCCCCCAGAACCTCGAGCACTGAACAGAGCGCTGTGCTTGGCACTGTCCCAACACCTTCTTTTGAAAAGACCTTGGAGGTTTTCCAAGCATTTCCCAGTCCTCATGACACCCTGAGACCCACTGCGCTCTCTTTGCTCACACGCAAGAGGGAGATGCAGCAAAGCGATGTGTCCACTTCTGCCTCCTGCTTTCTAACCTTTTTCACCTGCTCAACCTTCCTGTTATTCTGACATGAAAATGTAAGCGCCAACATTTCACACCTTCTTCTCTTCTCTTCTCTTCTCTTCTCTTCTCTTCTCTTCTCTTCTCTTCTCTTCTCTTCTCTTCTCTTCTCTTCTCTTCTCTTCTCTTCTCTTCTCTTCTCTTCTCTTCTCTTCTCTTCTCTTCTCTTCTCTTCTCTTCTCTTCTCTTCTCTTCTCTTCTCTTCTCTTCTCTTCCTCCTCCTCTCCTCTCCTCTCCTCTCCTCTCCTCTCCTCTCCTCTCCTCTCCTCTCCTCTCCTCTCCTCTCCTCTCCTCTCCTCTCCTCTCTCCCCTCCCCTCCCCTCCCCTCTTTGATTAAAAAAGAAAAAAGACTGTAAAGCCACATCTTAAGCATCTGATCAATGAGACAATCCCTACAAGGGCCCAGTGGCTTTGTGAGCATGGCATTTCCACACGAGGACCTCCAGAGAGAAGGTCTGAGTAGATAAGGAAGGGGTCCTTTCCAGGAAGATTAACCCTGAGCTCCTGCAAGGCTTATCAGTTGCCACACGTTCAGTGATAATGAGAGGAAAGACAAATTTCCACTGCTTTTCCTCCCAGCTGAAATGCGAGGGGGAGAGATCCATTCATCAGGGCTGCTGCCAGAAAACGCTGTCTACTGCAATTAGAAAACAATGGATCGGAGGCAACGTCTTCCATCACGGCCAGGGGATACAAGCATCCTCAACTAGCAGAGGCTACTCTGGGGAAAAGGCTGTCTGACATATGCCCACCTCAGATCCAGTTTTTAAATCAGCCCTGAACTTGCCCTTCTTTTTCCTGGTCTTCCACACGTGCTTCTGGGAGGAAATCGGTCCCACCTGCCACGCAAACTCCGGGGAAGAGAGCCTCGGGCAAGGCACCAGCCAGCAACTTTGGACATACCCCTTTTGTTTTCAAGCGCCTTCTCAATAAATAGCATTAATCAGCAAGTGTTGCAGCACACTCTTGCCTCATCTAATCCACATTGTCTCCTCTCTTTTCCCCTTCTCCCAGGCAAGCCAGGAGCAGTAATTCCTGTAAATGAGACTCTGACAGAGTGCGGGGCCCTTCGCTTTCCCTGCCAAACCTCCCGCCGGCCCCGAGCCCAGAGGAGGCTGATGTGGGCTGCTGGCGGCAGGATTTGGCTTT
The DNA here is from genome assembly GCA_027474245.1 of Spheniscus humboldti. Classification (NCBI taxonomy): domain Eukaryota; kingdom Metazoa; phylum Chordata; class Aves; order Sphenisciformes; family Spheniscidae; genus Spheniscus; species Spheniscus humboldti. The sequence goes on from CM049888.1 coordinate 178,930,730, forward strand.
TGCAGGTGATATTTGCTCACAAAAACTGTGCCAGAAAGCAGGGCAGGAATGGAGCACTAAGGGAAGCCTCTTGAGCAACTGCAAGCACACACTGTGGAAAAATTTCTAGCCAAGGACAGAAGAACCTTTATGTGGCAGGTCAGGAGCCGGGAACGGCCGGCAAATACCTGATGTGCCATAAAGTGGGGCTGGGTTGCACGGCAGTCTCACAAACCTCATCCCCTGGTGAGTTTTTGAAGTCCACAGGACTCAACACTTGCTGAAATGCTCTGCTACAGCAGTGGCTAAATTCACTATTAACGTCAATAATTCAGAAACTGATTTTAACTTTGCTTCAGCCACTTCTTCCTGCACACACAAATTCTCTATACTTCAGATCAGCAAGAAAACAGTGTCCCCTCTTTAAAACATGCAGCAGCTTAGTGCTGTTACACCAGGGCCTGCCTGGATGACAGAGAGAAGGGTCACAGCATAAGAAGGTGGCAGGCAGGGGCAGTGTGCTTGTGGGTCAGACCAGGAATTCGATCCCCTCCGTGCCGTGACATTCCTGGGTGGACCCGGCAAGCCCAGTCTCATTTTCCAGCTGGGGAACCAGGTCCCAGAGAGACAGTGTTGGATGGAGACCTGGACTCACCCCACTGCAGTCATCTGCCACAGCAAACCTCCGCTTGTCTCCCAGCTAGCAGCCCGCCTGACGTAACCTCTGGAAGCAGCACAGGAAGCACCAGGACAGCTTGGAGATGGTGGAAAAAGTGCTCAAAATGGCCAATGGCGCCTGCCTGACTGCCACAGACACTACACACGCAGAGCACCCAAACTGCGTGTATTACCAGCCCTGAATGCTTTCATTATCTCACAGCACCACGCTCCATTATCGCCGGGAGCACATAGACATTATCTCTGGCAATCTGTCATTTATCGATCAAGCTCAGAAATGCTTCTGAAACAGCAGCCCGGCGTGACTGGGGCTGCGGGCTGCACAACGGAGCACAATTGTTCTCGTCCGTCCAGGATGCTGCCAGCCAGGCAGCGTGGTGGCCCACCGGCCTGCCAGCAGTGACGTCCCTCCAAACCAGAACCACCACTCGCTGCTGGCCATTTCATAAGGGAAAGCAAAATATTTGCAGGAGAACTAGTAATGGAGCGCGCGAGGCAGCGGTCGTTAACTCAAACAGCAAACGCAGCCATGGTACAAAGTGCGACGATTTGTGATCAGGCAACCGGCCAAGGTCTCTTCTCTAGCACAACTACCTGCAGGGGAAAGCAGAGGTGACCAGGCGATGTCCTGTGGTCTGTGATCTCAGCGCTGTGGCAGGGGACAGGGGAGCAGGCAAGAGGGAGACCAAATGGGGACAAATGTTTCTCCTTTAAAACAAAACAAACCTTGTACCAATGAGGGTGGGAACACCAGGCTGGCAAGCTGCCCTGGTGCCATTAGTCTTGCTATGGCCCAGCATGTTCTCTACAAGGTCGTGACAAATAACATTAACTGTCCCTTAAAAATTAAGTGCAGATCCTCATGAAAAGAGCAGGATTTGCAGAAAAGGAAAAGTGTGAAGCCAGTATTGCAGAGCCAGCACAGGCACCAAAATCCAGGGAAGCTTTTTCCTGTAAGTAAAAATACATCAATGCATTTAGCTAACACATAAGGAACTGGTCCTGGACTGGTAAGACCCGGCAACACTGTGGGGAAGCAGCACATAAGGTAAGCATTACTTCAACTAGGTATAAATATTTAGTGTATCACCATACGTCGGGTGCTACAAGGACCAGATCCACAAAACAACCGCGGTGAAGACTCTATAATATGACCCTGGCTCCAGGATCCTTCTTCCCAGGCCTGGGACCACCCCGTTCCCAGCAGAAACAGGAGCATCACTAAATAATGAAGCTCTTCCAACTGCAGTCTCTCGTAAGTGCATAATCTTCTGCTAGGAATGATTACGCATGGGAGATTTAACCTGTGGACGGGATAACATAACGCAGGTGGCTGCCCATGGGCCAGATTCTTCCAAGCAGTTCCCGGAGGAACTACAGCCTGACCCCCTGCAACCCTTCCAGCCAACACAGAGAGCCAGGCAGCTGGTCTTGAGCTCACCACCGAGGAAGAGGAGATGGGAAGGGAGCGGCCGGTCATTTGGTGGAGCATGCAGCTCACCTAACTACAGCATCACACAGCTCAGGGTACTGCCTGAAGTCGGGGTTTGCTGCAGCTGTGTAAATGACATCCCAGCTGGTCTCCAGTAGAGATCTACAGCAGCGAATTCTTAAGCAAGTCTAAGAGCGGAACTACCCTGCCAAAAACCCCCTTTACTGAGCCTGACGCATTCATTTAGGCAAAGAAGGATTAAAGCAAAGACAAGGTCTTACGGAAACTCAGACAGATACAAATAACTGATGTCACGACCTCCAACTCCTCAGAGCTTAAGAAGAATTCACAACAACCGACCGCACAGGCACATGTGAAGTTACAATGTAAGACTGACTCAGACTTGAAACCAACGGGACAGGGACAGCTCACCGCTGCGGGCAAATGTAATCGCTGCCCTGAACTCCCCCGGGCAAACTGTATTGTTCTTCTTATCACCTCCCTTCATGTCAGTACCCTTTTTGTTGAGGCATCAGACAGCAAATCATTTCAATTTGCATTGCACGTGTGCTCCAGCTAATCCTCATGTTCTCTCCCTCCTCAGCCTCTCCCATGAAGGAGATGACAACAGCACCTATTAAAAGGACACGCACAAGCTGTGCACCAGGAAATTTCACCACGTTAGGAAACACACCAACAAACACGATTCTGCTTTTAAAGCAGGCAAGGATCCCATATAACAGCTGAATCTCCTACCTACACTGGTTGCTATGCCCTGTTTCCTGTCCCACTTAGCAAGTGCCCCCCAAGATTTCCTCCTCTCTGCAACACAAAGGCCAGAACTATTCAGTGCTCGCAGAGGCTGGTTTGCTCAGCAGTGGGGAATTTGCTCTGCAGGGGAATTGCACGTTGAGTATCTGACAGAGTTAAATCTCCACATGGAAATGCTTCGTTTGCTCAGTCCATTTTATTTAACTTGGGTCTGAGCTCTCAGACCACTGATCCCCTTTTAAAAGGTAAAAACTGAGTAGTAAATAAAACACAGTTGTCTAGCAAGCACCGAAACTCAACCCACATTTACAGCAGGGAATACACTGATAGTGCAACACCTGGTTCTTCAACACCTGAAAGTCTTTATAAGCAGCAGCACTGCTGGGATTTTCAGCAGAACCAGAGGAGAGAGGACCAATGCAAGCCCTCGTCCTTTCGGCCCTGGAAGGTCACCTGGACTTTACGACTGGAGCATTTCACGTCTAAGCACTGTACAAAAAGCTGAGAGATGCAGTTTAAAGCCAGAGTTCAGACTGATTTGCTGACACTGGGAATGACCCTGCCTACTTTAGAATCATAGAATCAGAATCATAGAATTGTTTAGGTTGGAAAAGACCTCTAAGATCATCGAGTCCAACCGTTAACCCAGCACCGCCAAGTCCACCACTAAACCATGTCCCTAAGTGCCACGTCTACATGTCTTTTAAATACTTCCAGGGATGGTGACTCCACCACTTCCCTGGGCAGCCTCTTCCAAGGCTTGACAACCCTTTCGGTGAAGAAATTTTTTTTCATGTCCAATCTAAACCTCCCCTGGCACAACTTGAGGCCGTTCCCTCTCGTCCTGTCGCTTGTTCCTTGGGAGAAGAGACCGACCCCCCCCTCGCTACAACCTCCTTTCAGGTGGTTGTAGAGAGCGATGAGGTCTCCCCTCAGCCGCCTTTTCTCCAGGCTAAACAACCCCCGTTCCCTCAGCCGCTCCTCATCACACTTGTTCTCCAGACCCCTCACCAGCCTCGTTGCCCTTCTCTGGACACGCTCCAGCACCTCGACGTCCTTCTTGTAGTGAGGGGCCCAAAACTGAACACAGTGTTCGAGGTGCGGCCTCACCAGGGCCGAGTACAGGGGCACGATCACTTCCCTACTCCTGCTGGCCACACTATTGCTGATACAGGCCAGGATGCCATTGGCCTTCTTGGCCCCTGGGCACACTGCCGGCTCATGTTCAGCCGGCTGCCGACCAGCACCCCCAGGTCCTTTTCCGCCAGGCAGCTTTCCAGCCACTCTTCCCCCAGCCTGTAGCGCTGCATGGGGTTGTTGTGGCCGAAGTGCAGGACCCGGCACTTGGCCTTGTTGAACCTCATACAGTTGGCCTCGGCCCATCGATCCAGCCTGTCCAGGTCCCTCTGCAGAGCCTTCCTACCCTCGAGCAGATCAACACTCCCGCCCAACTTGGTGTCGTCTGCAAACTGACTGAGGGTGCACTCGATCCCCTCATCCAGAGCATTGATAAAGACATTAAACAGAACTGGCCCCAAAACTGAGCCCTGGGGAACACCGCTTGTGACCAGCCGCCAACTGGATTGAACTCCATTCACCACAACTCTTTGGGCCTGGCCATCCAGCCAGTTTTTTACCCAGCAAAGAGTACGCCTGTCCAAGCCATGAGCAGCCAGTTTCTCCAGGAGAATGCTGTGGGAAACGGTGTCAAAGGCTTTACTAAAGTCTAGCTAGACCACATCCACAGCCTTTCCCTCATCCACTAAGCAGGTCACCTTGCCATAGAAGGAGATCAGATTAGTCAAGCAGGCCCTGCCTTTCATAAACCCATGCTGGCTGGGCCTGACGGCCTTGTAGTCCTGTATGTTCTGTGTGATGGCACTCAAGATGATCTGCTCCATAACCCTCCCCAGCACCGAGGTCAGGCTGACAGACCTGTAGTTCCCCGGATCCTCCTTCCAGCCCTTCTTGTAGATGGGCGTCACATTTGCTAACCTCCAGTCAACTGGGACCTCCCTGGTTAGCCAGGACTGCTAATAAATGATGGAAAGTGGCTTGGTGAGCATTTCTGCCAGCTCCCTCAGTACCCTTGGGTGGATCCCATCCTGCTCCATAGACTTATGTGTGTCTAAGTGGTGTAGCAGGTCACTAACCATTTCCCTTTAGATTATGGGGGCTTCATTCTGCTCCCCGTCCCTGTCTTCCAGCTCAGGGGGCTGGTCTTAATATTAAAGACTGAGGCAAAGAAGGCATTAAGTACCTCAGTCTTTTCCTCACCCTTTGTCACTATGTTTGTTTCTCCATTTCCTTGTTTCAGGGTACACATAATCCTTGCCTGACTCAACACAGAAAGGAAATCTGTAAGAACATACTCAGCGCTTGTGGCTCCTCAGATGCCTCAAACTGATGGCTTGGCCCAGAGGCCAAAAGAGGCATACGGGTGTCCTTCTGAATTTACAGGTAGTTTGGCCCAAAGGACTTCATCCTAGCGTAACCACAGGACAGAGGGTAAAGTCAACCCAGGACCTCCTGTGCCATACAGCCAGTGCATCCTACAGGCGTACAGAGAGGCTCTAGGGACATAGACACCATGGCATTTTTCTCCCCAGAGCGCTAATGAAACTACATCTACCAGTCTGGGCTTGTCTGGGGAATGCTGACCTCCAGAAAACATTTCTAAGCACAAAGAAAGCAAGCAGCTGTTCAGCTCTCTGCCCTCTCCGAGGCAGAGCCCAGTGGGACCCTTGCAGTGAGCCTCGTAGCCAGGTTTTTGCAATTCCCATTCCCCGTTCTCATTCCCTTCCACCCAACAGAAACTACCCGCACCTGTAATTATTAACCTACACCAAGAGACTTACCAGCTTCTGTGCTACGATGTTATAGTGACTGAAGGACTGGAGCAGGGCCACAAAGCAAACCTTACAGCCAGCTGGGTGAGAAGACAAAAAGACACGTTATCATTTCAATTTTGCAAGCTGCCACTATCAAAGCACATAAATCACAGCAGCCAGGCTACAAATCTGTCTGGAAAGGCCTTGAAGTGAGACAGGTCTAGGCAGCCCCTCACTTGCTCGTGGCTGGGCTTTCAATTTTCACCTTTCTATAGGATTTCCACATTAGGGAAAATGTTAATCAGTTTAAAAAGAAAGAGAAAGAACAAGAAAAAGGTGACATAAAAAAAGTAGGAGGCCCCTTTTCTGTCTCCTGCCATCCTGCCCTGGGATCTCCTGGCACTGTTTGCTGGTACTACTGCAAGGTGGCCAATGGCCGACCGTGACACGAACTACTGAAACCACTGACGTGCCAAAAATTCCCATTTTGGCTCTCGCAGGGCAAGTGACCTTGTCTGGAAAAACACAGAACAAGCAATTTTGACAAAGACACCTCACCAAAATGTGATTTTGGAAAACCCAGCATGTGACAACCTGGCCGCATAGTTTGGGTATGAACAAAATCAGTGTATTTGTTTCTCCCTGTCAGAGACCAGGACATGGATTTCAAGTGGAACAAGTCCGTGGCCCCAGTTGAGCCTTCACTGACCCCTCGGGAGCTCCCAAAGGTTTTGAGCACCAAGCAGGTACTTGGACAACATGGGGGTGCTACAGACGCAGAGTACACTGGCACCCACGTTCCAGGATTGAATGAGAGGGTGACAGCCAGCACACCTGCCTCGAGATGCATTAATAATCCCAAAGGGCTTCCTAACCACAAGGGACGGTGAAGCTTTTCCCAGGCAGACTGGCAGCTCCGTGCAGCAACTCCCAGGACAGCACTGCAGGTCAGCACGTTAGCAGAGCCATGCGGGGACTCGGGCAGACCTTGAGGCAGAGCCTCGGCAGGGCTGTCCCTTTGAATCGTTCACACTGTTAATAACCTGCTCTCCACGAGCTTTCTTGCAGTTTGACTCTGTTCAATTAAGGAAAACAATTTTTTTAAAACAGGGTAAAGCCATAGCTGAGGAAGTGGCAGTTGTGGGGGGCAGGATGCACTCTGCCCCACCACCTGCACAGCACTCTGAGCTAGGTTTCAAGTCTGACAGGTACCGGATTCGCTGGGCTGGCTGCTTTGCCAGCAGAAAGCTGGAGGAGTCCATGAGTCCAGCGCCTGCCCTGCAGGGGCTGTTAGGTTACTCACAGGTGAAACTGTTAGCAGAAAAGCAATTAGGCAACTTACCAGGCTCTGTGTTTTTTTCTTTACTCACTACCAACTTATCTATTTGTTAGTTGTTCCTGGTATTTTTAATTACATTATAAAACACCTAGCTAGTGAAGGAATTACAGTCAACACCTCACTGTCAGATGCCCATGTGATTTACAACGTTCACTGCACTAATGATGAAGCAAGGTGACATTACGGGATGTAGCCAAGGATATAGAGCAAGCCCCAAGAACAAGTCAGGACTGGGATCCATAAATCCTGACCCCAAAGCTTTGTGCTAATCCGAGGATGCCTGACGCTCTGCAAAACCAGCCTCTGCTCACATAGAAACACTTTACACCGAAGGAACCTCCAAGGAGCAGGCAAAGGCAAACCCTTGCCTTGGAGAGTCCTGCTGCTGACATACCTCTGAGGTAGAAGGAGAGGAAATGGTGCACCAGGAAGCTGCCATCTGTTCTGGTGTCTCGCAGCAGCGTGAATTTACCCTGAAAAAGAAGCAGCAAAATAACTTAACAAAGGACGATGAGGGCACAAACTGCTCCCGGTTCCATCTCGGTAGACAAGATGTCTGCTCACGCTAGGGGAAACTCTGCAGGTATTAGTCAGAGAAAGAAGTGGACAAGCAGCGCTCCAGCCACCCGTGCGTTTACAAAGGGATGCCAGCACTTCCTCCAGACACAGCACACCAGGAGGCATCAGAAGATGTTGAGTTCACTGCTTTCTGAAAGACGTACCCACCAGCTAAAAGCCCTTGCGCTAGACTGAGACCCCAGCTGGAGCCCCATGTTCTGTGCCCACCACGAGCCACCTCCTCACATGGAAACACCCGGTTGCTGCAGAGGACCCCGATGAGGAGCACTGCGCTTTCCAGTGCCGGTGTATCCAGAACACACACATATTCGTGCCCCTGGTGCTGGATACCATCGTCACGGGTGGCTGTGAGCAATTTCCATCTCCCAGCTTTGTCCCACTCTCCTCCAATTCACAATCACCTTCTTTCTCCTCCAAGTGGCACAGATGGCAGGGGGACAACAGCCACCCACTCTGCTCCCAGTCCATTCTCCCACCGCCACGGCCAGCGCTGCCTGTGAGCTTAAAATGGCAGCCCTGCTACAGCGCTGCTTCTCCTGTCCCCAAACAGCCCTCCCTGCCCCCTGTTCCAGGCTTACCTCAAACATGCCACATTCAGAGCAGAAAACCTTATCATCAAAATATGTGTACTGGAGCAGAGCTCTCTGCACAAAGTATATACCTTGTTTTGATCATGCAGGAAATTAATTCCGTTCATCAGTGCATGCTTGTTATCAGTACCAGTCTCATCAAGGCATTTGTTTCCATTAAAACCTTAGTCAAGATGTTTCTTTAATCAATACAAATCATAGAAGGGCTGTTTTTAATCACAAAGAACTTATCAATGCATTTTTTTCAATCTATTAGAAGAAAAAAAAAAAGCCCTTTGCGGCAACAAGCAATCTATCCATAGGTAATTCACAAGCCATCTATCAAAGTTAACTCCCCGATGCCTAAAACGTGTTATAAAGCGGCGCTAATGGAACGGCAAATATTGAACACATCTGCAGGGAATGAAAAACAGAAGCCAGGGTACAGAAGTGCTGCTCTGCCTCAGCCAGAGAAAGCTCTTTTCGCACCCAAAAAAACGGTTATGCCTCTGTGGCCACTACAATAAGAGGAGGCACCACCCCGCTGAGCATCTCACTGAGATGTATCCTCCATGGCTAAGCCTGGAGGAGTGTCTCTGGGTTCAAACAGCACAAGCTCAAACGTTCAGCGGTTTATCTTCTGCAGGACTCCATCCCCTTCGACTCTCCTCTTCCCCGCAACGGCCCCCCGCAACAGCAGGCTGAATGCCTGCCCCCATGTCCCCTCCCTCGCCTGCCTGCCCTCGAAAGGCTCTCTCCTTTGCTCCCACATACGCTGCGCAGAACACAGCAGGATATCATTCAGAGCATACATTATTTCGCTTCTTCAAACCTTCCAGTTATCAACCCTTAAATCCTGCCAACCCTCGCTTTGCTGTCACACGGCAGCTGCTTAGATAGCACTCAAAACTCTTCATTTCTGATGCTTGGATGCCCAGCTAGCCAGGGGGTGGAAATGTCCAAACCGTGCACCTCCAGAGGCAGCAGCTGCACCAAAGCACAGCTGGTGGAAGGAAGGAAGGGAACAGCTCCAGGGAACTCCAGCATCCTGCTTGTGGCCACAGAATTGCCCCAAAGCCTTCACCAACTCCAGAGCACAGGACACAAATACAGGAATCGGGGTTCTACCAGTCGTGTTGACACAAGGAGGAAGGCATGCAAAGCCAGCAGGAATCTGCAAGGCTTTCCAAGGTCTGCAACCCCCCGTGGCCATGCTGTCTTCACGCAGGTCCATGCACCTCCCCGGAGGTCCTGAGGGCGGGCGACTTCCCCTTGCTGCCAGGCAAGAGGAATTCTCCTGCTGAGGAACGGGTAAGTCCTGGCCCACCACCAGGGCCTCGTTTGCTGGCATACAGAAACCCCGCAGCCCCCGATTTGCCACCACAGATGCACGGTCTGATTCTCTTCCCCCTTCTGCGCATCCTTCTCAAGCTCAGAAAGACGCTGCTGGGGATGAAGCACTTCCAAAGGCAAGGCCTTCTTGTAGCACCTTCTCCATCTGCCTGCCCCAGCCCGTTCCCTCCACACTCTGCTTTCACACTCTTTCCACCTGCAGGCTACAAGGCAGAAGCTGCAGCTACTTGTTAGAAACTGCCAAAATCCCTTGGCAGGGCAGCAGCGGGTGTCACAAGCATTCAGCGGTGACATGTCAGATACACCCACACGAGCAGCAGTTTCATCCACCCACCAGCCCTGCAGTGAAGGCATTTGTCAGCGCTTTGAAAATGGCACAAGCCAACTGTGGAGATGCAGAAATCGGGATGGCAGAGACAGGAAGAAGGGATTTGCAAAGGGCTGATGCTTTTTAAGCACAGCGGGACACCAATTTCCAGGCAGCCTTGGCCAGGTATCTCGGCACACCCCATGGACCGTCTCTCCCAAGGCGGAGAGCCCGGCTCCAGACTGCACGGCTCCCTGCAGCAATTGGTGACACTGAGCGGTGTGGATGGGGACTTGCAAAACAAGATCATTTGTGATTTATCACCGGGTTAGTCCGTATCGCAGTGTATGAACTCAGCCTTCTAACTCTGGCATCAGGGAACACCACTTGTTCTGCAGCCAGCCATACTTGGGTGCTACACTACTGTGAGACACCTCAACAAAGAGGAGTCTGGAGAGTGCGGTGGGAGGTCCAAGTCCCTGGCTGATGGGAGAGGAAGAGCCGACACAAATCCCAGGCAACTCCTCACACAGAGCAGCCTTTGGTTCAGCTCCTCCGTCGGGTCCTGCCTGGGCTGCCAAGTCCAAACCAGGATCTTGAGGCCAAATCTCCTTTTGCTTTTGCTCTGCAGAATTTCCTATTCGCATCAAGGTGAGCCCCCTGTCTCTGAAACCAGGCTTGTGGGTGGCAGCATCCCCACTCATCCCAGAGCTCCACCATCGAAGCCACCTTAGAGCACAGGCTCCGCTCTGCCAACTCTCGAACTCCACCAAGGGCTCCTCACTTAGCATTTCATGTGCATTAAAAACCCAATCATCAACCCACAGGAACCACAGGGACTTGGGAATTTACACAGCCTTAGCTTATCACAGAATCCTAGAATAGTTTGGGTTGGAAGGGACCTCTAAAGGCCATCTAGTCCAACCCCCCTGCCCTGGGCAGGGACATCTTCAACTCGATCAGGTTGCTCAGAGCCCCGTCCAACCTGACCTGGAATGTTTCCAGGGATGGGGCAGCCACCACCTCTCTGGGCAACCTGGGCCAGTGCTTCACCACCCTCAGCATAAAAAAATTTCTTCCTTATATCTAGCCTGAATCTCCCCTCTTTTAGTTTAAAACCATTACCCCTCGTCCTGTCACTGCACTCCCTGATAAAGAGTCCCTCCCCACCTTTCCTGTAAGCCCCCTTGAAGTACTGACAGGCTGCAAGAAGGTCTCCCCGGAGCCTTCTCTTCTCCAGGCTGAACAACCCCAACTCTCTCAGCCTTTCTCCATAGCAGAGCTGTTCCATCCCCCGATCGTTTTTGTGTCCCTCCTCTGGACCCGCTCCAACAAGTCCGGGTCTGTCTTATGCTGAGGGCTCCCGAGCTGGAGGCAGCACTGCAGGTGGGGTCTCACCAGAGCAGAGCAGAGGGGCAGAATCCCCTTCCTCACCCTGCTGGCCACGCTGCCGGTGATGCAGCCCAGGATACGACTGGCCTTCTGGGCTGCGAGCGCACATTGCCGGCTCATAGCTTCAGTCTATGCTTTACAAAGAACGACATCGCTACCGCCGAGCCTTAGCCAACAACCTCGACCGGGTTTGCTTCGAGCCTCGAGGGCCTGACCTCTATCCAGTGGCACTCCCTCGGCTTTTCCCTGGCATTCTTCCCCAGCAGACCAGCCCTGCCCCGCTCCGGGCAGGCTGACAAGGAATTACCTCACTGGCGTTTTCCAGCCCAGGGAGAAAGCTGCCCTACTCACGTCGTAAGCTCTACAAGAAGAGGAGGGGAAGCTCAAGCTTACAAAATAAATTATCACCCCAAACCTGCTTTTATTATCTAAGCTAGCATCTATCAGGAAAAACACGGAGTAATGTATAACACAAGCATATTTTATTAACTTTTTCTCTGAAGCGCTTCACGGCTCTTGTACAGGGCGAGGGTGCTTCGTTACAGCGTGATTTCATTAGCACAAAAACTGCACGGATGAACTGAATTAATTTAGTGGCCTAAAGGAAGAGAAACCTCTAGAATACACCGCAGGGCCCGGAGGGGCGCCGGGTAGCGGCTTTTACCCCCAGTTTTGCTGTTATTCACGACAGGGCAACGACCACGCACAGACACGCCAGGGGCCGAGGGCTGCGGGGACGGGGCCCGGCCCCTCCGTAGCGGCGGATACCGGAGCCACGGCCGCGAGGGGCGGCGGGGAGACAGGGCCGGCCGAAGGAGCCCGGAGGCCGCTGACCACCCCGGGAGAAGCCGAAGCCGCCGCCGTGCCGCGCTCCCGCCGCCGCCGCCGCCTCACGAGGCCCCGCCCCTCCCAGCATGCACCGCGCGGCTCCCGGCGGGCAGCGCTGCCCGGACTACAGCTCCCGGCAGGCCCCGCGCCGGCCCCCACCGCCGCCACGGCGGCCCCGCTCCCCTCCGCCCGCCCTCTCACCGTCTCCGGCCGCTGCGGGGAGGCGTCCAGCAGCTCGTTTAGCTCCGCGAACATGGCGGGCGGCCGCCGCGCAGGGGACCCGCACGGCTTCCGGGCGGGGGCGGGAGGCGGTGCGGCCGCCGCGCATGCGCTGAGCGGAGCCGGACGGCGCCGCCTGCTGGAGGGGCGGGGAGCCGCGGGGGGGGGTGGGTGGGGGTCGCCTCAGCCCGCCTTTCTCCGCTCCCCTCAGGGGCCGGGCAGCGCCCCGGGGGTCGCCCGGGCTCGCCCTGCCTTAGCCGGTGCCCCGGGACGGGTCCCGGACGTCTCTGGGGACGTCTTCACCGCCGCCCCGGGCAGCCTGTGCCGCTGCGGCTGGGCCCAGCGCCCCGGCCTTCCTCGCCGGCCACGCTCTCCCTCAGGCAGCCCGGCGGGGGGTGAGCAGCGTCGCCGGTCGCCCTCACCCTGCTGCCCGCCAGACCCTTCTCTGCCCTTCGGCAGCCCCTCCCGGTGCTTTGGGTTCATCGGGCTGCAGGACTTGGCCTTTCCCGTGGTTGAGCTCCGTGAGGATCCTGTCAGCCCGTCTCTCCAGCCCGCCCAGGGCCCCTGGGCAGCAGGACGACCCTCCATCCCCATCGTTAATGACGATGCTAAACGGGACTGGATCCCGGTACCGACCACCGGTGACCGGCCTCCAGCTGGATGTGGTGGCACTGGTCACCGCCCTGATCCCCCGGCCCAGAGGTGCCCCGCTATGCCCCTTTGCCGGCTGCGGGTCCCTGGGTTTATATGGCAGATACAATGTGCCATGGGACAGTGGGATATTTGAGAGGGGTCTATTATTCCCTTAATATTTCCTGGTATGTTATTAGCACATTTGAGTGCTGCTGAGCATTAATTTGGCACTCTCAAAGAACGAGCCACAGCAGTTCCCAGCTAGCAGCTGAGTAGTAACAGCAAATTTACAGCTTGTAACCACAAAAATCCACATTATTTAGTGTTATTTTTGCCCATGTGCCTGAATTGGCTTTTTTTGGCACTGAATTCACCTTTCCATTTCATTGTCCCATCTAAGCTTTTGTAACCTTTGATTTTCATAACGTAGACAAGGATTGCCCGGCTGAGAGGAGATGTGCCGGAGCCCTGGATGTGCTAAGGGGCCTGGAGAAAAGACGCGCCAGCCTTGCACTGTCTCATCCGCTGTGAGCATTAGGGGGCATCAAACGATGCTAATAAATGGCAAGCGCAGAGCAAGAGAGAGGAGGCACATGCGTAGTTTAGCGTGGGGCTCCTCAGAACCACAAATTACCACTACTGAAGGTTTATGTGGGTTTTGGAGGGTGAATCAATGGGAGAAGGGGACAAGCCCGTGGAAGAGAGATCTCCTGAGGGCCAGCACCGGCTCGGGAACTCCCTGAGCTGTGAATTACTGGGGCCTGGGAGAAGAGCTGTGGGAACACGAGAAGTGCTTGCCTTGGCCTCAGTCTTCCCTCGCCTTCTGGTTAGGACAACTTGTAGAAAAGCCGGTGGGCTGTATGGATGTTTGGTTGAGCCATTGCAGCTATTCTCTCTTTATTTCCTATGTTCGTATGTGTATTACCCATAAAATTTATCATCCCGTTCTCCATCCCTTTTTCAGAGTATGTAGCAATATGCTGGATGAGCCAGGTCCCAGCCCAGACCCTGAGATACCCCGTCTGTAATCTCTCTTCGTTGCAGAAAACGATCATTTGTCTCGGCCCTTTGCTTCCTGTCTTTTAACCAGTTATTTAGCTGTGAAAGGACTTCCTCTCTTAGCCTTTGATGGCTTCATTTCTGTAAAAGCTTTAGCTGAAAGCTTCTTTAAAAGTCCAAATCGCTTTGCTTTTGTTTTCCTACCCTTTCACAGAGCTGGGAACCTGGGCCTGGTCTCAGGGAGTCCAGTAACCAGCTAAGTCCCTGCTCTGTGTTGGTGCAGCCAGAGCCTTAATTCCTTCGCCGCCCTTTGAAATAGTCTGGCTCTGTGCTCCTGGCCTCCTAGTTCACATGGTTTGTCTGCAGAGCCCCATTCTGCAGCACAGATGACAGCAAAGGGAGTTCACAGATGGAAAAGAACCCGGAGATGTTCCTACCTGGGAGCTCTCTACAGGGCTGCGTTTGTATGCTAGCAAATATGCCCTTTTCAGACCACCTTTCGTCGGCACTGTCGCATTTCTCTCTCTGTAGCGCTTTCCTTCCAGCTCCTTCAGGAGCCGCAGAGCCCTAAATGCCTTGTAAATGAAATGTAAAATGCTCTCTTTTTTCTCTTTGCAGTGGGAAGGGGACCAAAACCGCATGCAAAGTACAGCTGCATCTCTCAAAACACCTCTTGTCCTTCTTAATATATTCCTTCTCACATTTCATGACTTGTTACCGCGCGAAGGCAGTGAGAATTTTGCTGTTAAGACTGTTGCCCCTTCCCTCCCATCTGCTTCATGCTTATTTGCAGTATTTACAATGCAGCAAACCTTGTAAGTATTGCATAGTGGAGCCATATGGCATCCATAGGTAACAATGCTGCTTACAATTAAGCTCCCCTGCTATGTCAGACCAGTGGGTAAAAAGCAATTCATGACCAAGAGTAGGAAAAAAAAAAACCCTGAACAAAACAAAACAATTGAAACAATTAATCGTGTGGTGTTTGAGGTAATTCCCAAGGGAAGGTTAACTAAAAGCATTGGGCTTCTTGATGTGAGTGCGTGGAAAACAATTTTTAGGGAGAAGGCACTTTGATTTACCTCCTTTGATTATCTGTTTCTGGCGCCCGAGACGCCTGCTAGAATTTCTAGCTCAGCAATAAGCTGAGCTAGCCGGGATATTCCCGTCCCTCTGGATTTTAATGCACAAATCAAATTACACCACAGCAGAAGGAGGATACCAAAGTGGGAGGGTTTTCTTGTCTTCAAATAACTCCGTTGTTGCTGATATAATGCTAAATGCTTTAGTAATGCTTTGAGTCATAAAAGATCATTAGTGCTTTGAGGCTGCAGAAGGTTAATAAGAGAGCAGATGTTGGGCTGAGTCAATGGCCGGGTAAGAAAAGAAATGGGCAAGTTGTCCCTTTAACTCAGCTTGTGTTCGGGGGATAAATTCAGCCCGCTCAATGCTCGGGCCTTGACATGGCAAAAAGCAGCTGGAAGGAATAATGGATGAGCTGAACCAGGTGCCAGATTTCTCTGAAGAAATGCAAGAGCCAGACTTTGAAAAGAATTTCTAAGCCAGCAGGTCCCTCCCTGTGACAGCCAGTGGAAAAAGGGAGCACAGAGCCCGGCGCGAGAGGCCGGGCTGTTCTCCGCAGGCGGCTGCTGCCTGCTCCTGCCATTGTCGCTGTTACTCAAACACGTCTCTCCACTCACCCTGCCGTAACCTCGGTCTTCACTGCTCTGCTGTTAACAGCAGCTCTTTTCTATAGGAAAACTAGGGGAAAACTGGTTTCTTTTGGTCGTGCTAGCAATGCAGACATCTGACATTTTTTTCCAGCTTGTCTACGCTTTGCGAATGAGCAGCGAAAACCAGAGCTGGTTATGTACAACTCCTGCTATCAAACATCACTGCCTGTGGCAGTGATTGGACCCACTCCTCCCACTTTTGGCAGCTAGCAGGTCTCCCCTCTGCCTGCTGGAAGTGGGGGTTAGGTATTACACTGGCCGGCACAGGACCTCGCCATCTGCCTCGGGGACTGGCTCAGAAACGCAGAGGGTAAAAAAGCCAAGTAGCACCCGGGGAGCGAGGAGCGTTGGCGTCCGCGTTCCTGTCTCCTTTAGCTTGGCAGTGGTTGGGAAAAGTGCTGCTGATGAAACAGAATCCCACAGGTATTTACAAAGTCTCTAGCCTGTGATTCCCCGAGGCCGCGGATCATAGAATCATAGAATAGTTTGGGTTGGGCTGTAGGGACAAAGCGCCAGGGAGGAGATGGGGAAAAGAAATATGAATTTGGATGCCTGAGGACGCGGTAAAACAGCCGGGAGACCTGAGCTGCCTTTAAAAGACACTTACAAAAGAAGAATGCAGAACAGCATCAGTGCGTACGCCTCCCTCTCTTACCTTCTCCTTACGCTGGTTGCATGAAGCCAGGAAGCCGGGTATACACTTCAGGGTGGGGTTTGTCGCACGTCTGGGTATTCGTTGTCCTGGAAGATTTTAATGGGAGACTGATGTGACTGGGACAGAAGAAATACAAGATAAATGGAGAAAATAGGTAAGAAGGGCAATGATTTTTATTCTGTCCCTTTTCAAACCTTACTTTTTGCCTATTTGTATGCATATATACATATATATCCTTCTGCATATGTAGCGACTATTTAAAATGTAGGAGAACATGTTTAAGAATTACCCCAGTGAAGATGAAGCTCATAATCCTGTTTTGCAGAGGCAACGACTCTGGCAGAGGGACGGAAGAGCCGGCCTGACATTTCTGATGAGAAAAAAGCAGAAGCATCGCAGGATCACTGAGCATAAGACTGGAGGGACCCGGAGAGGTCGTGTAGATAGAGCAACACCTGCTGCCAGGCAAAATCAGCTCAACTTAAACCTTTCTTGACAGATGTTTGTCCAACCTGTTCTTAGGAACCCTCAGCGACCATGACTCTGCACCCTCTGTTGGCATTTCTTTCCGGCGCCTCATTATCCCCACTTTACACACTTGCTGCTAATGTCGAAGTATCCTTTGCTACATTTAACCATGGTTGGTTTGCTGATTGCTGGTGGCTGTGAAGAATAATTTACAGCATTCATAAAGCAAGGAAAATAAAAAGAGTTTTGACTCAATTTTCAGGTCACCTTTAAAATTCACTTTACTGTTTCGAAGCAAAATGCCTGCTGGCTCTCCACGAGGGGTCTCCAGGCCTTTTCCAGCAGAGACTGAAAAGTCCCTGGGAAACGTGCTGAAACCAGCAGGGATCCGGCAGCAAAGTCGTCTCAGCAGGGAACCGCCGAGATCCTGAGGACGGCTGCGAGCAAAATGGGATCAAAGCAGGCAGAGAAAATGCTGTCCTTCTCCTCTCCCAGACGCAGGTGTTTGGCGCTCTAAAGACACCGCTCTCTGCCAGATCCTCTGCCCTTCCCATCCGCCGTCATCCCCTCATCCTTCACACTTCTTACCCTCTTCTGACTCTGTTCCTCATTTTGCCCCATCCTCCTTTGCTTCTTGCCTCTCTGATCACCCCTTCTGCAGCACTTCCTTCTCGTCCTCCCAACTCTTGCTCACACAGCTCTCCCACGGCTCCTTTTTTCCTGCCCTCTCCTATTTCTGCCGATGTCACGTACAACATACTCTCAGCAGCCTGAGGACGATACAGACAACTTCAGAGATCCACTTCTCCGCTCCACATCTGTATCCCTGGCCTGGGCCACCACGCAGAAGCTAGAGCTCTAAAGCTGCAGAAGAATCTCCTCATCTTCTCCCAAATCCTTCCTGAAATCTCCTCTTTTCCAATGTCTGCACAAAACCCCAGCAAGTTTGGCTCGTCTTGTGCTAAACCCCACTGTCTGCCATGCCAGCCAGTATTGTCTCACTGTTTCTTTGTGCTCTTCTACCCAACAGATTGTCTCCATCTGCTGTCTCTTGCCTTGCAGTTAAATTCTGAGCTCTCTGAAGCAAGAACCATATTTTCATGCTGCATTTTTGTAGCACCTAACAAAAGGAGATCTTCATTCAAGACCGAGACTCCTAGGTGCTTCTGCAGAATGACTTCTAATTCATTTAATAAATGCAAATTGCATACATAGATCTGAGCAATATTCCTGAACCAAGAAATATTGGGGAGCGAAAGACGCGAAAAGTCGGGTGTAAAGTGTCTAGCAGATAGAGAGGCCAGGCTAGCTTACCCTTCAGCCCCACCTCTGTCCGTGCGAAGAAGCGGTGTGCTGGAAAACAGAATTGTAGAAAACAGAGCTGAGAGGGACCCAGGGGATCGGCGACCCCACAGCCTCGCCGTATGGGAGAGTCAGCAACTCTTGTCGCACAGAGACGCAACTAACCTGGTCTTGATGACCTCTACAAGGAGAGCTGCCCGCCCTCCCCAGGCAGTCTGTCCTTGTGGTTCTTCCTCCTTACAGTTAGGAAATATTTCCTAATGTCTTGCTGAACTGTCCCTTCTGGCAACTGAAGTTCATCATCTAAAGTTCACCTTTTTTGAGGGTCTTCTGACATGCCACCACAGCCCCTGGTTATTCCCAGCCTTTTTGAAGAAGCATTTTACGTCCTTTGAGACTGTTCTCATGTCTCCCTTGGTCTTCAGTTCTCCACGCTGCCCACCCCGCCCCTCAGAGGCTGTCTTTTCTGGGTCTCTCATCTTTCTTCTTGCTTCCCCTGAACCTTCTCCCACGGGCTGCATCTTTCCTGAAGTGACATGCCTCAAACTGGACCCAGTCTTGTCCCTTATCCAACCCTTGTGCTATCTAATAGGTCTGAGGTGGCTTTAACTGGTTTTATAAGTACCGTAGGATGAAGTTCAGAAAGTACCTAATCGATCTGTGTACGCTATTTAATATTCTTTTTTATTGCAATTAGCACTCCCTCGGTGGAGAGCACACTGCCTTACTTATTGTGGTAGGCATCTGCTTGCAGCTGGCATTTTTAAAGACTGGTTTTAAAAAAAACCCAACGGTGAAAGCCTTGAACTCTCAGCCTCCTTTGTCAGCAGCCTTCCTTCTTCACTGGGTCCGGACCAACGCTCCCTTGCTCGTTCTCCTCCTGCTGATGCAGTCTTGTCTTCTTCCTCTTAATGATGCTCACTATTTCCATCTCAATTTGTGTCTTGGCCTTTCTGATGTTTCCCCACATGCTTATGCTACTCTTATAACTGTCCTTAGTAATTTGACCTAGTTCCCACTTTCTGTAAACTTTTTTTCTTGAGCCTGAGGTCAGTGAAGAGCTTGCAACGTAGCCAAGCTGGTTCCTACTCCATTTTTTATTGGGATGGCTTGTATTTGTGTTGTTTGCATCATTTCTTTGAAGAACTGCCAGTTTCCTTAACTCCCTTCACCTTTAAACGTGCCTCCCATGAGATCTCACTTACCAGTTCCCAAAGTGTCTCAGTCTGCCGCCTTAGGGTGCCTTGTCTTTATTTCCCTTTTCTTCCACATCCTTTCATGAGGGTTGTGAGCTTGGTCACTCCACGCTCGGTCTCGGCCAACTTGCCTCCTGCCTTTACGTTTCAAATCGGGTCTCCGGTGGCTGATCACCATCGCTGCCCGCAAGCGTGCTGGGCTGCCTGCGCCCTGCTCTCTTTGGGCTGCCTGCGCCCTGCTCTCTTCCTCTCCCAGCAGAACCAGTTAACCCAACCCGTGTGCTGGCCAGCATGGCACGAAGCAGTGACAAAGAGGGGCT
Source organism: Spheniscus humboldti (assembly GCA_027474245.1). Taxonomy (NCBI): domain Eukaryota; kingdom Metazoa; phylum Chordata; class Aves; order Sphenisciformes; family Spheniscidae; genus Spheniscus; species Spheniscus humboldti. The sequence goes on from CM049888.1 coordinate 178,950,313, forward strand.
GCCGTGGTTAAAGCCATTACCAGAGCTTCGCTAGCATCAGCAAATGCATGCCCAGCTGTTCTTTCCCACACTGAGCATTTTACAGTTTATGAAGCTAAGAGGATTTTGCTTTTCTCCTCTCTTTAAATCCAACGCAGAGTCAGTTTAATACTGGATTCACTCCCTGTTACAGTAAGACTGAGAATAATGGAGTAATTGGTATTTCCCATCACTAAATACTGAGCTCCTGATGCTTTCTGGCTATGCAAACACCAGTTAAGGGCTCCTACAAACCAGGAGGCAGCCCAGCAATGGTGGGAAGACCTGGATGTCAGCAGAGATGCTCCCACAATCTCCCCACGCTGACCTACAGGACATGTCTTCCCCCAAATGTGCCTTTTGGGTCACTGGGGAGCATCCTGAGCTCCCCGTGCAGGGTGGGATTCATCTGACCACATGTAGATGTGTACAACCAGAGCACATCTGGGCTACAGCTATAGTCAAAGGGAGTCAGACCGTACCATGGTGGAGGACGCGGGTCAGATAAGCACCGACCAAGGGGAAAGGAGACGGCCAGCCTCATCTTCCAAATATTCCTCAAAGGCAAGGGGAGCTGGGGGGCTGCGGGGCCAGCTCTCAGGCAAGGAAATCGCATCGGGGTTGTTTAAAAGGGCACATGGGGAAGACACGGTGTTGCCACGCTGGCACGGTCCGGTGAGGCAGCAGGACGCGGGTTTGTGGGGGGGTGGGAGCATCTGGGGCCACACATAGGGCGAAGCGGGTGCCTCTGCCAGCATGGTGGGTACCAGCAGCCCGCGACGACGGCCATGGCTGTGCTCGGCGTGTATAAACCCAAGCCGGCAAAGAGACGGTGCTGGGGAGGACACGGACACAGAGATCCCACCCCATCGGCTCCAAGTATCAAATAAATCCCCAGCCTCCTCTCCCAGGGAAAGCTCCCAGCAGCTCAGAGGAGCACGGCCAAAACCCAGGTCCCAGAGGAGCAGCGTCCTGCACCGAGGGCATTGAGCATGGCTCGGGGTGCGCATAGCCTGCCGGGGACCACGGAGCTGCTGCTCCGACCCCTTCTCCCCTCCTTCGCTCTCCCGGCCAGGGCTCGGCCAGTGAATCGGGACTCTGGCTATTTTGTTTCAGGCAGCCGGAGCTCGTCAAAAGGAAGAAAGGCTCCTTGTCTCAGGGTCGCGGCTTTAATCCTGTTATGTGTCTGCGAGAGAAAAGAGGACGACGGAGCGAGGAGGACAGACCTGGTACCGATGCCAATTCCCTTCGCACCCCGCGTCCCGTGCCAGCCCTTGCCCAGCCACAAAAGGCCGCTTCCCCTCCCAGCAAACTAACCAAGCATTTAAATTTAATAGCTGTCCACAACCTCAATGTTTCAAAGTGATTAGGTGTTTGATTAATGCCCATGTGTTGCTTTGCTGGCTGGGAGGCAAATTCCTCCGCAGGGCCCATGAAATTGGTTCTGGTGACCAGCGTGGCACACGGCGGATGCTCTTCGCCATCCCCCCTGCTCTCCCCGTGTCAGACGAGGTGCTGACAGGGAGCCCGGCCCCCTGGGTAACCCTGGCTGTCCCCTCCATCTCGATGCACCCGCGCGTGCAAACTGCGCTCCTCCCTCCTTCGGTGCTCCGGCAAAGCCAGAGCAGGAGGAGAGCCCGTGGGCTGGGGACACGCCGTCACCCGGGGTGAAACTAGGACACGTCGAGGGATGCTGACCCTGGAGCGAGATGGGGCTCCAGGGCTCGCGCCCGGCTGGAGTGAGATGGGGAACGGAGGTTGTGTCTTCATGCGGGAAATGGGAGCGCGCCGGGTAGGTGAGTAGGGTCTGAAGCAGGGGGCACAGCAAGGAGGGGAATTATGGGGATCAGGCCGATACCCCAGAGCAGAGGGACAAGGCGACAAATACCCCCCCACTCTCTTAATATGTGTATTATGAACAGGAGCATCCTTAGACCTGCTTAAATCCATGTGACCCAATTTTGCCCTGAATCCCGATAAGTCCCTACAGCCCATGTGGGTGAGCAGCTGCAGCCAAGAGTGCCGGGCCGAGGATGACACCCGTCCCCTCGACTCCTCCTCGGGTCCACCCCTCACTGCTCTGAAATGAGGGCGTAACACCGAGGAGTTACCACCCCGGCTTTGCAGAGAGGCTGGTCTCCCGCTGCCCTTCGCTGCCTACCACACCTTGACCACGTGCTGGGCTCCTCTGAAAGGACAAAAATGGGTGGTGAGGAATGAGCAACCCCAGTTGCCACCTTGCCCACCTGAGAGGCTCCCGAGGTGGGCATCTTGGTGTCGAGCCAGGGCAGATCTGGAATGGATGGGCTGTGCCGGGATGGATGGGCTGTGCCGTGCCGGCAGCGCGATGGAGGGGTTGTGCCGTGCCAGCCTCACCTCCAAGCAGAAGAAGGAGCGCGGCAGGGACAGCTGCTTCCCCAAATCACCCAAAGGGTAAAGGCAGCCCCATCCCCAGGCAGGAGACCTGCCTGCTGCTGGCCAGCAAAACAGTGGTGAGGTTTTTCTGTCTGGTCAAGAGACCAGCATTATGCCGGTTGCTTCTTCCCTGCAAAGGAGGTTTTCTTTTCTCCCCAGGCAGCATCCGGCTGGACCCGCAGGCGCCGTCAGGAAGGATCCCAGCGAGGAGTGGAGAGTTTCCAGAGTCCACCACGCAGCTGCACGTTTGCCGGTTGGACTCGCTCCTCGGCCGCCCCATCCCACCCCGCGTCTCCCTGCATCCGGCCCCGCCGACTCCCTCTGCAGGCAGCTGGAGATGTGGGGTGGCCTCCCCCATCCCCGCAGTGCCCCTTCCCTCCTCTTCCCCGCGGGCGTTTCTCACCCACAACCCCGTGTCATTCCCGATCCCCTCCAACATCCCCTTCCTTACGCATGCCCATAACCGTTTCTTCTCCCCTCGCTCCTCGTACGCAAGCATGGGTCCTTCTCCCTCCTGTCATAGCGATGCTCATCCCGCTCCAGCTCCCTTTCCCTCCCGCCCGGTCCCACGGGAAGCTTGCACCCAGCATCTGCCTGTGCTGGGGGCAGCCTGCCTTTCCATGAGGCTTTCTCGGGCATCAGCATCTCCTCTCCGCTCAGCCGGGCTCCTTCTTCCCCAACGCATCTCTCTCCCCCCGGGCTTGGCCCCAGCTATCTTTTATTGCTGTGTCCATGCTGCCCCGGTGCTTTATCCACGGTTTTACCTGTCGTACAGCTCCGTGCTGGAAGGGGAACAGCAAAAACCGAAGCCCCAGTGGTGCCAGCCAGCCACTCTCTCTGCTTTCCATGACCCTGGGGATCGTCTGCCAGCTCCCGCCACCACCCCTCATTTTTTAATCTCCCCGAGCTGAGAATTAATTATTTAGCAGCTCATGGAAAGCATCAGGAATGTCTAAAACACGCTGAGCTGCGGCTTTAGCTCCTGCCTGCCCTGGGGAGATCGCCGGCCACATCCCTAACACACGGCACACTTAATATTGTATGTTGATTAATTGCTTCATTTCCTCTCTCCGGAGGAGCCATGAGTTTTGGCTCGTGGGTGAATCCATCTCCAGAAGAAATCGGCTCCTGCAGGAAGTGAGATGGCGCTGTGGCCGGAGGGGAGGGCGGTGGGAGCGCTGGAGTTCCCTGGGGACGGACACCCCCCCCCCCCGCTCGATCCCAGGCCAGGGAGATGGCAATTGGGGAGGCTGCTTCTGATTTACGCCGGCAGAAGCCGAACCAACGTTGCCAAAGCTGCCAGGGGTTTTGCCGGATGGAAATGAGGAGCTGGGGGGTGACAACCCTGGGGCGTTTCGGCCGCAGAGCCCAAAATCCCACTGACATCCTGGGCAGCTCCACCTAAAAGAGGCTGTTTGGGCAGGAGGTGGCCGGGAGCATGCTGTCGGTGATGGTGACACCCCCGTGCACCCACGCCTTGCTGGGGACGGGGACGGAGCAGACCCTGGGAGCAGGGTGCAGCCCAGGCACCTCTGCCAAACATCCTGGGGTGTCCCATTTGCACCCGAGCGTGTCTGGGATGGCAGCAACCCACAGGGTCCCCACTCCGGTGGGACGCGTTGCACCCCTGGCTTGGCAAAGCCGGGGAGGGCAGGGAGAGGGGACTGGGCACCCGCCACCCCCTCGGGTGACGCTCAGATGGGACCCGGGAGAGCAGGGACTGAACCTGCTGTGTCTGTGTCGGGAGATCGCAGGCACCGGCAAGAGGCTTAACTTTAAAAAAAAAAAAAAAGTTTTATTTCAAGATCTTCCTTTTTTTTTTTGTTCTTGTTTTTACTTGTATTTCAAAAAAAGTGGGGTAAAAGTACAAAAAAAGTCAGTTGCGGAACGGCAAAGGTTTAGAAATCACAGCGCTGAACTAACCCAAGCGAGATACACGGAGCACGAACCAAACACCCCCACAACACGACGTGGCCAAAGACCATTTACAGCCTTTGGCTTTGTATTATTATTAATTAATTTTTGTTTTCTTCTGTACAAAACACACCAAAGCATGCCACGGAGCGGGAAAAAGAGATACCGGACGGGGAGGAGACAGGAGATTTGTACAGCAGGGGATGGGAGGGCTGGCTCCCGCTATCGCCTCCTTCTCCTCCCCTGCTCACGTCAGGTTGTTCTGCAGACAGTTGAGCTCGCCGCCGTCCGGCTCCCCTTTGCCGCCGTCGTGCTTGGGCGACGTCGAGTTGTGGATGTTAAATGGCTCCTCGTCCTTCAGGCAGGATTTCAGGGAGTCCTGCAGCTTGTGGGGAGCGCTGGGGTCGTCCTGCCAGGAGAGATGCGGGGAGGGTGTGTGTGTCAGGAGATGACCGTGCCGTGGGGGACACGGTTGCAATGGGGGGGTGACCCACAGTGGGGACCGGGTGAAGGCACCGACATCCCTGCTGGCAACCCAGCATCCCGACCCGGGCTCTGCCTCCTTGCAGGCAGCCCCTGGCAGCAGGCAGGGCTGCCCACAGGTGAATACAAACGTCCCCCCCACCCCGAAAGTGCACAGCTCGGCACGGGGGGAGCGTGGAGCTCATGGCATGGGGGGGGGGGGGGGAAGCCAGTGGGCGATGGGGTTCGACCCGCCTGCGGTGACTCGCTGCCGTTCCCCACCACAGGTCCCCACCTTGGGGTGCCTCCAGCACCCAAAGCTGCTCGCCAACAGCACCCAAGAGACGCGCCGCTCACGGGAGCCGACCCACCCTCCACCCCCTCCAGCTGCCCCCGCCGTCCCCCCGCCACCCAGTTTCTCTTCCCACTTCCAGCCCGGCTCATTTCATCGTCCCCACGCCAATTAGCAACTCCCCGAGCGGCGCTTGGCAGGAGGCCCGAGGGGTTGGATTTATTGCGGTTCGTTAGCGTACAGCCGGCCCCACTGTGCCGCTGGCCGGATCCGCCAGCGGCAAAGCTGGGGACGCCTCTTCCCAACGTCCCCCCACGGCTGCCGGGAGCATCTTCTCCCCGGCGCTGGGCTGTGCCCTGAGTTTGTCCCACATCCATGGGGAGAGCGGCCCCCCCGGCACCAGGGCCGAGCTCCGGCTGCGTTGGGTAACGTCTGTGCCCGGACAGTCCCGGCGTCGCCATCAGCGCTGGCGGGGCAGGATGAGCTCTGGCATGGGGGGCTGCAAGAGCGGGACGGGCCGTGGCGGTCAGGCACTCGCCGGCATTGCAGCAGTTACAGTGTTCCCGGTGCCACGCGGTGAGCGGCGGATGGATGGAGACACCCAAGGGCCGGTGTCACACAGCCGTGCTCATACAAGGATGGGAAACCTCCATCTTCTGGGCAGTGACCCTATGAGTGGCGCCCGGCCGGTCCGGGGCTTGTGCCATCGGCTCCACAGCAAACCCCGCGGGATGGGCACCACTGCTGGGGCACCGAACTCCATCACCCGGTGGAGGGGCTGCACCGCATGTCCCCAAAAACCCCTTTCCCAGGGGTGTTGACCCCGCTGTCCCCTCTGCATCCTCAGCGCGCTGCGTCCCGGGTACCGTGTGCCACCGTAGGACCGAGCCCTCCGCATCCCAGAGGGGACGAGGGATGGGTCAGACCCCAGTGAGACGCCGGGGGGCGGCACCGAATTCATCCCAAACTTCATCCTCTCCACAGCGGGAAGCGAGCTGGCTCCGGGAGCCTCCTGCCAGGGTGGCTGGGCCGAGCGGTGGCAGACGCTACGGCTGCTAAAGGTGGTCGAAAGATGGGGAAAACCAGCTCTGGGCTAAGGCAAAGGCTAGAGGGACCTACGCTCCTCCTCCGGCTCGCGCTCGGCAAAGCCCTTCGCTTCTCTCTGTTTCAATTTGAAAGACAGGAGGTTGGAAGGGCAACCCTGGGGGGATGCAGGCGGCCGCATCCTGACCGTGCCAGCAGCATCCCGGAATGTTTCATCCTCCAGCATCGCCCGCCGCTGCCAGCCATCGTCCGCCGGTCCTGCCCCAGCGATGCCACAACCAGGGAGCATCGTCTGCTGGAGCCGCATCCCACCAGCTGTCCCCTCCCTGAAAATGCCGGCACAGCCACCCCTGCCACCCGCACAGGGAGCCAAAACCACCGGGCAACTCTGAATTGTGGTTCCCCGGGGTGCCACATGGGCAGGAGGGGATGGGGCAGGGGGACAGCAGGGTGACACCGATCCCCTGCCTGGCTCGGGTCTGGTTTGGGTACTCGGGGCAGGATGCGGCACAGCAGGACCCGACAGAGAGGGGACAGAGCGGTGGCCATGGCAGGATGGGGACAGGAGGGTGCAGAGAGCCGGTGGTGACACCGTCACCCAGGCAGTGCCAGGACCACGGGTGGCGGGGACAGATGAGACATTACCGGACAGAGGGACAAGGGTAGGACAGAAAGCAGGGGGGGGGGGGGGGGGGGGGGATGACGACACACGGACGGTGCCGCAAAGCCTCCTTACGTTTGGGTGGGAGCCCTCGGCGATGGTGGAGAGGGAGAAGTTGTCGTTGTGCAGCTCGGACGGGGTGCGGTATCTGCCGGGAGGGAGAGGAGAGCACGGTGGTGAGACCGGAGACGCTGCTGAGCACCCCCTACACCCCCGGCATGTTTTGGGGTGAACCTGGTGCTGGGGGGGGGGGGTAAACGGTCCCAGCGCTGGAGGTCTGGGGCCTAAATGTCCCCACGGATGGGACATTTGGGGCTAAATACCCCCAGATCTGGGGGTTTGGGGGCTAAATGTCCCCAGAAATGGGGATTTGGGGGCTAAATGCCCCCAGCTCTGGGGGTTTGGGGCTAAATACCCTCAGCTGTGGGGATCTGGGGACTAAATGCTCCCAGATCTGGGGGGCTTGGGGGGGTAAATGCCCCCACATCTGCAGATTTAGGGGCTAAATATCCCCAGCTCTGGGAGTTTGGGGTTACATACCCCCAGCTCTGAGGATCTGGGGAGCTAAATGTCTCCAGATCTGGACGTTTGGGATAAATTCCCCCAGCTCTAGGGGTTTGGGGCTAAATGCCCCAGATCTGGGGGTTTGGGGGGCTCAATGCCCCCAGATCTGGGGGTTTGGGGCTAAATATCCCCAGCTCTGGGAAGGTGCAGGCAGGCGCAGGCAAGGGAGCAGTGAGGGCAGCCCGGGGCAGGCAGGAGCCGCAAGGACGGAGAGGGAGACCCATGGGCTGGCACGGAGCTTCGCTGCTAATTACACTTGGCACTTCCAAACACTAATTAACAGCTCATTAGGGACCCAGGCTGGAAGGCCTTTCTCCTCCCCTGCTCCAGGGAGGTGGGCAACAATTGCTGGGGCGGGGGGTGACCCCAACTTTCCCCTGTCACCCCCTCCCCCGAGCCCTGTCCCCAGGGACACAATGGGAACATCTCTGGTGGACCCCGGGGCAGCGTGGCGAGCCCAGCTGGTGGCCCCAGCTACCAGTGCAGCAGATTAACTGGTGCCAGTCAGGAGCAGCTTTAAAGGATTAAACACGGAGCAGGAACCACAAGCCACGTCTCCGCTGGGCACCTGCCTCTGGGAGCTTTCCCACCCACCGTCACCTTGTCCCCATCGGCACCGGGGGTCTCGATGACACCGCGCGGGGACGGGACCGCATCCAGCCCCGGTGCCACGGCCAGGAGCTGAGACCACACAAACTGCTGCGGCTATTGAGGTGCCACCCCGGAGCGGCTGGGGACAGTTTTGTCCCGATGCCACTCACTTGGTCTTGCGCAGTTTGCTGTTCTCCGTCTTGAGCAGGTAGAGCTTCTTGGCGAAGAAGACGGTGAGCATGAAGAGCAGCAGCACCACGAGGGCGGCCGAGCCCACAGCCACGCACATCACTTGGAAGTCGGTGACGATGGCCTCGCAGCGCGTGCCCTTGTGCCATGTGTAGTCCTGTGTGTTGCACCTGCAAGGGGAGGCAGTTAGGGACCCCCACCCCAAAAATGTGTCCCCGTCCCACAGAGCATCCTCAGGGGATACCGGCATCTGTAATCGGGGAGATTACGGGCGATGAGATTAATGGGTCCCCAAGGGCCACCCTGAGAGGGGTGACCCCCTCCAAACGCTGGGGCCAAGCAAGATGGGTGACAGTGGGGGACGCCAGGAGCAGGGTCGGGGTCTCCCCAGGCGATGCTCGTCCCCCGCACCCGTGGCTCCCAGCCCCACTCAGCCCCGGCGGCGATGGGGAACGGGGTGGCTGGTGGGGACGGGGCAGGGGTACAGCCCCCATCACGCCACACACCCACGTCCCTCCGTGCAGGTGGGCTCAGCGCCAGCCGCATGGCACGTGCCGAGCTGTACAGCACAGCCGGCGTCAGCCCTCCCCAGGCGCAATCTGCCAGGGCCGATTAGCGTGGCGGCCCCGGAGCCTGGGCTGCACAGCCCTGACCTAATTCCTGCCCAGTCGCCGCTCGGGGGGCAGGGAAGGCCCCTCTGTGCCCCAGCAGGGTGGGGCTGCAGGGGCGAAGGGACCCAGATGGGGTGCACGGGGATGGAGAGCCCGGGGATGGGGTGCACAGGGGATGGAGAGACTGGGAATGGTGTGCAGGGGGATGGAGAGCCCAGGGACGGGGTGCACGGGGATAGACAGCCCCCACATGTGCCCCTCATCTCCCCACGGGACCTGGGGTCCCTGTCCCTGTCCCTTACCGGCAGAAGGCCCCGTGGCTCTCCACCAGGTAGCACTGGCCGCCGTTGTGGCAGTAGCTGGGGACGAGGTCGCAGACGGAGCGGCAGGAGCTGTTGTGCCGCACGTAACCGCTCCGGCACTCGGTGCCGTTCTCCGGCTGGCCCCGCTCCCCCGGCCGCGGCCGCGGTGTGGGGCTGCCCCCCGCGATGCTGGAGGGCTGTGGCAGGGCCATGTCACGGCGGCCAGTGGGTCTGGGGTCCCGCGGTGCCGGCTGGGCACCGGGCACAGCCGAGGTGGGTGGCCGGTAGCCATTCTCGTCCTCCAGCCCCCCTTCTTCCTCCTCCTCCTCTTCCTCCTCATCCTCCTCCAGCTCATCCTCCTCATCCCCGTCGGCGTAGAAGGAGGTGGTGGGGTAGAAATCGGCCTCGTCGAAGGGCGTGAAGTCGTCGTAGAGCTCATGGAGGGCCCACGGCGTGGCTGCCCCCTCTGGCTCCCGCCGCTGTGCTGAGCCAGCTGCCCCCCGGCCACCCCCGGGGAAGCCCCCCAGCCCCTCGCCCCCCTCAAACAGGTCGTAGTAGTCGACATCGATGATCTCCGAGGCCGTCCGGTCGGCGGGCGGCTCAGCCGGGCCCGGGGCAGCGGTGACGGGCTCCTCCACCTCCAGCCAGGTCAGATCCGTCCGGCCGCGAGCCCCCTGCGCTGGGGCCGGGCTGGATATGGCCACCCAGAGCTCTGGGGGATGCCCCGAGTCCCCTGCGGTGCCTGGCATGGGGCTGGGGTCACCCAGCACGGGGGTCCGCGGCACGGCCGAGCCCCCGGCCGCCAGCAGCAGGTCGGATTCAGCCGAGTCGGTGGCGAGCTGTGGGGCGGGGGGGCTCGGCGGGGCAGCTGTCAGCCCCCCAAAAACCCCCGGGCTGGGCAGGGAGGCTCGCGTGGGCCGCTCACCGCTCCCTGGCTCCTCGGGGCTGCCAAGTGCCACTGCCACCGTCCCCCCATCACCAGGCCAGGTCACCGCTGCCTGGCCATCCTCCGCCGAGCTGGCTTTCGGGGGCAGAGCGCTGGCGTCACCCTCCCCGGCGCACCCCGCGCACCCCTCCGGCATCGCCACCGGGTCCGTGGTGGCGGTTGTGCCCGCCCCGGGGGGCTCTAGCTGGGATCCCTCCAGGGGCTCGCCACCCACCCCAGGGCTGGTGCCGTTGCTGGGCCCCCCCGGGGGGTCTCTGCTTGCCGGGTCCCACTGTGAGGGGCTGCCCTCCAGCGAGCCCTCCCAGCCTCTCCCCTTGGCCTCGCTGGTGTTTTGGGGGGGCCACGCGGATGCTGGAAGGGGACAAGGAGAGAAAGATGTGTCAAAGGTGCCCCCCCACGCCCTGGGGAGGCCACGGCGGCCTGGGGGGGACCCCGGTGGGTCCCCACCTGCTCGACCTCGCACCCACCATGACAAACCATTTGCGGGGGGGGGGGGGAGCTGTACCCCAAGTCTTTTACAGCCTCTCCCAGGGACTGAAGGGGCAAATCCCGCAGCAGCCCCCAGCTCCGTGAGTCCCCCCACACCCGTGACAGCCCCAGTCATCACCCCCCAACTCTGAGATACCCTCCTCCCCACGACACAGCCCCCCCCAAGCCAAGCTGCCCCGGCCCAGGCCCCCCCGCTTCCCTGCAAGGGGGACCGGCCCCTCCTGCCCCTGCAAGGGGATCCAGCCCCCTTACAAGGGGATCCAGCCCTTCTCTGGTTCCTGCAAGTGCACCCCATGCACATAATGGGATTCAGCGCCCCCCCCCCCGGGATCCAGCCCCCTGCAACACGTTCCTGCTCCCTCCCTGCAATGGGATCCAGCTTCCATGCAAGGGAATTCAGCCCTCCTCTGGCTCCTGCAAGTGCATGCCATACAACCAGATCCAGCCCCTGCAAGGGGATCCAGCCCCCCTGCGATGGAATCCAGCCCCCTTACAAGGGGATCCAGCCCTCTCTGGTTCCTGCAAGTGCACCCCACAATCACAAGAGGATCCAGCCCCTGCAATGGGATCCAGCCCCTCCTCTGGCTCCTGCAAATGCACCCGTACACACAACGGGATCCAGCCCCCGGCAAGGGGATCCAGCCCCTCCTCCGAGGGGATCCAGCCCTCCTCAGGCTCCTGCAGGTGCACCCCATATACACAAGGGGATCCCGCCCCTCCAAAGGGATCCAGCCCCCGACAAGGGGATCCAGCCCGCCCTGCAAGAGGATGCAGCTCCCTGCAACGGGATCCAGCCCCCTTACAAGGGGATCCAGCGCCGGCAACGGGATCCCCCCCGCCCCCGGCGCCTGCGGAGGAATGCAGCCCCTGCCCGGGACGGCGGAGCCCCCCCGCTGCCCGCCCGGGGATCCGGCCTCCCCCCCCGCCCCCCCGCGGGGATCCGCCCCCCCCCCCCCCCATCTCTCCTACAGGTGATCGACCCTCGCCTGCGCCAGGATCCGGCCCCGGGCGAGGGCACCCGCCCCCCCCCCGATCCCCCCGGTGCAGGATCCGGCCCCATCCCGGGGCGCAGCCTCCCCCCCCCCCCCCCCCCCATCCCCGGTACGTACCGAGGGCGCCGAGCGCCAGCAGCAGGGCGAGGGCGAGGGCGGCGCGGGGCCGGGCAGCCGCGGGGGCCATGGCGGCATGGAGGGACCCACGGCTCCGCCAGCGGGGCCGGCACCGGCAGCGGCTCCGCCCGCGCCCCGCGCCTCCCGCCGCCGCCGCCGCCGCCGCTCCGCTCCGCGCCGCGCCGGTGGGGGGGGCCGGGCCGGGCCGGGCTGGGGGCGGGCGGGAGCCACCGGCTCCGCCCGCGGGACTGGGGGACGCCGCCGGCAGCACCGGCCGGGGCGACGGGACACGGCGACGGGACACACACCCCCCCCCCCCCCGGCCTCCCCGGGAGACCCCCCCCCCCAGACAGCACCGGGGGACCCATCCCAGCATCCTCCCCTCTCCCCCCCCCCAGCACCGGCATCCCACGCTGACACCCCCTCCCCCCCCAAAAACACTACTCCTGCACGGGGGGGCATCCTTGCACCGGGATCCCCCTGCACCCCCTCCCCCCAGCACCGGGATTCCTCATTGACACCCCCCCCCCCCCCAAATCTGCTGCTGCGGGGGGGGGGGCATCCATGCACCAGGACCCCTCTGCACCCCTCCCCCCCCAGCACCGAGCTCCCTCACTGACACTGCCCCACCCCAAAACTGCTCCTGCATGGGGGGGTATCCCTGCACTGGGACACACACCCCCAGTGTCCCCCCCAGCACTGGGATTCCTCATTCACCCCCTCCCAAACTCTACCCCTGCACCCCCACCAGCACCAGAATCCCTCGCTGACACCCCCCACAAACTGCTTTTGCATGGGGGACCATCCCTGCCCAGCACCTGGACCCCCCCCCTCCCAGCATCCTCAACCAGTGGGGGGGGGGACCCACACCCCACACCCCCAAGCCCCCCACTCATGCACAGCCCTGGGGGGGGGGCTGGTAGCATCCCCCCAGCAACAGTGAGGTGAGAGCAGAGCACCAAAATCCCAGGGTGAAGCCCTCACCCCCAGGTCACCGCGGGGCTGTGGCACGGGGCAGGGGGCTGTGGCTGCTCGGACCCCCCCAGGCGAAGGCCGCGGTGTCAGGTCAGACCCTCCTCATCCCCCCGAGTGGGTGCCCCACGGCCACGGCACCGCTTCCCAGCGCCAAACTGGCCCAGATGCCACCAGATGCCACCACGGCCCCCATCACCCGTGACCCGTCCACACGGGTGCCATGAACTGGGCTCTCTCCGACAGGCAGGGGGTGCGGGCAGGGGGTGCGGGCAGGGGGCTGCTCCAGGCCGTGGCCCAGCGCGAGGCGGGGAGGCTGAGCCGACACAGCGGCTGGATCGAGCAGGGGAAGAACTGGGAGAGGAGAAGCCGCGCAGACGTGACCGGCCTAGCAATGGGGCCGGGGCCAGCTCAGAAGGGGCAGCGGGCAGGCAGCGGGCAGGCAGCGGGCAGGCAGCGGGCAGGCGCCCTGCGGCATGCACGCTGGGGCAGGGCCGAGCGGACAAGCACGCACCGGGGATTCAGCCGTGCGCACGGCCGTGGGTGCACGCATGGGTGTGCACGGGCGTGGAGGGACCCTCTGGGACCCCCCCCCCCGGCCTCGGGCTCTGCCTTTGCGCTGCCTGAAGCCACGTTGGGGGGGGGGGGGGGAACGGATATGTTCCCTCCTGGCCCCAACAGGGCTGGGGCAGCACCCAAACCCTGCAGGTGCCACCACCAACCCAGAGGACACCCAGCCCATCACTGCCCTGAATCCCACCTCTGCAGGGGTGGTCGTGGCTGTGCTGGGGGCAGCCACGCGTGGGGGGGGCACCCTGAGCTGCACCGGGGGGGCTCATCCCAGACCCATGCACGGGAGAGGGGCTGCATCTTTGCCGTCTGCTCCCTGCACCGCTCGCCCCGCAGCCACCTCATCCTCCTGGGGCCGGGACGAGCTCCCGGCTGGCTGAGGCTTTCCAAGGTCACAGTGTGTCCTCCTCCACCCACGGCGCAGCCATAGCTGCTCCTGCATCCAGCATTCCACGCCGGGGAAGGATGCTCGGGGAAGGGCCAGGGGCCCTGAGGAGCAGTGGGTGCTCCCAGAGGCACCCATTTTGGTGCCCTGCAGCCCCTGCATGCAACCCACATCAGCTCAGCCACGACCCCCCACCATGCACCCCTCACCCGTGCCACCCTGTCCCACGCAGAGGGGCAGCCGTGGGACGCATGTGCAGGGGGTGCTGCAGGGACTGGGGGAGTTGGGCTGTGGGGCGACAGTGGGGCCAGGGGTCCCCACTACCCCCCAGCAGTTGCCACGCCTGGCTGGGCTCCCCGCACCGGGAACAAGCCCCGCTCTGTCCCCGCTCAAAGGGGGATTGAAGGGGCTGCACCTGCTTAACATTCCCCGCGCTTCCGTCCCTGGATGCGTTTCCAAGGGGACCGGCCGAGGGGCTGCTGGGACAGATGGGGTGACACGGCTGCAAGAATTGGGAAAAAGGGTCGGGAAGAGGCACCAGGGTCCCACGCGCTGCCAGGGGCTGGGGGTTGCTCCACCGGATCCCCACCATCACAGCAAGAGGCTGAGGGAAGGCAGGTGGGTGCTGGGGACACGGATGGTGCTGGGGATGCCACACGGGGCAGGGAGATGGAGCCTGGGCAGGGCAGTAGCACCCATCCTGCACCCAAAGCCCTTCCCCAGCACCGGGGCAGGGTGCTGGCACATGGCAGCGGTGGCTCAAGGTGTTCACGCTCAAGTTGTTGGTGCTTGTCAAACCCATAGGAGCTTCCAGCACCTGCAGTAACTCCTGGGGGTAGGAAGCTCTTGGGGCTGGCAGGGACCCCTGGAGACCACCTGGGCCAACCCCTGCTCACGCAGGGTCACCTGGAGCAGGTTGCCCAACACCATGCCTGGCTGGGTCTTGGACATCTCCACGGCTGGAGACTCCACAAGCCCTCGGGGCAGCCCGTGCCAGCGCCCCGGAGCACCAGCTCCTCCTCTCGGGTGGGGTTGTGTGGCTCTGGCCCATGTCACCTCACAGCCCTGGGGCACCTCGCCAGGGAGCATCCCCCCTCCTGGCCCTGCGACCGAGGGGACACCCTCCTCCCACGCCTGCGCCACCGGCTCTGGTCAACCAGCCGCTCACTTGTGTCCCCTCGAGATATCGACACCCCAAGAGCTCCAGCCAGCATCACCCCAGGGTGCTGAGCGCCGCGGGGAGGAGGGACCTTGCCCTGGATCCCATGGGATCCATGGGGGACGAGGGTGTGTCAGCACCCCCCACCCCAGCTGGAGGCTGGCTGCTCCCCCCGTCATTGCATTTCCCTGCAGCCCACCTTCACATGGGAAGAGCCCCCACTTCCCCGCACGCCTTCGGCCCCCCGGTGCAGGCTCCGCATCCATCCCTGCACCAGCGGCTCTGGATCAGGCCACCCCCAACAGTCAACCTGTGTGGGCAAGAGGGGACCAAGGGTCTCACCACCCTTCACGGCCAGAGCTTCAGGGAGAGGAGGGACAGCGGTCGATGCCACGTACCAGGCAGGGACATCCAGCCGGGGGAATTTCAGAGCCTCCCCCCCCCCCCCCCCCCCCCCGGGACACACAGCAGGCAGAGCATGGCAGAGCCCTAATTCATCGGGCTCCATCACTACACTTAAATTTAGGACCAGACAAGGCAGCAGAGCCCAATGCAGGTGTGGAGCCATCTCGCTCCACCTTTCTTACACCTTTCACCACCTTTCCTACAAACCTGCCTCAGATTTGTCTTCATTAGAGGCAGAAGCAGCAGCAGAGGGTTGGATGGGGGCAGCAGGACAGACAGACCAAAACAGTGACAGCTCTTCAGTCTCGCAGAAGAAATCGAGCAGCAGCTCCCTCCTCTTGGGCAGAACCGGCTGCTGTCGCCGGGCATGTGTTTTCCTGGAGGAGTTACTCAAAATATTTAACGTGAATTAAAAGACTATGAAATGCAGCCACATTAGCGACCCATTTTGGCACTTCTGGAGGAAATCTATGTGAGCTCTGTCTGTCTGTCCATCC
The DNA here is from genome assembly GCA_027474245.1 of Spheniscus humboldti. Lineage (NCBI taxonomy): Eukaryota > Metazoa > Chordata > Aves > Sphenisciformes > Spheniscidae > Spheniscus > Spheniscus humboldti. The sequence continues at coordinate 178,965,908 of CM049888.1, forward strand.
TGTGAGCGGGTCTCACACAGCTGGGGAGGGATCTCACCCCAAATCCCTTCTCTGCCCAGTTCAGTGCTGGGAGCTGAGCTTGCTCAGGGGGCTTGCCCTGCCATGCGGCTCCCCGAAAACCCACGGGAGGGGCTTTGCTCATCCCCCCCAGCCCTGCTCTGCTTCATGCTCCCGCCAGCACCTGGTTTCGGCTGCCCGTGCCATGGGGAGCACTGGGCTCAGCCCCGCGTCCTGGCTCATCCCAGCTGACAGCTCCCGGAACACACGAGCAGCCGCGGGACAGCCCCACACCAGCACCTTCGTCCCCCTGTCTCCGAGAGCAGCTGGAAGCAGATCTGCTCTGGCACCCGCCTGGGTGTAGGTGACAGGTTGGATCAGGAACCCCATGGCGACAGACAGACACAGGCTGGAGGGAGGCACAGACTGGGGTCCTGATCCTCACCTTGTCGCGCTCCTTCCCATCAGCTGAGCACAATGTCCCCATCGACCACGACAGGCTGCATCCAGACCCTGGGGCCGACAGGGGGTCGATGGAGGGGGCAGGACGGGCTGGGGTCAACGCTTCTCCACCAGCTTTTGTTTCTCCCACCACCTCTCCCTAGCCAGGGTGCCCGTGCTGCCGGCTTGACATCCTCCCTCCTCGCCCAGGTACCAGAGATGCTCAAACCACCCTTTTTCCATTTTTTTTTAATTAACAAGTATTGGAAAGGTGCAAAGAAATCACAACTCCAGAAAATACTGAACAGGCAGGGTTGAGGTCAGTGTTTTCCGCCCCGGCTCGGGCACCGCTCACCTTGGACACGCAAGCTCTTCCCTCTCCCAAAGCATCCTCGACAGCGAGTCTGAGCCCAGGGTCAAGCTCAGCTCAGCCAGGCAGTGTTACAGCGGGACAGCTTTGCCCTTGACCAGGGCTGGCACCACACGAGCACAGCTGCAAGGTAATGAGCCCCGATGCAACACCCATAGCTGAAGGAAGCCACCGCCTGCTTCAGCTGCAAGACTTAAAATCAACCTTCAGCCTCCTCTATGCTCAACCCAGGCCCCACTCCGCCGCTGTCTTCAGCCTCAAATACCTGACAAAAACCATCCAAACCATTTCTGCAGGAAACGAATTCACCCACCATGTATCAGTCACACACCAAACCGCTCCCGACACCGAGTTGATCTGAAAATTGCCATAATTCAAAGTCCCTGAAACAGGACCTGTGTTTAGGATTGCACGAGCAGCTTGGGGAAGGATGCTGGCAGCACCGGGTAGACACACAACGGATCTGCAACCTCTGCGTGCCCGGCGGTGCTGGAGCCCTCCAGGCCCTCTCCTACCTCTGGTCAGAGGAATAAGCAAGCTAGTATCCTCAAAAAAACCTCCCTCCCTGGCCTGCACAGGGAGCTGGTGCGTTTGGCTCAAGGATTCAGTCTCACAGAGGCAGAGCTGGGCTCGGGGAGGAGGCAGAGCCCCATCGTCCGAGCGGCCACCGGCTCTGGCGGAGGGGCTGAGCCCCCGGCTCGTGCCCTCCCTGCAGCGGCCGTTTTCGAGCCACGCTCCTCTGCGGCTGCAGAGGGAAAAGGTGGGAGAGATTTAATGCTCGCACGTTACAGCTCTGAGCTGCAAAGACCAAGAAAAAAAACTGAGTAAAACAGGCCCAAGCTGCTTCGGGGAGAAGAGCCAGCAGAGAGCTGTCCCCCAAGGACCGAGCGCAGCACCCGCCAGTTGCGTTCAACACCTTTTGTGCTCGCGAATGTTCGCAGAGTCTGCAAGAAGTGACAAATAAAACGGTCAGGGACTGCAGTAAGTCAGCTGCAAGCAATAGCACCTTCCCCACCTCTCCTTCCTAACTCAAGAAACTGGTTTAATACTTGCGATTTTGCAAAGAGGGCACTAAATGCACTTCAGAAATGCTTTTTATCTTCAAGGTTTTGCTTTTATTACTGCTGGAAACCAGGATGAATCAAAGCAGCTATTTCACAGCTAAGGACAAGGAGCGAAGACACCACTTCACTCAATGGAAAATGAAGGAAAAAAGCTCAGGAGGGCAGAAGAGCTGAACCCTGGCAGTGCACAGAGCGGTGAACACACACCTTATCCCTCTCACAACAGGTCACGGGTATTTAATGACGTCCAAGACCCAGGCTCTGTTTCACCTGGAAGGGGGAAGCCAAAATTATAGCAGCAGAGAGAACCAGCGATCAGCTCTGCGTTGAGCACCCCCCAAGGGCAGAGCCTGTCTCCATTTCAATGGGTGTTCTACAACATCCCGGTCCCCAGCACTGCGAGGGAACAAGGGTTTTCCATGAAATGGATCCTGCAGGGATCTGGTGGCTCTTCCAACAGTATGTGGACAAGTGCTTGGCAAGATGTCCCTCAGGGTCCCCAGCTGCGACTGGGCTGAACCTGCGTTGTGGAAGTTTGCTGGTCCAGGTTGTTGTCCACCAGGTCACCCGCTGCTCCCGCGTGCCAGGCGCCGGAGCACCGCTCCTCCCCATGGCTGTCAGCTCAGCAACGCGGACCCGGGTGGGCAACCTTGGCGCCAACGCATGGTGACCACCAGCGTTGCCAGACGTCCCAGTGCTAGAAACCTGGGAGCGTGCTAGAAAGGCTGCTGGTTTTGACAGACAGCAAGTTTTTAATCACACATCAATTTGGAAGGAAAGAAAACAAGGGATTTTGGAAAAATAATTCCAATTCATCACCCCTGGGTTTCCTCATGCAGCCTCCGCACGACACCCAGCTGCCCGAGAGCTACCAGGGCTGCTGAAAAGGGTCCCCGCACCGTGACCCCCGGCAGCGGCAGGAGGTTCCAATGAAAGGGGAAATTCCCGTGAGGGCAGCACACACGGCCAGGCAGGAGACGGCGCAGACAAAGAGCAACACTGTTCCTAGAGAGCCGGGCAAGGGACCGGCTCCAGCACAGCCAAGCCGTTGGCAGGTCACCCAGATCCGCACTGCCACGGATTGTCTGGGGCACATGGTTTCCTACCAGGATTTGGGGGGATTAGTCCGCGGGATGGGCACTGGTGTCTGGCCATACCCATCGGGGTTCCCCCCAGCTGCATTGTACTTGGTGCTATAAGACCCGCAGAGCTTGAAAAGGAGTTTCCAGCCTTGCCAAATCCTTCACTTTAAAGTTTCTGGTGAGAAAGGGACAGGAATCGAAATAACGGTGTCAGAGGACAACATGCACTCGCAGATTTAGACACCCCAAACTCTATAGGTGTCCCAACGTGTATTTTTAGCTTTAAGTCAGCCAGAAAAAAAAAAAAAAAATGCAGCTTTTCAGGAACCACATGGCTGAGCTGGTATTGCCAGACAGGACACAGCCGCAACAGGGAGTTTTAGGATATTATTAGGAAGTGGAGAGAAGTGCAGGCAGGGGGTGTGAACGTCTGTTCCCGTTCCTGGTCCACTGCCCCATCACTCCTCCTGCCAACAAGGCAACAGTGCTAAGAAAAGAAACCTGCACACCAGACCTCCCATCTCTGGCAGTAGGAAATTATTCAGATAAAGATGCAAATCCCCCCAGCAGTGTGTATTATCAAGAGGGACACCAATTCTTTTGGACAAGGCAGAAGGGTTCGGCACCGAGCACGTAAGCTTCCATGTACCCTGACGGAACCTTGGTCTCAAACAACCCTACTGCAGTTTTGGAGTGGACGCTGAGCCACTTTAGAAGAGCTACAGTTTGAAGCCCTGTCCTAAACTTGCCTTCAAGCTCACTGCATTCATATTATAAAGCTGTGAACAGGAATGAATTTGCTCTCTCTAACCACACACTGCTCCATGCCCCAGCAGCCTGAGTGACCCCGGCCCTTTGGTACTTGCTCCCACCCCTCACTAGGGCCAGCCACAGGGGACCTGAACATCCATACGTCAGAAGTGTGGATGTTCCACACAACTTCACTTTTAATTATAGAATCATAGAATCATTAAGGTTGGAAAAGACCTCCAAGATCATCGAGTCCAACTGTCGACCCCACACCCCCATGCCCACTAAACCATGTCCCCAGGCGCCTCATCTACACGTCTTTTAAATACCTCCAGGGATGGGGACTCAACCACTTCCCTCAACCACTTCCCTAGGAAGTTGAATTACTGTCAAGACAACAGCCCAGTCTCAGCCATCTTCTGCGACTGCAAAGCTTTAAAGGCCCATAAATAAAAAAAAACTGCTCAAGAATTGACACTACGATCTACCATATTCTTTGCGTTCCTTAGGGAAAAGGTCTTCAAGATGAGAGGAGGAAAAGCGACAATTGCCCACCGTGCTGCAGGATGAGAAGGGTGCAATCGCGCAAGCCTTGCTGAAGACACCTGGAGCGCAAAGGCACAAAGAGGTCCTTCCCCTTCTCACCTGGCCCTAAGCAGGAGAAGCACTGAGGAGCCCTCCAAGGGAGCATTCAGCAGAAGATCCCAGCCCTAGGGACCTCCCATGCCAGCAAAAGAAGAATCCCCACTTGGGGATGGGGCTTTTGTGGGGTGTCCTGGACCTGGGGGCACATCTCCACCCCTGTGCTTTTCCTTCTTCAGCTTCAGGGAATTAGGGACTGTGGGCATTACACACCTAGGATGCCCCAGAAGAACTGCCATTAATACACTTCTTCAGAGGAAAAAGCTCTTACTTGGTGAAGTAGCAGGAGCATTTAGAATATAATCCAGATTGGATTCCCGGTTCCAGTTTAATCAAAAAGGCAAACCATCCTGGCAGCCTCTGGAGCCCCGCAGGAGAGGACGAAAGATCTGAACAGGCATCCGAATTAAACAATTAACAGCGAAGCTGGTACGGGAATAGAGGAACAGTGGGACCCTGCTAAGTCAGTGTGCCCAGTCCTCTTCTATTAAAATCTGCCACTTCAGAGCACTTCTTTCAAGTGTGTGATTCAACCGGGAACGCGAGCCTGAGCAATCGTCCAAATTAGCGCAGCAAGACAGTGGGAAAGCAGGAATCAAACAGAAATAATCCTATTAGGCCTCGAACGCTGTTTTACTTTGTCCACATTCATTAAGCTTTTTAAACCTGAAATACCATTTTCCAAAGCGGCCGATCACCGAGCGCATTGTGAAGGGCCTTCGCTTACCTGCGTTACTTTGGTGTCTCCGTCTCCCACCTTGCCGGGTAACAAGCTCGAGCTTTGTATTTACTCCATTGTAGTTAAGATGCAGCCCCAAAAATACATCCGTATCATACTAACAGTTCTCAGCTCATCCACAACACACAGGGAGGGAAAAGGAGACTCCAGACAAAGTGGCACAAGCTTTGTACAAAAAACCACTTTTTTTTTTTTTATTTCACAAAATTGGGTGGCTGTGTTGCAGGAATAAAACCGGCCCTATACATAGGATCAGGTGAAAAAGTCAGCACATGTATTATTTATACAGAAACACAACAGTGTCAAGAATTCAGGTACTCTGCAGGATCATCACTAGTACAGTAAAAAATAGTCTCCATCTGGATCCTTTATATTTGAAGTTGATCACGCTAAAAACAACCTGAGGTTATTCTAAACTGGACTACGGTCTGAACCAGAAAATCCCATGCTCACCCCAAAGACCCTGGAGGGAAAGGTAACATTGGGGATGAATTTCCTTTGTGGGAGGTGGAAGGCAGGCAGGCCCTGACCGTTCTCTGCTAGGCACTGTGGATTCTCAGAGCTTGACGGTGGAAAGCATCGCTCCTACGCACTGGAAGTAACAAGGCTGCAGACAATCGTCTGAGCACGCAGCGGATGTGCAGGCAGCCCAGAAATGGTTACTCCACACTCATGCACTCTCAGGACCCGGGAAGTTCAACCGTTAACATCGATGAGTCAATCACCTGAGTGCTCTTCAAAGCAAATCCTTTTTTTTTTTTTTTTTTTAATGGTATAAGTGGTTCTGCAGGTTTCAGATTATTTGGGAGAGCCCTCTCCAGTCAAGCCTTAGACCACCACCTTGCACTCGGTCGCTGAAAGCCACCCTTTAAATAAGTGAGCAGTCTTCAGGCCCTTGCAAGGAAACCTGTCAAACCCTCTTATTGCCAGGAAGAGGGCAGAGAACCTGAATCACAGCCGGCAAAGGACTTTTTTTGCAGTCACTAACGACGAGCAAACAAGCAGTTTTAGCAGTCTGGAGGTCTGCATCAGCAGTACTGCGCTGGTGGTCTCGCTCAACGAGTGCTCCTAGATTTGCCGGCTGAAGCTGTTCCCTTACCTGCAACCCCACAGACCACGGAAGGTCAGCGAGTGGAAGGTGATGTGTGAGTTGTCCCGAAGACGCGTACCACGGTCACTGACTCTGCCCACCTCGGCTGTCCGCAGGAGGTAGTTCTGGCATTCGCACCCCAGCCATCCCAACCCAATCCCGTTTGCTAGCACTTCTTCACTATCTACTTTTTTTTTTTGTTTTGTTAATTTTAAAAAGTAAAAAGTATATGCTCCAAAAAGAGGGACTAAAAATCATGGGTTTATTCCTCAGTTGGCTACTGTACCAAACTACTCAGAGGGAAGGCTCAACTACCACCTTCAAAGGCAAAAGAAAGGTAAAAATTGGAGCAAGAAAACTCCTACCATTGAGTGGTTCTATTCCAATTGATTCACTCCTGGCTTCATTCGCACTGGATCAATATTTTCTTTAATAAGTTAGCGAGGCAGCCCCAGGACTCGGCTACTGCCCTTAATAATCAGATACCTGTAATGAACACGGCTGGCATTCCTGCACCTTCTGTGCTACAGCACGCCCTTATTTTCCTTCTCTGCTCAAAACACTGATTTGGCATCCGATCTTGACGCTTTGCTCTACCTGGAGAACCCGAAACATGAAATCGGAGGTGGGGTGGGCACGTGCTACATCCTAAAGCTCAGTTAATGCCTCCACCTTAAAAGCTTGGTTTCTTTTTAACCCTCCCCAGGAGAACCTAAAGCTCAAAACACCAAGATGAAAGAAACCAGAGTCGAGCACACTCTGAAAGGCAAGCAGACGAAAGCGTAAAGGACTTTCCACCAGCAACATGGGAGGCACTACTGGCATCTTTGATCTGAAGCTTTCCCAAAGGAATGCCAAGTACTGCCAGGTTACGAGCGGTGGGGAGAGGGGGGAAAAAGACGCTGTGTATATGTGCTTGTATATGTGTATGTATATGTACACATACACGACCGGGGGAGGCCAACGGGAGGTGAAAACCTCCCAAGGGAACAGAAGGTAACTGAGGAATTCATTTTTGGTCACCACTATGTTGCTGTAGAAGTTCCTTCTTCCTTGACTGCTTACGGAGCGGCTGAGGCCGGCGGGGCTCCTGCCGGAGGTGGGGTCACCCCTTCTGCTGGCGGAGGCGGCTGTGCAGGAGCGGGATCTGCAAAAAACAGCAGAGAAACAGTGAGCTGTTTCACCAGGAGGGGCTGAACATGGAAAAGGAACCCAACGCAAACGCCCAGATGTCTATATGCCACGGGAGATGCGGCTGTCCGAGGGGAAAGCAGCAAGGACTGGCCCCAGAAATGGCCATGACTGCGGCATCCCCATCTCTTGAGCTTCACGTGAAGCTCCACTGCACGTTTTATTGTGCTTTTCAACCACTAAGCACTGCATGGACTCCGAAAGAGGTGTGTGTGTGGGGAAATCCCTGTTTTTACAGAAAAGATGACAGGCATGCAGCTCAGTAGCTAGCAAAGTTCACGTCAAGCAACTTTCAGAGCTGGAATTAGCATTTCTCATCTCCCAGCTCTGTGCTCGAGCCTTTAGATTATAGCTCTTCTCTATTTAAAATAGACAGAACAATAGACTTTATATATAAACAGAGCTTGCACTTAAGCTCTGAACAGTGTATGTAGGTTAAAGTAGAGGAATCCACAGATGCAGCAAGTAGGAGGAAAGAAATGAAGGATACAAAAGGCCAGCTTTCATGCACAGAGAGGAGATGTTAATGGAACATGACTGACTTGTTTAACAGGGGAGAAAAAAAGAAATTAAGATAAGGGAAGAGAGCAAGCAGGAATATAACCTGACATAAGATATTCCCAGTGGTAGAGGCTCAGAAAAAGGGAAGGAAATGCTAGAGTGATGCTAGAGCACCAGAAGAATAAGGAGCAAATGCCTGAACTAAAATAGCATCAGAATGGAGTATTTCATGCTTATGCTGGTTAACGCCGATGCGTCAGTACTCCTCAGCAACTCCCTGCAGCTGAAGCCAAAATGGAATGGCTTTTCCCAATTATTTTTTGGGAGAGGTACTACAAGCGATCACAATTCCTGCCCGTCCAGTGACAGTTAGGCTAAATAACATTTTTGGGGTTAAGACTGCTGCGCTGAAGCAGACCAGCAGCTTGTCCCAGGCTGCAATTAATATAGACAAATTTATTGAGGCATTCATGACAGAGCACCCTGCACCAGCCATGCCAGCTTTTCTTTTGCTTTCTGGGTTTGGACACATTCTCACGCTCATTCAAGTAACACCCACACAGTGGCTACTGACTTCAGCTGCTTTTTTTTTGGCTGGCATAAATCAACTTCATTTTCGGAGGTGTAGGTATTTGTACCATGTAAGAACATTCCCAATGTACCTTTTGCTTCTTCCCAATTAGGACTTCCTCTCTTTAATTTCACGGTGCTAAGTTTTCTGTAAGGTATTGTTGAACTGAATTATATTCTGACCTCTGCTATTTAAGGATTTAGCTGTAAGTTAATTCCTGAACCTCTACTGTGCATTCTTCCAGACTAAGTCAAGAGAGGTTTCTGATGATGACCACAGAGCCCTACTGTCATAAATAAAATAAGGGATGTTATAAATAAAATAAAGGACAATGGAGTATGTTTGGATGCCTAGAGGGGAGACAAGCTTTTAAAGCTTCAAGCACTCCTCTGGCACCAAGTCTTTGGCTGCCAACGCGCACAGATCCTATTATTCCTACAGCAGATAAAGGGGTTTCAACTACAATGGCTTTTCCAGCAACAAGGCAAGCGACAGAAAAGCCACACCAGCTATATGGTGTGGTGGGGTGAGGAACTGGTTAGATGGTCGCATCAGAGGGTACTGGTCAACGGCTCAATGTCCAGATGGAGATTGGTGACAAGTGGCGTCCCACAGGGGGTCCGTATTGGGACCGGCACTGTTTAATATCTTCATCAACGACACAGTGGGATCGAGCGCACCCTCAGCAAGTTTGCAGATGACACCAAGCTGAGCGGTGTGGTTGACAGGCCAGAGGGACAGGATGCCATCCAGAGGGACCTGGACAAGCTCGAGAAGTGGGCCCCTGTGAACCTCATGAGGTTTAACAAGGCCAAGTGCAAGGTCCTGCACCCAGGTCGGAGCAACCCCCGGTATCAATACAGGCTGGGGGATGAAGGGATTGAGAGCAGCCCTGCCGAGAAGGACTTGGGGGTACTGGTGGGTGAAAAGCTGGACATGAGCCAGCAATGTGCGCTCGCAGCCCAGAAGGCCAATCGTATCCTGGGCTGCATCACCGGCAGCGTGGCCAGCAGGGCGAGGGAGGGGATTCTGCCCCTCTGCTCTGCTCTGGTGAGACCCCACCTGCAGTGCTGCCTCCAGCTCTGGAGCCCTCAGCATAAGACAGACACAGACCTGTTGGAGCGGGTCCAGAGGAGGGACACAAAAATGATCGGGGGGATGGAACAGCTCTGCTATGGAGAAAGGCTGAGAGAGTTGGGGTTGTTCAGCCTGGAGAAGAGAAGGCTCCGGGGAGACCTTCTTGTGGCCTGTCAGTACTTCAAGGGGGCTTACAGGAAAGGTGGGGAGGGACTCTTTATCAGGGAGTGCAGTGACAGGACGAGGGGTAATGGTTTTAAACTAAAAGAGGGGAGATTCAGGCTAGATATAAGGAAGAAATTGTTTATGCTGAGGGTGGTGAGACACTGGCCCAGGTTGCCCAGAGAGGTGGTGGATGCCCCATCCCTGGAAACATTCCAGGTCAGGTTGGACGGGGCTCTGAGCAACCTGATTGAGTTGAAGATGTCCCTGCCCACAGCAGGGAGGTTGGACTAGATGGCCTTTAGAGGTCCCTTCCAACCCAAACTATTCTATGATTCTATATTCAAAACATTTTCTGCTGGAGGATCCACTTACACATGCCATTTGGAGCTGCTAGAGGAACGCGAGGTCCAATTAGATTTCCTGACATCGGTGACATGCCAGGTGGGGGGGGACCAGCACCAGCTGGATGGATGTTGGCTGACACACTTGGCATCATCCGGCCTGGCATGGGCTGTCCAGGTATCATCGATCCCGGCCCCGGCATCTGACCTGCAAGAGCAGTGAAGAGACATGATCATGAGACTCGTGTGAAACATGGAAGTGATCAGAAGAAAAAAACAGAGTCTAGCTGTTCTCTGAGAAGGGGGGGGGGAGAGGGAGGAACGTCTTGTGCACGAGAGCCAACTCCGTATGTGCTCCAAACGCCAAAGGCAATGCCTTTTCATCCCCCCAAAGTCAACATACTCCCTTCAGGAAGAACCACAGGGCACTTGTCATCTCTCAAAAACATCAGCACAAGAGGCAACTGGAAGGTAACACTCGCAGTCAAAACCCAACATTTTAAGTGAACTCTTACTAAAAAGGCATTTGATAGTAATCTAAATGAAGGCGCAGGAAACAAATTGCACTACAATAACAAGGCATCAAAGTAAGAGCACTTGATGAAAAAGAGCAGCCACAAAGCCTAATGGATTAATTTAATGGGAGAACTGGAATCATACAGTTAAAAATTGGACTGTAAAGAAATTTCCACTATAAAAAAAACCCTATTCTGATGTGAGGGGGGGTTCCAATAAGTCTTCCTTACATATCAGCTCTGTAAGAGACCTTTATGTTTCAGCTGCATAAAGGAACTGCTAGAATCGCCCAGCTTTGGGCACCTACAACTTGCTGATTGATGTTTCAAAACCTCATTTGAAGAGATTGTTTTGCATAATCCAATTACATTTACTTTTACACACTTACATAAAGGTACACTATTTTAGTTAGAAAAGCAGCTATTAGGCATGGATTGTAAAGGCTTCCTTCAGAAGAGCTCATTCCACCCCAAACCCCAGGCAATTATGTGAAATAAAATGTGATGACAGAACCCTCGAAAAAAAAAAAAAAAAAAAAAAAGGCTATGAACATACATAAAAAGCATCACAGCCACACAGACAGTTAAAGCCAAGAAAGTGGAAGCTCTGGATTTGGGACCGAATCAAGACTTTGGCACAAACACTAACTCTTACTTATGCTCGGCTTCGGAACAAGAGCTTTGAGTAGTATTTTATTGATATCTGTTACTTCCATTTTCTAGGACGTCAGGAAATTGCACCGTCTCACAAGCTATTGCCTGAAACAGGCGGGCTACAGCTCTTGGCAAGCATCCTCCGGTCAGAGGTAGGACCATTCACGCCCACCAGCAAGTCAGCACTTGGACATGAGACAGGGCAGCCTCAGACAGAGCTCAGTCAAAGAGGAAACAGTGGGCTGGTCTATGCCTGAATGCTTGGGAATTTATGACCTAGAAGACTAATGATCTGCACTGTAAAATAACCCTGGTGATCAAAAGCAAACCCTGGTCTTTGGGAACTGTCACTACTTAATGCCTGTACGGACACCTCTGCCTGAGGGCCACGTCCCACACTCTCACAGAGGTGAAGTCCACCAGCCATCCCAAATCCTTCTCCATCATTGCCCTTCTGCAGAAAGCTAGGGGGACCACTGAAGAGCACTCCAAGCATGCAGGAATACCTACTGAACAATAGTTAAAAAAGAAAAAACACAACACAAATAGATGAACTTGCTCCACTTCCCCGATGCCTGGTGCCTTTGCTAACCACACACGTCTGCCCTGCTCAGCCATGTCCCTCCAGACGATGCACATCTTGGGTATCTAAAGCACTTGATAGCTTGTCTAGCCCTCGGTTGCTGGTCTCTGCCTGTAGTTCCATGGTACTTTAAACCAATAACCTGCTCTTTGAGAAAGACAGGCTATCCTTGCAAAAATGCAAGGCAGGATGACAGTATAAGGGAGTACTTGCTTCTGAAACCAGAGCCGCTAACAGTCCCAGTGCAAAAGAATCCAACACACCACAGCCCGCTGGCTTCATACAGTCCTGGAGATCTGTGGCAGAGGCGCTGAACCACCTTAAATTCATAGGGACTCTGAAGCATCAAACCATGAAAACATAGTATCGGAGCTCCTGGTTATGCAAGAAAGAGGTCCATGTGCCAACCTGATGCTGTTTGATCACAGGAGCAAGACTAGCATACCTGCAAGCAGCAGATATGAAGCTCTACAGAAACCACCAGATTTCTCAAACATTTACAGAGGAAAAGAACTCTGAAAATTTATCCTTGGACACACTCCATCGCTGATCAGTGGCCTGCAGCACACATCATGGCATTTCCATCACTATATATTAGAGAGCAGCAGCAGCCGCCGCTGCCAACCACAAAAGCTGTGTACATTTGAGCCTTTAATCCCCTCCTTTGTCCCCACTGTTAACAAAATATTTTCTGCTTTGGTGATGGTGAATAGGTGGTTTTGAAGAAGCTCGTTGGAATCCTTACACCTCCAGTCAACAGCCTAAAGAAGAAAGAAAAGGTGGGACATTTCCTAAAATTACGTGGCATGCCTTTGTGGGTGACTCAAGGTGACCGAGTCCCATACACAAGAGCTCCAGTGACTGGCTTCCCTTTTGCAGACAAGTTGAGCTGTATGTTCCTCAGCATGGCCCATTCACCTTCCCCTCCTCAGCAGCAAGCAGGCTGTAAGAGGACTGAAGTGTTATCTCCGTCACAGAATAACTTGGGTTGGAAAGGACCTCAGGAGGTCTCTGGTCCAACCTCCTCCCAAAGCAGGGTCAGCTCTGAGGTCAGACCAGGTTGCTCAAGGCTTTGTCAAGACCTGACCGATCTCTAAAAGCGCTAGGAATGGAGACTGCACCACCTCCCTGTACAACCTCTTTCAAGTGCTTGACCTCCTTACATCCAGTTGAAACCCCTCGTGTTCCAGCTTACGTGTCTCTCTTACTCCCACCACGTATCACTGAAAAGCCTGTCTCTGTCTTCTTGATGACCTCCTCATAGGTATTGTAGGGCTGCTGGTAGGTCCCTCCAAAGCCTTCTCCTCTCTGGGCTGAACAAGCCCAGTTCCCTCAGCCTCTCCATGGGTAAAGTGCTCAGGCCCTTGGACCATCTCTGGTGGCCCTCTGCTGGACTCACTCCAGTTTAATCGATGCCTTTCTTGTACTGGGGGACCCAATCCTCCAGATGTGGTCTAACAACTGCTGAGCAGAGGGGGGATAATCACATCCCTCAATCTGCCGCCTGTGCTCCTGTTCGTACAGCCTGGGATTCTGCCGGTCTCCGCCAGCTCACGCTCAGCTCGCTGCCCACCAGGACCCACAAGGTCTTTTCGGCAGAGCTGCTGCTCGGGGTTAGTCCTCCCAGGTACAGGACTCTGCATTTGTCATTGTTGAATTTCACAAGGCTTCTGTCAGCCCATTCCTCCAGCCTGCCTCAGCCCTCCTGAACAGCCCTGCCCTCAAGCGTATCAATGGATAATACGCAGATAACTGAAGATTTAAGCAGACGCGGCATGAATTACTGCTGCTGGCATCTGTTTTGGTCCAGCTCACTCCGAGATGAGGAGTGGGCAGAAAGGGCATGGCAGGCAACATGAGAACACTGCCACTGAAAGCAACAAAGGCACAGGCTGAGACTTAAAGATATAGTAAACTATCAGTATTAGAAGTGGATCAAGAGCTACAGGATCAGTGCTGTCGAGACACAAAACGCTGCTGGGTTTGCAAACAGCCCGAAACTGCCCATTTGCAGACTCTCTGTAATCGGTTCTGCGCTAGTGCTGAGCTTCTAGGAAACTTCAGCTTGGAGCTTCAAACATGAGCATAGCAGGTAGACAAGAAGCAAGCAGCTCTTCTGCATCCTGCAAAGCTGTCTATGTGCAGAAACCAGTCCGGGGCTATGTATGAACTTGTCGTGAACAGACCGGCTCTGAAGCACAGCCTGCCGGAGTACGCAGCTGCACAAGGGCAGCCGGTCAAGCTCCAGGAGTCGGGATTTTCCCCTATTTGCAGGAGACAGATGTGGGAACTTCTGACACGCCCGATATTACATGATGACCTGTGGCACTACAGTCACAGTAGCTTGAATTTCAGTTGCTGGAAGTTCTGGGTGAAATATTAAAAAAACAAACATGAAAAAAAATCCTGTATCACCAGCAATCTCAGTCTACGCAGAAGAAAAGGGGATTTATCTGGCCACTTCAGTAACTGATACCCTGTTGTCTTCACTGATGAAACGTTCTGACAACTTCAACTCAAAGTAGTTATTTTCCAGGAAAAATTTATATTCTTCTGCTCCATTTACCTGTGCAAGAAGTCCTCCAAGAGTAGCTTGCATCTTCAGTGGCTGCTTTTGCAGATATAGTCTATTCCTTGGAGCCCAGAACAGAAGAACACTGCAGGCTGGTTTTGTTTCATAGGCAAAGAGGGAATTTGAGCATCTGCCCCACTGTACTAATAGGCTGCATATTCCTGGTCAGTTTGAAGTCTTCTGGTGGACTCAAAATAATATTTAATGGAGAAGTGGACTCAGTGTAGAGACAGGCATACAACTAATGCCCATCAGCGTACTTGGGAGAAAGTCTGTTTGGGGGAAGGGATGGCAGCTTATTACATGTCTAAGATCATAAGAGGCACGGGAAAAGCAAATAGGTAGCCTTTATTTCCTTGAATACAGAATTAAAGGTGGCCATCGAAATTCTTACACCGCAGGTTTAAAAACCCGCTTTCACAGAACTTAATTACACCGTGGAACTCCAACAATTTTGCGGAGGGTAGGTCTATCAGTGGCTATGAACACACCAGTTCAAAGCACTGAGCGTCAAAATGCTTGAGGAGTATGACCGTGGAAGGCTTGATCTGCATTTACCGTGTTTCTTACGGTCTTCACAAAGCATTTGCTATCAGATTAAAAACAGCGATGTGAACCTCTGGGCTGACCCAGTATACACACGCTCACAACCTACTCGTGAAAAGTCAAGTTTGCTGGAAAACAGAGCAGCGGAGCTCACGTACCAAGCTTTAACACTGGAAATGGTATCTGGATCTAGATTAGCTCACACAAGCGAGATGAGCACTGCTTCCTCGCATGTCCTCATCCTCGCACTCTGAAAGGGTACCGCACAAGAAGAGCGGCCACATGGTACATCAAGACAACATTATTATGCTGTTAAGAACTCTGGCTTTGAGCAGACTTTTTATTTTTAATGAACTCCTGTATTTTCAATGGACAAAAACCAAACAATTGCAGCTACAGACACGCAGAAGCAAAGTTAGACCAGCAGAAGCAACTCAAACTGCTGGAAGCAGAAGGGTAGCAGGGGCTGAACCTTGCCAAAACAAGAAACTGGGGATAAAACACGGCCCAAAGACGTAGAGGGCTTCGCAGCAAAAGGACAAGACATTCACAGATATGAGGGACGTTATTCACTGGCAAAATGAAGGTCGATGGGGGAACAAAAATGTACAAATTGGAACAACACAGCTGTGTTTCAGAAGACCAGGAAAGCTGGGAACTGAGAAATCCCCAGCCTGGGAGCTGCTGCTTGACAGAAGCCTCAACCTCTCCAAGCGTAATTTGGCCATCTTCCTTCTTACACCACAGGCCTACAAGATTCTCTCTGCACTAATGAAGTGATTAATATTAAAAAACCTCTTCTGAAACACCTGAAGCTGGATCAGACTTACTACACACTGAGTGGCTTCACACGAGGTCTTAGCTCTAACACTGGGCAAGTATTCCTTCAGCGAGAGAAAGGCAATCAAACCTGCACCAATGCAAAGATTCAGGGACGACGTTTTATGTTCAAATCAACCACAGTCGAGTTAAAATCACTACTGAACAGAAATTAAAATCAACTTTAAAAAATGTTGTTTCTTCATAAACTCAAAGTGTGTCATGACTCCAAATCTCATAACGATGCTCGTTGGGAAGCACCCTCCCTTCCCAAATCAAGGAATCTGTAGAGCTTTTTTCTTCTCTTAAATCTTGGAGATTTAAAAATAAGTGGCACTGCAGTTTTTCTGAAGACGCTGATAAGCTGAGAAGCTCCACTGTGTGAGTACAGGGTTGGCTGCCCATTTTTTGCCTTCCTGACATGGTATGCAACAATTTTATCTTAAAATTAGCTTAGGGTACTTGCAGAGGAACAATCCTATCACATACCAGACCTCCAAAATGCTGAAGCTGAGCAGTGATCAAGCAATACCCAACCAAACCGGGATTAAGAAAGGGGAAATTACTACTACCACTATAGCAAAAATGAAGTCCTATTTCTATAGAGATCGTATGTTTTTTCATTTTACAAGAGATACTGCTTCGAGACAGCAGCTCAAGCATAAAATGTGGAAGTAAGACCTAAATAAAGGGGGAGACCTTAAAAACAGCAGACACAGGAAGAGATAAAGCCAAAAGGTTCAATAAAACGCGATTTAGCAGAATAAAAAAAAATCCTTTACATGTTAGAGATCATAGACATTTTCTAATGCGTGCTCTGAAGCGTTCCACTATTAGCGAACTGCCAACTGCAGATTCACATTACAGTGAAACGGATGAGGAACAGTTTTTAAAGGATCTCCAAGGTCTTTATCTCTATTAAATAAGCCTCTACCTCTATTAAATCAGCTACTTGAGGGGCACTGGAGTGGTAAACAGTTTTAGTATCTTTGTTTCACTGTAGCAGCCGACGGGGCATGATGCACAAAGCTTGGAGCCGATTCAAATCCTCCTGCACACCTCTCTCGATTTACCATTTAAAAAGAAAATCTGCAAACGCAGCCAGTGCTACGCGAAGGGAGTCTCTCCTTTGGCGGCCAGGATTTCGGGCAGGGGAAAAGCAGGCTGCACTCTGATGTTCCTCTGATCTCCATAGGGGACGTGACTTGCTGGAATCTCACTCTCCTACCACCGAAAGAATTGTTTCACAGTCCTGATACAGGAACAAGCAGAGAGCCGCTCCCAGGAATGCCTGCTAGCTTCACTGCAGAACAGCTCTGCAGCACTGCAAGATGTGCTCATTCCCACCGGGAAGGGTTTTCAGAAGACCCAGAAATCTGTACTTCTAACCAGCCTCCCAGACATGTCCTTTCCTTCGGCACGTCCTCCCCCCCCCCCCCGACTGCAGCAGACAATCCCACAGCCAAGAACTGTGAATAATTAACCACAATAACTCATTTAGCATCGCATCTCGGGGGAGAGGCAGAATTTCCACTTCGCTTGCATATTGCATTTCTGTCACTCCTCTCTGGCGTGATTCACCCGGCGCTGACGATGGAGGCATCTGCATGCTGAAGTCCGACACCTCCGAACGCCGAGGTGCACCATGCCGGGCTCGCGGGGCCCCGACATCCACAACTCCTCCCAGCTGAGGGCTCACCATTATTTTTCTACAACAAAGCACGTACGATGGAAGATGCTTTGTCGAGAAGCTGCTTAGTGTGTCACACCAGCAAGGACAACCATTCTGCAGGGCAGCACCAGTAACCTTCAAATATTAATGCATCTTCAATAATACATTCTTGTAAGGAATTAGGAGCTGCTCAAACTTACTGAGAAGCTCTGCAGATGTTAAGACAACAGTACAGTGCAAGTCGCTAAAATATCATCCAGCACCCTCAGAGGAATTGCTGTCCCCTGGCTGACTCTTATTTACTATTCTAGCCCCATAATGCCTCTTGCCCGGCCAGGTTTTCACATGGTCAAGAACATACCGGAAAGCACCCAATGTGGCTTTAATGTTTCTGTATTATCAACCACCGAAACACCTTGCAAACCCACAACTATGCATGTATTATGGCACTGTGGACAAATACTGCAAACCCATTTACCACCCGTATGACTTTGCTTCCCTTTTATCTGACTACTCCCTGCATGCCTCCTGCCAGCAAGCTCAGTATGTGCAATGGATAAAAAGAAAGCACTGACAGTTCTTAGAAAATATTTACCAAAAGGAAGTGAACTCAAAATCCTTATATGTACCAAAAAATCCTGGAACTGCCATCAGTCCAATAGGAAAGTAAACAGCATCCAGTAGCTCAATTTAAAACCACAAGTTTTAAATAATGAAATGCACAACACTCACTTGAAAAACCACAAGCCCAAAATTACTTACAAAGCATTCTTTGGAATATTTCAACCATCGACAGAAAATTATGCAAAATATATCGGGGGGAAAAGGTTATTAAAGTTACTCACCCAGCTGTAGTGGAAAGTGTATCCTTACCTCCTTATTCCATTTCTGCTTTGGGTCAGAAGTTATTTACTAGCTGAAAATCCCCCTTGAAGGGAAGAGTTAATTAACGATGGCTATTAATACATCTCTCTCTCTCTTCCTCCAAGAATTTCAAGAAGTTTCTTGTATTACACACCGCAAGTACCACTTGTACAGGGCACTGAGCATTTCACAGATAACCAGAATAGTGTACAAAGAAATCAATAATGTGCTTCAAATGATACAGCCAGCAGCAAGGCTGGTGACACAGGAAGAAATTGGGAATGTTATTTTCTGTTCTAATTACAAGGTACAGCTTTTCACAGTGAAATTGGAATCCAATTTTATTTTTCTATTTTAAAAGTCTTCATTCCAGGGGAAAGGAGAGAACAAATGAAGTAAAAAAATCTGGGAAATGAGCTAGTAGTGGGACTTGTCTGAAATCAGTGCCCGTGCCCAAGAACGGCAACATCTGGTCATCGAGTTGACCAGAATCTCATCACACCCAGGCACCAAAGGCCAAACCGAAGGCAGCCAAACTCAAAACACAGGCTTGCACTGGAGAAGCAGGCATCAAGTGAAACCATACGCCACAGCAAACTGGTAACAGGGTTACTTCAACTTTTTAAACTCAAAGCTTTTTAACCATCAAGCCGGGTTGCTTGCTATGACTAGCAAAAAGACAGTTTACCCAGACCCAGAAAGAAAAGCCGTGGGAGAAGCAGCAAAAACTTTTTAAGAAGCCTCTCTGGCTGTGCATTGTATACTGTCAGCTGGAAAATTTTTTGCTTTAAGTGGAATTCACCAACAGCTCTCCTCTCTGGAGGAGCTCGGCTGGCTCCTCCTGGTTTCTCGCTCACCAGTCCTGCCCGTGGGCACTGGTCTCTGGACTGATTTCAGCTCTTCAGCACGTCCCAACAAATCCTACGGTCCAGCAGAACCAGACGTGGCCATGCTGATGAAAAGCGGCTCACTGCAAAGACTGACCCTCGACTGCAGATGTTCACCAGCTGTTTCCAGAGACTAACATCTAAGCTAAAGAACATTTTTCTGGGAAAAGCTTCACTGTTAACTTTTAGTTAAGAGATTTGGCTTAACTGCTTCTGCCTCTGAATCCAGTAAAGCCGTAAGCAGGAATTTTTTTTTCTTTCTTCCATTTATAAATGCCTTTTCAGATCCTTTCATCACTTTGTTTCCTACCATCTCTTCAGCTTTCGTCAATCACTTTAAAGCCATCCGACTTAACATTTTGTTCACGGTCTGCTGAACCAACAGTTACACTTTTAGTCACTATTAAGCTCAGAAACCTGTTTGAAAACATCAGTGAGAACCAAGGTAAAGTCTGGAGTTAAAACCACGCGGCTGAACAGGAAATCGTGAAGGGTATTTCCATCTCCAGCTTCCCTTCGGAGCTGTGTTTTGGAAGGTTGCCCACCGGTGCTTCTCAGTTACTGCTAAGCTGTTTTGGGATTTTTCTCTAACACAAACTGAATGGGTCAGTTCTTCCTGCAGAGCTGTTAGACCAACAGGCAGCAACCTAAGTCTCCAATAACCTCTTTATACCTGAATGAAGAATTACGCCATCGTATTCATCACTGAGGTTTCTTGAAATTGGCCACCTTAGGGAAAGCAGGTTGTTATTGGAGAGAAGCTGAGAACTCGGGTAAGGAAAATGCTCCTTCTTCTTACAAAAGCATGTCAAGCTCTGCACTGGGAAGCGGTACACCAACAGCCCTCTGAAGCCAGAGGTTCATCTACAGGACCAACAGCAGCAAAAAAGAGTTTTCAGATTTCTTCTGCATGTGTGTCTCAGCCCTCTCTAGCAGGGAGTACCTCCGCTAGGTGAAATTCATCTACCCACATCCTCCAAATTTTGGCATTTCCACCAAGACTGCAGGAGACTCATGGGCAGGCAAGGCATGCAGTGAAGGAACTTATAGATGTGGGGTCATTAAGGAAGTTCACCGGTTTGTTTCAAAGGATCCCAAATTAGCAACCGAGCAGCAAAACTTGCTGCTGATCTGTGCGTGTACAGGTCTGTCATGAAAGTATTGGACTATTAATGCTCCAAGACTTACAAGTCCAATAAATACACCACAGTTGCCCTCAGAACGTGAAAGTAAGGAAGATACGTAGGATACAACAGAAGTTCTACAGTATTTAACACATTCAGCATGACCAACATGATGTGATAAGGGATTATATTTAATGTATATAATACATGGCAGGGGGGTGCACCCAAAAATGCAACTACTGACTGCTTCAGCGTGCCAATAAGATTTCTGGAGACTAATTTCGTGTCTGCTGCGTGCAACTGAGATCTTTCCAGCAGAGAGTCACCCTGTGACAATGGACCGATTTGTGAAGGAAAGTCAAAAGTCTGGGTATCGTAAACTACCTAAACAGAAAATCAGGTCAATTTGTGAGTCACTGTCTCTGAGGACTGAAGGATCCTAAGTTACTATTTACACATACACTGAAGGATCCCTGAGTTACTATTTACACATACACTGAAGGATCCCTGAGTTACTATTTACACATACACTCCCAGGACTAGCTCAGAGTTGAAGTGGTGAACTCACTCGAGGAAACAGTGAACTTTTCCATTTTCTCTCCTTGCCCTCAAGTTATACAAAACTCCACTGTGAAGCCAGAGCTTTGGTACTAAGTTGTGGACTTCCCAAGCATTTCTAACAAACTTAAGGACTGCCACTGCAGAGCCCGAGGAAGAGAGACTCTCTTGTTTTCTAGGCAAGATCAGTTGGGGTATGGTAGGAGCAGAGGGGTTTGCCTTTAAACTCTCAAAGTCTTTTAAAGGGCCTCTGAACTCTCACCTTCACAAAAATATCAAACCAGTGAACTGTCAGACTAGGTAAAGGGCAAGATCCTAGTCCTATATCTGTATGGCATGAGACAGCACCAGATGCTTCAGCCGCAGGAGCCAGAAGTGCTGTGCTTCATCCATCAGTTTGCCACCCTCTAACAGGGGGGGATGGGAGGGGTGGGGGTGGAAAAGTCAATCTATTGACTAACTTTAATCAAATCCGAAAAAGAGACATCCTGACTAATTAACACAGTACCACACTCCCCACAATACACACTGAAAAGGATCACCGAGGATATAGAGGGCCTGAAGTAATAAGGTATTATGTGAACCAAGGATGTGAATATATTAGAAATCAAGTTTTATTAGTCCCCTAGTGAATACAACAATGCATTTAATCTTGTTACAATTTCAGTCTCAATCGCAGCTTGTAAGTAAGAGCTAGTCTAATGATATGCAATGATTCCCCCCTTTAATCTGTTTTCGATTTGCCATTTTTCCATTTCACAGAACGTCTCTCCATTCTACTGCTAAGTGAATAGACCCGAGTTGTCAATACAGCGTACAACGGACAAATTGAGCTACGATATTGTTTGAATCTAAAAAACAGACCATACATTATCACACTCCCAATTCAATTTTCAGCAAAAAACAAAACAGCTCCCAAAACAGTATCAGCATTAAATTTTGTCCACAAGTGCATAATGAACTCGGGAGCTCACTGACTCTGATCCCTTAAAAGACAGTTATCTTCAGCATCTAGATCACAAGACCAACTCTTACCTTCCTCTCCAATGAGCATTACTCTGCATCTGTTGATCGAATCAAGTTTTGTGACCGTGGAGATTCACGCAGCTGGATTAGATGCCTCACATTTTCATGGTCATCTGCAAATCCTGCTAGTTTACTATGCACTTCTGCTCTTTTCCAAACCATATACTTAACATAGGTCGTTTCCCAAGATGAAAACTCAAGCTCCTGCAGGCTTTCTGTTGCCACATCCTATTTTTGATTATGATACCCCAAACTTTTCAGCTTCTTCAACAGCAGCCTATACAAGATCTTCCGAAATATTTTTGGCTAATAACCAATCAGGTCTTTTAGAATGTTTTTTGGTCAAGCAGTTGAAAATTGAGAAAAGCTATTCTCCTTCGCTGCGATCTAGTCAGACAATCAAGTTACTACAGGTCAGGTGGTGCTATTCTATCTTAAATTATCATTTCAACAACACGTAGCAAAAACAGTAAAGCCTTCAATGCTAATTCCCATAAGCACTTTCACAGCAAAAGTACAACATTTGGTAGTCCCAATCCCTTTTAACAGTAAAATGGTTTAAAGGTGAGACTGCAAATACCATTAGCAACTTACGTTACTTAACAGTAGGGCTGTTAGTTTTGCCATTAAGCACAAATAGTTGTTCGAATAAACGGCAGTAATATTTTTTATGCCCAGTGGATGCTCCTCCTCCTGAGGTGAGGCAGAGTCACGTCGCCAGCTAATTTCTCCGTCCTTTGGTATTAGGAATATCCACCCTTGGAGGTATCTAAACCTCAAGAGGGTAAGTCCCTTGCAACCTGATCCAGCTGGCCTTGCTCTGAGCAGGAGGCTAGACTGGAGACTTTCAAGTGACCCTTCTGACCAACATGGTTCTGCGACTCTCATCTGGCATCAAGCACAACTGAAGGGCAGAAGCCAGAAAGCAAAACCATGAGCAGGGCATAGGAGCATATTAGAATCAGGTGTCCTGCCAAAGGAAACTGCTTAAGGAGCTTCCTGCGTCTGCTTCTCATTCTGGTCCTTCCCCCAAAGTTTTTTTACATGGTTAGGTGTGTCATGAACTGGAGAATTTGAGGGAATGATTGTTTTTGAAGGAGCGTCTCTGCTCAGATCACTGGGCATTAAAAAGTCTAAGGAAATACAAACAAGCTAAAAACATTTGAAAGTGATACTTAGTGGCGGCTCCATTTTTCACTTTAGAGTTTGGCATGACTATCTCCAAGGATGGAGATTCCACAACCTTGCTGAGCAACCTGCTCCAGGGTTTGATGACCCTCACAGGAGGAAAAAAAAAAAAGAAAAAAAAAAGGTATTTTTCTGTGTCCACATGGAACTTCACGTGTTCTAGTTTGTGCCCACTGCCTCTTGCCCTCTCACTGGGTGCTACTGAGAAGAGTCTGGCTCCATCATTCATTCCCTCCTTTTGGGTATTCAGACACATTGATAAGATACCTCCTCCCCAAACTCCATCTGCACATCTGGTACTGGGGCAAAAACCTATAAAATGAAGCTGCAGGACAAGCAGAGCTCATCTTTCTAGCAAACTGTGTTTCTCTTTTATAATCAGCACCATTATAAACCACTACATAACACAGACCATCCATTACACCTTCTGCAATTTTACCTAGCAATACCTCTTCCTCCAATTTCACTCTATTATCAACGGTGATTAACATACCGGGATTTTCTCCTTCCAACTCTTACCTGGCTGTGGTGGGTGAGGTGGTGGCATTTGATGGTGCATCATAGGGTATGGTGGGGGCTGCTGATGAGGCAGTAAGCCTGGATGTGCTGGTGCCCCAAGGGGGTTCATCCCAGGCCCACTGGAGTGCTGGTGAGACTGCTGTGGGTTTTGACTGTGCTGCTGCTCCATTTGCTGACGAGCCCTTAATTCGGCATATTTCAGCTGTTCCATGTGAAAATTTTGGCGTTCTGTCAGCAACTGCTGTCTCTGCTGCTCTAACTATGTCAAAAATAGGGGGAAAAAAGGCAAAGCGAAGTTAAGAACTATACATTTAAAACATGTTTCTGCAAATCAAACACCTGTCCTATTGATACACAACTGCCTGATCTGCAGCAGGTTTTGGTACAGGGTCCAGGCCATTTTCCAGCTGGAACAGATGAACTCACCTTGTTTTGTCCTAAAGAATCTCTCAGTAATACAACACATTACTCAATGAGTACTGTGCAGAGCATTCAGCCTTAACACAATTCTAAAAGAAACTGAATGTTTTTCTCTCAGTCTTCTGCATGTCGGAACAAGGGTGAACAGGAAACTGAAGAGATTTTCTAGGGCAAGACCAAAGCAGAATGTGTGTGTAATAGCACGAGCTCAGCGATTACAGGCAGGATCCTACTCCGTACCTTTATTTTAAGTGTAGGACTTGGCCATCATGATAGCCAGACAGCAGTGATTTGCACTATTAGGAAGAGTATTATGTGAAAAACCTCATGTAATTTAGGCCAATTAAAATAGGCTACTTTGTTTAATTATGAAGCCATGTAGAGAGTAAGCAAGCCCAAAAGGAAAAGATAAAAAAGCTGCAGAAAAGATTTCTTACCATTGGGCATTTATGATTGATCACTGTCCTGGTTAAGGAAGCGTATGTCACTTGACTTAAGAAATCATAACACATTTCTACGTCTACTACTCAAGCAATTGGACACATGGATTTGTGTGACTAGTTTACAAATATTTAATGAGTATTTTAAGATATACTCCATAATTTATCTGAAAAGCAGGTTGCCAAGGAGACTTCCACCTAGCAGAAGTTATCTAAAATCCCAAAGCTCCATCAATACTTTGTGTTAGCAGTTTGACTGCTGACAAAGCATGGATGAAAACAGAATACTACAGAGCACACATTCACCAACAGAACCAGATGGGGACAGAGCCTAATGAATAATACATACTCCTTGTTGGGGGCTGGTTTTCTGCATGTAGGGACTACAATGTGATTATTCATGCTGCCGTAACTCCTTTTTCCTTGACCAATCCGATACATTAGCGGGAAGAACTTGATAAAATGAAGAGACACGTACACCAATGGTGTAATTGTGCATGTGTGGAAACAGATTCAGTAGGTGGCAGGCAGTTCAGAGAATTACTGCAAGTGACCCGAAACAAAGGCTTAGGCAAGAGGTACGGCTACACCATACTTTTTACACTCTTCCATATTCCTGCTTTGCTCTCTTCATGGTATCCTATCCTGCTACAGTTAAAAAAAAGAAGTCTTTACAAGTATCCCCAAACAGCATCCAGTGCCTGAAAACACACCTTGTACTTAGGAAAAACAGTGAAAACTTCCCTTCTACACATTCCCTTCCCCTCAGGATGAGGACAGACAGTTGGACAGAGGAAAAAGGCACACGAACACAAGTTATAACATAAGCTGGTCTTAAAATTGATGCTGACCCCCTAACACCTGGTTCTGTACTAGGTTCTTGTACTTGTTGTAATCATTTCAGAAGCAGGTTTACGGACACAACCTACCGCCATAGCCCCAGATTAGCAGTAAGACAACTAGTAGTAACACATTTTCTGGTGGGCAGTCTTATCAGTAATTTGCAATTACTCTTCAACTCTCAAAACTCAGTTATACCTGCAGCAGACATCAGGCAAGAGTGAGGTTAGGCACCTTAACAGAGATCAGCATGTATCAGTCTGACACACAGTCTCCTACAGAACCCAATTCATGAAACCAGCCAAATTTGTAGGTACGTAGTCATGAATACTACACTCTTGACGATCTTCAAATTTGCAACAGCGTTTGCAAATTAGAAGGGACTATTACAAGTACTTAATGTATACTCATACAATAACCATCATTGTACTACAATTTCATCTTCAGCAAGTAGCTCCTCCCTAAACAGAAATGGGTAAAGAAAGCATTCACGTGCTACTATAAATTCTGGGTCAATAAGGTTCCTACCAATAGGTTCCCTGGTTAGACCCAGAGCTGGCAGCACTGAAATCACTTTAGCTTAAACACTGAAGTAAATGTGTTTTGCCTAAAATCTAACACCCTCCAACCTGCAGCACAGATTTCTTTCAACACTTAGAGTCGCCTTACCTTTACTATAAGAAAAAGCCAGTGCAGCAAATAAGGACATATGCATAGTGTGCAATGGCACTAAGGAATTTTTTTGCTTTAATTATTCCACTAAATATCCACAATGACAGGTGAAAAGACCAAATTTAACTACCAGAAAGCCAAGGGAAAAATCTGTATGCACATTTTTAAAAGGAAAATGTCATATGCCTCAAAATGAAAAAAAAAACCCCAAACCCAAAACCTTGTCACTAATAGAATATATCCCCCAAAGAAAGAAATCTACAGAGAACCTTTTCAAAATAGTTAGGTCCATTTCTTGAGCTGCCAATCAGTGTCAGAGGCAAACACCACGCTGAAATGGTTGTGGATGCTGAGCAATCTAGAAATTCTTGCTGACATTCTGCTACAATGAAAGACCACAGTTTGTCAAACTCTATTGATGTGATTAATGTCAAAGTGAGGATGTAAATTCCATTAAATTTGCATGGTAGGGCAAATGTGAAAACCCCTAGAATTATGAGTCAGTATCTTCAACACATCTAGAGTAATCGCCTATTGACAAAAAATGAGCAAGCTACACAACAAAAATAAAAAAAAACCTGACTGCCCTCTGATAAAAATGAAGTTTTGGGTGATCTTTACAGTAGCTGGAAAGAAACAGCTTCTCTGAAAGCCTGCTGCACTATATATGAAAGAACACTTTGTAATTGATGCGTAATCCAGCCACTGACAGAGACAGCATCTCTTCCATGTTATACCCCAATTTTCGGGATACACAAGTCTCCAGTAAGGTGTCACTAATAGTGCCACAATATAAATACAACTCTGCTTGGGATGCATCATATATATGCTCTCTTAGCATCACCACCTTCTTCAGCTGGCTAGACCTCAATCAAGACCTGTGCCCTGGCTTACTGCCTCCCTAGATTGAGGACAGAAACTAACAACCTTCTTGCCTAGTTTGCCCAGCTCCCCCCTCCTCCTCACCAGTCACACTTCTTCATTAGATTTGTCAATTCAGCTTTGTTCTATTTTGATACTTTTCTGGTGCCAATGAGCAACGACCTTTTCCCATCTCCTTACATCACTGCTTCCTTCCTTTCTCTTGAAGCTGCTGTTGCCCTCTCCAGCTCAGGTAAACCCCTCATCATCACGAAATGAGACGCTGTCACTCCTCAGCATGTATCCTTCTGATACTGCATCTCACTTTGAGGACTTTCCCAAGAGCTACTGAGAATGCCCTCCAAACAAAACCTGAATTACATGCTTAAAACCAAATCTCCAGTCTAAACTGGGTCAGGAAGAAAAGGCAGACAGAGCTGGTTTCCCTTCCCTTAGGGAAGTAAGGTTTCCATCCATTTCACTCTCTTTACACGGAAAAGCCATCCGTACATCAGATATCATTCATGTGATAAGGCCTACATAAAGGCTCGGGACCAATTCCACATTCATGCTTAGATGACAGGAGCAAGGATTAGGAAGCAAATCGAGGATACTACCAGTTTGCTGCTTATGGTAAAGGGAATATCTGGATAGAGGAGAGAGCTCAAACACTACTGTAGGGGGTAATTATGAATTCTAGCTGAGGCAAAAAGACCTGCATAAAGGTGAGGAACAGCTGAAGCTGCTAGTTTTCCAGCTGTTAGCATACATAGATCTTGGCAGTGACTGATTTAATGCAGAATTTCAGATTAGTACCCTCCTACTTACTGCCTCTTTCTCTCTGTCCATAATGGTTTCCAACTCCTCAAAATGGCGAAGTTTTATCTCCAGCTTCTTCATCTGAGTTTCCACCAGAAGGGCGACCAGGGACTTGATCTTTCTTTCTTCCACTGCTGCTAGGTGCTGAGGATAAAACACAGGTTTTTGTTTTACAAAATAAAATGCTTTAAGGCCAACTACACCCGCATCTAGCTTTAGCCATCCTATTCCACTTCTGGACAGAAAACAGGGCATTAGATTATCAATCTACGCTCAGAACCAGAAGCCCTTGGAAGATTATTAAGCTTTTAATCAAATAAATAGGTGCCAAGTTTTAATACAAGAGCTATTGTGGATGCTCAGTACTCATGAGCAATCCAGCTTTGCCTCGAAGCCTTCCGAGTGCTGTGCAACAGAGAGCACTTTCAGTGGAAATGCAAATGAGGGAGCAAGGGTACGTTGTACCGAGTCAGCTGCAGGTCATCCAAAAAGCTTTCACCAAAACACACACAGGGGGCTTTTACCTGGAACGACCCACAAAAACAGTGAGATGACTCTTGCATGCCTTTGCCATCAAAATATTTTTTGCTCAAGTAAACGAGAAGCTATGTATCTCGTTAAGCATATTCCCATTACATGCAGCAGCACCACACCACTAAACCATAAGCTTTCTCAGCACAGCAGTTCCACCTCGGGCTAGGGAGAGCTTGCAGAGAAATCTCAACACAGAAGAAACTGTTAAAAAAAAAACCTCCAATTTCCTTTTATAACCTGGTTGCATAGTATTCCTATTGCGGAAGAAAGCTGAAGGCAAAGCTGTATTTAAACTGCAAAAGCAAACTGCAGAAAAAAGCAAATAGATTCTTTCCAAGGCTTTAGCTTTACCCCATTTACATATACACACTTATACATAAATGATACAGGATATATATATATGTGTGTATATATGTGATAGATGAGACAGCCTATAAAAGTGTTTCACATTTTCCAAGCGTGAAAGGCATGTTAATGATGGCTTCAACCAGTTTTTGTTAAAAGCCTGCTGTTCAAAATGAAAATACACTCAAAACACCCATCGTGTGTATTGCTTGGAAGTTTCTGTATTAATAGTCAAAGGATGTTTCACAAACACAGTGTCCAAGCCAAGCCTTACTGACACATCCAAGGGTTGAGGGGGAAGGAGGGCTGGCTTTTGAGAAGGGAAAGGTGAGGGCTGAGGGGAGGAAGGAAAAAGAAAAAGCTGGATCTCATCCAGCTCAAGCTGCAAACAGAGACTCATATTTAGCAAGCTGTGCCCCAAACCTTGGCTCAGAACTGGGGGAAATACTAGAGCTGGAGAAAAGAAGCATTATAGAACTCCCTGGTAATCCTAATTATAAACAGAATTTCTCAAAAACATACGGTATTGTTTCCATCACTAATATGTTGTAATTCAGCTTTCACCTCTGATAACCCACCAGCAATAAAGCAAGTCTTCAGTAAATCTAGATAACATACGTGCAAGACTTTGACTAAGTTTAATTTTACATCAGGTACAGTTTGAGAGAACCAGTGATCACACAAGTTCATCTAACAGCACGCCACTGTGAAATTCAGTAGGCTATTCAGTTAAACGCTGACCAAACAGTGGTGCACACATTTGAAATAAAGTAACTGAATGGCTGACAGAACTAGAAAATTGAATGTCAGTAGTACTGTTTAGTAAAATGTCCTGGTTTCGGCATGGATAGAGTTAATTTTCTTCCTAGGAGCTGGTACAGTGCTGTGTTTTGGATTTAGGGTGAGAACAAAGTTGATAACGCACCGATGTTTTAGTTGTTGCTAGGTAATGCTTACACTAGTCAAGGACTTTTTAGTTTTCCATGTTCTACCGACTGAGAAGGCACTAGAAGCTGGGAGGGGGCACAGCCAGGACAGCTGACCCCAACTGGCCAAAGGGCTATTCCATACCATGTGACGTCATGCTCAGTATATAAAGCTGGGGGAAGAAGAAGGAGGGGGGGGGACGTTTGGAGTGATGGCGTTTGTCTTCCCAAGTCACCGTTACGCGTGATGGAGCCCTGCTTTCCTGGAGATGGCTGAACACCTGCCTGCCCATGGGAAGGAGTGAATGAATTCCTTGTCTTGCTTTGCTTGTGTGTGCATCATGATTCTATGATTCTATGATCTGAGCATCACGAAGCAAGGTGGACCTGGCCTCTGGCTGCGAGTGGATACAGAACAACGCTTTGGTTTGCTATTTAAACAGGGGAGTCCTACACACAAGTACAGCCACGAGTACCTCTGCGCCTGGGCTTGTGCCTGTTGCTGCAGTACTGACTGGTTTCTCTGCTCAGAAATCCCTTCTGGGTGAATACTGATAAACTTATAGAATCATAGAATCATTAAGGTTGGAAAAGACCTCTAAGATCATCGAGTCCAACCATCAACCCAACACCACCATGCCCACTAAACCATGTCCCTAAGCGCCTCATCTACACATCTTTTAAATACCCCCAGGGATGGTGACTCCACCCCTTCCCTGGGCAGCCTGTCCCAATGTTTAACCACTCTCTCCGTAAAGACATTTTTCCTCACATCCAATCTAAACCTCCCCTGGCACAACTTGAGGCCATTGCCTCTCGTCCTATCGCTTGTTACCTGGGAGAAGAGACCGACCCCCACCTCGCTACAACCTCCTTTCAGGTAGTTGTAGAGAGCGATGAGGTCTCCCCTCAGCCTCCTTTTCTCCAGGCTGAACAACCCCAGTTCCCTCAGCCGCTCCTCATCAGACTTGTTCTCTAGACCCTTCACCAGCCTCGTTGCCCTGGAGTAAGGACTTGGGAGTAAGGACAAGACTAGTTACCGACCCGGTACGCATACATTACAGGCAGTCTCACAGAACCTAGCCCACCCCCTGATCTTCTTAAACCCCGCTGTAGCTGTGAAGTTAGCTGATCACAGCAAGAGCATCAGTATGGCAACTGGTACATACAACCAGACCACGAGACACCTCTGGAAAATGGATAGCATCCTAGCACCATCTCACCAGAATACTGTGCTGAAGTCTTCTCATCCACATACAAGAAGTTAACTGAAATTGCAACAGGCAGAAAAAAATTACTCTTTCTTCCTTCCCTCTTCCTATTTTGTAAAGGAAGACTAGATGCTTCACCACCTAGCTTTTGTTCTCCGAGGCCAAGAGGGGATGAGACAGTCTTTCACAAATGAAACAGAAGAAATAAAGGTAGCAGATAACACAGAACTATCTAAACTAAGGCACACAATGGGAAAAACTAAGCCCTGCCATGCATACATTCAAGCATGAGATGAAAAAGGTCCCACAGTCAGTTTCTCAAGCAGCAGCAAAAAGGAACCAATTAAAGACATAATTTGATTTGCCTATAAACAGAAAAAGGGATGTAGCTGCCTGCAAAAAGAAGAAACACGATTTTAGCAACAGGGTCCCTTCTATTCCTGAATTTCATGTTTCTAAACACCTACACATGAGAAAGAGCGGTTGATAACTGAAGGCTTTTTAATTCAGTAGGCAAAGGAAAGTGCTGCTATGGTACAATGGTTAGTGGTAGAAGCATATCAGACTAGGAATAATGCTTAACAGCAAAGTTTGCTACCCATGGAAAAAACTTACGGACAATTATAGGAGGTTTTGCATCACCGGCAGTTTTGGTATCAGTGTCTTCTAGAAAACATGTATTCAATCACAACTACCTCAAAACAGAAATTCAGAGAAGTCATGGGATCAGTGTTATGCATGAGGTCAAATTATGACCAGAACAGTCCTTTTTGGCAGTGTAAGTGATGGATCAAGAGCTACAGCAGAAGCTCTGCAGCTCAATCGCAACGGGACAAAAGCTAACAGCAATCTGCAGGAGAGAGAACGTTTTCTATCAGGTGCTACTTATGCACAGAAAATTAAAAATAGCTTACATTGATTTAGGAATCTGAGAAGAAAATTAGGAAAAGAGACTTAAAGAATTCTGATATTGTTTGTACAGAAGCCATAACGTGTAAAAATGCATTTAAAATTTTTGCTCCATTCTATACATAGGAATATAGTCTCACTCCTAAATGAACACATTCACTGGATACCATTTCTCAAATAAGTGGCTTCACCAATAAGCTGTCCTATCTCAAAAGAACAAAAAACTTCAAGTGCCTGCCTTTAACCCCTGTTTCTCCTTAGAAGTCAACTGCACTATTCCTCCGATATAAAATTGTAAGGAAGACAACTCTAACAGCTCTTCACATTACCAGGTCTTGAGTTTATTATGAAGAACTGAATTACTCTCTCAGACAAGATACAGCTCACTGAAAGCCTTAATATTGTCTGGGTTTTTAAGTGCAAGTGGAAAGAGAATTCTCTGAACTTGAATTCTACTCTGAAGTGTGAACATCCCAATTATAATATATTATTTTCTGTAATATAAAGCTAAAATTCTTCTACAATATTGTTATTACCATAATGAAAACTGCCGTTAGCCAAGTCCCTTCACCCTCTAGCACTTGTTATCACCAAAGGAAGGAAAGCAGGAGATCATCTTTATTTGTAGCAAGCAGCCTTCCATAAAATAGGGATTAAATCTCATGCCTCCTTACATATTTGCATGGGTTTTTTTTCAACTTGGCTGAAAATATCTGTAAGTCTGATGAACTGAAAATAAGTTACTCTCAGTAAAAGAGCTTGGTGCTTGGAGCACCATAGGTTCCGATGCAGACAGGCAAAGTGATGCACGAGGGAGCCAGTTAGGACTCTGCACTTCACCGAAACAATGCACCTGAAGTTTGTCTGCAAAGTGGGGTTCCACACAGCTAGGGTGCCTGGCTTTGACACTAAGCAACGCTGAATTCATGCAACTTGTGATTTTAGAACCTGGCTTGAAAGGTAATAACTAAAAATATCCTCAAATCTCATGGGTTCATAAAGGACCATGACAACACTTATCATCACGCTATCCTCAATATATATGAAGCAGTTGGGAAAAAAAGTCTAAAGTTAAAGTTATAAGTTTCAAAGATCAAGACTGCAAGAGTCAGTACGACACATGCAACACCTCATTATGTCCACCATTATGTCCTGGAAATCCATCAGGAAATAAACACCATCCATGCTTTACTTTTGGTAGCTATAAAGTAGGTGACGTGGAACATGGCACTGAATCCAAGAGCGATTAAGAAACCCAAGCTACAACTTCAATCCAAAAAAATATGTAAAGAAAAAACAGATTTTGAAAAAGATATTCTGAAAGAAGCAAAGGCGGTCTGGTTCCTGCAAAAAGAAAATGAAAGACAACATGCAATTAGTAATTACAGGGTAAAGAAAAGCTATTAGATAGGACGCTGATTCAAACCACAGCTCATTAAACTTCTGTTTGCCTGTAGTCTCTTAATGATAGAAAGACAAGAACATGTTTTTAACAAACGCACAGTACCTCTTAACAAAAAAAAACATTAAGTTGTCTATAAAAAAATTGTACTGCTAGAATTGAACAATCGCATTGTTTTTACAGAGTCCAAGCACAGAAGGCTTGCATGAAGTCCACAGAACAGCTGGTGGCACAGCAGAAAAGGCAACATAAGGGTTTTGCCACCCAGACCTATGTCCTCAGCATTACAGCCAGACCTATCAAGCAGAGAAAAGTCTTTCCAAAAAATGACAAACACATTTTGGGGCTATTTCTTAGGGATGTTCATCGACTTCATAATCATAAAAGTAGCCACCTAAATTAAAATTGTACACTATTTCACTTAGGCATTCAAGCAGAAGAAATTGAAGGCGGCACTTGTGCTCCTTCAAGGTATTAGAGATTAGAACATGAAATCGCACAGATCTGGAACAAAGGACCATTTTAAGAAGAGTTCTAATGTGAACTGGAAACCAAGCCAATGGATATTTGTATAAAACAAACCTTTGCTTTGGTGGCAGCTGAGGCAAGGGCAGCAGCTGCAGCTGTAGCTACGTTTCCTTCCGAGATTTCATGTTCCACTTTCTTCTTCCCAGCCTCGTTTTCTTTGTCTTTGCTTGCATCAACGTTCTCCTTGTTCTCTTCTGCCTCCTTTTCTTCTGGAAGAGATTTACCGCCAAGTCTGTTACATGCATTCTCCCCTTGTTAACAGTATCGTGTTAGGACAGAAATTACACTATGCATGCTGCTATTAGTCAAACAAATTAATTCATCCACACACTGTCACATTCCTATGTTATAGTACCGCTACTCATCCAAATGCTGACAGGGGAACAATTCTAGTCTAAGAGGATCTGATCCAATACAGCAACTTTAAATGCTTTTGGTTTCCACCCTGTCAATTCAACTTCTGCCATCAGCTTACTCTCATCAGAACAATTTCAGCTGCATTTCCCAATCAACTCCATTATTATATCTACTCTTGTACGTAAACCCTAACATGTCGTTCTACCTGGTGCTGAAATACTGAATGTCAGTTCCAGGAAAAAACAATATAACCATGTGGTACAAGGGCAACATGTTAAAAATAAATAAGAATAATGTCTTATGTAGAAAAAAACCCCAGTAATCCTGCAGGGTCTGCGTCACTTCACAGGGAAACTGAGCTAACATATTAACTTATAAGGGTAGAAGTGAGCAGTCCCATTTCTTTGCATCAAAAATGATCAAATGGTGTGCAATACAGGCAAAACAAAATAATTTATGACCTACATGCACTTTGCTACTGCAACTTCTTCACCCAGTCACTACACACAGTGACAGAACGCTCAGCTCAGGTCTAAAATGAGTTCAAGGAAGAATTTAGTGCCTAAGCTTTGCAGTGAAATTAAACTAAAATATTTACTACTGAACCACGAAGCAGCCTGATGTGCAAGAGGAAATATTTCTGCCACAGTTGAGTTTATAGTCTCTTCCAACCACTTTAGAGGAAGGCTATTAAAGCTAACAGAGCTTGAGGAGCAGCTGGGAACCATTACCTGGCTTGGTGTCTGCAGTCACTTCGCTATCTTGCTCTTTTTCTGGATTTCTCTCATTTTCTCCTTCTTGTACTTTATCGCCTTCCTCAATTTCACTCTCTGCTTTGTTTTCAACCTAAATGGGATGAAAGATTGTTTGAAGAATGAGAGCTATAGAAGACATTCACTGCTAACTTCGCTTATAGCTTTCAAGTTAATTCACTGTCATAAAGGAAGAGATTAAATTTTAAAGGTTGACTGCTATACTTAAGCCCATTTTGACAATCATATCCAAAATCTGAATAAACAAAGTAGCTGCTATACTGGACGGAAGTCTATCAGGTTCAGTAACCCAGGCCAAATTTCATCGGAAGGTACAAGAAATCCTGAGCTAAGGTGACATAAGAACATGTTCTGTCCCTGCCTCCCCGCCCCCATTTATTCCAGTAGTTCACGCATAAGTTTTATATCCTTTCCACTGTCTGCCACGTTAACAATTTATACGGTATTCACCTATCCACACAGCTCCAAATTCTGCAGAACTCATGGTCACAACAGCATCCTGTGGCAAAAAATGCTACAACTGAATTACATGTTACAGGAGGATGCTTCTGTCTAGGAACTGGTGGAAGAGAGCAACGTTTGCAAAACGGAAGTAAAATAAAAATATTTCTTGTTAAAATGTAGCTGCCTTAACATAGCATTAATGAAATCAGCAGCAGCTTCATGCTTAACACCAGAAGCATCATTTTCCCCTTGAAAATACTCCAAACTGACCTGAATGTTTCATTTATTCTGCTCTACAGAACAATGCATCTTTTTCAGCTCTGACCAAGTCTTCTACACTTACATCTACCTAAGTGTACCTGACTGTTTACCAGAAAGGCAGCAAAAGATCTATCTGAAAAACAGAGTGAGAAGTAACATCAAGACTACACTCAGCAGCCATTAGGTTAGTTTTATATCATTTGACTGAGGAGGCAACACAGAAATACCACCTGTTGCTGCAGACTCAGTAAGTGCCTACCACCATTTATTTAGCAGGGGGATGTTCTAATTCCAGGATATTAGTTTAATTCCAGTTCAGGTCGGAAACAATCACAACCAGTGCATTTATTGTAGACTATCTGAAAAGAAGTACTGTGTTTGTAGACACAGGGTTATAAAAAAAACCCAAAAAACCCAAGCAACTGCATTCTTGTAGGCACTATCAACAGGTTGAAGGAATTAATTTCTAAATATCTGATCTTGATGGGCAGGATGCATCATACCTAACATCAAAAGTATACAATACCTCTAAAACCAAGAGTTAGCCCAGACTTCTTGAAAAGAGGAGTTTTATTGACCAGCTCAGCTACGGGCACCTTCCTTTAGTCAGACAGATCTCATCCTCCCACACCCACTAAGCCACATGCGATCGTACAGACCAATCAGATACGTAACTTGCATTGTCGCTGGAGAGCTGCGATGCAGCTGGGGCAATAGCATCATTCAGGTTGTCTGTTCAGCTCCACACACTGCCCTCACAAATGGTTGCCAAACACTGCGAGTAACCCAATTACTGGGTTACTCACCCATTTCCCAGAAAGCCCTGACCTCTCTGATCTTGTCAGAACTGAAAGCTGCCTTCAACTTTGGGAAGGCAATCTGTCACAAGACAAACTTTTCTAGGGCAAGACTTCAAAGTGATGCTTGCTTTAGACCACTACCAGCCATGAACCATAACATACCAATGTCCTTCTGCAGCTTAAGTCTCTAATTGGCTTGATACTGCCCAGTCCCAACCTTTTTTTCTCAGGACTAGAAAAACAACACACCGACGTCTCATTCCTCTTGTTTGCCCAGCAAAAGAAACATCTCTGTATGACGCCTCTATGCACATGTCCAAAGAAGAGCAACGAGGCTGGTGAGGGGTCTGGAGAACAAGTCTGATGAGGAGCGGCTGAGGGAACGGGGGTTGTTTAGCCTGGAGAAAAGGAGGCTGAGGGGAGACCTCATCGCTCTCTACAACCACCTAAAAGGAGGTTGTAGCGAGGGGGGGTCGGTCTCTTCTCCCAAGTAACAAGCGACAGGACGAGAGGGAACGGCCTCAAGTTGTGCCAGGGGAGGTTTAGATTGGACGTGAGGAAAAATGTCTTTACTGAAAGAGTGGTTAAACATTGGGACAGGCTGCCCAGGGAAGGGGTGGAGTCACCATCCCTGGAGGTATTTAAAAGACGTGTAGACATGGCGCTTAGGGACATGGTTTAGTGGTGGACTTGGCAGTGCTGGGTTAACAGTTGGACTCGATGATCTTAAAGGTCTTTTCCAACTGAAATGATTCTATGATGATCCTATGACTTGAGACTAAATCACTCGTAAGAAAATAAACCAGTATGAAGCCTGAAAACTGTTCCCTATGGACACACACACTGACCAGCACACTACCACCTACCTTTCTTACACAGCATTTTAGAACATAATAATTGAGGTTCGTAAGTGTCAGAACTATCTTTTCAGAACCAGTGTATTGAGCCAAGCTTACCTTCTCAGATTGCTGCCCATCTGTCTCGGTTTCCATTTTTTCTTCTTCAGCTCCATCTGAGAAAAGAAATAAGTAAAGTATTTAGAATTGCCATAATGTCCATTTATCATACTCAACATTTATTTCAGGGTTAACTAAAATTTTCTGTTCTCCACTGACAGCGGTTTAAAGAAAGCCACAACACTAAACTCCTGGAAGACTAAAAGCTTATTATACCAATTTTAGTTTAAAAATCAAGTTTACTTGCCATTTTAAATTTAACTGGTTTTTCTTTTCAGTCCAACAAGCAGGACAAAACATTAAGTTATCTATGCTCTGCTGAAACACCCAGTCTACCCACATAGAAACCACCAAATCTATCAATTTTAGCTACATAAAGGACAGTTCGATGCACAGTTCTGCAGTATTCAAGTCATACAGTAATTCCCATTGGTAAGTTGCAGTATTATAAAATGTTTTTCCCAATACATCCAATTTGATTCTGTAGACAGTTGTCAGTTACATGATTAACCTCAATTACAGTGCTGCCAGACTTGTCATTCCTCCTTAGCACAAGATCCCCTGAGCTGCTTTCGATGAAAGGTCTATCCAGAGGCCTTGTTGTGTGTTGCAGGTCAACTGAAGATTTAAATTCCATTTTGCAGGTGGTACAAATACCAGAATTCCCCAAAGCAGTCTTCAAAATAATTATTCAACACCAGAGTAACATTAAGCACTAGCAAATTTGTTAAAGCACTAATACTGTTCTTAAACACGAAGGATCTCTCATTTTTTCTGGCCCCAAAACCACTGGAGTTCAAGGCAGCGAGCAGTTACCCTCCGCATCGGTTTGATGTGAAACCCTGCACAGTGAAACCTCATTTCACACCCTTCATACCTGCTGCCCTGCATAAACGTGATCACCAACTGGTTCTCCAGTCCCGTACGGCTCTCTGTGCTGTTCCTCCAAACACATTTCTCCCAAAAGCACTCTGAAATGTATCCGAGCCCTCAGAAATACACTCAAAACAAATGTTTGAGTCCGAACTGAACAACGAAGCTTAGATCAAAGAAACTGGCCCAAAAGGTGTAGTCCTATGGTAGATGTTCCTGGACAGCGCTCTCACTCAGACCTTGATCATCCGTTCTCTTGCTTCTTCCTCAGCTGTAATGATACCAGTACTTGTGCGTTTGTACTGAAGAGTGGATCAATGAAATAATCCAAGTTAAACCCTAACATTTTCTTCGCCTTTTCACTGAAAAAAAGCTGTGCTGCAGCTCCTCCTCAAGAGCCCAACTGCAGCTGCCTAGTTAGGTGCTAAACAAGATATGAATCACTTTTGAGCACAAGAGCTGGTTGTTGGTTAGATACAAAGCAAGAAAAGAACATAAATTACCAGCTGAAAGCTCCGAGTTTCCTCTGCATCCAAATATAGCCATCCAAAAAATGAGAAACAGAGCTGAGGCTGAATGAACACACCTCCTGACAATGTTGTCACAGGATAGCATGCTCGACTCCCAGCTTTTTAAAAAGCATGCTTTCCAAGGTGCTCTGAAAAACCAGAGCTGAGTTGCACCTTCAGTGCTAACACTGAAAAAGGTAATAGCGTTGAGTGAGCTCTTACTTCTCCCCAGTGGCTTCAGGTATTGCCGACGGATGTTGTAAGATGTGCAGGGCTCTCTGTAAAACCACCAGTTGCGTTCTCTAGGCCATAACAATTTCCTGGACTGCTCCAGGAGGTAGAGCCTCAGCCTTACACCATGACCTGAATCTTCAGAGGAATCACACGAGACAACCTCTGCCAAGACTGGCTCCAAGACAAGGCTCCCATACTGGAGTCATGAAGTACTTCCTTGTGGAAAGAGAGAAGCATGCCAAGCACACGCTCAGGAGGAGACCTCTACAGAGAGCAGAGGCAGCTCACCTACATCACTGCAGCCTCCGGTTCTGAATTGGTCATCAAAAATCTCCACCTAGTGTGTGACCAAAGAAGTCTTCCTCTCCTCAGAGGCCAAAACAGAAGAGTACAAGTAATTTGGGAAACATTCATAAGAAGCTACAAGCATATAATATGAACTATTGTGATACTTGGAGGGTTCTCTCACTGCCATGGATGTGTGGGTATGGAGGGCACCTGCTGCCTCTTACGCCTTCATGTTGGGAACCCAAAACAAGTTTGCCAGACACCCATAAAAACCTGACCTTGACCACAAGCACCCTGAGAGTGCCCTACTACCAGGCACGAAAAAACCTTAGCTTCAATACACAACAACTACGTGCTTCCTGCTATTGCTCATTTTGGTTTTTTGGCTGACTAGACTGAGCTCTTCAAGCTTGTAACCTCTTACTTACTGTCTATTTGGTATTCAAATAGCTATTACAGAGATACCTGAAGAGTTCTGCCAAAACAGAACCAGGCACCCTTGCATTACAGATTGTTTTCTGAGTAGTAGCTGATCAGTTATCATACCGTCTAACTTCAGCATCTACAGCAGAAGACTAGATAACAGCCTATCTGGTATACAAGTGAGACCAAAGTGAGGAAGGAAAAAAAATATTAAAACCTATGTGTTACCATGTGCTGGATGCACGCACCTCCTAAGAGAAGCGTGTGTTTTAACAGCGGTTAGTATCTTCTTGTGCTTAGCACACACCTCTTGGTGCTAACCCTTGGTTCATTCATTAAGTCATTCCTTTACAGAACACTTATTTAAAAGGTTCCTACTAACGATAGCAGGCCTCTGAGATAAGAGGACAACAACAAGCATATTAATGGAGAATACCATGAAGGTCTGAATAATGTACTACTACTTCCAGATATTTTGCATATGGATTGTTTAAAAGTCCAAGAAATCCCGATTTATTTGCAGCACCCAGCTGTTCTGCAAAAATGCACAAGAGGGAAGTGTCAGCACAACCTCGTACTCCTTGTCTAGGACCTCAGAACTGCAAGAACAGAAACCATAGTACAATTTGATGTACAGGGGCGTTAAAGAAGGAGCTTATTTAGATCATGGACTCCAACACATGCTGCTACACCAACACAAAACTCTTGGTGAAAAGCCCAGATCCATCTCTAAGCTTCTGGCTGGTGTAGGGTGTTCATTTTCGGTAATCCTTATTTTACCGGTAATTCCTGTGTGCTACACTGAAGAAAAACAGGTGTACAAAGTGTTTTGCTTTAATAGCAACAGTTCTGTAGAGAAGTTTTTACAGAAGTCCCTTCCATATACCAGCAAAACCTACTAAAATGTCTGATTGAAAGATAATGGTTTTCCTCTTGGCTTATTTTAAGGTGATAAACCTACTTATCTGAAGTATCTGCCACCATAATTCCATTTATGGAGACTGGGGACATACCTCCTCAGAAGTTTTATTTCAGAGTTAGGATTTAGTGACCTAATAACGTCACAGGAAAAATCTAGATTAGATTTTGTCAGACAGCTATTTCAAGCCTAGAAGCAGAGCTCCAAACTGGGCTTAAAAGTGTCATCCCTTCTAGTAAATGAAAGGGAAAGCTTTACAAAGAAAGCTTTATTCTCTCCTTCAGAAAAAAAAGTGAAGAAAAAGTGCAGAACACTCCAAGCGTGCTTGGGTTGGTAGAGTGGAGGATCATGAGCTCAAACTAGGAAAATACTGCACAGGAATACACAAGTTTTCATTCCGGTGCTGCTTAGCCCAAACACCAAGAACTTCAAGACTCCCAGTATTGGGATACTGTGTAATTGAAAGAAAAAAGTCTATCATTTTGTATAAACAAAAACTTAACCACAGGGAGAAGTGGAGCAATTCTGAAGTTCTGCTTCCTGCAAAACTCCAAGTCAGAGTGAAACAGGCCAGAAAAGTTCTAGTCTGTGGACAATTTTAAGTCAAAACGGGGAGGCTTCTGTGTCTTAAAAGCTCATGACTTGATAATTTTTTCACTCTCCTGGAAGACAAGAACCTGGAGCTCAGGTTCTCCAGTCTAGAACACAGCTGAGCAGAGACTCAAGTCTCAGCATCCCATACCAGCAGCGAGCATCTTGACCATTGGGCTACTATCTCATCTGTTGAAGGCTCATAGTCCAAAGGAGTTCCCACAGAAACCTGCAGCTTCACATTTATACTCCGAGGGAGGGGGAAAAATTCCCTAGAAAGTTCTTGTCACGCAATTGCACATGATTTGCTCAGGAACGCAAACTTCACAGGTGACAATACTCCTTGCTAGATTCTGAATCACATTTGAGAGAAAGTTGTAAGGCAATAATCATGTAAGCTGCCCCTAAGAATGCCATAAAATAAAGTCCTATAAGACAGAAACTTTCCTCTTCTACCCAAGAAGTCAGCTTGTTCTTGTGTCTTTTAGGTAGGACTGAACTCCCTTTCCACTCTCAACTCAATTCTGAATGGGGGTTTTGTTTTCTGATTACAACGCATTTCAAGGTTTCCCATCTTAAGGTAAAGTTCTTCGGAAAAGCAGCATCCAGCAACGGTGTGAGTTGCTGTGGCAGCTGAAGACACGAGCACAGGATGAATTTGTGTACGTTTACAATGTGCTACACATCAAGCATTATCATGGATTCTAAGTGTTTGCTATTAATTCTCTACAAGTACTGGGGCAAGTTTTATTAAATATTCATTTTTTATTTCATATACTCATAGAAAGGTTTCGGGTGGAAGGAACCTTTAAAGATCATCCAGATCATCCATGGGCAGGGCCATCTTCCACTAGATCAAGCTGCTAAAAGCCCCGTCCAACCTGACCTTGAACACTTCCAATGATGGAGCATCCACAGCTTCTATGGGCAAATTTGTAGACCAATCTGTAGACCACGGTAAGAGCTGTTAAGCAACTACTGCTGCGGAGGAAGTTCCAAGACAAACAAGAGACCCCAGAAAGACAAACTCCTTCCCACCCACCCACCCTTCAGAGAAAATTTTCTCAAAGAAAAAAGCACATAGAACATCTCACAGTAAGGAAAACTGCCCTTG
This sequence comes from Spheniscus humboldti, assembly GCA_027474245.1. NCBI lineage: Eukaryota > Metazoa > Chordata > Aves > Sphenisciformes > Spheniscidae > Spheniscus > Spheniscus humboldti. The sequence goes on from CM049888.1 coordinate 179,007,905, forward strand.
GACTCTCCCTTGCATCGTAATACATTTGACGGACACTTTCCAAAACAAAGTGTTCTTTTATGTTACATAGGGACACATTCAGCTACAAAGAGAGTCAGAGGTATGTATGTGTGACAGTAAGATTATTGCGGACATCCCAATTTAACTTAGGTTTCCTAGTCCTGGCTGTAATAATAAATGTTCTTTTAAAATTAGGATGACAACTTTAGGCAGGTTGTAGTCAATGGTTTTTGAAAACTGTTTTCTCGTATTAGCTACTAAGCCCTTATCTGCAGTGACAGCGCTATGCCTCTGCAGTTCCCACTGGCATAAACCATTCTGAACTTGTGTACATCGAGGGGACCGTGCTGAAATACTACATGTATAAGGAAAAAGAAAATGAAAGCTATCAATTATTAGTTTGGGGGTTGAGTAAGTTTACCTGGGTTGAAGCAGGTTTCTGCTTCTAAATTACAGGCTATTGAAAGTACCTCAAACCAATTAAGAGTCCTGTAAAAACTAATTCAAATATTAAAGGATCGGGAAAAAACCAAAACATTTCTGACCCTCTGCATGAGAATGACAGAAATGACTCCTGCCTTTCAGCTGGATACAAACACAACCGTACTGATTTTCCTGTATGATCTAATGAGGTTAATGAAAATACATAACTGATAATGCAAACAGGAATTGATCAGTTACATGTCCCTATTACAAAAGGGGAAGACTTAACTTTAATGAGAAAGAGCCTGTAATCCCTTTTACATGGCACCAATGATACTCTTGAACCCTCTTCAGCCCGTTTGGTATTATACCTTGCAGGCTGTGGGGAATCAAATTAACAACATTTCTTAAGTCAGCAAGAGGCAGATGGTTGTGAGACACCACAAGACATCTTTCAAGAAGGAGAAACCATTTGCAGACCAGGAAACATCACCTCTCCATGCCCCTCTTCAAACCTGAAGCAGGAAATATTTTCTGTCTCTATGGAAGCTTGTTCCACGTTGTGTATTATCTCCAAGAACACAGAGCCTCGTTTTCTAATACATGAAGAACTTATAACTGACTTCTGACAAAGCCCACTGACTTTACAGAGAAGTTAAATTGACTTTAGGTCAACATGTAAAACTATAAAATATTTCCACGGCAAGAATTTACTGCATTACCAGCAAACAGACACTTGCAGCATAAGCAGATACGTAACCTCCACTGTCATCGGAAGAACAATAAGCAAAACCCCGCATATAAATGCACAGAATCACTAGCATGAGTTTCAGCTCAGCAAATAGTTTAAATATGCCCTCAAGACATCCCAGCCTCCTTTGTTTTCACTAAGGCAATACACACAACCTGTCAAAAGTCAGGCTTGAATATTAATATTTAATTGAGAGGAAATATACTATAGCTATGGAAAAATCCTGGGTCTGAATATGATAATTACGCTATTATCTAAACCGTAATTTACATTTTCCACAGTAAGTCAGGACTCCGCAGCCACCAGAGCTTCCTCTGTTTCTGCTTCACACAGCTTGTAGGTGTGCAGCACAATAACCAGGTGGGCTTCCATGAAGAAGGGTGGAGAGTTCACAGAAAGCTGCTGCAGCTTTCGTGCGAGCTGCACGAGTCCATCACAAGAGGATTGACGGGCTCAATCCTCCTGTGGTGCAGAACTAGCTCACAGGCACCTGGATACACGCAAAGTAAATGAAGTACTCGGAGACTGTTCATTTTAACAATACTTGCATTATTTCAGAGTTAAAGCACACCCTGGAGACCAGAAGAGAAATCATCCTGCCAAAAATGAAGTAAAATAACTTCTCCTCTGTATGTATACTTGTGTGTAGTTTTCTAGTATGTGTATTTGAGAATGATACAAAATCATCCATAAAATATTAAATTTAATCATCCATTTAAATCGCTTACAGTTGTAACAGACAGTAAATCAGACCACCAGTCCCTCAGTGCTTACTGTCACAGATGAGCTACAGCTTGAAGCATCCACGCACTTGTGTCAGCGGAAATACTTCCAGTGAAATGCTTGTTAGAATAAGACCTAAAATGCACAAGTAACTGCCTCCAACGCAGGCACTTCAGCGACTGCCTCGTGCCTCATTCAGTGACTGCATATATGTGCAATGTAGTTAAATCACCTTTGGAAAGCCATTAAGAAAGCACACATACTCAGTGAAGACTTAATTGAAGCTACTAAGTACCACAGGCATACTGAGTATTTCCCTTCTCTGGAGCTTAATCACTAGCCTAATGAGCTACGATCCCTTGTTTGCTCTCCTCAATTCTTTTTTTCTAAAACAGATGCGAAGCATCTTCATGTCTTGCACTCTGTAACCTACAGTGGGGCACTATCTTGGAAAGCAAAAGACAGTGTCTACCATGCTTACCAGAGCACCTGAAGCACTTGAGTCTCCCCTTAACTCTGCTGAAGCCTTCCTATATCAATTTAAAAAGGAACCATCACCAGCTTTTAGAAAAACTAACGATGAAGACTTAAAAGAGGAGATTCTTGAATATTAACGTAAGCTCCTGCAATCTGTTCTAGTCATATTTTCCCCTTTCGCATTCCACATTGCCTATAATTCACCAACATTAAGAGTTTTTAAATCATTATGGAGCTATGACATAATTTTATTTCTAAAATATAACAACTAATGAACTTTAATTATAGTACGGAACCCTAAGTAGATCTTTTTAGTTCTCCATAGTGACATTTAGATATAAAACTTCAGGTCTAGCCATGCAGAAACACAGCTCCATTTCAGCAGTTGCACACCACAACGCTACACTTCGACGTATTAAACACACCTCTGCAAGTGCAAGCTATGGATTCCCCCATGCCCTCCAGTGCAAAGCTGTTTTGGAGGTGGAAGGCACCGCAGATTGTTGAGTGACCCAGTTCACTCTTGCTGAGCAGCTCCCCCAGGGAGAACCATCTGCTGTTGTCCTAATTTATTCCATTAGTCACAGCCCAATACAAATCGCATTAACTATAACAGGACAGTATTACTTATAGAACTCACCACACAGCTCATTCAGAAATAATCATGTTATGGTCATCTGCTCTCCAACTCCCTATATTAAATGACAAGCACTTCAAAATCTTTATTTGCAACTTGTGTGCAAATTCTCCTGGAGAAAGGGCTAACCTACAGACTAGCAATATCACCGATGACGTAGCAACGGTAAACTTCCACAGTCGTGCTGCAGGATTAAGAATTAAGATTCAAAGCAGCATAGATGTTAGAGGTCCTTAACATACTACAGTGAAGCCTGTACTTGGAGAATAAGGAAAAAGGAAACAAAGCCCCACTAAGAAAGATTTAACTTAAGCTGAGCTTATTTTAAAATAACTATCAAACTAAACTTAGTCCCAGATAGAATAACACTAGATTTGTTTTACAGTAAACTTGAAAATAAACCCCAAAGCCTTGCCCTTTCAACACGGCTTCGATGCTCGCTGTCAGTTTTGCGCAACAGAGCATTGCAGAACAGGGAGAAGCAGATATTCCAGATGCTAGTGTTCCCCTTTCCGCACATACTCCGCATCTTCCCAAAGCACCGAGCTGCCTCACATCAAGTCTATCCCACTGAGTGTAGAACTTAAAAATTAACAGAAGGATTGAGTGGTCTGATAACTTCTTTTCTATTTAAAAAATATCTTAATGAGTTAAGCGGTACTTTTAAATCTAATTTAGAAGTGTAGTTTTACAATGGACATGAAGTACCATAAATAGTAGACGTGTGTCTTCACCTGTATGACTAGCAGTTGATAACTGAGCAGCACTGAAACACAGAGGTCCCTTACGATCCCATCACACAATTTGGCACCTTGCTCATGTCTCTAGAAGGGGTGACAGCAGGTCAACTATGAGATGCGCAAGCACAGCCCAAATCAAACCTTCCAGTCAATCTAGATTACATGCTGTTCAGTTTTACCCAAAGCTATACATGCCTTTAAATATCTAGTCACTAAATTCACCAAAATGATTCGTGATGAGCTGAACAAAACAGGAGCCAACAATGCTGGAGAGAAAAATAAAGATCTACAGACAAGTCGGTAGATCTGTACCAAACTCAAGAGGTGAAAGTCTGAGAAGGTCAGTAGGTACGTAGCAAAACATGCGTGTCTACTCATTTTACTGTTGAAGGAGAGCCAAAATAGGGTTAAACAGAAAGGGTTACACAAAGTGGCTTCACTTTATAGGGAGTTGCCACAAGATACACTTTTACTCTCCATAGTAATGCATAAATAAGATATTCTAATATATATATATTTTCTATACATATTCTAAGATATACTAATAATACTAATAATATTATATGCCATACTAATGTTATTACAATAAGAATCACCCAGACTCTGGGGGTGAGAGAGAGCTCACCTTACCCGCGATTCCCGTCTTGTACTGGAGGTGAACTTACGGTTTATTATGAATCAGAAGAAAAATGCCTAAGGAACCTCATCTGCAGAAATTTCTGCATTTTGATGGACAGCCTACCGATTTTCTCTGGTTCATCTGGACCTGTTCCAGCAATGCAGCTGCTCTCTAGTCCGTATGTTGGATCCACCTTCCCAGAGGCTCTTGCTGCTTCTTGTACTTTCTTTACATGAGCTTCAACAAGCTCCAGTGGTACCTCCTCTCTGACTCGAGAAAACTCCTCTGTTAAAAATTACACAAAGTGTTATATTGCGAGGGTTTTAAGAAAAACTAAAAGTTACGATTTTCTCAGATCAATGTGCAGGTAAATCTCGTGACAAAATGAATTCTCAAATATTTAAGTTCCTTATTTTCACGAGGTAGTTAATTTTCTCTCTCAAACGTGGTAGGAAATAGTCTCCTCCCAATTATGTAAAACTGTCTTTTACATAGAAAAATAAGGAAAAAAGTGAAAGGAACTATTTCGTCGAGTTTCTTAGAGGACCCATATAACTTCACACAAGTAAACCAGGAAAACTGAAAGTTTAGCATTGTGCATTTACCCATAGCTAAACTAATGACAGTGGTCACAGTAACACCAACTACTAGGTGGTGCTTGTGAACACTGTCAATAGTCACTAAGCACAGAAGGGGAATGGCAAGCCATCTTCAGACATTCAGTGGCCTTTAAGAGCTATTCTAACTTGCCTGTAAATTGGCAGTTTCAGTAACAACAGAACACAATACTGGCTATCAGCAGACCTGTTTTCTACATACATGTAAATTTGTTTTTACAACTTATTGCCCACCCTGAAGAAACTCTAGACAGTTGATTTTAAGAGCAGACTAACAGAGAGCGAAGTTGTAGAGATAGGGCGAAAAAAATCGCTGGGGCGAGCTCATACCTAACGCAGCCTTTGCTGCGGCTGATGCCACCCGGGGATCCACCACCGATGCCAGAAAAGCAACGGTACTCATCACTGGATTGCCAGATTGGCTGAAAGGTACGGGCTGGTAAGCCAGCGGGCCCAGAGACGCATCGGAGTTCTCCAAATAGGGGTCTTCAATCGGAAGTCTCAGAAAATGGAGAATGCACTCATCTTGGGTACGGCTCCCAACATGCTCTGAGACTTTGTTCCAGTCATCTTTGTACATCTCCAGAGCCTGCAAAAGATGAAGATCGTTGTATATACATTGACTGTTCTGGGGCGGGGCGGGGGGGAACCAAAAACAAACCTACTTTATGCAAAAAGATTTTCAATACTAGTTATTTTGGTGATGGAACAATAAATCGGGATCAGAAAACTATTTAAAATTGTATTTTTTCTGGTAGCGAAGTTATTCTGCATAAGAAATATGAACATCTCACTGGGACATCAGCTAAATTTAAGCTGCAGGGATCATCACACAAGTTTTATGCTATTACTGTATCAGAATTGTGAGAAGATTTGGGATTTATGAATAATATTTGCATAGTTAGTGTTTCCCCATTTTGCTTTCACATGAAAAGCTTTACAGAGAAGTAAGTTTGCTTGTCCTACCAAGTGTCACCAATTCTTTTAATTCCCATAACTACTCCCCCTGAGGGCACTCTTGTGTTCTCTCACTTATGTCTTAACACACTAAGCTCTTTGGTGCAGGAACAGGATTTATTTCACACATATATACTAGCTATGATGGTGAAGTCCAGTTTTTAGATCCAATAGATGTTATGAAAATGAAAGAGCATCAAACCAGGGGAAAAGAGGGAAATATGTCTGATATCACGAAGCCAGAAGAGATCAGTTCTCTAGCAACTGTTAAACAGTCTGATTTTTGTTATGCATTCAGGTTAACAAATTATCCGGTGGCTTATCTATGTAATGATGAAGTAAGAACTTCCAGATTAAATCAAAGATTTTGTAATTCAGAATTTCAGTCGCTTTAAAACTTAAGAAAAGTCTTAACAAAACAATTTAATAACAATGAGCTACTGAAGTCCCTGCACTAGTTTTTCAAAAACTAACAAATTAGTACTGTAAAAACCCAAAGTGGTAGCCTAATAGAATATTATCCCTTAACAAGCAGGGTTTTTTTTCCCTAAACACTGTTTTAGTTATTTAAGTATTTGGATAGCATAAAATAAGTGCTGAAGTATCCTGAACCGTTAACTTTTACATTACTGAGATGATTCACGGTCCAGTCACCTAGAAAAAGTAAAAAGCCATTTGAGACCTAGGCAAAATATATTGAACTTAAAAGTGAAAATGGGATCTGCAACTCACCGGCATAACAGAAGTCTTCTGAAAAGATTTAATACCAGAGGCCTGAGCAAGGGTGGTAAACACCTTTCTGTTTGAGTTGCAGATCCCATTTTCGTTTTGAACTTTAACATATTTGGCCGAGAAGTCAAGCTGGTTTTTTACTTACACTGTACTTACCCTACAACAAACAAAGGTAACTAGCTTCTGCATCGCTTCACAGCAAGCGAGCAGGCGTTTTAGCAATAACTGGGGGAGGGGGAAGAACAGAGTTTGAAGTAGGTATTATTAGACTGCTTGGAGGATCCCTGTGATATATCCTTACTGACTTGCTGGCCATCAGGCAGGCTGCCTTGGACTTTAAGGCACCTGTCTGCAGGTATAATATATTTCAGAAGACACAGAAATCATTCTCCTCCTGAACTAACTGCTCATGACAACCAAGTTTCCCCAACTAAGCAGTATGTCCATTTAAGCATGAATGTTAAGAACAAATAAAGTTAATAGCTTTTCAACACTTGAGATCTTTCCCACAAGGCTGAGAACTACCAGAAATCTCAACCTGCAGGGTAACTCGCAAGACTGACTGAACTCTCCACATGCACAACCTTTCGCAGCATAAAGGCAGAATTCAGAGCAAACGGGCTGCTCAACTGGACAGTATCTGTCGGACATCATGAGGAAGACACATCCAACATGTCTGAGTAGTACACAAAAGCACACAAAGTTAATATGCTGGATGTTTCTGCAGAGTTGCTAGTGACGAGCGGAAGATAGAAACTGAGCCAGCAGCCTCATGGGTTAAGAATTCCCCAGCCTGGGAAGGGACATTTCCACAAAACAAGTTACTACATATATGAAGGTTGGGCATTCAGAAGACATTTGCCTGCAGGACTATGTGTAAACCAGTCTTTTTCATCAACGCTAAAACATTTTCTCTCTCTCTCTCGTAGCTAGGTCTCACTGCTTAAATTGGGTGGGAAGGAGGGAAAAAACCCCCAGTGTATCTTCAGAAGGCCATTGGTTCCCTGCTCCTTCCCTTAAAACACTGGGTGTTTTAAGGGAACTAGCCGGGCAAGTACCAGACTACAGGAACGCTGTGCTCCAGCAGAGGTTAGCTGGATGGAAAGAACAATACAGGAACTGTTGAAGACCATGAGCCAGACAACATGAAGGCTTCTGAAAGCTCAATGGAAAGAACAATTTGCTTTGGGAATGAACCGAGGACAGACTACATTGGACAGCCTGGTCCATACCGCAGGAATCAACGGTCCCTAACTTCTTATGAACTGTTCTCCTGACCTCTGTCTGATCTTGCCCAAGTGTTTAAAGAAATGAGAAACTGCTTAGTTCACTAGGTCATACTCATGGGGAAATAATTCTTCAACCTTCATTTCACTTTCCCTAATTTCATCTCTGTGCTGTACGTTATATGTCACTGTCTATCCATTTTTAATCACACTAGCATATCAGCTCTGCTTTTCATGACCACGCAAGGTTTTTTTTGCTCATTCTCCTTCATTGCTTGTTATTTTTCTGCTAGACAAACTAGCTCGCACAATAGTTGTCCTTACTATAAATAGCTGAAAATGCACTTAACTATGCACGAATAGTACTCCGTGGAGATATGGAGAAGCAGTGTGGCAGGGAAGATGATTCTGGGAGGGAAACAGTATTTCCTTCCCCCAGTTTATTCAGTCAACAGGCAGAAGGACAATAATTATTTTAGATAAGATTTATTCTTTGGAACTTCACTGCATATATATTTGCCCAAAGCTACCCTGAGGATTTAATTGGACTGAGCTGGCTTGTTATAGCTGAATTACTTATGCTTGAACTAATATACTCTTCACTGGTTTATCCACGAAGAATGAAGAACAAAAACATTACTAATTTAAACTCACATTAAATAAAATTGTAATCTGAAGACTTTGGGTTTTTTTATTTTGTTTTTTAAAATAAAGAATGTCATCTGGATTATTTCATTAGGCTACTACTTGCTATGTACGACCATAAGCTACAAACATACAAAAGAATGAATTTTAAACAATACTACTAGTAAGCAAAGAAGCCAGCATATCAAGATATTAGTGTTGTTTCTCCATACAAAAATGCCATGAAAGACATCTTAGCTGTTTTCACCCTATAAGCAAATTTTTTCCACGTGCCAATAGAAAAGTATTGTCTAAACAGTGCTCAACTATCAACCTAACATTAAAAAAAAAAAAAAAAAAAAATCTATTTTGGCTGTTTGATGAACACACTTCCATATCTGTGAAGGGTGAACCAAAGTATGCTGCTGATTAGGCACTTTGGCTAGCTCAGAAAAGAAGCCACACACAGAAGCTGAGTATTGTTCAGCACCGTCAAGCACTGTCAAGATCCATTGTCCATGCTTTTCCTTGTGAAATTACCTTTTCAATGGGTTTACTGACACATGTAAAGACAAAAAAGCCAGAACAATCACACAATTGCAGTCTGCTTTAAGCTCTCTCTTCAAGTAAAAACAAGCACAAAAAACGACCTCAAAACTGGAATTCTTATACCAGAACCCTGAATTACATAAGGAAAAAAACCAACCACCCAACCTCTACATCAAGAAAATGTTCCTGTAAAAGAAAGCTAGGTAGATGATAATTTCTTTACAGGAAGCAGCAGCACATTAATTATTTCAGGCCACCGAGATTCTTCTTCTGATGAAGCGCTATGAAAAACAATGCTGCCCTGATGTCAGTGTGAAAGACTAGAACATGCTTCTGCAGCGCACCTCACGTGATGGTTTTCATCCTAGGCTGGAACTCCAAGAGACCTGACAATTACCACATGGTTGAAGAGCATCAGATTAAGCAATCTGGGGACAAAAACCTGATCTAGTGTGCCAGCATTTCTTTGAGCTCATTTTTACAGTACCTGATTTGAGTCATCTCATGCATGTATTTCTTGTAGACTTCCAGAAAAATCTTAAAGAATACATCAAGTGCAGCTATGTGGCAAAGAGAATGAGTAGGTGTATGGGATTAAAGAGTTACCAAATAAAGAGCTTCCCTTCTTAGTGGCAGGAGACAGGAAACAGCCTCAACTGTTTCTTAACAATTTAAACTTCAAAAATTAGCTGTTTCCCTAACATGCTATGGCATAGCCAGGAACTTGTAAAGATTATCAGAATTTCAAAGTATTTATCTTAGTGGCAGGTAAGCCATTACTTGAAAGGCATTTATTTCATACTGTTAGTAATTTCTGTTTAATGAAAAGACCTCTCTGCACTGCAAGATCTGTTCTTGAGTTTATGCAAACATTCTTAAATACTTAATTTTTGGCCTGCAAGTACAAGTTAGATAGAACCGAACCTTAAAGTACATGACGCCCCTCTATTACATAGATGTTACTGCCATCTCTTTTTAGCAGTAACTTCCTTGTAGCCATGACAGTCAAATAAAGATATGGTTTTTCAAGGGAGAGCTGTAACCTTTTACCAATTTAAAAGCCATAACCACAACAGACAGGCAGCCATGTATACACAGATACTCAACCGCTCCCCTCCTCCAGCTACACCAGTTGAGTCCCAAGAGATTGCTCCCCACTATAAACTCTGCTTCGCTATTCCAGTTTCTGTAAAAGCATGCAGCTGTCATCTAACTCCACTTCAAAAAATTTATTAACCTACATGCAGAATATTACATGCTTTAAAAATCTACACGTTTTGATTTCCTAGCCTTTGGTTTTGCCCTCATGAACTTACTTCTAATAGCAGCAATGTCTCTTGTTCCGTCCATTCTCTTCCAGCACTTGCACCTTTACTCTACAAAAGACGGGGGGAAAAAAGTGAAATACAGGGTTTTTTGCACAGAACTTTTTAGAAGAAAACATTAAAGAAAGGGGAAGAACCTATTATTTAATCCACTCAAACATGTACCTTTCACAACCCTCCTACTACAGCTAACCAATCCCTGGTTATCTCGTACAGTGCTTCAGTTCACATGTTTTACTTACGTAGTCAAGGCACACAGGCGAGTACATTCCTGCAGTCTCTGCAGAGGCTGGGGGTTACAGATCCCACCTTCCCAAACACGTCTAGGAGAACCTGCAACTCCTCTTTTATGCCAAGCCAAAGCAAAGTGATTTGGTACTCTTTTCTCCTGGCTCCCGGCTATCTTTGCTTGCACATACAGTAAACAGAAAAGCGGATTTTCCTAAATAATAAAAACCCTTAGGAGTGCTGATGACATTCTGGTCAGCTTGACTTTGGCCAGTAAAATTAAGCCAAGAACAGAGCAGTTTACACAAAGCATTCTACAGTTCACACCAAGGACAGCGGCAGCCAACAGACACAACGGAATATCTAACCCCCTCACCAGCTGCCGTACAGTCGAAGGAGGCTGCTGTCCGTTGAGGAGACAGTATTACTTGATTCAGGCACACCTGGGATTCTCTAAGCTTAAAGGGCACCTTTCTCAACAGAACAGGGTTTATGTCAACGTAACTTTAGCCCTCATTAAACCTCTGCTTCCAAGGATGGGACTGGGTAAGGTGCACGCTGGTCCAAAAAAAAGTTTATCTAAAAGTTCATCAGTAACTTGGTAAAAAAATAATAATAAATCTTTGCAAGTGAGATGAGCTATCTGAAAAGACAAAGTAATTACAGCAAGATAATCTGCAAATTTAGCAATCACTTGCTCCAAGGGTTGCTGCTCCCAAATCTGTACCTCATGGTTAACTCCTGGGATTTTCTAAAAGTTAAAAAAAACTTTTAAAAGTTTCTCTTGGTGAAAACTTCCCTTTCCGTGATTACAGACACCCTAATCCATTACATGTCAAATAAAGACAAAAGCAGGTTGTTGCCTGCTTATGAAAGAATATTATCTAGATTGGATGTCTCTGTGCAAGACCACAGCAAAAGGAAAAGGGATTTAGGATAAGTAAATCTGTCCTATCTCAAGATGCATTTCAAACAGATCATCAACCCACAGAGAACATTAATCAAAGTGAGTCATCCAGCAGCTGATCAGTTCTCAAAGAGGCTGGTATGAACGGCCAAAAAAGCAATTGCCACACACATAAAACAAAAAGGGAAATCAACTTCTGCAAATAAATCTGCTTGAGATCATCGTTACAGATGCTTGCAAACAGAACCAGAGTCTAGACCAGTGAAAGATTTATGAATTTGGTGAATATTTATACCTCCCTAAACTAAGTGAAAAAGTCACTCCATGAAATGCGATATGGAATCGGGCTTCACAAACAAACGCTGATCTCTAGAACTGTTGGGTTTGGGGTTTTTCTGGTTTTGTTTTTTTAAATAGTTATCTCATGAAATCCTGGGACAACGAACACCATACTTACAGAAACCAGTTACATAGAATTAGCCTGATGTCAGCCCAAGAGAGGCACTAATCAGCAGAACGCTACAGACTTCCAGACTGAAGGCTATGCTGAAGCAGTAAACTGGTATTCCTGCAATACCTCCAAGCACACACGCAGGTATCAGGGAGCAGGAGGAGTTAAAGGCAACAGGTTATGGAATTACCGACATCACTGCAATGGTGTCTCAAAACTTTAACTATACAATACGTTGCAATGACAGTGCTAAAGCATCCCCTGCAACGGTTTTGTGACACCTTTTGTAATCAAGCAACTTTCGAGTGCTGTCAGTCTGGAAAACCCTGCTCAGAGTTGGAAAACAGGATGGTTAAAGACTCTGCTGAAAGATCTCTGATTCTGTATTAAATTATTGGATAGTTTGTTGATTCTGAACCATTCAGGTAAAATATGCAATAACATAAGAGTTCAGTGTCCGGAGACTGACAGTATTGACTAGCTGAGGATAGGTACGTGTCTGTATTTCTACAAAATCCGATCTCCAACACAACCATCAGTGAGGTATCTTGGCATCCTACATTGAGATAGAAGAAATCTAGAACAGGAATGTAACAGTAACACAAGTTACTCAATGTCACATCTAGTGGAGGACACTTGAGGAAGAAACCTTAATAGAAGGTGCAGGGGAAAAAATCCCAACATACTTGCCTTTGCTAAAGTCTTTTTTGAGTAAATGTCTGTGCGAAGTCCAAAGTTCTGCAGATCAGTAGGCTTCTCTTTGTTTTTCTCAGGAAAACTCAACATCTGCTGAGCAGCTGGAACCTGTGAACAAACGTTACAAGAGAAAGGTGAGAGGGGCAGGAATTGAAAGTTATTCAAGGTTTTCAGACCAGTGTTGAACAGAACATGGACTGAATAAGTTGAACATGCGTCTATAGAGATGATTTTACATAACATCACTTGCACACAACGCTAGCAGATTTGTTTTGGAGATTCCGGCTACCTGAAACTCTCAACCTAGACCAACAAAAAAAGGGAACATTTCAGCAAACCGTGCGCAAGTTATTCTACCGAGATGTTGTATGGCACTGGCTAAAGCTAAGGCAAACACACTTCAGTGCGACCTGCAGGGCTCACCTGCGGAGTGCGGATATGGAGAGGCATAAGTCCAGAGGGTGTATCAGCCAGCACATTGAAGTGAGGAGTAGGGGGAGGTCCCATTGCCATGGGACGGCTTTCTGGATCCACTTGGTAGTTAATGAGACCCCACTGCTCCAGAAAAGCATGTACTCTATGAAACAACATGACAAATTAAAACCTTAAGAACTAAAGCCTTGCTTATGCTTGACACTGCAGAAAGGAGACAGCAAAGGAAGAAGTTTATGTTTCTGGATCAAACACAGATCCAGAACCCTTCGCTAATCGCAAATAGCAATACAAATCACATAGCACGAGCTTTGTACAGACTTGACTGTACTTCAGCATGTTGTATAAAACAAAACATGGTATTTTTGGTCATAGATAACAGGAAGTTACTTAATTAAGGACAAAGGCAAAGCAAAGCTAGGGCTGCATGCATGGAACCATTTGCAGACATGTATGGATTGTGAGGGCTGCACAACCATTGATTTGCTTCCCTCATCTATCTCTAGCTGTTCTTCACTGAATCGACATTTAGCAAGTTCCAAATTTCTAGGGCTCTGCTGCGCCTCACAGCTTAAGACTAGCAAAACATAAAACTGACAAAGCTGAGTGGCAAAACTAGAATTTCTGAAAAAACTCCGCATACTTACTGAACAGCAGAACCTAAATAATCACAAGTTAAGACCCAAACTCTGTAGGCATGGTTCAGCAAGCAGACAGAATATTATAAATAAAGAATAGTATAAACTAGTCTGGTTACCATAGAAGTGGGGAAACACTAATCAACAGCACTGTGGCTGTTGCCCACACCTATGCTGTCATACTGGAACACTTCCATGTCTAATGTAGCTCCTATTTCTTTTTGTAAAAGTGAAGGCAGTGGCTGAAAGATCCATGGCTTTTACCTCATGACAGCGCACACATCTCCGGTCAGATTCCTTCTGCAGGCAGTGCTGGTCAAGTACTCTTGAGGGTTTAAGCGATAGGTGTCAATCATGAAGTTGCGGTAAGCCAGGTATCTGGAAGACAATTGATTGGTAGTTCATTTACATTGCTGTCTAACAAAGTTTCGAATATGTATTTTAGGATTCACCTTCTCCAAACACCTGTATTGCTGACAAGCAAACACCAACAGATAATTTTTATTGATGAAATTTAAGAATCACGTACTGGGTTTGTGTGGCCAGGTTTTGGTAGCGGGGGGCTACAGGGGTGGCTTCTGTGAGAAGCTGCTAGAAGCTTCCCCTACGTCCGACAGAGCCAATGCCAGCTGGCTCCAAGACGGACCCGCCACTGGCCAAGGCCAAGCCCATCAGTGACGGTGGTAGCGCCTCTGGGATAGCATATTTAAGAAGGGGGTAAAAAAAACAACAAACAAACCTGGGCAATTGCAGCCGGAGAGGGAGGAGTGAGAATATGCAAGAGAAACATCTCTGCAGACACCAAGGTCAGTGAAGAAGGAGGGGGAGGAGGTGCTCCAGGCACCGGAGCAGAGATTCCCCTGCAGCCCGTGGTGAAGACCATGGTGAGGCAGGCTGTCCCCCTGCAGCCCATAGAGGTTAATGGTGGAGCAGATATCCACCTGCAGCCCGTGGCAGACCCCACACCAGAGCAGGTGGATGCCCGAAGGAGGCTGTGACCCCGTGGGAAGCCCATGCTGGAGCAGGCTCCTGGCAGGACCTGCGGACCCGTGGAGAGAGGAGCCCACACTGGAGCAGGTTTTCTGGCAGGTCTGGTGACCCTGTGGGGGACCCATGCTGGAGCAGTCTGTTCCTGAAGGACTGCACCCCACGGAAGGGGCCCACGCTGGAGCAGTTCGCAAAGAACTGCAGCCCGTGGGAAGGACTGACGTTGGAGAAGTTCACAGAGGACTGTCTCCTGTGGGTGGGACCCCATGCTGGAGCAGGGGAAGAGCGTGAGGAGTCCTCCCCCTGAAGATGAAGGAGCAGCAGAGACAACGTGTGGTGAACTGACCGCAACCCCCATTACCCGTCCCCCTGCGCCACTGGGGGGGAGGAGGCAGAGAAAATCAGGAGTGAAGTTGAACCCGGGAAGAAGGGAGGGGTGGGGGGAAGGTGGTTTAAGATTTGGGTTTATTTCTCATTACCCTACTCTGATTTGACTGGTAATAAATTAAGTTAGTTCCCCCAAGTCTGTTTTGCCCGTGACAGTAACTGGTGAGTGATCCCCCTGTCCTTATCTCGACCCACAAGCCTTTCATTATATTTTCTCTCCCCTGTCCAGCTGAGAAGAGCGATAGAGCGGCTTGGTGGGCACCTGGTGTCCAGCCAGGGCCAACCCACCACAAGTCAGTATCAAAAGCAATAGGTAAGTAGAATTTATTTTTATATACTGAATATGACCCATCTCTTCCAGATTGTTTCATTCTGGATTTTATCTGTGTTTGGATTAGCAGTACATTGAAGCACGCTTAAATTGCAAATCACACAAATAGTTGCTGTAGCTTGGTCACTAACCAAATACTCATGCAACAGACTGCTAGCTGCAGAAAAAAAATTAATGGGTTCTGATCTTCACATGGAAACAGGCTAAATAATCCTCATCAATCCCCTCTGTGAGCCTGGAAGGAAAAAAGCTGTGCACAAAACCAGAAGTAGTGGGGTGGAACGCTACTGTTTCTACATGTGGACTTTTTAAATGCATAAGAAGTTCAGTAAGAAAAGGTTAAAGAACAGCAAAACGGAGAAGACAAGATCTTTGAAAAGCACAGGGCAAGAACCCAGAAGCCAGCAAAGCACTCCCCACTCACTGAGCTGGGAACAGCTAACGCAGAAATGACCCCCGTGAGATTCCCATATTTCAGTGCACAACAGTCCAAGTAAGCAGGTTTTGGGGTTCAGCCTGTTTCCTGTACTGTAGACATTGCTTCACCGTCTTTTTCAGTAAGTTTCTGGAATGTACTAATGCTTCCTAATACAAGTTACTTGGAACAAAATAAACTACCATAAAATTATTGCTAGCCCTGTTCTTTAGATGGAACAAAACCAATCTGCCAAATACAAGTGAGTATCCTATGCAAAGATGTGTTCACAACAGTGTATTTTAAGCAGATTTCTGCTTTTGGAAAATTCAAGACGGGGACATCTCATATGCAGTGTGCAAAAGCAGCTGGTAATCAAAAATATAAATCATACAGAGATGGAACACCAATGCCTTTCACAGGCAAGACATAAGGAGACAGATGCTGCAAGTACACATTCCTGCCAAAATTCCACACCTTCATTCTGACCAAATTATATATGAAACTTGCTGGAAAAAAGTTACGGGACTAGGTGTTGGGCTCCTCCATGTTGAATGTTTGGTAGGCAAGGAACAAAAAGGGAGCTTCTTCCATAGAGAACTACTCAGGAATATTTCTGAATGCTCCTGGAGAGAACTGGGGTGCCACCTGCTCGAGAATAGGTACTTTTTAAAGCGGTCTTGGCTGCAGAAATTAGTTTAATACTTATTAGTTAAGGTCACGTTACTGGGTGAAGAGAGAAGCCTAAGACAGAAACATCCCTAAAGTTTATCCTGAAGGGAGACTGTTTTCAACAATAACATGACCCATCAGCTAAAACTTGTCAACAGCAAGAAAGATAAGTCAACTAGTATTTAGTTAAAATCCCTTTTAAGACAGAAACCACCCCCCAGGTACTACTGTCAAAAGAATAAACCTGTGTGAGCTTTTGAAACACGGTATTTCGTTTGGCCTGAAAACTAAGCTGGAGGCAAGACATTTCCATTCGGAAGAATGTTTCTATTTTATTTAAAAAGAAAACACAAAGCCAAGACCACATGCTACTCCTACAGTCCCTAAATGGCAACAAAAATACACCTCTAGGACAACATCAGGATTGAGAGGAGGTTTTTTTGCTTCACTCATAGGCAATAACCAGTAGCAGCTCATGGATGAGTATCAGGAGACCCGATGGTTTGATCTCAACTGAAAAAAGCAGCATGGGATTACACGTGATGACCACATCAATGGCAAATATGAAAGATAAGCATTCACTCACAATTCAATCTGTTCGCAGTCTCTGACACCAAGTCCTAGAAACCCCAAAACAAAAATATGCTGAAGAGTAAAACTGATGGAGCAGAGTTAGTGTCAAATACATTTTGGATCAAATACATTTTGGAATCACTGTGATGCAGCTATAGTTACCTCTGCAACTCAGATATGTAGAGAAGTTGTGAGTAAAGACCATAGATTGAAAATCATTCAAGGTGCCAGGGACCTCAGGAGGTCTCCAAGCCAATCTCCTACTCAAACCATGGTCGGCACTGAATTTTGGCCAGGTTGCTTAGGGCTTTGTCCAGCAAGGCCTGAAAGACTCTAATGAAGAACATTCCCAACTTCCCAGGGCTCCATCCCAGTGCTTCATTTTCTTCCGAGTTAAAAGTTTTCCTTATATAAAGACAAAACTTGCTGTGTTTCAGTCTGACCTATTTTTCTCGTTCCTCACACCTCAGTGATGAGCCTGGCTCCACCCTCTCAGTAACCTCCTCATGTATTGCGCAACTACTATAAGGTCTCCCAATCCTTCTCCTCTCCAGGCTGAAAAAGCTTAGTTTCTAATTTCTATTGCAAGATTAGATCAGAAGCCTCACAAAACATCAGTCATGCCTGAGAAGAGGCGATTCTCAGACAAGAACACTCTCTCTGAAGTCTGCCTTGTTCACCTGCTGGGAGAGCAATGCAGGATGCTATTACCACTATCATTTCCACCGAGAAGGAACTGAGGAAAAAAAGTTAGTTTGAAGAACTGTTATGTATGAAAAATGCATGGCTTTGCTGATGTTAAAACAACGTACTGAGAAGGCACCTCAAATGCTTCATTTAGCAGTTAATTAAAAAAAAAGGTTTAAAATCTCCAAAAGCTGCTCTGCAACTAGTCCAAGACTTGATACCACGATAAAGCGATCACAATTAGCTTAGTTCCACTGTCCAAGTCGACAAGTGTACAATGGTGTTCTAATTTATGATTTTTTGGGTGAACTCAGGTTTTAGGATTATTTAATAGAAACAAGCACGTTGTTCAAAAGCCTGATATTGACTATCTTTCTTTAATGAACCACCTTTCAAGATTACTCTGAATAACTACTGTTGTAACAGAAAATTCTCAGAGAAGGGGAGATGTACTTTTGCTAATGCACACAAGAAGCCTTGCAGTAGCTTTTTAAGATAAGCGTTCGATGCAAAATCAGCAGCTTATCTTGTTACACTAAGTCAGATCAGAAGTTGATCATTTGATATATGAAAAAACCTACAATACTTCAAGACAACAATCAGCTTTTTTTTTTTTTTTTAAACCAGCTTCAGGAAAGCTGTTTAAGCTGTTTAAACAACTGTGTGTGTATAATTTTGAATTAAGAACACTGAAGTTCTGCAGTAGATACCAGATCCCACAAGGAGGTGAGCTAGGTACAAACTGGGTCTAAATTCAACTGAGAAAACTCCACCTAGATTGAATAGGCATGTCCAGAATTAAAATGTCACTAGAGGGTTTGGAACAGCTATGTAAGAAAAAATATTTTTTGTCTTGCAATGCACAACTCCAGCTCTCCGATTTAAATTGGACTACCTAATATTCGAAAACACAGTTACATCTCAGGCCTGTGAAGATCCATTTTTCAACCCTCACTTGCACTTTCAGAATTACCCATCAGCTGCTCAGGGAACCATGAAATCAACAGAGATAACTGTGCAAAATCCATTCCACAGTCTGACACAGCATCCTACAACAAACTCGATGATCAGAGCTTACACACAAAACTCCCGAGTCTCAAAAATACAGCACAGCATGAGAAGAGGGAGAAAAATAAGGAGGATTATTAAGTTTCTACAGTATCATGAATTTTTTCAGATGTCTTTGGAAGATGATCATGTCTTGTACCACATAAAAAAGTTCAAGACTTTGTTCCAGTATTACTGGGGAGAAACTAGTTTTATTCTTCCTGGATAACCACTATTACTTTGATATTTAAAGTTTTAGCTCTACAACAATGCACAGACATTATCAAACTACAAGAAGTGGTTGTACAGGTGCTCTTTCTTTCTTTCATGCCCCTACAGACAGTATCTGCTTAACACATGCACAGCTGATGGGACCACAGGATTCATGAAACCAGAAGCTCCTTTACCTTGCCGAACCCTTACATGCCTATACTCACGTTTTACTTACATTTCTGGAGTCTTGGACTTGTTTTTTCCATTGAAGAATTCAGGAAGAGCACGACGTTCAATCACATGAATACTGTAACAAAAATACACAATTCAGATGCCAAATACTAAAGAATCTTGGAGTACTCTGCAAACCTTCAAATGACTACTTTGAGGGAGTACATTTATAGCAAGGGGGTTTTTTTGTTTGGTGGTTTGGGGTTTTTTTTGGGGGGAGGGGGGGTGGTTTTTTTAGAAACCCTAGTATTCTCGCATGACCCTTTGAAATTTGCTTATTTCATCAAATAAGCAAAGCTGCATTGAAAAAGCGTCACAAAATTCAGCCATTGACTGAAGCAAAACTATGCACCCAATGCTGCCCTAATCAAACTCTGAAGAAAAAGTACCGAGCTGCAGCCCGTTGTCAACTGTACCTTCACGAGTTCTGCATTCTGACGGAGCATCTTTATTCTCCAGCCTAGCTGGTGCGAACATACAGCAAAGTACCAATACCTCAAAAGAAACCAAGCTTTTACCGTATATACTTAGAAGACGGGAGTGCAAGTAAGTGCTTTGAGTCCAACTCAAAAATTGGATCTACAGTAATTACTAGTGCTCACAAGTCAGGTAGGAGACTGACTGGCTTCAAGAACGTAGCTAGTACCTCCCTAAATCCAAAGTATGGATATTTGGAGCAACTAAACACTGTCTTAAAAATAATTCTTCCCCTTTGCACTCCAAGGAAGAAATATGGAGAAAAAAAAATGACCACATATGGAAGAGCAGAACTAATGACACATGAGGTGCTATGCAATATATAAAATAAACTAAGGTAAAGATCACAGCAAATTCAGCTTTAGTTATTTGGCAGATACATTAATACTTTTTTCCTTCTGTAGCTGTTCCAGGTAACATACCATTTAAGTTTAAATGTTCTTTTAGCAGAATCTTCCATTCTGCACGTGCTACAGCCTGACAATGTAAATAGCACTGCAGAAACTTATGAAATCACATTCTCTCATTTATTCTCATATTCCCTAAATAAAGGATTGGAGGAAGTGATATGATTTATTTGAACACAAATAAGGAAATTTGGTCCTGAAATGTTTTAACTGCAAGGTGATTGCACCTGTGGAGTACCAGCAACAAATGAACAAGATAATTTTGTGTTATCCATGGCCTATAATATGATATATAAGAGGGTTTTCAGTGCAAAGCAAAATTACAATGCAAGTAAGCAGCCAGAGTATATGGAACTCGATTAGTCAACTCATTTTTTTTCCTTTAAGATCTTAATACGCAAGTTCTTTGAGGGACCCAAGATTTAACCCACCTATTACTAAGTGAGAAAATACCTTCAAGATTAAAAAAGTTTCCATTTTCCAAAAAAGGTGTCAGAAGTCCAGGGCTTGTTAGAGTAATTTAAGACAGAAACTCAGAGAATGGCACATATTTTATGCAGGTTAAAATCTGGAGAACTACAGTGGTCCTTCAAGAATTGTTACTTTTAAAGGAAACAGAAAAATATATCCTTTACAAATCTTCCTTCCTCCTAAATGTTCACCTTTTAACCTATCATGTAATTGTCCTTTTACACTGATACTGCTTACTCTTAACTTGTCATTCATAGGAAAATACTCTAACTTGAAGATGAAGATTAACCAATAAACTGTTCAGATTTTAGTAAAAAACAAATTATCTAGTTCTTGCAATGAAGTTGCCCAAAGCATAAGAGATTACTGAATTGAGCATTAAATAAAACTTATTTTTTTACTAGAAAATTAATTTTAGCAATGACTATTCTAAAACAACAGTTTATAAAACATTTTGAGAGAAGTAGATTGGAATTATTCTTCATCTTGCTTTAAATTAGTTGTGACTGGACACCTTAAATATTTGTAATTTGGGAGGGCTGCAGACAGTTATTTGCTTATGTTTTTACATAAGCCAAGAAGCATCTTGCTGGCACAACAACAGCAGTAACACTTGCAGTCTGAGCTGGGACCGTGCTACATATATGCTCTCTAGCTCTCCAGAACTACAAAAACCTATCTCTGAATGGAAAAGAAGTGCTCAGAGACAGAAAAATGTCAGTCTCTCAGCTGTGCTGTTATTTCAGCCTTAAATCCAAATCAGCTTAACACACAATTTCTGGAGCACTAGAATCCAAAATCAAAGCTTCTTTTCACATCATCCTGCTGCCTTGTGGACGTCCACTGTTCCTGTCAGAGATGCTTTAAGTTTGCCTTTTACAAGGTCAGAACAAGTACACCTCATGCAACGAGAGGTTTATTCTCTTTCTTCAGAAATACCGCATTAGTCTTTTAGCTGCGTTTCACAGGCAGGTTTAGCTCTCAGGAACGCCATTAGAACTACTGCTGCTACTACAAATCCACCGATCAAGAATTTTTAACTAAACATTATTACCAGTCATGCCCAGAAGGCACTCATACAAGAGTGTCAGAGTGATCTCATGACAAAATGTCATTGTCGTAATTTTCTCAGTAGGGAAGTAGTATTCTACCTTCACCTTACAAACAAGGAATTGAAGCACAGAGACTACAGATGTGCCTACCTTGGCTTAAAGTAAACCTCAATTAGCTTCAGCTACGCAAAGTTGCCTTTCCTGATCTACAGCAGATCCACAGTTCTTTATTCCTTTATGAAGTGCATCAGTGGAGTGTTTCATTCTGCGTAACAGAACTACACCTCGAGCTTTTCCGCTCACAAAGCAACTGGAGCGCCTATAAATTCAGACTATGTGATCCTTGGCTTTTCTGCTTCCAGGATCATCTCAAAGTGGGAGAGCGAGGGGACTGAGAAAATGGATGGTTCTATTTATGGGGATTTAGGTCAACTCAAGCCACTAGCATAGACATAGGCTAAGCAACTGACTCAAGGTAACAAAGTTTGTCAGAGCTGGAAATTGAGCCAACCCTTACACTAACAGTTCATATCCCATCTTTATTCACTACTATAAAAAGTTGTGCACTTTTGAAAGTTGCACATGAATCCTAATATCCAAGTGTCATAGCACATCTTTTTAGATTCCAGCCTGAACAATGTCTCAACTCCTAGAGCTAAGACAAAACGCACACTCAAATGACAGCCCTTCCAGACAACTGACTATGCCTTATTCTGTTTCCAAAGCGGTTTTTATTTAAAAAGAAGTACTACATGAGAGTTTAACTTGTAGAGGGACTTTCATTCCCAATCACTTGCTTCTCTTCCCACACCACAGAAGTTTGAGTATACAGAGAACAGTAGGGTTACTATAGCGAGTTATATGGTCATAGCGCACCAGAAACCTCTGACTCCAAGGAGGATTCCAAAATGAAACAAGTGTCCTCCCTGTATAATCAGTAACTTATCCTCAAAGTCAATATCCAAAGCAAAATAAAAAGCCACCAGCTTTCAGAAGTAGATACAGACACAGAAAGATCATACAAGGACTAGAGAAGTAGGGAAGAGAAAGGAATTATTTTCCCATGGGGAGGGGGGAGGAATAAAAATCAATGTAAAGCAAAAAATGCTGAGAAGGTAGACTGAAGATCTATGCTGTTCGAAGTTCTCTTCTCATTCCCAATCCCTGAAAACTGCCAGAAGTCAGCTCAGAAAGATTTTTTAAATGGAAAAGATGTACCCATACATGGGAACTAGACCTAAACAAAAGTAATTTCTTTCAGCTCTCAGCTTGATTTATGAGAAACAACCACCAAAACTCTAAGTCTTCCCCCAGCTCCAAATTATTTTCTTACCAGTTGTAGTCAAACCAAGATGCATAGCTTGGAATAATGATGTGGTTGGTTTGTTCTGTGACGTTATCTTCACCTGCATCAATTGACCGACTCTGATCGCCTTTGTTAGGATCTTCATCTTCCTGTATCATGGCAGGCATACAACGGTTAGTAGGTTGCAAGAGACATACCTAACAACTCTCAGCCAGCACAAAGTTAGTCCAAAACAAATGCTTTCCAATCCTGTGCAGAATAAACTTTTCCTGACGCAATCTCTGCTCAGTGGGGAAAATCCCAGGGATCACAGAAAGTGTAATCTGTGTTCATAAAAGTATTAAAGAAAGCATAAGGCCATCTTACAAAGTTTTTACAGAGCCAACTCTCAAATCGCAAGGACATACTTGGCAGTACAGTTAGATCACACTTCATGTCCTGTTTATAAAATTAAGCATGCTCTAACTATGGGAGAAAACACTGCATTTCAATTCTGCAGTATACTGCAACCACGTGTAATGAATACAGCACGAATCTAGAGTACTTTGTAAGCTGTCAGCCTAGCTCTTGCTGCCATCTCCAGTTACGGACACTGCACCAGTTTTTAATACTGTCTGGGACGGGTTGTATTTTTGCCACTTCCTCCATTAACCTTCTCACTCCTCAGAAGAGTATTAGAGGAAATCAGATTCATTACTTCTAGTTTCACTGGAAGACACTTGTCAGCAGTAATAGTTTCATGTCTGCAAAACTGCACCTCATGACCCTAAATTCCTGCTTGGATAAACTCACTTTGACCAATCTTAAAGCTGGTCTTGGATATTTCTCTCTCGTGAAGAAGAGATACTAAGTTCAACTTGTAACTCTGCATGTCCCTGTATCTGCTTCCACTCAGAGGGTGAACAGACCCATGAGTTTGCTCACACAGGGCTGTGAAGACATCAGTGAGCAAGATTTTAAGATTTGCAAGAGGAGGGACAAGTCTTTGGTCATTTTCGCTGCTTCACAACAGAAGCCTCCTGTGAACACCAGGTGTTCTACAACTTGAGTTCCAGCACATGCTCACTTCCTGATCCAAAAAAAGATAGAGAAGGAAGGGCATGGAGGCAGTATAAGAGAAAGGTCAGGGCATGATGTGAGCTGTATGAGAAACCCTCAGGTGCTATTTGAAGAGCCCGTAGGTAACTCAACATTAAATGGTTTTCTTTACCTGAATTACTAATCCAGACAGCTTTCAGAGAAACAGACTGTTAAAAATAATCGAGTCCCTAAAGCAAGATCTTGAAGAGTCATGGGTATCAATGACATACCTTTTTGGGGACTAAATTCCCCTAAAGACAAGGCATCATTCTAAATCTATTTAGTGATCTGACAATAGCTATTCAGAAAAGATGTACTTCCTCTCATCATCCCCTCAACTTCTAATACCCTTCTCCTCTCAAAATGCATTCCCTAAAGAGAGGAACAGACCACGTCCCCAAAAACCACTGTTTAGCATAGGACATAAAAGCAAACCTCTTCCAATCTAAACATAGAACAAATACTAAGGCTGCTGCATGAGTCCCACAGTTCCAGGTCATTCTACACCCAGGGATGGAGAAGTTACACTGAAAAAAAAAGAGCATTTCCCATACTGGAAAGGCCTGCTGTTGCGTTCCTTCCGGGTTGGTTTCCCTAACTTGGAAAACAGTGGTTGCCTAAGAATTGTATTTTGGTGATTTCTGTTCATGTGTCTGTATCTAGATACTTACACCTACCGCTCCTTGGTGTGATACCTGCACCTAAAACCTAAAGAAAAGGTTGCTTACTAGCTAGTCAGCGGTTTGCATACCTATAGTTGTCGTCTTCCCCCATTTTAAAACATGAGAAAGGATTTTTGAGCACTTCTGAAAACACATACAGAAACTGGACGTATGAACTGAAATATGGTAAAACTAGAAATATGTCAGTATGGAGAGAAAGCCAGATTTTCTTAATTATGTGTGTAACCAATCCAAACATGTGTGTCTATGCAGGAGTGCAACTGTATGAACCTAACATAGATGTGACCTTTTCTTACCTGCATGATCAGGCAGCCATCTTACACTAGGCAAGCTGTTAAAAATAGCGCCTGGCACACCAACAATGCAATTAAATACAGAAACTACCCTGACAACTCTATTAAAATGATCAGGAAGCCTATCTGGGGTTTAGATTTAGTCCTGAAACCCAAAGAAAAAGCATAATCTTTGAAAAATCTTGCATCTGAAAAATGCTTCTTTGAAAATACTTTGCATCTGTCGCCTCATTCTCGTTTTTAATATAGTAGATTTAAAAATACAAAATAATCTCACAGCATTTGTATAATTTTTATAATAGCAAAACAACATTCCTATCAGTGACTAATTTAATCTTATACATGAATTGAAAAATATTACAGGCTAAGTTACTGAAGATGAGATTAAGATCTTGATAGGACATGGGGTAATGGTTTTGAATTAAAAGAGGGCAGATTCAGACTAAATATAAGGAAGAAATTTTTTACACTGAGGGTGGTGAAGCACTGGCCCAGGTTGCCCAGAGAGGTGGTGGATGCCCCATCCCTGGAAACATTCCAGGTCAGGTTGGACGGGGCTCTGAGCAACCTGATCTAGTGGAAGATGTCCCTGCCCAGGGCAGGGGGGTTGGACTAGATGACCTTGAAAGGTCCCTTCCCACCCAAACCATTCTAGGATTCTATGATCTCAGTTTCTACCAAACTTAGTAAGAAACGGCTGCTGTTACCTTTCCTCCAGTCGCCACTGTCTCCTCATCCTGTTCATCTGAAAGGTAAAAGCATTGAAAATTACACTAATAAAAAGCATCTGATTGCTCATAAGCCTTTCTAGCAATGCCACTGCTTAACTGGAAAGAATATTTCATTTGTTTTGGAAGGGAAATGAGGAGGAAAGCAAAGTGGACCACACATCATTAAGGCAATCTCATCTTTATGCAGGCACTCAACTATCGCAGACAAGGGAACAGATAAGAATACAGAGGAAGGATAATTAGAATTTTTCCACACTTAGGAATCCATACCTAATTACCGCCTTTCCCAGTGCCCTAGATGTAGCCTTGTGTAATAGGATACGGGACACTAGTTTCTCTCTGTCATGCCAAAGGCTTAGCAAAGCTCAGGGAACCTGTGATTCACCTTGATTCCCAATAGGAAAAGAAAAATTCTGCCAGGAAAGAGCTTATATGTCATATTAAAAAAAAAAAAAAAAAAAAAAAAGATGCCTACAAGGGAACAGCCTTGCAAGTGAAAGAGTCAATACGTTTCAACTCGAATACATATGAAAACTGAATTAATTCAATAAAAGAGTAGAATTAGAGATTCCTTTTAAAATTGAGAGATTTAAAAATATTTACTTTGTTGGCCTGCAAGCAAGACTTTACTATAAAACTTAGGGGAGGGGGTGCTGGAGGGTGTTGTGTGTTTCTTTTACCGAGGTCTGCTACTGTTCCTCCTTTCACAGGCGTGTTTTCACTGTCTTTCTTTGGGTTCACTACAAAAATAAGCAAAATTGAAACTCTGATGAGTAACCATCAGACAAGATACAATTATCAAAGTCTAGCATGCTTTGCTATCTTATCAATCGACAGTTTTGTTGGTCATGTCTTTGCAGTTCAAAAGAGTTCATCTGTGCCGTTTGAGTACAACGGACCATTTGTTTGATTTCTCTGTAATTTCACATCTGAACACAAAGCAGCTTCTATTCATGCAGCCAGTGGACTAAGTACTGCACTTCTTCCACCTGTACAACACGTAACAATTCTTACACACAAGTTCAAACCAGGTAAAAACCAAATGGTGTGACACCCAAAATAGCTGACAGAAGAAATTATTTTTCTGACTTATCTTTACTTAACAGGTATTGCATAGATCAACACTTTTCTGAAAAGGATTAAGAACTGAATGCATTTGGCATGTTGCTAGAGTTTCCACTCACTTAATGTGCTTATCTTGGGTACTTGGCATACAATTATTTTCCTCCAGAAAACTCCATCCCCCAGAACATGAACTCTGTATAATGGGTGAGAGCAATCCTAAAATAGGTGAAACTAAACATTTAAGTGGATTTTTGTAAATGTTATTTCAAAAAGCCACAAGAAGGTGAATCTGCTGCCCTTCTCAGCTGTCACATTCAAATCCCTGACTAGGTAAATTTAGATGGGCGCAGATCACCTGGCCCCATGGCCACAAAGTATTTCAAAGACTTGACAAAATACACATGTATTTTTCAGTGCAGTTTAAACAATTCTTTTAACATTCAGAGAATCCAGTGTATGCATTTTACCATTTTTGGGAAGTACCACTTCTTCTATATTAGGTACTGGTGTGGGATCCTCCATATCCTTTGTAAGATCTTCTTGCTCATCTTCTTCTTTCTGCCCTCTCCTTTTCCCATATAAGGCTGCTTGTCTAAAACAGATCATACACAAATTCTCTGCCAGCTGCAACTGTCAGATGTTCTGATCTTGACATTATTCTTCAGATATCAGGGTTAAAGGACTGGGTTAAAACACTTATGAGAACATGAATGCTGTAGGAAGTTGTGCTGGTGGAGTTAATGAAAAATATTTTCTGTTTATTACTAAAACGAAGTAAGCTTAAAAAAAAAAAAAAGTCTTTTCCACTATTTCAAGACTGGAGACCACCACTGTATATAAAACTTGATTCCAACCCAAAACTGTCTCTAGCATGTTGGCAGCACTTGCTACTAGTGAGATTCAAGGGAGCAGTGAATCACGTTTGTCCTTTTTCAAGTTGCAATAAGGGCGTCTGCTGCACAGAAGAGGCAACAGACCATTTCAAGGCATGCTGCCTTATTTAAGGAAAAAGGCTTGCTTGTATGATCGATTCTGTGTACCGAGGAAGCCATTTTGGGAACAAAGGCAGAATCACCCACACCTCTCCTTACAGGATCTAACTCAGGCTTTACATATGAAACAAAAAAGTAATTCAGATTATCAACTAATTCTTTCTCACCTCAGATGATAAATTTCCAGTTTTGTCTTATTAGAGCCCAACAGGTCTATGAAACAAGACCTGAATTTTTAGTTCAAAAGTGCTCCCCTTCATATCCACACAAACCCCCATAAATAAGCTTTTATTTGGATATAATATTGGCTTTTTTTTTTTTAAGAGGTCAAACTAGCATTGGAAAAAACCCTAATCTGTTGGCCACAAATGCTATGCTGTTAAAGTTGCATTTGAGAAGTGGACTTTAAAATACCTGGCTATGTAGATTAAAAAACTCCCCAATTAAGTGCAGTAATTTATGGGGTTATACTTCAAAAAGTGTACATGTACTACATGACCACACCAACAGAACTAGTCTGAGTTATTTTAGAAGCAGCTGAGTAGCTTTTCATTTGATAAGTTCTACTCTTGATGCATCAATTAACCCTGTCACTGACACAGATAACATGACAACTTGCACCAGATTCTCCTCCACCTGAAGGCAACACATTTCTACAGAGTAGTAAAGAAATTAGATATACTGCACAAGCAAAATCACCCAAGTCTATTGTAGAAATAATTATTCTACTGTAATCTAAGGTGAGACAAGTGAAAGGTGACAGAGATCTCCCCCTAAGCATTTCTTCAAGAAAATTCACCTCAAACTCCAGGACTTCGACACTCACCCTTTCTTCCCTGTCTTTTTTCTCGACTCCACAGGAGTCGGGGGTGGAGAAGGAGAATGCTTTCTCTTCCTTGTACTTGCTGCTGCTTTCCTGTCTCTCCTCTCCGGACTACGTACAGGCTGATAGAGAAAGTGAAGTAGTTAGCTCATCCCAAATACTACAGTTATTGAAACGCTGTAGGCTACACTCTTTCTTAACACATCCTACAACAGAGAAGCTAAAAGCAATAATATCACAACATGCACCACATTCAGCTCCAGAATACTTCCATTTGTCAACGAGAAAACCCCTAAATTTTCTACAGCCATCCCCCAGATGCTGCAATGGCTATGTACTTAAGAACTGTGCTCTTAAAACAGAGCAAGTTTCAAATGCTAATGTGTGACTTGTTCAATATACTCTATCCATCAGGAGAGATTTCCTAGTGAGTAGCCTGACCTCAAGGTTAAATGAACGTGTTTTCAGAGTCTTAACTAACTTCCAGCATTGTGAGGGATACAAAAATCAGTTTCAACAAGTATGAAGAATTCGGAAATCAAATATTAACTGATGCTGTTTAACACACCCCTGGCTTCATTTATGAGAAAGCACAGAGTGGGTCCTGTCTCTTACCATCCTCAGGAAGGGGGAAAAAAATGAAAATCAAAGCACACACACACACTTCCGGATAAAGGACGTATGTCAGAAGAAAGTTAAACTAGACTGTGTTATCATAGGTACCTCAAACTGTTCAACTAGCTTAATTTTAGCAACTTTGAGTGCCAAAAATTTGACTTATGCAGAGATAAAGAATATTAATGTATCAACAGGTCACCCATCAAGCAGAGAACCACCTACCTCTTCATTTTTCATGGAGATTCTCTGTCGAAAACTCACTGATTTCCTGTTCTCATCTACTTCATAATCCTCTTCATTCATCCATTCATTGAATATATCTGTGTCCAAAATCCACTTGGCATGAACCTGAAGAACAGAACGACATATCAGCATGCCGATATTTTTTGAAAAAAGTAACTCCATGACAGACCTCATAGGATGAAGAAAATATTTGCAGCTTTGTTATCAGGGTCTGAACATCCAAATGTCTCGTAATGGTTTTACACGCAATAGATGACAGTTTCATGAGGCAATACAATAAAGGATGAACATGCCCGTAAGTCTACTGAATGCCATGTCTGTTCCTCAGTCATTTTTAAGCCTTCTGAAGTGTGAGGTCAGTTCTCACAGCTGGGACAACGGCTCTGTATTAAGACCATACTTTGGATGCTGAAAATTACCATCAAAATCTTCTAAAGGTACAGATCACCTTAGCAGACGTGCCACAAAAGACCAAAACAATTAAGAAGAGTTGGCCATATCTTGGAAAGATTGACTATCTTGACTTACAATATCCATCTTCAAATAAAGTTCTAGTTTACAAAGTTGAAAATAAATTCTTGAGCTTTAGTATGATTTATACACAAAAAGCATGTGTTCCAGTTATTTACAGGTAACTACTTGGAATAAGTAGTGTTTGAACTGACACCAAGTTATTTTCTGACCTCAGCTGCTCTAACTGCTGTTCAGATCAGCAGCATACACACAGAACAACATTGCATGTTATGTATAAAAGAGTAAGTCCAGTAAAAGGACAATAAAGTAGTATTTACTACTGTTTGATTATAACTGTTCTGTATTGTTCACTTGCAATGAGCTAAACCAGAAAGGAAAATAATTTCTGTAGAAAGAAAACTAATTATGTAGAGAACCTAAATAAGGCTGCTGATGTTGGCTGGAGTGCTCACATGTTCAACAGATTGAGAAGCACTGCCTTTTTGCATCATGACGACATCAGTTAAGAGCAGAGTTCCCATTAAGTTGAACCCTTCCATAAAGAAAGGTGAGATATGACCCTCAGGGATTCTTGAAACAGCTACTGGTTTTCTCATTCACTTTCATGTTGGCTCTAACTCTAGGGACAGTTGCATTCATACGCTATAATTCATTAGCAATGCCAAGGATTTTAGTAAAATCAAGAAACTTAAACTGTGCTCTGTACTAAGAGCATACAGAAGTATCTACAGTGGTATGGAGCTAAGACAAACGAACTCAAGAGCTTCTGTAGCAGCGTGAAACCAGGGGATGAGGGAGTCCACGGCCACACACAATCTTTCAACGAGACCACAGCTCTATTTTGATCCCAATAGTTGAATCTGCTGGAAATAACGTTGTCATTCCAATAACTCAAAGAGAACAGACAAGATTTCAATTGCACCACAGGCTTCAAAAATTCAGGTTTGTTCTCCTGAAGAAGCTTCTTAATTTGCGTATTGTCTAGTGCCTAATATTTCTGGCCATTTCTATGTCATAGAAAAAGATGAACTTTCTGCACACAAAATACATTTTAAGCCCTGTAATACATGCATGGTAATCTCAGGTTTTTAACCTGATAGTTCTTGTCTCTAACAATATTCTTCCAAAAACATCATGAAGATATGGTATTTTCCCCACTTCCTCTCCTTAAACGTTGTATAATGCCATTATGCCTTCTAATGAGTTGTCAGGTTTCATCCCCAAGATGGCTGCACTTCAGCAGTAAGGGAAGGACTTACCTTTAACAGAAAACACCTCAAGTCAGGCCAAAATAAACATGGTAATTTTGGCACTATCAGGGATGCGCAAGTGTGTCCTTTTCACTCACAAACTATTTTTTAACAGCATTCCTCTCCAGACCAAAGAAATCTTTTAGACATTTTCATTACAGCTCTAGAAATATCACCCTGCTTTTCCATATATACAGAAATACAGTTATTGTTACTCAGCAGCATGTTAAAACATCTATCTGCAGATGACACCAAGTTGGGCAGGAATGTTGATTTGCTTGAGGGTAGGAAGGCCCTGCAGAGGGACCTGGACAGGCTGGATCGATGGGCCGAGGCCAACTGGATGAGGTTCAACAAGGCCAAGTGCCGGGTCCTGCACTTCGGCCACAACAACCCCATGCAGCGCTACAGGCTGGGGGAAGAGTGGCTGGAAAGCTGCCTGGCGGAAAAGGACCTGGGGGTGCTGGTCGGCAGCTGGCTGAACATGAGCCGGCAGTGTGCCCAGGTGGCCAAGAAGGCCAATGGCATCCTGGCCTGTATCAGCAATAGTGTGGCCAGCAGGAGTAGGGAAGTGATCGTGCCCCTGTACTCGGCACTGGTGAGGCCGCACCTCGAATCCTGTGTTCAGTTTTGGGCCCCTCACTACAAGAAGGACGTCGAGGTGCTGGAGCGTGTCCAGAGAAGGGCAATGAGGCTGGTGAGGGGTCTGGAGAACAAGTGTGATGAGGAGCGGCTGAGGGAACTGGGGTTGTTCAGCCTGGAGAAAAGGAGGCTGAGGGGAGACCTCATCGCTCTCTACAACCACCTGAAAGGAGGTTGTAGCGAGGGGGGGGTCGGTCTCTTCTCCCAAGGAACAAGCGACAGGACGAGAGGAAACGGCCTCAAGTTGTGCCAGGGGAGGTTTAGATTGGACGTGAGGAAAAATGTCTTTATGGAAAGAGTGGTTAAACATTGGAACAGGCTGCCCAGGGAAGGGGTGGAGTCACCATCCCTGGGGGTCTTTAAAAGATGTGTAGACGTGGCGTTTAGGGACATGGTTTAGTGGTGGACTTGGCAGTGCTGGGTTAACAGTTGGACTTGATGATCTTAAAGGTCTTTTTCAACCTAAACGATTGTATGATTCTATGATCTAGTAGCACCCGAGCATGAGCTATACCAAACAGTAACTTTGGGAAACTGTTTAAGAGAGACTTACCTTCCATGGCTTTTCAGGAATTGGAGGATCCTCAATTTCAGCATCTATTTCATTGGCATGAACCCAAGTGTCATAGCTAACGAGAGGAGTCAAGAGAAAACAAAATTGGTCCCCTGGGCTGTTCATCCAGAAAGATCACCAGCAGGAATATTTATTCAGCAATTTTGACATGTGCAAATCATATCGCTGGGATAGAATAGTAAAGTATTTTCCACGCAATGAAAAGTTAAAGGAATAATCACTGGTTTCTGCTACAGGAATAGGACACACTGAAAAGGGAGGGGTCCAAGGCATCTAATGCACATTTTTAACTTCCTGAATTTAAAGGCCATCTCAATGAAGCCAGCTCCAGCTTATAATTGCAAATCTACTCTGTACATTCAGGGGTATAAATGCAGTTTGAGTCACCTGTTTAAACCCTGGCATTAAGTTAAATAACTTGTTTCTGTTCTTATGAGTTTAATGCAAGAGATACCAGATTCCTATAAGAAAGGAGTATGCATCCTCTCCTTCAATCCTTACTGCTGTAGAATCCATTTATTATTTACATTCACTTTTCCACATGCTATTCCCTCAAAAGCCTGTTTATAAATACTAAGAAACTGCACTCAGTAACAGCAAAAGCCAAAATACTTTGTAATCAACACCAAGCATGTTCTGAACAACTGGGATAAGTCATATGCAAGAAAAGATGTGTATATAGCATTCCTCATTTATACTGATATTTATAAATACATATACACACAGAGTCAACACAAACTTGACTACTGGTATGATATAAATATAAAAGTATTTACAGGTTCTTCATCTGTATGAAGAAAGAAACTTAAGTGTGATTGTTGTTTGCTCTCTTCCACTGAAATATGCATATGGTTCCCAAGAAGTCTGTGCATGCACAGCAGAGCAGATTTTAATAGTCTGAAAAAGTTGTTTAAATAGAAGTCAATGCTGGGTTATCAACCTTTTGAGTTTTCCCGTAACCTGGACTCAGAAACCAGTTACTACAAACACATTTAAGTTACTAACAGTACATACACTATCTTGTAACATCATCTAACAACACAAGACAGCTTTCTCAAACATAAGCTTTCAACAGTCACTTGCACTTGCCTAAAGGCAACCCCCAGAGTGAAATCTCTCTTTGTCGAAGAAAGTTCAACTAGGTGATCAGAAGTTCTCCCTTTTGGCTTTAAAGTCTTACTAACTTTATGGAAAGGCTCACTCCGCTCTCTGAAAGTCTGGTTCAGTTTGCAACTTTACTAGTGGCTCTGCAGAAAAATAAGACTCTCCTTTTCTAACCTCACCTGCCTGCCAGTATCACAAATGGGTATGCATGCTTCAGTTTTAAACCACTGATTAAGTCTTTTCAAGCCTTGGTCATCGAGATAAATGGTAGCAATGCTAAATTACTGTGTGGTTATACTCCATAAGACTGCTTGTCTCGTAATATGAACAGCAATGTACAACCATTCAGAATCAAAACAACAGGAACGCAGTACTGTATATTCGGGTTAAATTTTTAGAAGAGACAGTATGAGATAGGTCTGAGCCTGTCATATTCTGCAGAATAAGAAAAGAGCATAGTTGTAGCCCACAAGGCTGGGACATTCCCCATGCAGGTTCACCACAGAGCACTGCTATCAGGAGAGGTAAGACTCAGTAAGCTAAAGGAACAGCTTGTTTGAGGACACGGATTTTCCTACTTTCAAGTTTTAACTGACACTTTTCCTTCAACAAACTTAAGTAAGATTTGGGGTGTGCTTTCTTCCCCCACCTTTCTTTACCTGTCTGGAAAAAAGCCCCAGTGTACCAGCACCTGCTTGTCTTTTTTCATCACAGGTCTCAACCATTCATCTGCAAAGGGGAAAGAGATCTAGCATCAGATTCAGATTGTAAAGCACATTAAACACTATTTTGCTTTTCCACAGTCACTCATAGTAAAGTTATTGCAATCATCTCTGATAAAAATCTACTGTAGTGAAATTACAATGGCCTGGCCTGCCATGGTAGGTAATACACGTGCTGGCATTATCTTTGCCACGTCTAAACATGCATGTGCTTTGCCTGCATACGACACAGATGTTAGATTAGTAAAATCATATTAATATTAAGAATTATTACATTTCCTTCCCTGGTCATATACATTCATACCCTAACACACTCTAGATTAAGATTCAACGAGGCTTGAAACAGTCCGCCTGCTTCTCAATGGAAGCAAGAGGCATTTCTGGCTGACAGATGGAAGCACTATCCTCTGCCAGCTCATCTTGCCCTGTCTCATCTCCCAAACACCTCGGCCACTTGGGCCTGGAACTCAGAATGGGACAGAGCAAATCCTCCAAAAGGACATTCAGTAAAGACAGCAGAAATAACATGGAGAGAGACACTCCAATCTTTTTTTTTTTTTTAATCTCTGTGTAACCGAAAAGACTAAACTTCTCCCAAAATGCTTTCTTGTCAAGTGGTAAACATTTCCCCTCTGTCTTTTTGTATCCTTGTTAGACATCCGAATCCCCTCATTAACTTCTTCTATTGATTTACTTTTATTTCAGAAGACCCTCTTCCCAGTACTAAATTCTACTCTCAACAGGTATTTAAAAAAAAAAACAATAGAGTTTTGAAGGACTAAAATTTTGAAGGAAGAATGTCAGGGCAGGGAGTGGTGGTGAAACAGATTTTAATAAAACACTTCCAAGAGTCTAACGGAACTTGCATTTCAACCTTCTTCTTTCACAGCAGTGCTAATGACGACTTCAAGTGAATACAGACTTACCGAGCAACACGAATACTTTGCTGGTTTTGCAGTAAGGCACACGCTCAGTCTGACTGGTGTTTTAAAGGTTTTTTTCTTTTAAACTGCACGTCTGACACAATGTAATAACCTACCCCCTGCAACCCAAATATTGAGAATATGGCCCAGAGCAGGATTAAAAGAGAAACCCTGAGGATTTGAACCTGTATGAAGATACACTGCTTGAATTCATGGCTGTTTTCTCATCTTAGTATAACCAGGGGTTAAGAGAGCTCTGTCTAGCACAACTGCACGTTCACTGACTACAAGACAGATGGTACCTACTATGCTCAACCTTTTTCCAAGAACCTGAAGTGGTTAAAAATAAATACAAACCTGTGGCTAGGCATGATATTACCAGAAGTACAGAACAAAGACAAGCACCAGAGGACAAACAATCCATGATGGTTCTTATACAGAAGTGAACACTTCCATCTAGTGGCCATCAGATGCCAGGGCGTATGGGAAAAAGGTAACTTATATCGGTGAAAAGGTAACTTACATCGGTGAAGCTCAGACTCCACAACAATGATCCACGAGACAAATGTATTTAAGATGAAAAAAATTAAGAGCAATTTTTTTGTTATTTGCTGAAGGATACAGCTGTTAAATTGCTTTTGTGGAACCCATGTACTTCATATAGGGGCAGACCACATCATAATAAAGCCAACAATCTCAATTTATCAGATCTACTTGTTATTGTATCCACCTTGCGAAACTACATGCAATGATATGTATCAGCATTCCCAACCTGTCACCTGGAAAGACAGGAACAAGGCAGGAAGATTTTCGATTCTCATTTACTTTAGCATCTATGCTACCTTTCCTACGTCTACTTGATTCCTAATAATGTTTCACTCAACATTTTGACCTATACTTACACACTGGGGTACACCAAGGAAGAAAAACAAGGAAAAAAGTTAACGGAAGCTTTAGTTTTAAGCCTACTTGTTCCGCTATACTTCCTTTTAATTTTTAAACTGACTTAATTTCTTTTTTAAGTTCTTCCAGACCCTTAGCTTTGTTCCCCGTCAGCCTGCAAGTTACTGGGGACAAGAAAAATGTCTATCTGCATTCAGCAATAAATATTATCTCAATTCCTAATGCAATCACTGAAGAGTATTCAGTGTTACACACCTTAATCTGAACATGTTGCATCAATTAAAAATGTGAACGTTACACCCAATAGTTAGAAGGAGGACACACATTGATTTTATTTGGAGTTGTTAATCCTAGAAATACTTTTCAAGTGGCTCTCAGGAGCAGGCTAGGAACATACTGCTTCTGTGCAAAAGCTCCCGTAACTGCTAACAGAATTTAGTAACAAGACTATTTCCACTTAAAAACTGGAAAGCAACCTTACCGTCATCCATTGAGGTAGGACTTGGATAGACATGGTGGGTAGCCTTTGATTTCTCTTCAGTTACTGTTCCCTGTGGGAAAGGTGGAAGCAAAGAAGAAACTGCATGAGAAACCTTCAACACATTACCCCAAACTTCTCAGCTGCTTCTTTTTACCCACATCCCATGCAACCTAGAAATATTCAAGGCTAACTTCAATGCAACTACGACGAATACCACTTCTAAGGAGTGCTAGAAAGAGGCAATTATTTAAGACTGCTGCCAAATGACTTTGTCATCTCTTGCTCTTTTCATCTCAAATCCTTCCTCCTCCAAGTTCCTTCTGCCCCAATTCTCATTGTAAACTGTTCAACTATCAGTTCATACAAACCTATTGGTGAATATTTTGTAAGAAAGCATCTGTAACTTTTTTCCACTAAGTACACATTTTGGTCCAAAACAATTTCTAAATATGACAATTTACATAAGATAAAGTCTGAGAAACTTAACTAGAAGTGGCTGCCTTGAATAGAACATTCTTAGTATTCAAGAAGGGCTGCATGTCAAGAGACAGAATAAACACCTGGTCTTTCAAAAAAGCCTCCTAAATCATAGAAGAAAGGGAACAAATCAGAAATACACTAACATGATAGCATTGTTTGTCAAATATTCAAACGCGAGAATACCTTTTCTTCTTGCTGGTTTAGGGCATCATTTTCTTGACATATGAGAAGCAACAGATGTACTTCTCATGCTTATGTAGATGCCACAAACAGTGGTACATAAAGCAATTTCTCTACATATGGGTACAGGCCATAATTATACTCCTATTGGACCTACATCATCATGCAAGAAAGTTCTACTACATAATTAGGTATCTGTTAAATAAATACATAACACTGCTTAGTGTGGCCAGTCAAGAAAACCGTGTCCTTCCCTCACATGGAGGGCCGTAAGGATTCTCCCAAATGCTGCAGAGACACCTCTAGTCTCCATGTATGAAGAGTCATTTCCAAGGACAGCAGAAATTCAGCCTGCAGACTCTTCTGCAGAGGAGTTATGTTTTGGAACAGTTTGTATGAAAATGTTATTCAAAGTTTACATTCCATAAATATTTTAGATTTATTTAAAAGACATAAGAGCACATGGGGTAGGTTGCTGCCAACAATACACGAACAACTTATTTAGAAGACAGCCACCAGCATCAAAAGGAGGAAAATTTAAAAAAAGCTTGAAGATGCATTGCATTATGGTAGAAATATTTGGAAACTACTCTGATACCAGGGACCGAAAGGCAAGAGTTGCTACAGCAACAAGAGTTCATAGAACTGGGTAAAGGGAGAGGAGATGCTCTGAGCAACAGCAAAAAAGAAAGCTGGGAAGTAAGAAGAATTTAAAAGTGTTCAAAGGGAAAGGAAAGAGCCCTGGCATGAATGAAGAATGTGCAAAGTGTTGAAGGAACAATGATGGAAATTCTCCCTTCATTCCCCGTGAGCCAAAAATGTTTCTCTAGATGTCTAATCTGAGCTTTGTGAATCAGATCAGTAAGTTTCATCTATTTCCTATGGAGCTTTAAAAAACCCAATACACAATAGATGAACAGGAAGTCTCTCGGATGCCGTCTTGACTGAAGACAAAGGGATGGATAACTTTACATTAAAACAGCTTTCTGAAAGATGTAAGCAGATTGTAAGGCTTATTCCCTGCCTCTGCTAAACTGAATGTGACTGGAAGCTAAAGACTTCCATCCATAACAAGATGGAAAACACTTTTCTTGAAGCAGATAGATATAAATGCTAAGTCCCACTCATTACCTGCTTTCAACTTCCTAAATTATTATTCTGGCTCTTTTCAGAAGAATCCTCGACATTTGTAAAGAAAAATCAGAAAAAGCGTGACTACCAGAAACAGTAACAGCATCTTCACCAGCAGAGAGAACAAACATCTTACTGACACCTCTTTTTATAAGCCCAGAGATCACACTAGCAGTGTGCTGGGGCAAGAGATACGCGACTCTTCTGCACAGGCTGCAGTCAGAGCAGTGAAGACTTGGAAACGCCAGAGAGGAGGGAGCTACAGGTACTAGGGATGGGGTAGAGGGAAGATGGCAACAACAGGTTAAAAAAAAAAAAAAAAAAAAATCAAGACAGTGAGCAAGCACAGGTAGCAACACAAATACAAGATGAGAATTCAGAGGTAGGGCAAAGGAAGAAAGCCCAAAAAGCAGAATTAGGTACAATTTCTGTCTTCAGTTCTTCACATCCCTTTAGAGACAAAGCTACCTGCTTTAAAAGTCCCTTAAATCATTCATGGATATAGCATGCTTTGAGTTCACAATAGAATTCCTTTATGAGAGGAAAATTGAATCATTAACTCTAATTTAAGCAATAGCAAGCATCCTGAATCAGCTCAATAATTAAGAGTAACTTGTGAAAAATTACACAACTGAAGTTGAGACAATAGTTCACAATCACAACACAGGAAATGCGTTTAATCTGGAAAAGAAACAGTTTACTTTGGCTACAGCCGTGAATTATCATAACACAAAAGGCTATCAAAGCATCTAGAGTTCACATTCCAGGATATTTCTCTTAAGACAAATGAAAGGACTGTTTACATTTTTAAGAGATCAAGCTATTAATCTTGTTCAGTTCATAATTTAGTATATTAAATTACATTGGCAAGAAGTTGACTCTCTCGGAAATATGCTGACTACCTAATAAGCAAGAGACCGTTGTTGCTTGTGTTCTGTTCAGCACAAGCAAGAAAAAAGCAAGTAAAATAAAGCAAAAAAGATAGCAATCATTTTAAGATTAAAGCTTCCTTATGCTGTCCCCACATATCTAGAACAGCTGTATTACACATTACCTTCTTTGGTCTCAGATTTGGACAAACGGTGATCTTCTGCTTCATATAAGCAGGCATTTAACATTAAATCAGCTGGGGCCTGCAGCCAACTCATTGAGGCACCATAACTATTTTTCACTTCAATAGCAATTTCAGATTTACTTTTAGAACAGAGTTATGATTCAATCTCCATGTGAGGATAACTATTAATCGCTTTTAACAAATGGTGAACTACTGGTCTTGAGCGACTTGCTGCTGCTGCCTTGTGTTGTCAGACACAATCCAGATGTAACTGATATGTTGAAGTCAGGCAAATACATTTTATCCTACAACTGACAAAACATTTGTTTTAAGATATGCTATTTAACAGTTACCTGGTGACGTTTGACAATATCCTTCAATTTATTAGCCAACTTCAATTCTATATCTGGAATGAGGTAGATGGTCGGTCTGCTCAGACAATTGTTCTAGTGGGGAGAATAAGAAGTTAAATAAGAAATTAGTAGGCCACCTGTGACATAAATCAAAAAATTCCTATTAAGACCACCAATGCTTGAAAAAGCTCAAAAGGAACACGTATCGGCTTGTGATATGGCACGCTAACTCCAGCTCCAGAAACCCCTATGACAGCAATATTTCCTTTGCACGCCTCCCCGCCAAAGTCTTATCCTGAGTTTCTTTCTGGTCTCTGCAGATCTGCCATTAGGTCCATCAGAGACATTATCACAGATAAAGGGAACGTGACCCAACGTAGCTGTTCTCACATTCCTGCTTTCACAACATCATCTTTAATG
Organism: Spheniscus humboldti; assembly: GCA_027474245.1. Classification (NCBI taxonomy): domain Eukaryota; kingdom Metazoa; phylum Chordata; class Aves; order Sphenisciformes; family Spheniscidae; genus Spheniscus; species Spheniscus humboldti. The sequence continues at coordinate 179,048,132 of CM049888.1, forward strand.
GAAACCATGTCTTTGATTTCAAAGAATTTTTGACAGGCTCTAGAAGACTTTGCTTGAAAGGGAATTTAAGTTCCCTGTGTGTCAACTCCCAAATCTGAATCTGTCCTGTCGCACTAACATGCAGATTCATGCGTTTCTATGGTATTCACAGGTACAAATTCATTTTATGTTGGATTTTAGCATGTACTGTATTATGTACTGAAACCACCATACAATGGCAATGTTTTTTTATGTAAGAATATTGTTTCTTTTTGCTGTCCCTCCTATTTCCATTTTTGACAAGCACCCGAAAGTTACGTCTTGGCTATATTATACACTGAGCTTGGGTTTAGAGTTTGAAAAAAAATAGTTATTCACACACAGCAGTTAAAAAAATTAACTTCAAATTAGATTCCATACAGCTGTTATCTGCTCTCTTCTGGTAGTAACTTGTTTGATAAAGCAAGTAAGAGAGTCTAAAGTGTACCCTAACCCTGAAAAAAGTCAAACTTATATCAAGTTGAAAGTCTCAAGAAAGTCAGCAATTGAATGGGTATGTACAGAACTAGTTACTCAATCCTAAGGGCGCTTCTTTCACAGGAAGACGGGAGACACTCAGGATGCTTTCTCCTACCTTACAAACAGGTTTTTCTCACCCTGTGCATATCTGCAGAATATCAATGAAAAAATTCTGAAGTTTAAGTGATAACATGGAATTGTGACTAAAATGGGTGGGAGAGGGAGGGAAGAGTATAATATTCCTACAGAAGTCCAGGATGAAACTCTTCAGTGGGTCACAACTGAGGTACATGAAAAGCTAGCGAACCCCTTCCCCTGAGCATGTGAACACATACAGTTTTGTATACGAGTGTCTTGCCTGCACTAGTGTTTTCTCAATGTTCATGAACATCTCCACATTTCGATCCATTCGGGATGGATTCTGCAGGTCAAACCTCCGCCTGTTAAGGAAAATTATTCAAAAATATTAAATTCAACTCCCCTCCATTCTGTAGTCAAGAATCTTTCATATTCCACGTAAAAAACAGTATATCATGGTAGCTACATAGGAACACTTAAAGCACAATCACAAATATTTTTGCTTCACTTGGCAGCCCTCACAAGCAAGAAAAATCACAATGAACCAAATCAACAAAATGCAACTGATTTGTGAAATGTTTAGCAAAAATGAAGATTTGACATTGTCCAACAAAACCCTGTAGCAGAGTTGTGCATTCCACAAAAGTCACAAAGGATAATTAAACAGAAACACAATCAAATGCTCACGATGGATTTCAACAACTAGATGAGGAAAATTCATGAACAAGCTCTCACGTTTCTCTTACTTCTAGTTGCAACATCCACCAGTCCCAGATTCTAATCCAGGAAAAACACAGCAATCATTTGCCTCAGATTTTTCTAAACTACTTATCTATTTGAGAACAAGCCACCCCACACACAGCATATAGGTAGCTCGTAACCCATGTAAGCATTTTATGATTGTCTCTATTGGACTCTGGTACTTTAAAGTTCGCTACTTCATTGACAAATCAAAATTCTTGAAATAACAATGCAGATTTAAGTGTCTATCAGACATGGGGGAGGGATAACACAAAATCTGAGACTTTCTACTGGGAAGAACCACAGGAGCCCCCAAAGGCATTCTGCTGTATCCACCTGAACTATACACATATTCAGAAGTCATGGATGAATCAACTCAAATGAAGAATTTGAATGGCGATCCCCAAGAACCTGAGAGGTGGGACAACAACAGCACTGACACCGGTCCCTCGCCAAGTTCAGCACCCGCGGGTGTCTGCACTAGCACTCTCACGCAGGCTCGTCACCACCAGCCAGGGTAAGCAGTGCTGCAGGAGCCTCTGAAACAGATTTGGGCCTGACCCTTAACACCTCAGCCTTTTCCAAAGCACGATGGTATGTTTAGATAATCAGGCTGTTGACTCTCAGATGTAAAACACTGTCTGGTGCACCTCCGTACCTCCCAAGTTTTGGAAAAAGCTAGAGTCTGAAAACGCTCGTAACTGGAGTGCCGAGTTGGTGTTCAGGAGTGGCAATACTGGCAGAAGGGATTTCAGCGTATAAAATAAGAAGTACCCTGTACACTTAACACAGTGAAAAAGCCATGCACATAATTACCATGCAGTGACTGATATGCTTTAAGTTAACACCCCAACTTAAAATACAAGAATTTATTCCTGTGCCCATATCTAATGACAGCTTCTTTCAAACACATGCTTGCTTCCAGTAACACATCAAATCAATTTTTAAAGTTTATAAATATACAATGAAGGTAAACCAAAGCAAGACTGATTTTTAGTCACAAAACCCATTACCACACAAGATGGCATCACATCAATATTACACTACTAAATCAAACAGACACTTCAGCTGAGACCACCATGTTTTTCTTCACTTGAGGCTCTCTAGTGTTCTCAAAAGGAAGCTGCCTACGCAGGTGGTACTGCGCAAATATGCTGTAGTGTTGGGCAGCACTAGAAACATTCACTGTGAATGATGGCTTCTCTCCTAAAGCAGTATTAGGGACTCTTCCCCTCACTCTAAGGACGTGGCAAATAGCTTAAAGATAATATCCTGGCGTATTTATTAGAATAGTCTTTCAATTTTAAAAGAAATTTATGACCTCTTTAAATAGCGTTGTGCGTGTTGAGAAGTTTACACTGACTTCTAGAAGCAGGGCCAGTCATCAAGAAGCCCGTCAGTTCACTGCACAATGCAATTTAATAAAGTATTTTGCACCTATAACACATCGGATTTTAAGAGCCAAGATCAAGCCACTTCTCCAGTATTCACCCATTGACAGCTTCATAGTCTGTATTCAAAACATGCTTCTGAAACGTAATAGTTTCAAGGAAGTGAAGGAAGATAAATGCCAAATAAACACAAACTAACCTATTTTCCTAGACACCTAATAAAGTCTTCAGTACCTATGAAACAAAGATACTTAAGGCATTCAAGTTTGACCAAAATTTTTACATTTGGCTGCCTAAAAGCTGCATTACACATTCATTTTAATGCTATACATGCCCCCAATTTTTTGCCTGCTTTTGAAACCCATACTTTAAGAGAAGCATGTCAATATATTAAGAAATAGCACTTTTTTTTAGTTGCCCATTTAGATAAAATAGCAGTACTAATTCTTCCTGTCCTTAGTTTAACTGATACCCTCTGACAGGTTTTAGCAAACAACTACTTGAATTGCAGTGATAGACAAGGTATGTCCAGCTGCACTGGATAAGTGCATTTTTCAGACATACCTATTATGACGAGGAAAGGTACTTCTCCTATAAGACAGATCATTCACAAACAGGTTAAGCAAGAGTGACAATGCATACCATTAAAAAAAAAAATCATATTTCAGGCAAAACACCACATATTATTTGGTTGAGTCAGTGAAGGATACATTCCAAGCTCTAAGTCTGATCCTCAGAGTTAAATTCAAGTATTACTTCCCTCTACATCCCACATGCACAAACACAAGACACTACCCACACTAGTTTGGAGGAATCAGCAAGAGAGTGAGAAGAGAGGAGGCAATCGCGTACCTGAGTTTTGCTGACAAATTTCAACGACTGAAAACTAAATTTCTTTGGAAAAATTGGAATGTTTAAATGTTCATGAAGTAGGAGCCATTTAACTCCTTTATCTTAAGGCAAAGGGGTAGCAAGACACTCCTGAAAGATACGCCACACAGAACACTATAAACACGTATCATGCCCGTGTGTTGGCAATATTGGAGTAGAAAAAACCCTGAAAGCAGTTTACTCATACCAGCTTTCTGATATATCCACCTCAGATACCCATTTAGCTGATAGGAGTACAAACTACTCCTACTAAAAAATAACAAACCATACCAAAGCAACTTTATTTTTGCCTTTTAATTGCTCTTGTGGGTAACAAACACAGTCAATTTCAGGAACGCTGTTACAGGTCTGCACAACATCAGATCAGAAACTATTTAAACTCACGTACAAGAACTATCTCTGCTAACTTTTATGTATCAACTTTTCATCCTCAGGTTTTTTCCAGTTTTCTCAAATATCATTAATTCACGCTATTGCTGTCTTGGAAAGAGGATTATAACTTAGAAAAACACACAGGCCACAACACTGTCGGGATGTCACATGAATAGTTTTAATACTAGTGTCGACAGCTACATGAGTGGCGTTTCTAACTACTGACACTGCCCATTTTTGGAGGCTGATGAGCAATGGAAAACTTAGAATTTATTAGCATCTATGCAATGCTTTGTGTTTTCCCAGTTATAATTAAACCCTGCACTCAATACAGTAACAAAGATTTACATCTTACAGATGGGAAACGGTGATTCTAAGATACTGGTTAATTTGCTCAGTCACATGGCAAATAAATGGCAAAAAAAAAGCCTCAAGCTTGTAATTAACTCCCAACCTACAGGCTCAAGACCTTAAACTTGGACAACTTATCTTTAAATTTGGAGGTCGGGGGGGTGTGTGTGTGTGTCTTAAAAAGCTACCATCAGCAAAACAGGAAAAAAATTTCCTCTTCCCATCTCTAACTCCCTTGCCTACCGAATTCTCCAGAAAGTATTAAACTTTAAGTAGTTTGCATAGGCATTTCATGTGCTTAATTTCATGCAAAAGGTGTATAAATCAAAAATAAAAACTTACCAGCCCTGTTCATTCTTATATTTGTAAGCAGCACCAAGAATGTGACATAATGTACCTCCAGCTTTGAAATCCATGAAACACTTTGCCTGGAACCAGAAAGAAAAGTGTAAACACAGTGACATTAACTTTCATGTAATTATTTTAAATTCATACATACTTGTTAGCTGAGTTTTAGACATCTAACTTATCAAATGCATAGTTTAATTTTCAGATCAATCACTGTTGGAGTTTTATGTTCTCTTTTAAGAATGCTTCAAGAACACTAAGTGCATTCGGTTTAAGTAGAATTCTTCATGTTTGCAAGCAGAACCTGATGTATCTTCCTTACATGAGTAGCTTGTAAAAAATTCCTTGCATAGCTGTAAAACAGAAATCCAAACTTTGAACATCCATTTCACAGTAAATTAAACCTGAAATCTTAGCTGTCAGTTAAGAAGCTCTTCATCTATATTAAGTAGACTAAAACAAATCATTAGAAATGAACACCAAAAACCCAGGCTCCATATTCACTACAGCTCCTAAAGCTCTCCATTCACATCCCTCCTCCACCGCAACAAAAAGTTGTTTGTCAAGATCTGAAAAGGTCACTGTGCAGACCTGCCCTAAAATACTAAATCCAACTCATTTCTTCAACACCAATTTTAGCAGAGTACAGCTGAGTCACATATTCGTAAACGGCTACTCTGAGTTAAAGAACTGACATCCAAACAGCAGCACGAGGAGACTGAAAAGCTCCGAGTTCCCCCAAGTCCGTTCTCTAAAAGGTTACTAAAGAAGCAGGACTGTTTCCTACACAGAAAGGTACATTTTTTCTGACAAATTTCGGTTTGGAATAATCTTTGCTCTTTTACTAATACCTCTGGTCAGGATGTTTGTATGTATATATACATTTTTAATATACATATAACATATATATAAAAATATACATACATTATATATAATAGATATAAAAATATGTATATTTAGAGAAAGCTGTTCTAACAATACACTGAAAGGACAAAACGAGGCAGATCGATCACCTAGCTAAGCTTCCACAACAGAAATGTCTATTCTGCCTTGAAGTCGGTACCCGCTGGCACTAAGGAGGAAGGACCCACCTACAGAAGTGCAGACCCACACCTCCAGCCCCGTCAGAAGTGCACAAGGGCCGTGCCAAGGGGCACTCGAGTTGACCCCTTCTGATGTTGCTCCATCCAGGGTAAGATGCCCAACTATTTACTGGAATAGGAAGTGAAACCTGTCTTTCCATACACGTGCAAAACATATAGACCCAAGATCAGTCTATTTTGCGTTTCTCAGTAAAAATAAAAAACTTGTACAATTCACAAAACAGAATTTGGGGAGTTGTTTAATGGCTGAACTCCGGTCACGAGCGGCTTTCTGCAAGCTGCCTTGTGCCAGAACTAGAGAAAGCACAAAGCTGGAGACACCGCACAGACAACAGCCTTCATAGTAGTTTTTCTACATTAAGAATGTTTCTCATCTAGCTTCTATCTTACTTTTTAGATCAGAACAGGTCATTTTCTTTAAAAGTCCATTATATTACACCTCAGGAGTATTTGCTAACACAGAATGAACACCAAATTACAGACAGTCTTAGCGTTACTGACAAGCATTTTACATTCATTCTGCAGCCAGGCAACTAAAATGGTAGCATGGGATCTAAACGAAACATTGCCTTCCTTGGCTCTAGAGCTGCTAATGGAAAGCAAAGCAGTTCTGCGAGATATCAAATACACCAGTGTCCAAGAACAACATAAAAAAGATCCTTCATAAGCATTCAACGAGAACAGAACTGCTCCTGGTCTACCATCTGTTTAGAGCCCTACTGTGCACAGAAAATAATAAAGAGAGCTCAAAGCTGCCATACGGGTACTTGCCAGTTTACGAGCTGCATGAAATTCAGTACTATTCTTTGCAAACTAAAGTCCTCTATGGATGGAGCAGTCTCTGATCAGAAGCTTGAACGAAAACAAAACGTTTCAACATGGTGAATGATTTTATTGCCATAAGACTTGGCTCTGAGGATACAAGCGCTGGTTTACAAACATGCATGCAAGCACTAGCTGCTTTAAAAAAAATAAATCTCAACATGAAGCCAGAAGACCCGTTGCAATGAATATTTTTGCAGCACTAGTATGCAAGTTGCTGTTACTTATCTTCAGCTGTCCTATATATGTACAGTCATCCAGAGTCAACCTTTCCCTTTTTGCTGACATGCCAGACCCATCACACAACTGAATGAAATCGCTGCAGCAGAGCCCGCCTCATCTGCATTTTGGGAAACTGTTGATCACACCGTTGTACCCAACGTCCCCTACTTCAAGTTCAGGGGCTGCTGCTGCAGCTCCGCCTTCATCAAGCTGCCCGTCAGCAGCCCACATTAAATCTTTCAATGACAAGGTCCCACCTTTCTGGTGTGCCCCCACATTACCGGGGCACAGGGCTCAGCGATCCAGGAGCCCCCGGCACCACAAGCAATCAGAGTGACTCTGGCAAGTTAGGAACGTTCAGCCAATACTTAACCATGAAAAACAGGACACATATCTCTTTCATAGACGTAAGTCACTTCTTTAAAGTGTCAGCAGACTCTAGCAAGACCCTCTTATTAAACTGTGGTCGTTGCTACTAGCATAAAAAGGAAATTGCTTTTAACAATTAGACAAAACCTCTTCCGCAGAAGAGATGCAGCTGTCAATAAACCCAATTCCCTTCAACATTTTTACCCAACCAAATCCATCACAACAAGGCAATTAAGATCAACTGGCCTCACAATATGCTGTCTTAAGAGTTAATATCTTAATATAGCCTTCATTTCAAATATGTGAAACTGTAAGCAAATTAATCAGCATTTTCTTTTTTGAGCATCAGTAAGGTTAGACAATATGCATTTAAAAGCAATAATCAGAAGACATGCACAGAAGTCCAGCTGTAACAGTCCTTCATTCACTCTAGATCTCTTCACAGACCCTGTACTGTACAGCATCCTTGCCAGGAACAGCAGTTTAAACACAGAATTAACAACCCTCTCTCAAGGTCTATTTCATCCACTCAAAGCACTAAGTAAAATGTTTGAACTTTATTACAACAGATGTAGTCCGTAGTGATTTAGATGTAGTCCAGGTCAGCGAGGTTTACCTCGAATACTGATGGCAGAGACCAGCTTCCCTTTGTCACTGACTGCTCCGGCACTGGAGAGCAGACACTTCAGAGAACGAGCCTGAGGTACACTGGCTAGTACTTGGAAAATAAATATAAAGGCTCTAACATGAACTGGAAGGACAACCTTGGTTTGACATGTTCTCATCAGCAAGCGCTCCTGGTGATCCATGTCCCTGTGTTTTGCAACAACTGCAGTTCTCAAGACCAACACTTAATCTCCAGTAAACTGCACCGATAATGGAAACACTGCCGTGTGTATTAATGGAGAACAGCATCACGCAAGGAATGGACCATTAACGGCAACCTCTAGTGATGGCAGTTGTGAGTAGTAGCCACAAAATGAGGACTTCTGGAGTCATCTGCAGGTACATAGCACTAGTTTTGATGGCTTGGGGGTTGTTTCTTTCACACCAGCATGACCTCCTCCTCTTCAACTTCAGATCCTCCCTTGCCAGGAACATGGTAATACTGAACAGTAACTAAGATAACTACAAACTTTTAACCTCATTTAGCTTCATCCAGTTTCTTTTCAGTGGAAGTCTGCAATAGCTTTTCAATATATTTTTGGAGATTAGCAATGTCACTTAAGACATTCCATCGCCCCATCTCTCTTCCCAAGTCAGACACAGTCCTGTAGAACTGAAGCATTCTGAACGTCTTCCAAGTGCTATGGTAGAGTAACAAAGCCTCCTTTGCAGCCTGAACCGGTATCTTAAATTACATGTCTAAAAAAGTGACAGCTAACCTGGTCTTAAAGAGTACATATTGCATTTTCTCATAAAAACAATATAAAGGAAGATGTACTGACGAGTTGTCTTCTGTCGGAAGTAACTGAGAGCAGAGAGATCCAACTGCTGTAAACTTAAGCTGAGCAAATTTGATCGGATTAGACCTTCGAAACAGCAAGAATAGTTAAACACAGGAACAACATATTTACAATGCCACTGAAATCTTTATTACCCATTTTTAAGATAAGACAAATTGATTTAAGATTGAGAGCACTCAAATGACTTATCAACTTGTTGAGTATGGGTACAGTTTTATGGTCTACACTGCCATATCAAAATAGGGCACCGCAATGTTCACCTCTGTCCCTAAAGCTTTTCATTGCCACTGAGGTATCAGGTGATCAGAATGGAAGAGGTGGTGAGCTACATCTTAATGGCATCTTGTGGTGCGTCTGTGTGCATTCCTAAGCACCAAGAGATTCACCCAATAAGTAAGTCTGAAAACCCCTCTTCTGGAGAAAACATGCATGAATTCATACTCTTCACAAAAGAAATGCAAATGCACAAAAGATAAGCAAAATGTCTGAGAAAAAAACCCACCATAAAATAATGAAAGATAGTATTCTGTAAATGGCGGACCAAAGAAGATGAGTACTTTCAATAGTTTTCAGAACAACTTCAGCTTATGATACTGTAATCCGTTATAAATATTTCCAACTTAGTACGTATATCTAAGTGTCATGGCTTAACCTCAGCCGGCAACTGAGCACCACACAGCTGCTCGCTCACTCTCCCCCTCCCTGGTGGGATGGGGGAGAGAATTGGAAGAGTAAAAGTGAGAAAACTCATGGGTTGAAATAACAACAGTTTAATAATTGAAATAAAATAATAATAATAAAAGAATATACAAATAAGTGATGCACGATGCAATTGCTCACCACCCGCCGACCGATGCCCAACCAGTCCCTGAGCAGCGGCCCCCCCAGCCAGCTTTCCCCCAGTTTATGTACTGAGCATGACGTCCCATGGTATGGAATGTCCCTTTGGCCAGTTTGGCTGTGCCCCCTCCCAGCTTCTTGTGCACCTCCAGCCTGCTCAGTCAGTAGAGCATGGGAAGCTGAAAAGTCCTTGACTAGTGTAAGCACTGTGCAGCAACAACTAAACCATCAGTGTGTTATCAACATTGTTCTCATCCTAAATCCAAAACCAGCTACCAGGAAGAAAATTAACTCTATCCCAGCCGAAACCAGGACACCTAGATTGCACGACCTTCGGTTCCCAGTAAGCATTCTGTGGCAGCGATAAGCAAAGACCTTCCTGCTGATGTCCACAATGCTTATACACACATTTATGACAGTTGTCTTGGCCCACAAAACCTACCCTAAATGGGCCAACTGGGTGCCTGATACCATGCTGCAGTCCTTGCCCTTCACAGCTGAAATCCATTTGTTACTTCGTCCTTACCATTTGCCACATCCCTCTTCCCTCTGTCAGTTGTTTAGACTTCACGCTCACTTGGACAAGATTCTTTTGGCAGTAGGCAGGGTTCCAAGCACACGGGACTGTCACTAGGACACTACTGCTAAAGATGTGCCAAGTCTGAACTTTAAATAAGCAACCCTTAAAATGCTGACATTGTTTCTGTATACCAATATTCTGAGTGACTGGAAAACTATCCCAGACTAATTAGGTAACTATGTGCTACTAAAGAACATGGTAAAGCCATTTTTCAGCCTTGACAGCATTACAAGTTTGAAGTTTAATCAGCAGAAATGACCAATGGAAACTTATTTGCTTTGGAAAGTGCATGTGAGTCAGTCAGTTTAGGATGCATCAGTCCAAACAGATTTGACTTAAAATTTACCAGTTTACATAGAATTTTACTAGAAATTAAAACCTTTCCACAGTATTCAGGAAATCACTTCCAAACGTACAGAAGGTAAGATTTATTACATTTAAAATCTGCTTTTAAGGAGGAGCGTGCTATTCCACCCCTTCCAGAGGATGCATCAACAAAAGCTTCAGACTAAGCACAGATCTCCCAGTCACCTGGAAGCACGCCAGCAGCACAGATACTGGAAGAAGAACAAAATGCGCTGTTGTAATAGCAGTGGGTTAACCCCAGTACTCACAGGAAGCTTTGTGAAGGCAGGATTGGTGACATGTTTTCCAAAGGCATCTTCCTGGAATTGCAGCAGCTGCACCACCAGCCCAGCCAGTGTTTTATTGGTAGGAGCATCTGCTTGAACATACTGCAAGACAAAAAACACACGCTTACTTGGGATAGAGGATAATAAAACATGAAGTCTGGTTTACTAATTCCCCAGACCACTTTATCAGTCGTAGAGCACAGTTTAAGATTTAAGGATCACTGTGTGGCGGGGGGAAGGGAAGGGCAGTGCGTGCACAGGAGGAGCACCAAGCACAAACATTTTTCAAGCTTTACTCTTAAAATATAGCACAAATCTGTGAATCATCATCAGTTCATCACGGCCGCTGGTGTTTTACAGATAGAGATTAACTACTTCAATCTGATTTCCTAATAAAGGAACAGACTAATTCTGGCCCACACATACACAAAGCTTTCTACAGTAACTTTACAAGCTCCTTCTGTAATCAACTACTACACATTAATCCTAAGAGCATCATTTGGTACTATACAGCATGTCGTGTACAGAAAAACTGATCTGGACAACTACATTTGCAACACTTTGCGACAATCTAAGCATTTCCCAAGGTTATACTTCTAACAAAATGCATATATGTAAAAGGGGAAATCACAGCATGGAAAATAAAAAAAGTCCCACGGCTGCCGAGTTTTCATTACTCCTAATATTACAATATTCATTTATTGGATGTAATCTCCTCATGCCAGAAGACTTCTAAGAGTAGAACAAACATTACTTGTTCATGTAGAACATGGAGGAGTATTAGCTACCCTAGGGTCATTTACCTGAGTAACACTATGAACCACAAGGCCTTTGCTCTTCCCTCAAATCAGATTCTTCTAAAGCTGCTTAAAAAAATTTTGAGAGCCAGAACCCTCAAAAGTTTAAAGCAGTGGTGTTAAATAGCAGTCGAACCTAAGTAAGCTTTCCAAAGCACCATCTACATAGCAAAAGACACTACAAAGACAGTGTCTTTTCCATGAGAATTTTACAGTATCTGACTATCTTGAGATGCAAGTTCCTTCAGCACTTGTTAAGAGGCAGACAGACATACCTGAGAAGTTAAATCTTAGCAACTCAAAGGACACAAATACCCGTAAGACTCCCAGGTGTCCTGCCTTGTGTATAAAACCTGATCTAGAAATATGAGCCTATAAAGAACAGAAATTTCCAAAGCTGCACTTTTCTTAGCCCTCTTCCCATGAAAAGGAGGCAATTGTGACAATTTTACCCAATTAATAACTCCTGTCAATTCACATCAGCTACCACAGAGATATGAAGCAGCAGTAACAGTCAGTCTTCATTGCTGTTAGAATCCAGATAAAGACTTTTATTCTTGTAGACCTTCACGCTCCTCTCAGCTAGCAACTATTTTCTTTCTAATTTTTGGACTAGAAGCTCTGTGTGCTGCAGCTGAATTCACCAGAGCAGTTTAAGCAATCTTTTGTTGGAATTACTGATCCTAGACAGGATGGCAAAGTGGAGCATGTGACTCACTCAGATGCCCCAGTTAATCCAGCATCTTTACTTAAAAACCCATCACAGCCTCTGCATTAGCTTACCAGGTGCTGCAGCCCAGCGGGAAGCATGCCATTCTCAGCAGGGAGGCACAGAATAATATTTAAACCCCTATTGCTGAATTTGCCAGAACCCTTTTCATCAGTGTCCTAAGGGTTGCTAAACCAAGGACGATTACCAAAATGCATACAGTGCTGTGTATTTTTATATCTGTTAATAAAAGATTTATCTTAAATGATACAAAAAAATAATACAATTGCCTATCACACCCAGGATGTGCACAGGGCTGTTAGCTGTGATACACTACATCTAAAGCTCCCATCATTTTGCATGTTCAACCTTTGCACCACCACCTTATGAAAAGTCTAAATAAAACTCTGAGCTTTTAGTTCAGCTATGCCAATTATAATGCAATCAAACAAATGTAAATTAAAAGGTGCAGGCAAAACAGGTATCTGCTAAACTACAGATTTAGGATTTGCACAAATGTGGAAACAAAAGCATGGCAGATCAAGTGCCAGACTTCATATTAAATAATCCTATTTCTATTACCAAGACAGCTTTGGTCTTGAACACATTCACATGCCGTACATGTTAAATATGTTCAAAAAGCAAAGCTGCTGGTTCCAACTTAAGCCCAGCTGTTTAAGACTGTCTACCCGCCTAGCTGTAGCACTTTCTCTAAATACATATCTAGAGCGACAGATACAACATTTTTCCCAGTAAAACAGAGTACACTGTAGTAGTACAACTTTTGTTTTGCATGGGAAGCGTGCTCCAAGAAGACAGAAAAAAATGCAAAAGTAGCTTTTGCTGAAGCTACACAGCCTTCGTCGTTCTGGCAACACTGCATAGAGAAAAACCCTCATAACCATTATAACTCATTTAATGGGGGAAAAAACTGTACTGCTACATTTGCCTTTTTTACACAGGTAAAAAGTCTTAAAGCTTTTTGCACCAACTTTAACACAGTATTTTAAATTAATAAAGCACCAAAAATGCACAAAATGCAACAAGACAGAAAGTACTGATGGCTCCTACTAATAGTGAAATAGAAGTATAACACAATCGTGTACTTAGGGCCATCATTTAAAACAAAACCAAAAAAACCCAATCACCAATCCAAAAACTTGGAATTTCACTCATCCACCTCCCAACCCATATAGTCTACTTACACTCACAGCTTCTTTAGGGCACCTAGAACAAAACTGCCTTCAGCGTAAGCCTCCAGCTAAGGTTCTCTCAGCTTCCAGTTTGAGGATCCAATAAGCCATGGGAAGATAATCCATGGAGAAGATAACCAGAGAAGGAACTTATTCTTCACACAAACAAGCCAACAAAAACAGAAAATTAAAATCAGTAAGGAAATAGTCAAAGTTTAGGGTTTTCTAGTAGGGCCTCTTTGTCATTCGTGAAGGAGAGTCACCAAGACAACACTGCCTGCTGTAAACACATGATGACTCGGAGCACCCAGCACTGCAACCTCAGTCAAAAAACAATCCAGAAGAGGTGATATTCTTGTATTGACTTACTGCAATTTTTTTTTCAAATCTTTTCCTTCAGAAAAAAAAAAAATTACATGAGAACATGCCTGGGAAAGCGTATTCTTAGACATGTGAAATTTTTCGGGCACTTATTCCTTTACTTGCAGATCCCATTTTTACCTCTTGCAGGAGGCACTGACAGCTGGGAGCTGTCAGAAAGAAAGATAACATTAGGAATCCCTGATTCTATTTTGCACTGCCACTATCTTGCAAATTTTTTTTTTTTTTTACAGGAAACTCATTACTTTACCTAAACAAGGGAAAATAAACCTTCAAAAGGAAACACAAGAGATTCCTCTCAATCACTTATGCACGCTAACCAGCAATACAAATGGATCTTTAAAGCAGCAAAATCAGTAAGATGATTTCCTGATCGATACACAGGGGGTTTGAAGGGACCACAGAGGACTAAAGTCACAACACAGCTGCAAGTTTTCCACTAGTCTCCACAGCAGACAGAAGCAGAAAATGATTCTGCAGCAAATAAAGGTTTTTAAACAGTGAACTCCAGAAGACAGAAATGATGTCCCATTCCTAGATACGGCTTTGGCATAAGACGATTTTGCTCAAGTGCTGAAATACCAAAGCCCCATCGACACAGCAAAGATTTTTCTAACATTTCTGTGTCAGTTAGAAACAAAAACACCCACACACCCTTATGCATAAAACACGTATGGTCAGAAGTCTTTCAGTGTAACTCAAATAATTCAAGAATAGAGAGAAACCGCTAGCAGAGGAAATCACTTCCCTTCACCAGCAAGATTTGCCATTGTAGCTGCACTGGAAAGCCTTTGTCACAGACGTAAGGGACAGATTCGCATACCCAGTTTTGATGTGGTTACTGACCTCAAATAACCACATTATGGCTCTGCATTGTAGCCCCAGTGCACAAAATCCTTTCCTTCCCCCAAAACAAAGAACATTTCAGCTCAGGTCACTAAATAACAGGGAAAGGAAAACAACATTAAAATACTTTGATTTAGGTTATAACCCTTGTTCCTTTTTTAAAGGTGAGAACACAAAAGAGCTGCGAACACAGAGAAAACCCTCCCTCAGATTAAATCAAAGTCAGTCACTGAAGAAACACTTCGTGCGGTTAGCACCGACACGAGAAGTCAGAGCCAGCCGACAGATCACTACAAATCCTCTAAATTCAGCTCCTGGCTGGCAGTGAACAAGCAGGTGGTCTCTGAACAGACATCTTCAGCCATAACAACTGCCATTTCATAACAGCTGCCAAGAAGAGGCTCGTCCCTCCTCGCTCTCGGGCTGAGGCTTATTAATAGAAGGGCATAAAGGGACCCCGCGCTGCTGCCCGTCCTTATCGTCCTGCGGGAAAACAGGCGTGCTCCACCAGCATCAGTCCAACACCTTACAACAGCACCGCACTCTATGAATGCGGAAAGAAAACTTATTATTCTACACTTGACGCTGGTGCAAGCGGGTCCCAGATACTCAACAAACCACCCAGACTTCCAAGTGACGATACCTCCTCATACTCTGCACAGTTTAGTGTCTATATGGACAGCCCATGCTGTCTTCTCCTCTAACTCACCCTTTAAGACAACACTCCACTTGTTCTTTAAAAACCAAACCAAAACACCTTCCTCCCCATCCTCCCAAAAATCTGTTTTCCAACCTTCTTAGAGGGGCAGGGCACAGCTTTCAGAGCCGCTGAGTAGCTCAAGCTCCTGAAGGCCAATATATTGAACCAGACATGATTAACACACCGGGAACAGACCTTAGGGACAACAGCTGTAAGGCCAAGGCTAGTTTCTGCATCATTCTAATACATACACAAAAAACCCCCATGCCAAATTATCTCAGGAAGGTATTTTAAATACGAGAAATAACTCTCCTTTATGACAAGCCATTTTAATATAAGCAATTTGTTGCTTAATGTCAGAGGAACTACCTAAACAACACATAATATCAGAGATCACTAAGCATTAATACAGTAAAAAGTGAATTGCCCGGTTTACTTTTGAACTACAGATTTCTACATATAGTGGACACCTTGATGTCACCAGAGTTAGTCTACCCAAACACTATGAAAGCCTGTCAGATCCCCCAGGCCTTGAAAACCACAGCACGAACCCGTTTCCAACTCGCAGGGAAGAAAGGCTCGAACATACGTACAGCGGTCCAAGGCCTGGGAAGAAGCGGGGGACCTCCTGCAACTCTCAATGCAGGGAAATAGCACAAGATGACTTCCATACCTCACGCACAAAAAAAGGCAGTGGGAGGAAGCTTGCAATAAAAAAATGTTGTTTTCTGTCACTAATAGTCCCCCCAGTGTTCCTTCCATCTTTACAGGCACCCTTTACTCCACCACCTGAGCCTTCCCTCCCCAACACAAGCTCCCAATGCACACCGTCTTTCTGCACGTCCCAGGGAAGGGCCTTCCTCACTGCCAGCGCTTTAGCCAAGAAGAAACGCACCTGGAAGGTTTGTGTCAGGAAAACAGTTCATCCTTTCACAGCAACGCGGGGTTACAAAACCCACATCGCTGCCCGACAGATTTTATCATCAAAAGATCTCTGACAGAGATTGACCACGCTGCCTAAGCAGCCCACTCTCCCCGTTAATGAGTTTTCCAATATCCTGTGCGCGTCTTCCATACTACTATTTAAACCTCTCATTTTTTTGGTTCTACTCTAGAGACACGGAGAACTCTCAGATATTTGAAGACGTGTCTAATCTAGAGACAAGAATGAGAAGATTTGTAATTGCAATTCTCCAACTCTCTCCTTGCCCATCGTGACTTCTGGATCCTTGACCAAGCTCGCTGCTGCTCTCGGGATTCTCTCTGACTCGTCCCCGACGTCCCCGGAGCAGGACACAACACCTACTACAGCTGACGGCCTCACCACTGCCGAGATGTACACGTATCCATTTTTAAGAGTATGAACTGGACAAAAGTCAGCTATAATCACCATGTACTTCTCCGAAAGAAGTCATGCACCCACAGCAAGATGAAAATAGAGACAAGATGAACTAGAGTCCATTTACCGCACACCAAAAAGGAATTAACACTTCTACTTAGAGCATTAAGGACACATCTTTAAATGCTAGTAGTATCAGTTTCCTTGTTTCCCCAAAACAAAAACAATCTTCCTTTTTTTTTTAAAGGACATTACGCAGCAGTATTTTGAAATTCACTTGCCCAGTAATGATTTCCTCTCGGCCCAATTCTAATCACCTTCCAGAGTTTAAGAAATAAATATAACCATCTAATCTTTATAACCATTAATACCGTGTAAACCAATTACAATAAAGGAGGTTTTCTTTGGCATACAAAATGAAAGCTCCCACTCCTGAACTACAGATAAGAGGCCCCGCCAGGCTAGTAAGGTGAGAACCAGCTTGTCTAGATAGCTTTGATTCACAACAGCAAGGGACAATAACCGTTAAAGCTTTTAATAAGGTGACTTGCTCTTCTGCAAAATGGCAGGTGCCAGTTCAAAGCCATTTCAAAAGTTTACTGTATTCTTGTGGGTATTTGGTTATGAAAATGAAATGAAAGAACACTCCTCCCCAAAAGTCTAGAAACAGCAGAGAAGCACAATCAAAACAAAGAAGAACTAAAGGTATACTTTCACATTACAATTTCCTTATCAACATAAATAGATTAAGCTGCTCGCTCAAACTACCACCTCCCCCCCCCGCGCCGATTTGACTGCATGTGGCTGCGCTGGAACAAGCTATGTGGAAGGACCGGTAAAACACACCTCTGAACGTGCTCTGGTTTTTAACCCAGATCAGTTCAGACGCCCATTTCACAGCACTGCCACACCAATATTCCAATCGGCGGCACCCGCAGAGCAACAGGCAAACTTGTCCGTGGGTTACCGACTCCAGACCTGCCGGAGAACGGAGGGATGGACGGCAAATCTCAGGTAAATACTGAGACTAAAGCGCCTTGAGGTTGTCCAGCATCTCCCCTTGGTACCGCTCTGCCCCAGCTAGTGCTCTTCGTGGCACTGCTACCAAGCTGTCTAGGCAGATGTATTTGTCTTCCAGAAAGTTCACCTCAGGTAATTTTTCAAGACTTAGATATTGAGAGAAAGTTACAAAATCATCATACAGGAAAAACACTTGAAAAGAAAGCAAAGAAACAGAGAACCCAGCAAACTGCATGAAAGAGGAACAGGGCTACAAGGCCAACGTATAGCAAGCGATGACACTACCGAAAAGCGAACTTGCCATCAGCACCAGCAACGCGCACCGAGCTTTTAACGTGCACCAGATTCGGTGAAACGGGGTTCTGAACGGCACGAACAGCTTCCCCCCCGCCCCTTTTTTTAAACACACCGACACTTCAGGGGCGCGGTTCAAGTGAAACCCGTATAAAATCCTGGCAAGCTGAGCCGGGACTTGCCCGCACAAGAAAGTTACCGCTGCAGCTCGCCTCGGTGCAAACGTGGACGCGGGGCACCGGCCGAGCCACCTCGTCTCTGCGGGAGAGCGGCCCGCCCGGACCCGGCCGGCCCGCCGGGGGAGCGGGGGCCCGCGACAGGCCCTCCCGGGCGCCGCTGCATCCCCCACCGCCCCGGCTACCCCCCCCAACCCCGGCAGCAGGAGGGGCCGGGCGCGGCGGCGAGGCCGCGGCTGACAAAAGGCCGGCGGCGGCGGCAAGGCCTCCCCCCGCCCCGGGCGCCGCCGGGGAACTCCCGCCCCCGCGGGAAGGCACCGCGAGGGACCGTTAAACCGCCGCCCCCTCGGCCGGGCGCTGCCCCCGCCGCCGCGGGGCCTTTGTTCGGGCCGCCCCCGCCCGCCCGGTCCCCCCCGTCCCGTCCCGCCCCCGCCGGGCCGCACCTTCTTGTAGTGCTTCCCCAGCCAGACGCGGACCGAGTCGAGCTGGGACACCGTCTCCGGGCTCTCCCAGAACTTCCCCGTGGGGCCGCCATCCTTCCGCCGCGCCACCGACAGCGCCGCCAGCCCGGGGCCGCCGCTCACCGCCACGGCCGCCGCGGCTCCGGGCCCCGTCCCGCCGCCCGCCGCCACCGCCGCTGCCATTGTTACCCTCGCCGAGCGCCGCCACCGCGGCCCTGCGCCTCCCACCCGCCTCACGCCGCGCATGCGTCGAGCGGCGGACGCCCCGCCCCCTCGGGCATGCTCGGGAACCCGCTACCCCCCCCCCGCCCCGCGCCCGCCCCGCCGCCGCGCGCGCCGGCCCGGTGCACCCCGCTCCCCCCGGTGCAGCCCTTCCCCCCCTCCCCCCCCCCCCCACGCGGCGGCGCTGGGCGTCCGCGCGCCGCCGCCCTCAGCGCCTGCGCCCCGCCGCCCCTCCCCCACGCAGTCCCGCCGCCATCTTGGCGCATGCGCGGGCGGCCCTTTTCCTGCGCGCGCGCGCGCGCGGGGGGGGGGGCCCGAAGCGCGCGCGCGCGCGCGCCCGCCTCCCGCGCGTGCGCCGAGGCGCTCCCTCCGACGCTGCCCCCGCCCCCTCCGCCACGGCTCGGCGCGCGCCACCTCCCCCCCCCCCCCCCCCCCCCCGCCTGGCGCCGGCCGCCTCCGCTGACAGGGGCGGGCTGGGGCGGGCTGCGGGCCCGGCTACCGGCTGAGGCGGGATGCTCGGGCGGCCCGAGAGAGCTCGCCCGCCCGCCCTCCTCACGCCCTGGGCGGTCAAACTCATCAAACCCTGATGAGTTTGGGTGTTGAACTCTGTTTCAATGTGTCCCCTCTTGCGCAGGGCGGCTCTTGTCACCTCTGCTCGTTCCTCCGCGGTTCAGCCTCCGCTGCCTTCTCACAGGACCGGGCTGAGGTAGGTGGGTCGCTCCCGGTAGGTCTGGGCTGTGGAGGCGGCAGATCTGATCTGATCCGTAACTCCTTTTTAATCTGGCACACGTTATGCTGGTGGAGAGGAGTTGGATACGTAGGGTGGAAAACCAGTTTTTTTCTGTTCAATGCGTCCTGGCACTCTGCTTGCACTGGGTGGTGGCAGACTGAAATTTGTGATGCCACCTTTTTGTCAGCAGATTTCCTCTTATGTAGGAAATAATGTTTTTTTTTTCCTGCTGTGGAAAGAGGCACAGTAGAGACCTGTGTACCCTTTTGTATTTGCTCCTCCATCTTAAGGACAGCAGACGGTGAAGCATCAGACCTTCATAAAGGACAACAGGACAACTCATCCTTGGGTACGGCTGCCAGGACGTGTCACCACACTTGTTTTCCCTTCTGTATTTCTGAAGACAGCTGACCCCTTGCTATCAGACAGACAATCCTTGCATTCCTAAGCAGAAATGAAATGAGCAAACAGCTCGCAGGCTTCCGACGCCATCCCGGGCTGTTCGTTCTCTCATCGGACAGCACGGGATGTGGTGGAGCGCTAGCATCGGTGCCAGCGAAACCATCCTCGAGCAGTGTGGCTGCATGTTGTTCCTACGGTGACTACAGCTTTACACAGAAGAGAAGGAATGGCACCTAATAAGTAATGTTTTGGAAAAAAAAGTAGAAGACAGGGAAACGGAGCCTCAACTTTCAAGGACTGAAGAATGTCATCGCTACACAATGATAAGTGCTGAAAATGACAAGATAGCTCATGTGAAAAGATGGTGGAGAGTGCTAAGCGTACAGGTAGCTTAATTGTAACTCACTATTGCACCTCAGCTAGAAAGGGCAGCTCTTCCAAAAGTCTCTTGACGACGTACTGACCTGAAACAAATGTGAAAATACCGTAATCAGGAGCAATTATTTAGATGGGTTACGGGGAAATCTATTGATCCGAGCCCCCTGAACTACAGCTTGCTGTGGGACAGGTTCATAACATGGCCTGCAGGAATGTGTGTTCGTGCAGCTCCAGGTGCATGAATCATAGAATCATTAAGGTTGGAAAAGACCTCTAAGATCATCGAGTCCAACTGTCAACCCCACACCCCCATGCCCACTAAACCATGTCTCTAAGCGCCTCATCTACACGTCTTTTAAATACCTCCAGGGATGGGGACTCCACCACTCCCCTGGGCAGCCTGTCCCAATGTTTAACCACTCTTTCAGTAAAGACATTTTTCCTCACGTCCAATCTAAACCTCCCCTGGCACAAATCGAGGCCGTTTCCTCTCGTCCTATTGCTTGTTACTTGGGAGAAGAGACCGACCCCCCCTCGCTACAACCTCCTTTCAGGTGGTTGTAGAGAGCGATGAGGTCTCCCCTCAGCCTCCTTTTCTCCAGGCTAAACAACCCCAGTTCCCTCAGCCGCTCCTCATCAGACTTGTTCTCCAGACCCCTCACCAGCCTCGTTGCCCTTCTCTGGACACGCTCCAGCCCCTCGACGTCCTTCTTGTCGTGAGGGGCCCAAAACTGAACACAGTGTTCGAGGTGCGGCCTCACCAGTGCCGAGTACAGGGGCACGATCACTTCCCTACTCCTGCTGGCCACACTATTGCTGATACAGGCCAGGATGCCATTGGCCTTCTTGGCCACCTGGGCACACTGCCGGCTCATGTTCAGCCGGCTGCCGACCAGCACCCCCAGGTCCTTTTCCGCCAGGCAGCTTTCCAGCCACTCTTCCCCCAGCCTGTAGCGCTGCATGGGGTTGTTGTGGCCGAAGTGCAGGACCCGGCACTTGGCCTTGTTGAACCTCATCCAGTTGGCCTCGGCCCATCGATCCAGCCTGTCCAGGTCCCTCTGCAGAGCCTTCCTACCCTCGAGCAGATCAACACTCCCGCCCAACTTGGTGTCGTCTGCAAACTGACTGAGGGTGCACTCCATCCCCTCGTCCAGATCATTGATAAAGATATTGAACAAGACCGACCCCAAAACTGAGCCCTGGGGAACACCGCTCGTGACCGGCCGCCAACTGGATTGAACTCCATTCACCACAACTCTCTGGGCCCGGCCATCCAGCCAGTTTTTGACCCAGCGCAGAGTCCACCTGTCTAAGCCGTGAGCCGCCAGCTTGTCCAGGAGAATGCTGTGGGAGACGGTGTCAAAGGCCCTACTGAAGTCCAGGCAGACCACATCCAGAGCCTTTCCCTCATCCACTCGGCGGGTCACCTGGTCATAGAAGGAGATCAGGTTGGTCAAGCAGGACCTGCCTCTCGTGAACCCATGCTGGCTGGGCCTGATGCCCTGGTTGTCCCGCTCATGCCTTGTGAGCGCCCTCAAGATGAACCGCTCCATAATCTTCCCCGGCACCGAGGTCAGGCTGACAGGCCTGTAGTTCCCCGGATCCTCCTTCCAGCCCTTCTTGTAGATGGGCGTCACATTGGCAAGCCTCCAGTCGTCCGGGACCTCCCCCGTTAACCAGGACTGCTGATAGATGATGGAGAGTGGCTTGGCGAGCTCCTCTGCCAGCTCCCTCAGCGCTCTCGGGTGGATCCCATCCAGCCCCATAGACTTGTGGTTTTTTAACCTAGTTTAAAGCCTAAAGTTTTAATGAGTTGCAGCACAGGAACAGGAAACCTTTGGGAGCAGAAATTCTTGAAGTCGTGATTGCAGTCGTGCCCCTCACATCTTGGAATCCCAGTGAGGAAGCATATAAAAGAAGGGAGAGGGGGAGGAATTGAAGAGAGAGGGCAGGCAGGAGTAGGAGGGGAATGAAGGAGGAGGTCATACCCCAGTGAACGCCACACACCCCGATGTTTTGTAAAAGCTCCCAGCGGAAAATAAAATGAATGCAGATGCTGATTTTCATTACTGTAGGGACTAAGGAAAATGTATTTGTTATATTAAAGATGATGATCTTGGTCTGTCTCCCTTGTAACCGTAGTTTTCTGCTGTTAGGGCTAACTCTCAGAGGTAGAACGGAATCTGATCGATCTGGGCCTTGAAAGGGAAAAATACGAAATCAAAGATTTCATCTGGTGGGAACTGGGAGACATTTGATGTGCCATGTAAGAACCGTGAGGTTTCAAGGACATGGGGAATGCTACTCTGGCCCTACACCTAGACACCTCAAATCATCTGCCCTTTTTCTTTCTTCCAAATTTAGGGAGTCCCCTCTTATCCTAACCTGAGGTGTCTTTTGAGGCTGTAGGGTAACTTGCACCTCTGATTTAGATCATTTGGCTCTCTCAGAGGGAGGAAGATCTGGCTTTAGCCTAGTTTCCTAAAGAAACAAGACTTCCTCAGTCATACCCCCTGTGTTCCCAAACCTTGGCGAATTTTGGACCCGCTAGCCACCTTCAGTCAGGTTTGACGCACGACACAAAGGCCGCGATTCCCTGGACCGCTGATCAAGTAATTTGTGCTCCAGGAGCGCATCCTCCCTAGCCAGTCACCAGGGGCATTCCGGGAACCTGAGCATACTGACTGTTAGGCCAGCAACGGCATAACGTTTGGCCATGCAAAGAAAGAGTAAGACCACCTGAACTTCAAGACTAGCTGATGGCTGACAAGGATTTGACAAGCTTGTTTTAGGACACAGCTGAGTATGCAGACACCAGAGGAGGCAAAGGGAGAGCTGAGAGTACGAGCAGATGATTTGTGAACTGAAGCTCAGGGTTTGCGTGGAGACTTTGAGAAGTTCAGCGGAGAGACGTGATCAGGGGGTCAATGGGGTGCCGACATATGTAACTACCCTGCAGTCAGTTTTGAGCCTAATGGGATTCTCTTGGGAATTTACTAAAAGCTAAGCAGAAAAAATTGCCCTGCTATATAATCTTGTGAAGAAAACGTCCCATGGTGTCGTGGTTTAACCTCAGTCGGCAACTGAGCACCACGCAGCCGCTCGCTCACTCCCCCCCGGTGGGATGGGGGAGAGAATCGGAAGGGTAAAAGTGAGAAAACTCGTGGGTTGAGATAACAACAGTTTAACAGGTAAAGCAAAAGCCGCACACGCAAGCAAAGCAAGACAAAGGAATTCATTCACTCCTTCCCATGGGCAGGCAGGTGTTCAGCCATCTCCAGGACAGCAGGGCTCCCTCACGCGTAACGGTGACTTGGGAAGACAAACGCCATCACTCCAAACGTCCCCCCCTTCCTTCTTCTTCCCCCAGCTTTATATACTGAGCATGATGTCCCATGGTATGGAATGTCCCTCTGGCCAGTTTGGGTCAGCTGTCCTGGCTGTGCCCCCTCCCAGCTTCTTGTGCCCCTCCAGCCTAGCTCAGTCGGTAGAAGCTGGAAAGTCCTTGACTAGTGCAAGCACTGCTCAGCAGCAACTAAAACATCGGTGTGTTATCAACATTGTTCTCACCCTAAATCCAAAACACAGCACTGCACCAGCTACTAGGAAGGAAACTAACTCTATCCCTGCCGAAACCAGGACACATGGGAAGGCAGATCAGAGCAGGCAGGGTTGCAGAGAGTTTTTATTATTTAGTGTGAACTACAATTGCTCATCAGCCCACCAGGGACTGAGTTGGTGCTCAGTCAGGACCACGGTCCTGGGCTTCATCTTATAGCACATCAGATTTTAACCCCAGCAGGACAGAAACATACTGCGAGGCGGCATTAGCCTTTGCGTGGCTCCACAGCAGCGGAAATGTTGGATTATCTTCAGAAGCGTTACAAACCGTGCAGCCCTTTGATGAAGCATCTGATCGGGAACAATTGAGAGGTTTGTACGTAACCTTAAGGCAGCCACATGGACAGTGGCTTTCCTCAGCAAAGAGGTCACACTTGGGGCCTGCCTCCAGTTGCTACCGGGTGAGGAGCAGGAAAGGATGAAAATGGCTCCATCCGCAAACCTAGGCCACCTGGAAGCCACCCTTGGTGGATGGCGCAGACCTGATGGGGAGATGCTGGGTTGCAGAGGAGCCACATGACTATGAGAAGGTAACGCCTTAGGGTCTACAGCGATAAATACGGGTGTCCATGACATAGTCGGGGAGCTCCAGCTGCTGAAGAAGAGACTGGCAGCAGCATCCAGCTCTGGGAGCAACAGTCTGGCTCCTGCGTGGCAGAAAAAGGGGCGCCCAGGCAGCTGGTGGTGAAAGTGTAACTCGCACTAATAAACTTTGGCCATGTGCAGAACAGGGGGCAGATCCGGCCCAAGTTGAAGGCCAAGGCACGTGAAGAGGGAACGCTGGCATCAGGCGGATTTCCCTTTGCCTCTTGGGTGACCAGCTGAATGTCAGCAGCTCAGGAGAGGACAGATCTGGAACTTGCTTTTCACTGAAAGCACAAGACAAGTTCCATCCTAGAGAGGGGAAGTTCACAGGGAGAAGCATGTTGAAACGACTCAGATTTAGTACTGGCACAAGAGGAAGATGGAGGAGGAGGCAGTGCCCGAGCGTGACTGAACAGAGCTGGTAGTACTGATGTATAAGCAAGGATATTTAGAAACACACAAACCTGTGGCAATCCTGCAGGATGCAGATGGCAGCCTCGGAGGAGCAGAGGAACGGGGTCACCGGTAAGGCTCTACCTTGCAGAGCCGGCTCGCAAGAAGATGCACAGACTCGGGCAGTGCTCATTATGGCTTCAAAAATCAAGTGGTTTAAAATATAATGAACAAATCTGCACCAAGTCTCTACTGCTGGGTACACTCAGAAGTTTTATTTATCTTTTCATAATCACATCTAGTCCAATGGAGTGAGTCATTATGAAGCAATTTTCCCCAAATTTCCTTTTAAAAGCATTTAGCTTTGCCTGAGTCTCTACTAATGTTTTATTTGTGAATCCAACCATTCAAAATACAAAAGTTCAAAACGTGACAGGCAAAAATCTGTAAATAATCACAAAATACAACAAATTTTAGTAAAGAAAATTGAGTACATTTCCATGATCTGCTCCTATATTCAATTCCAGAAAAATAATGATGATGAAGTTGGGGGCTTCTCCAATTTTCATATTTTTCAAACCAACCTGAAGAAGCAGCAGAGTCCTCGGTCCACACAACCAGTAGCAGAAACCCGCACCCAGGCGTGGTCCTGCTCCATTTAACTCTGCAGCTTCACGTTTTCTTTTTGAACCCTCCATAATTTCACCCCATTTGTACACGTTTTGGTACAAACTGGATCAATTCCTTCCAGCTGCCGGGTTGCAGTTACCTGTTTGCAGGCTGCAGGCAGCGCAACAGTGGGGAACCAGATCTCTGGTGAACGGCAGCCGCTGCGCTACCCCGGCTCTTCAGCGCAGGAGGGTACCACTGAATCATGCGATTTACTTTACAGAACGTAACTAGGCAACGCTCGGGCATTTTACTGCCACTTCAAACGTTATCAAATATAGCGACAAAAAGCTCTTCATCAAAATCACAATCCCCATATAAAAACATCCCTGGCCTTACTATAGGTTGCAGATGTTCCCCCAGGCCCTGCACACTCCAACCCAGAAATAAATACTTGCAAGAAAGGGTGCTTCCAGAGATACAGAGAATGATGAAAACAACAAACATCCAGAAATCTCAACTTCAGAGACCATTTTCAAAGGCAGCAAAGCGAGTATATTCCATAATGAACTGGTAATAACTTTATTTTGTTCTAGAATGGAAAAAACAAACCACAACACCCCAAAACAAACACAAAACCAAAACATCCTTTGCAGCAGTGTTAGTTTGGATGCCTTCTGGTGGGACATTGACCAGATTGATCAGGTTTGAAGCTCATTCCCTGGAAAACAGCTCACTGCCCTGCTCACCTTGAAGCAGCCAGCAGCTGGAGGTCCCTTTTACAGAATACCCATTTTTCTCAGCTGTATGGCTTTTCTGTGGCTTGTTGCCAAAATCCCTGAGACATCATCTTCACTCCGAGGAGAGAAGGCAATTCAGAAAAGATACAACAAGTCAGAGAATTGTAACATACCGGTTTTGTTACAGCAAGGATACTGCAAGACAACTGTGTTTAATGAAATGGACCTGCAGTTTCTGTGAAGGAAGGCGATACAAAACTTCAGTTACGCAGGGCGAGGGGAACCCAATTTTCATGTACTTGCAAGATCAATTTTTCAAAGCTGCCTTTTAGAGTACATACCGTGCAGCTTTCTCCTTCCCTCTTCCTCACCAGGTCTTTGGTTCATACCAAATTCACAACAAGACTTCCTCAGACCTCTGTGGCATTTGTAAATTGATCCGGGAGTGAGCGAGCACCACCCTGAAACCTGCTTCTAGCCACTAAGGACCCGATAGCCACTTGGTAGGCACTTTTGTAAAGATCAAGATTGAAAAAATGTCATTTTCTTTCTATTGTTGGAATTCATTTTACTCAAATCTCCTTTCTTCCGTCTGCACCTAACCTTCCTGTGACAAGGCAGTTCAGCCTTGTTTTTCAGAGCTGACCAGAAACTGGTCTTTTTGAAAAGCACTATCCCTTGGAGGTCCGGCACCACAGCTCCGTCAGGTGCCTAAACCCCTCCTCATCCTGAAATCTCCTCATCAGCTGCTGAAACGAGGTCTGACACGCAGCAGTGCCACACACTGCTTGTGCTCCACTGCACCAGCCCAGCAGACAGCCTTTTGACGCTGCAGCACGTGTAGCTGACACTTCATACACACCACGGGTCGGGTTTACCGTTGTTGACAGGCTTTCCTGGGTTGCAGTGCTGGACCGTGAACTCCTCTATGCTTTTATTGTGTGTATCTGAAACTTGCATCCCCATGAAGCTGGGTGTGACAGTGTCTACAGAGGTAGGCCTGATGCCCTGCTTATTGCTAGAGACCCAGGGTTGAAAGTCAGCCTGATCATAGCTATCTTCGCTTAAGTGCTGGAGAAGACCTTGGTATGCAGAATCTGAAAGTGGAAACGTGCGAGGCTCCCAAGGCTGTACGTTCTGTGGAGTGAAAAGGAGAGAAGGGAGAAGTTGCCGAAATCAAAAGCCTAGAATCAAGAACTCTACAATACCATCTCCTCCCTGTCCATGCCAATCTGCTGAAAGACCAGCAGATTCGATTTAGAAAGCTAGCTCTAAGTTTGCCAGGGTGCCAGAGCAAAGTCAGGTTTTAAGAGCAATGAACACTGTGCGCTATTCACAACGTTTCCAGGATCACCATTCAGCTTGCCGTTGGTACCAAGACTACTGCCTTGCCATCTCCACTGACACGCCTTGCTTCTCAGTCTCTTTATCTGAAAAGGCTTCCAAAGCAAACACCGTGCACTTGGGCCCAAACCAAGGACAGATCTGGTATGAAGTGTAAGACTGTGCTTGTAAGACTTTGTAAGACCATCCCTAAGGACGAGAGGAAGTTCAATTCCCCTGGTAGTTTCAGAATTTAATCCTTAACAAAGTTAACTCCTTCTGCCAAAGAAGTATCCCATGATGTGTGCAACTGCCTGAAACTACTTGCTTTCATGTAGGTGACTCAGTCCCACCCACTAGGAATAATCTCAAACTCTGGGTCAATATGGTTTTAGAATTAAACTATGACATAAAGAAGAATAATCTACCCCGCTCCGAATCCTTTAGCCAGCCCCAGTCTCAGCAGACACACAAGCTGAACTCTCTTTTGAGCAGTGTGAAGCTCATGTAGCTTTCAGAAAAGTTACTTTCTGTACCAATAAAATTTTTTTAGAAAAGAACATACAAGCTGAAGCCAGCTGACATTTTACAGCGTAACCTCACCTGTATTGCATCATCAAGCATTTCCAGGGAAGACTGGGTGTCTTCACAGCAAGGCAGCACCACTCCGGTCCTACTGTGGACAGCGAGGGATTGCAAATCATTGCAAGTCTCAGGGCTGTGCAAGCCAGTAGAAGGGTGCACATAGAGATCATTAAGGCAATTAAATCCAGTAACTGGAGATGCTGGCTGGGGCTGCCCGGCCCATCGGCCGTCTGCTTTGTTGGATGACCTAAAGCGAAGCAGTATTTGTAGCCGTCAGTTATGTATAACAAGAAACCCAAGTAAAAATGAGATCACTGTACAGTGAAAAATGTATGCTTGATCCCCTCTATACAATAAGATGAGATCATATTGCCCAATTAGTGCTTTAACTCATTAGTCCTTTCTCTCCTATCATCTCTTCAAAGAGCATCTCATGGCTTCTTGGGCAATCACTGTCCGTTTCACTCATCCTGCGCATGAAGAGAACGATTAAGCATCACGAGAGATTAAAACCTTGTGAAAAGAAGTGAGACAACACAAAACCACACCGGCTACTAGAGACAAAACTGCTGTATCTGCAGCTGCCTGGAGGTACGCCAACGTTCTCCCCCAGTGTGACTACACTGTTTTGGCCTTTTTCCGGAGGTATGGCTTACTAACCGTATAACGTGTCAGTCCCTCTCCCTACTCAATAACTTGTGAAAACATCACACAACTTCAGCTCTGGTAGAGAGGCAGGGACCGCAAAAATACAAAACTCTCAAAATACAATGAAAGCAGAGACAGACCTACAACTGCCCCCGCTGAGGGAAAGGCAGAGAATTCAGCTTTTACCCACGCAAACAGAATGCGTGTACCTCCGGACACAGAACAGACTGTTCTTTGTCCAGGCAACAGGTAAAAAGTTAAGGAGATACAGCAAATGAATTGAAAAACAATCTCCGTAGCAATGAGTTCTGTCAAATTTATTAAGTAAGCCGGAGGAGAAAAGCTTGGAAGAGGTATGAAGTACTACAGTTAACACAAAGCTCTCAACACGAGCCTGAGCTTAGTATGAAGGTAATTTTTAACAGGACTGTGACATGCCGCATTACTATTCTGCTGATTAGACCCTGTTTTAATCAATGTTTTGCTTCTGTTATGTAATAGACCTATATGAGCAAAATGACGGGCACCCAAGGATCTCTTAATTTAAAAGGAACTTCTTGAATCAGGATCTCTACAATTTAAAATGAAGAACGAATAAAGCCGCCTTCTTCCGTGTCTGCTAGCAAGAACAGTACCTGCTTCCTCGCTTATGGGAAGTAGCTGCTGCCCAGGAATCCCAGCGGGCTCGTTCAAGATCTTCATATTTGGAGTGATGACTCAAGTACATCTCATCAGAAGTATCCTCCAGCTAGGAAGAGAAGTTTTGTCTGAATACTTAGAGCATGAAGTCTCACCCGCAGGCCAAGCCTACTGTTCTAGAAATCCAGGTAAGCAATAGCTAATCCATTCAAACTGCCGGGGAACCAGCACACGCACTTCGTATCGCTACCTCGTTTTCATACTTTTCACTACGTACCGAATTGGGAACTTGTTTGTCAGCCTGAATTGTCAGGACAGATGCAGGCTGTTGTACACACCATAGAAAGAGCTACCGGGGGCATTACGTCATGCACGATGAAAGGGTTTGTTCTGCCTGCAGCTACCAGCGGTGACCCACAGCTGACATGCCACCGCAAGCCTCATCTCTGCTGGCCTTTCACTGGCTTCGGATGCAACTGCATTGGGCAGAACTGAACGGCACTTCATACAGCGACTTTGCTTACCGGGCTGGCAGAATTTAATAACTGGTAAAGCCTGACTCTAGAGCGACTCGTGTGCCATTTGCACGTTCTCAGAATGGCTACAGGCATTTGAGACAAATCGACAAAGCTTTTCTTACCTCAGAGTCCGCTTGATTGAAAGGCTCCAGTTCCTCGAGCTCTACTATCCTCCAGCTGCAAGGGGCAACACAAGCTAGAGATCACTTCAAAGAAAAACACGTTTGGTACTAACATTTAAATCCAGGCAATACTAATACCTCTTTTTTTTTTTAATTCTTTCTTTTTTTATCCATTAGGAATAGTTTCCTTATGTCATTTAATTGAGAGGAACAGCTCTCATTCTGCCCAGCTAAAGCCATTTCCTCCTGTCACCCACAGGAGAGAGGATCAATAAAGCCTGGTCTGTAGATACCTCGGTACTACAATCTCTTTGTACTGAGGCTTCTCCACTCGAGTGGCAGCTGCCATTGACATTGGGATCACAATGTTATCGATGTCATAGGAACATTCCACTTTTCTTCTTTTTGAGGACTGCTGAAACACAGAAATGAAGAGAAAACCCCATGCAGAAAGTTAATGTTGGCACAAAAGCGTATTTGGGTATACCACAGAACGCAACTTCTCCATAACAGCAAGCACAGTGGGCTCTTTCCACTGTCACTGGCGTTCAGTGATATTTTGGTCATGTCATACAACCTCTACGGTTTGGTTTATTCCTATATGAAGCAGGATAATACTTAACCTACCTCAGTGGGTGGGATTTCACTTATAACTCTCTATATATAGGTCATCCGTGTCGCAAAAAAAATAAACAGGCAAAGAAAAAGGCTATGATGATAATTCAGGAAGTAAAAACCTGTCATTTCAGTAGACTAAAGGAGCTATACTTGTTTCGCCTTGCAAAATAAGGGCTGAAAAGGAAAAAGTAAAACAAGTAAACCCATGGAAGAACACCACCTTCCTGAGGCGGAGGATACCGCTGTTGAGACAACAAATGGCAGTATCACAGCATTTGGGCTGGAAGTCAGAGTATTTCCAAATCGAGGAGCGAGGCTCTGGAACAACGTCCTAGGAACAGTGGGATGAAGAGATCCCTAAGTAGTTTTGAGATGCATTTTGGTTGGTTTATAAAGAGGGCCGTATACTGTGGTTCCCTGCAGAGCCGGAGATTAGACCGGCAATCCAGAATGGGAGTGTACCCCTTACTTACAAGCCAAGAAGTCTCCAAGATGCTACAGTTCTTTTGTTCCTTTCTCAAACAAACATCCTTTTGTTTCTAGGTAGAGGCCAACCACAAATTGAAGTTCTTGGTGGCCACAAGGATAGCTATGGTTTATTACTGATGTAATATTATTTAAAAACCTTAATAGGCATAGGACTACTCGGAAGCATCCTTAAAAATCTGTTTAGGAAGTACAGACTGTACCTGGAAGAGCTTACAAAAGAAGCAGCCAGCTCAGGGTTGGACTGTTAAATCTTCTGTGCATCAGAGAGGGAGAAGAGCACTTGCAAAGAAAGCACTAACAGCACGGGAGCCAAAAAACCAGAAAAGGAGTAGCTGATGCAAGTGAAATGGGTGTAACAGGGACTGCAGGCTCCATGGAGGAGCCCACTACCCCCTTCTACAAGAGTCCAGTGAAGATCCACAAGTACTGTGTCGATCTCCATGAGACGGACCTGAAGCACACCACAGTTGGACCTAGAAAAAGCTACTTGAGGGCCTCGCTCTGAGAAAGGTCTGGTTCTGTCAGTTAGACCTAACAATTACCTATAAGCACAGAGAGGAAGCGAATAGTGGTAAGGATAGGAAGTCTGAGCCCCCGTCCTTCAAGGTTTCCTTTGCTCAATGTACTTGGAGAACCAGGAGTTACTCAATGCCTTCCTAGAGAAGTGGTTGTTGCGGGATGTATTTTTTAATCCTTTCCTAGTTGTAGAAAAGCAAGAAAATGTTAAAGATGATTTCTTGGCTGATGTTCCTTCTTCTTATGGGGAAGTCCATAGCAATTAAATCTCTACTATTAATTTGTAGCCAAATAAAACTGTAACATGTGTATATAACTATTTGCTTGCAAAAAAAAAAAAAGCAGTCAGTAGAGTATGGTCAGTACCAGAGTTGAAACCAACCAATCTGGTTGGGGAAGCAGTGCAGCAGGCACCTAGCCAGCTGAGCACTGCCTGAGGGAAAATGAAGCAGCAGGTAGCTGTTGCTGTTTAACACCAACATCCAAACTGCATTTCCCAGCAGTCCATTAGCAGTAACAACCCATCCGAATTCCCAGTGAGTTTGCAGCCCCAAGGCAATGCTCCCTAAGAGAGGTATCCCAGGCTACTCCCCCTTTTCAGATTCATTTGCCGCAGCTTTTGTTTCAACTCACCATTGCTGAGCTGCCAGTGAAAGGGATTGGGCTGGAAGAACGGGCTGGAGGAGTCTCTGGGTACAAGGACGGCGGGTGGTGCAGAGAACTGTATTCATGTGCCCAAGGACTGGAAACAGGAAAGCTGAGACTGGATGTTCCTTCAAGCTGCCTTCTCCCTTCAAACAATGAAACTGTTAATAAAACAGATCATGTGCCCAGGGCAGTGGTGGAGTCACCATCCCTGGAGGTATTTAAAAGACGTGTAGATGAGGCGTTTAGGGACATGGTTTAGTGGGCATGGGGGTGGTGGGCTGACGGTTGGACTCGATCTTTAATGTTGGAAAAGACCTCTAAGATTCTATAAAATGCCAACAGAAAAACCAAGGTGAAGTCAGGCTGACTCAGGACTGGTGGGTGACGTTGCTACCCCCGTAAGGTCGCCAAACCCACCCTGGGGAACAGAGGGCAGAACAGACATCGGCATTAGAGAACAAATGTAAAACAGATGCCTCAAGTGAAGCGTCAGTGCTCTGCAGCACTGAAGACGCTAGCCCGAAAACATGACTTTTGGCGGGCAATCCCAAAATAAAGCGGAAGGTGAAGTAGGTGTTACAGACATCAAGAACTGCACTCCTCAGTCCAAAATACAGCCACTTAAAAAAGCTTCCTTCGCTGCAGAACTGGTCAGGCTGGTCCTATTTCAAACAATCAGTCCGATGACAAACCACACCGATTTTAAGACAAATATACTCTTCTCCCTGAAGTCCTATAAAATCCTCAGCTTGATATGCTTTTTCTCCATCAGTTAACTTTTTATTCTTTCTCCCATTTGTGACTGGCTTATTCCATGCTGAATACCACAAATGGAGAAATCTTCCAAACCTTTGTGCCAAGTTACTCCACTATTCAAATCCTTCCTAAAGGATCTAGCTCTGTGAGGCTCTTAGAGAGGTAAAAATATATGGAAATCATCCTGCATTACTGCATCATCCATTAAAACACACTCTTCACAGTAGGTGTCTACGCACACGCACCCCCCCATACATGCTGCCCATAAATAATAATAGTTTTTGTGTAGTCTTGTGGCTAAATATTTGAAAAAAGGAAGGAGGTATAGAAAGATAAATCAGTTAAAAGTCAAACAGCTGCTGACCAGCTGATAGAATCTATACTGGTGTGTTGTTCAAGCATCCTCTGGTAGGTTCCTCACACTTACTGAACACTAACCACCTGCTTGTTCTACCATCAGTACATCCTGAGCCGATCATTGGAAGGATGATCTCTCTCCAGAACACTTCTCTTAGAAAACAACATCCATCCCCATTCAAAGCCAAGCAACCTCAGCCCAGACTCAAACATCATTAAATCAAGCTGTAGCTCTGATTGTTAGGGCCAAAAACGCACAACCTGAGGGTGCTGATGTACTTTCAGCATGGAAGCTGTTTTGGGCTTTTTTTGTTCACTTGTTTTTTGTTGTTTTTTTTTTTTTTTTTAACTACTGTCTGGTTTGTTCACGATAGTTTGCTTCAGCAACCACAGAACATAAAGAATATTCCAGATGCAGCAACTGTGTCCTGTAAGAATGTCAAGGATACAGCCAGCTTGCAGTCTGCACATTATGCTACTTTCAAAAAAATGATTTGGCATAAAAACACGCCTTTTAAAAGAAGGCCAAATGGAACACCAACTGTAGTTCATTTAAAAACCAGGATGTGTTTTAGCTGGGTTTCCCTCTTCCTGTCTTGAAACTGGTTTGAGTCTTCTGTCACTTACCTTAAACTGCTGTAGGCCATTACAAAAAAAAAAAATCAACTCTGACAGGCTGATGAAAAAAAATTAGGCTTTCCAAAGCCTTAAGAGCAGCATGCAAATGGAACACCAATTGCTATCACAGCAGAAAAAAAAACACTAGAATTTTGTCAGGCAAATACTGCCCTACTCCGATTTCAAATAAAGGTTCAGAAAAGCTTCTTTTTGGGTTGCTTGCTCCCTTGAAAGAAATACAGAGAATGGCAAGATTTATTGATTTATTTTTAATAACTTGGCTGAGGCAAGTATTTCTGTGTCCCTCCAAGGGGGTCAGAATTTCTGTGGTTTGCAAGATGTTAGACTCAGTCACTTAGACATTATTATAGAACAGAGTTCAAATTGTCTTCCACTGGAAGAAAGTGAGCTACCTTCTCCACTCTACCTTGACTGGTTGCCCTCAGGTACTGGTTAAAAGCCCACATTTAATTTTTTAACTTCATCTCAAACTCCATTTTGCTTAACTTACAGGAGGCAAGCAGGAGCGAAGAGCGTAGCTTTGGGAATGTGCTGTTAGTTGGATCTTGTTTCTTTCCAAAATGGGACTTCTTCACAGTCTTGAGTTCATGGCTCAGTAGTCTATGCAATCCGTCCTCTCTTAATAAGGTTTCAAAGTGCAAGTGGAGAGGGTTGCCTGAAAGTGGAAAAAACAAGTTATTTTGGTAAGCACAAGTTCTCCTCTTTTCATATACGCAGCACTGCATACACATCATTAGCAATCCACACCTGTCAGCACTTCCGTAAAAGAATGAAGTGACACAGCTAACTAAAGCAAGCATGGTTGATTGCAGGCTCTCTCGCCCCACGCATGCTGTGACAGAGAGAACAGGATGAGAACGTCCCCAGAAGAGCAGCCTCTGCCCTGGCCCTCTGCTAGGTGCAATCTGACAGGCAGAACCTGGTACCTTGCCATCGAGCTTCCTCACCCTAACGCTATGCTAACCTGAATCATATCCAGCTACATATTACTTGGCACTTGTTTGCATCATTATTTAACGAGCAGAGGTGAGCTTATAATATTTTTGTCACTTAAAAAAAGTTTGAGAGATGCTCTCACAGTGGCACAGTAGAAAAAGTCTTTTCCTCACTGTCCCTTAACCTACTCTTTGAGAGTAAGTACTTTGAGAACAAGTCTTATGAAGAGCGGCTGAGGGAACGGGGGTTGTTTAGCCTGGAGAAAAGGAGGCTGAGGGGAGACCTCATCGCTCTCTACAACCACCTGAAAGGAGGTTGTAGCGAGGTGGGGGTCGGTCTCTTCTCCCAAGGAACAAGCGACAGGACGAGAGGGAACGGCCTCGATTTGTGCCAGGGGAGGTTTAGATTGGACGTGAGGAAAAATGTCTTTACTGAAAGAGTGGTTAAACATTGGGACAGGCTGCCCAGGGAAGGGGTGGAGTCCCCATCCCTGGAGGTATTTAAAAGACGTGTAGATGTGGTGCTTAGGGACATGGTTTAGTGGGCACGGGGGTGTTGGGTTGATGGTTGGACTCGATGACCTTAGAGGTCTTTTCCAACCTTAATGATTCTATGATTCTACTCCATAACTTCTTAGTGCACATTCTTGCTCTTCCATGGTTAAAGGCACTAGCAGTGCTGCAGCCACTGTTGTCCTTCAGTTATTTAAACAGAAACTAAACGTTAAGATTCTACCGAGCATAGTTCATAAAGTAACCACAGAGCACATCTAGAAGGCCACAGGTGTTTAAATAACGAGTGCTTAGACTCAAACAGTGATTTCACACAAAACTGGTACTAGAGGTCTACCAAACAACTGCCACCCACCTTGTCGAAATCAGCATTAGATTTTCAGTCTTTCAAGTAGCCCCCCAGGGCAGGGGTGTAACAGGAACTTACAATAGTTCTGCAAGCCTCCAGAATTGGAATGCTCCTTGCAGAAGACAGAGAGCTGATCCTAGAGAAGTGATCTAAGCTTACATTAAACTAGAGATGGGAACTGCCTCAGACGCAGGCCAAAGACACAACGCGGTTTCCTAGGCTCAGAAATCTCCACAGACTGCACCCTTAGACTGAAGACGACGTGTCTGGTTGCTATGCAGAACACCACTGGACATTTTTCATTATCCTCTAGAAACATACTTACAACTCTGTTAGCATGTTTTTAACCTCCTTGGGTGTGAGGAGGAAGAGCAAAGAGGGCAGTGGCACAGTAAGGGCCACTTTACAACATGCGATCTACTCACCATGAGATAAGGAGAGTATGGGGTGGAAGCCAGAGTCCAGGAGGGCTATGCGCTCTTCTAGGGACATGGTATCAGGATCTATTGTCTGGACAGAGGCTTTGCAGCTACACAGGATGCAGGAGTTGGGCCATTCACAGCTGCACTTGATGGTGAGAGGTTTCAGCGGCTAGCAGAAGAAAGGAGATCCAATGTTTTAAAAGGGAAATGTGTTTCAGATTTAAGTAAAATGGAAGTTCAGATCCCGTATCTCCAGTCTGCTTTCTACAGGTACACTAGTTTCCATTCACCAAAAAGCAAAGCCAGGCAAGTTTTGAAAAACTGGGGGAAAAAAAAACCCTCAAAACCAAAACCATAACCAAGCAGGAGATTTGCAGGGCAAAAAATAAAGTCAAGAGCCAGGATCAACGTTAAAAGAGTGTGCAAGAGTACTACCACAGGCCATTTCTCCTTCTGACCGCGGACAAACTACCTTATCAAAATAATTCAGTGTATTAAGGGACACATTTTGTGTGATTCTTTACTACTATTTCCAAGCCAACAGAGCTGCTCCTCAGTGATTCCAGTGAAGCCATAATACTTAATCATTTTCTTTTTAAAACTTCAAACACTTCTGTGCCTTTTCTCATCCTGTTCTTCCTCATCTTCCTTAAAGGCTTTTCGTAGCCCTGATGCTTCCAAAAAACTTGATAAAAACTGTTAGGCGAGCAATCCACCACCAGCAGCATCCACCATTATGACCAATATTGTCTTATTTTCCACTTTTCCTCACACGCCTGTCGGAAGTGTAAGCTGCAGCCACAACAGCCCTGATGTCTTTGTTCAACCACTTCCCTCCCACGCTGTCACTACGACACACCCGATGCCCCTTCCCCATCAATGTACCAGGTTCCATAGTATCAGTCAAACCAGAAGAGGGACCATTAATAATGTGTTTACCTATAGCCTAAGCGGACTGAATTAAATCATACTGGCTTTGCACTCTGGTGAAACAAAAGATCAGACAGGGAAAAGTAACACAACTTTTAATCTTTTTGTCTTAAATCTGCAGCTTGTTAAACACCTGTTACTTGTAAATCAATATTTGAGCAAATAAGATATGAGCGGTGTAACAAACCGCCACTTGTCAACTGACAGATGTTACCACATCTGTTCTTTGTGTGTCAGAATTAATATATTAAACATCTTTTAATCGTCAGGTAACTCACAGCTAGGTGTCCGAGGAGTGCTTATTTCACCAGGCTTGGTAGCTCAGCCTTCAAATAACCACAACCCAGTTACAGTCCATCACACACCAGCTTGCTAAGTCTTAACTAAGGTTATGTATTCCTGGGGTTTTATTTTTGGGTGGGTGGTGGGTTTTGTGTTGTGGTTTGGGGTTGGGATTTTTCCCCTGGACAATTCCAAGGTCATCGACTCCAAAAGGTAAGTGGCAGAAGGGTGCTGCCCACGCTGAAGTCTGAGGTACACTCTGGTCATCGTTACTCGGAAAAAACAGCTGCCTGATTTTTAAGAACGGAAATCTAGAATCAGTTTCTAAACCACAGTTAAGCAGAGAACTCATGACTTTTTTGACATATCTGGGAATTTCTTCCGAAATTCTACATGAAAAGTGCTCAGAAAACACTGTACTAAAACCGGAGTCCAACATTACAACAGTTTTTCCTAAAAATAAATTAAATAAAAACACAGCATAGTTTAGTAACCACATGGCAAAACTTTCACTTACCTTCCTGCTGAAGTGAGACACGGAGGTAGCTCGGACAAGCGTGCGCTTCTTGTATTTGCAAACTGGGCGGATTCTAGCCGCGATGCAGGTATTGTCCGGCACCGCAACAAGGTTGTTAAGTGGGTTTTGTTTGCCAAAGCTCTCTTCAACATTCACGCCGATCAGAGAACTGCTGCTGGAGGAGCCGGTATGCAAACTGCAACCAAATGAAAAGCAACTCACTCAGAGCAAGAGCAGTAAGTTGTAGTTCTGTATTTATTATTGCGGCTGTGACACCCAAAGACTCCGTGGTATTTATGTCTGCAGCTAGTGCTCACCAGTTTTGTTCTCATCACATTTTTAGTCTTCGCTACGTTCTCTCTCAAGGGGTATGTAGATTTCTGAATATTTCGTTCTCAGCACAGAAATGGACACTGAGGGGTCTTAACAGCTATATATTCATCAGTCAAGGGCAGAAAGTCTTAAAGCCAATGCAGATGTGGCAGCCACTAATAACATGCGTTCTTTCTCCAACAAAGAACTTCAGTCAGCAGCTCAATTTATCATCTGATAATAACAAAGTCATTTACTTCCCATAAAAAAAGATAGCCGTTAAACCTAAAAATGTTGGCAAACATCCTTTCCATTTCTCTCTGTTCACCATGGAGTTATGGTTAAATCTAAGGTTATATTTCAATAAGCAGATACAAGTTTATTGCCTTGCAGCGTATTCTTCTTCTGGAACCATCTGTAAAACAGTGCCTTCGTAAAAGATATTCTCTTTTTGTAATTGGTCACACGTTTGTATTACCATTTTAAAAAATTAATTTCTCTGTTAGTTTTGCTGGTCCCAATCAAGCGTGATTTTTTTTTTTCTTGGTTTGCATAACAAACGTTCTAGTAAAACTAGAAGTTTAAAATCTGTATTTTTGTCATGTGAACCAGAAAGGTTCTAACTGGATATTCCAACTCCATGCTGAACTGCAGGACTGCCTGGCAGAAATCAGTGTCACCAGACATTGAGCTGAGGTACTGGTTGGTGACAAGTCTTTAGAACAAGAAAAAACCCAAGCCTCCCTGCCCCTGCCATTCTTCATGAAATGAAGAGCTGCTGATTTACATCCAAGTTACAGCATTCTGTACTGTTGTCCATTTGTTTTCAGTTCATAATTATAAGCCAAATCCTGTTCAGCTATAAACACATATACACGAGGAAACACATCTGTAGGAAGAGACGCGCTTACAGAGACCCAGATTTCCCTAGTCACCTCTTCTTAACTGCACAGACCAGGAAGATAACGAAATTTTATGGACAGTGAGAAGCAAAATGTAAGTGAGAAGGTATTCTGCAAAAATATACACTACTGACATTCCATAAGCAAAACCAAACTAGTTCTATAAAATGGGATATGATAAACCTCTGAAGTCTACAGCAGATCTGCATGAGACTATTGTTTCCCAATGGCCTCATGCCTCCTGTTGGCCTATACAGAAAACACAGGTTTGCAGCAAAATTGGTGTATGTATTTTGAACCTGGACAAATCCAAACCACAGTAAGTTCCGCATTAGCCAGCTCAGGTAGCAGGACGAGGGGGAAAGGTTGCTGTAATGAGATGTCGCTGCACAAACTGGAAAGAACTTACTGCCTGCATGATGCAAACAGGCCATCCCACCTGAAAAGTGAGCATTTAAGAAGATGATGTAGCCCCAAGTCGTACTAACACAAGCAATGGTTTAGAAGTGTGTTAGTGGTGTGATGAGCAATAATATAATTTGC
Source organism: Spheniscus humboldti (assembly GCA_027474245.1). Classification (NCBI taxonomy): domain Eukaryota; kingdom Metazoa; phylum Chordata; class Aves; order Sphenisciformes; family Spheniscidae; genus Spheniscus; species Spheniscus humboldti. The sequence continues at coordinate 179,087,995 of CM049888.1, forward strand.
ATGATAAATTAATACAAGTTAGCTGTCGTTTCTAGGATTTCATTGCATAAGTACACATCATCTTGTACTTCGATGATGATACTCTGCATCAGTTCTCTCCTCTGAGGCTCGGTTTTGCTGAGGTGGAACCCGTCTCCCAAATACAACCCCATCTGGCTTACGGGCACAGTGTCATTCAGCCGCACGTGAGGATTTGTCTTGGCCTCTGAAACCAGGCCACCACTCTCCAGCTCATTGCCTCTCTCACTCCAGTAAGTGGAACAACGAAGGAAAGGAGAAGATTCATGGCCAGAACCACAGTTACTGGGCTCATCTCCATAAAAAACCCGTACTCACTCATGTGTTTGCATCTGCCCTATTGTTATTTGTCACACAAAGAAAATTAACTTCTAATGCTAAATTTTTGATTCTATAGCATTCCGCACCTGAATAGCACGGAAAAAAGTTACAAACATGGGTAATTTTATTTGCAGTTTCTCTATACATCTACTTATTCTCACAAAATAGCCTTAGATTTCCACTGTGAAGTTTTATATACCCAACGATCCTATAAGAGCTAGGGATAACCAGACTAGGAAAATCTAAGATATGGTTTTGGTTTAATCACAGATGACTCAGGGGTATAAGTGTCTCAGTAGCATTTTGAAAGCTTAACTCTAGAGAGCACTTTTAAACTTGCATTCAAGGTGTCCCAGAACTTGCACTCAAGCGCTTGCTAATAAAGTCTCATCAAAGCTTCCAAGGAGCTCTGTGAATAAGGAAGTTTGAGAAATTTCTGTTACCTTGTGTGTTAAACAGGAGGTTCAATGTATCAAAGCTAAATACAAAGGAATTCTAGGGCTCTTATTACTCTCTTCTGATTGCTGAATAAAGCTCTGTATTAAGAAGCTTTAAAAATATATGGCATAGCTTGTGAAAAATCCATGCTTTCAAATCTGCAAGATACAGTTTTCTTTCCAAAAGAGGCAGAAGCTTCAAAAGCCATTACTAGACTAAAAGAAACAAGTTACATCAGGCAGCATTTCCAACACAAGCAGAGGATAATTTAACTAAAAAAATCTGAAGAGACACAATATTTAAATTTTGGGATCATGTTACATATATCTACTCATTTAGGAGTGATCAAAGACAGATCATACTACACTGCACAGGAACTATCCATAGGAACTTGTTTTTACGAGTTCCAAAATGGAAATCCTGATTCTCAGTATATGCTCAAAAGCCTTTGGTCTCTTCCCTGACAAGGTCCAACGGAATTCCTAGTATCTGACACAATTCCAGTTGCGGTACTTAGAGCTTCATGCTTATCACAGGATGTGAGCTGGATACAGCCAGAGTTCTCAATGATGTTTCCAGAGCCTGCCTATTAGGGAACTGCTTCCCAACACAAGCACCCAGCCAATTCTACAGAAGAGTAAACAGCACTGAAAAAAGTCTTAGAAGTATTTAGGCACCAGAAGAAAACAGAGCATTTCGTTAATACCTTCAGCACAGTCTCTTCAAGTTAACTTGAAGAGTTACAAGTTCTGTAACTTGAAGAGACTGAGCTTAAGATATTAATGAGAACACCGTGTAATGCTACATTTGCAAAAACAGGCTACAGTGACGCATACTAACAAGTTTGAATTAACACGACCAAGCCTGAACAAAACAGCAAGGCTGACACGTTACGTAGCAGAGATGACATGTTCAAGTACTACGATAAAACAGAAGGGAAACACATACGCTGTTCAGGGCCTCTTCTTCCCCTCCCCGTCAGCCTAAGCTAGAGTCAAAAAGTGATCACTGCAACCCAGTGGTGCATTTGCAACGCTAACATTTGCCACTGATCCCGCTGCTGGTCCTGGCAATTATCCTACCGGTCCCTGGCTCCTGCTTTCACACCGCGGTGGCGATTGTTTCAAACAGAGCAAGCAAAGCAGCGGTTGTTCAACGTGTTTGCAGCACAGCAATCAACCATCACTCTCTACAAAGTCAGAACTTCACCAGCTCCAGCAGGTCGATTTAGAAATTCACATTCTTTCTAATAAAACTATTAACAACAATGAGCAGATGTGCATTCCTCATGAGGGAAGATGGAGGTGCTCCTCCCTGGGGGCAAGGTCAAGCTTCCTCTACCTTTTCCTCTTCATGGAATTCTCATGGAATTAGCTGTTAATCAGAGCCAGGCACTGGAGGCCTGGCCAGAGCTCATGTTATATAAGAATAGCGACTACCTGGTATCCCTGGCAACCCAACTCTTCAGCCTTTTGGTTTTTCACGTCAGAACATGCACTACCAATTCAGTTTGTTTTATCAAAATTGGTAACTTACGTATAATAAAATATATATAATTATACATAAAATATACAATGCCTTACTTGCAATTAAGAAGATTAATTGCAAGGGGAGCAAGCATAAAGTTTCATGGAATAGAGAAGCAGAAAGTAGCATTTCAGCTGGGTTTGAGATCACTATATACCTCTTAACTCTTCAAGTATGAAATAGAGACCCAATGCACCACGCTGCAAGTAACTGTGGATTAAAACAGCCATTTAAACAGCTTTAGACTTTTATAATTTGGTCTAATACTTTCAGAATCCTCTGGATTTCTACAATATAAGTAAAGAGAAAATGAGGTTTATTATCTGCAGAATTAGCTCAGAATAAGAGTGCAACTACTAAAGTACCTACCTTCAGAAGATTAGCAATGTTACTGCTTGAAGCTCAGGACTAATCTGCTAAGAATTTGTTAACCTATCAATCACTGATTAGTGTCTGCTTTGAATAATCCATACTTTCTGTTCCCTCATTCTACTGCAGTCCAATCAATCCTAGGCTGAAACTACCACTCTTAAAACACAAGCTAGTTTTACTGAATGAATACAGCAAGAACAACCTTTACTGAAACCAGCTATGAAAGAAAACAAACTCTTCCCCAACAAAAACACAGGATGTTTTATTTCATTAGGCAACACATCAGCCTGAAGCCTCTGCATGTCGTGATTAGTCCCATTTCAACTCCAAGACTAAAGCTCAACCCATTGATTATAAGAGCATCAGGTACCTCAGAAGAAGGTGCTGATGATTTGCAAGAATGATCACACTGGATCAGACCAAAGGTCCATCTTGCTCAGTATCCTGTGGAGCAGCTGGGCTAAAAACAGGCAAGGAGAAAGGGGTGCAGCAAAGGCCTGGTGGTCATCGGGAGTTCTTGGAAGTGGTTCCACCCAGCATCAGCAGCCTGCCACTGAGATGGTGCTGAGGAAGAAGGGCACAACAACCGGGGCACAGATGCTTCACATTGCCAGGCACGTCCCGTCACAAGCAGGTAAGTCCAGGCCATCAAGTGCCAAGGTGCCTCTGAACGCTGGGAGGGTGAAAGCAGCTCCCCGCTGTGCTAGTACGACATAGGCAAACCGAGGCTTTGCTTTGCACAGGACTCCGTCTGTGCTTGAACTGTTTGTTCTTCACCCACCACGATGACAATGGCAAGATGTGGCCCAGGAGGATCTGCCTGCATTAACAGAAGAACAGCAGGTAGGTGGCTCTGCATGAAACAAAATGCAGTGGCCCTGACTGGGATGACTAGGGTACGTGTCATACTCCTTTGAGTGTAAGAATCGGGCAAGTACGTATGACACGTACCCTAGTGCTCTAAAGTCTCTCCCAGCACCTTCAGTTCAAAGCACACTTAGCTTAGGTAGTCCCAGTGTATTTAGCAGCCTTCAGTGAATCTTTCTGTCAAGCAGCAAAATGCAGACTGTATCCTGCTTTTTCAGTAGCTTACAGACCTTACAGAAAACATAAGGAAAACCCCACAAGAAATAAAAGTGGCAAGTGCACCAAATTTTACTCAATTTAACTAGCAACTTGCCATAAACTTGGTGGCATATTTGTTTGAAATGATGCCAACTGCAACCCAATTGGTACTACTCCTAGGTTTAGACAGCTTGACTGAAAACGGAAACACAGCGTACCAAGGAGTACTCAACAGTACGTGTCTTCTGAATCAGTGGGCTTCAACTTTTTCTCACTTGCAAAATTTTTCTCTTGAAGTGCCAACCTGTCTTCTTGGGCATTTATGCCTCCTTAAAACAAACTTGCTCATATGTCTTTTGCAGATCCCTAAGTCTACAGGCATCCAGGACCAAAGACTGAAAGTCTTTCCTCTAGCCGCAAACAAAGTTGACAGGGGAAGGGGAAAATTCATTCCAGCCCCTTTTTTGTAAGGGATGAAGGCCTGAAAGGCAACTGAGTTGCAACTGCCTGCTTATGAGAAAGAACGGAGAAAGCAGCATGCATCTGGCAAGGGAAAGGAACGTTTTCTCCTCAAGACTTTAGTGCAAGTTTCACAGTCTTGTTGTCTGTATTGGGTTAACATCCCTCCCTCCCTATCACTGCTTTATCCAATTCATACAGGATCAGACACAGGGAAGAAGTGAGGTTTTTGGCTTTTTTTGAAGCAGCACTAATTCTTCCCTCTCCCCCCTCCCAAGAATAAGGTGGCAATAGATGGAAAAATCTTTAGAGAAGTGAAATAGAAGGGAAGGAAATAAGATGAAAAACTTCTCAAAGAGAACAGTCTAAAACCCAAGGAGATACCACAAAGCTATACATGAAAACGGGTCAGTTGGAAGAACAGCACGGTAAATCATTGGGACAATCAGTGGATTTCACGGGTGTATTTTCTAGGGAGCTCCTCCTGATATATCTAGTAGTCCATGGGATGAAAAGGTTATTCAGCAATTCTACAGACTAAAGTTTGCCTCTTGCTACCAAGCTTCTTGAAGCCCATTGGCTGCTTGCACAGGACACATGCCCCCAAATATTAAACCAAACTAGTTAAACACTGAACAACAGAAGGAAAGTTCCCAACTTACTTAACAATTACTGCCCCCCCCGCCAGCGTTTAACACGCAGTTGAACAGCAATATCTTTTTTCTTACAAATTCAAGGCTCCATAAAAATATGAAGAGTTAAAAGGCTAGACTCTAGGTACCTCTTCATCACCAGCAAGACAGGTAAGATTTACTTCTCCATATATTGAAAATTAATAAGCAGAAAAATATGTTCTACATTCTGTGCAAAGGAAGAGACTCAAAAAGCTCAGAAATCCACTCGTTAAAAAAATAAAAATCAGGTCACCAGGATGCTGTACAGCATCCAACCTTAACCTAGACAGGCAAGGTACTTTGGTCATCCATTTGTAAAAAGGAGGTAACATCTTCCAACAGGCTGCCTACAAGACAGGCAACATCATCTATATATTTGGCAGTTTTGGTTGTTGTTCTTTTACACAATAAATCACAGCTGGTAATTTTACATTACTTCTTACAAGAAATTCCCCTCTAGAATCCTCCCAACAGACATGCATACCTATTTTGAATTTTTACAACTGAACTGTACATACAGAAGTCTTCTAGCTAAAGATCCCTTTCTTAGCCACTATCACCAATGCCTTAAATATGAAATTACTTTGATCAACCTATAACAGGAGGAGAACTAACCAGTTAAACACTCTGTTGACTTGGCGGGGTGAGGTGGCGCAGGCTCTGAGGGGTGCTGGAGACCCACAGACAGGGCTGCAGGAAGGACTTTGACACATACGGTTTCCCAAAGACTGTGCAAGATGAGAGCTCTGCAAGAGAAAAAAAACCTCAGTAAAGCTTAATGTGATAATGAATCTGAAGAAGGATGAGGGCAGAGGCGTGAAAAGCCCAGAAAACCAAAAAAGCGGAGTAATCTAAAGAGCATTCTGCAATTGTAAATAACATTGAACTTAAATAGGCCCAATGTAAACAATCACATGCAATTTAATCAACTGCATTTCAAGCAACAATCTCCAAAGCAATCTAAGTTCATATTTTAAATGCATTCTTAACCCTCACAAAATAAGTATCACAGTAGAGCTTTTTGTTCTCTGTTTTATAAGCTGGAGACCATTTTCAGGGCAAGACAGCCTCATTTTTGAGCTATTCTGCCTTTTCCACTAGACAAAAAGCTTATACTGTACTAAAATCTGTACTAAATGCTGTACTGATTTCATAGAAACTTTCAGAAGTTTTAATGAAATATAGTATTATTTAAGAGTATTTGATGGTTCACACACACTCATTGGATACAATTCTGAAGTGTCAAAACAAAAACACTTTTGATTTCCACACCATTAAACCCCAACACCTGCAGTTCACTGCATGCGTGTATCTACATGAGCATAAGTTAAACAAACCCCCACAAAGATGAAAGAGCAACAGAAGTACAGTTTTCCTCATACTGCGCTATCAATGTCACAGCTTCGTCCCTTGAAGGAAGCATCTTCTTGTCAAATAATTAATACAGAGATTTATGCAGTCACAGACTGTATTTGGACCACAGCGTTCAATTGGTAAAGCTTCCATTAACTTGTTTATTCCCTTTTTGAACAATTTAATTTTGCCGTAGAGTGTTTCAAATCTGAGTGTAAGATATACTGCCTTTTAGTAGGCATTTCTATTGTACAATGAAAAAACCCAATGAATCATCCCATATTCATCTTGAATCTATCTAGCACAGTCTCTCTCCTCTGCTCCCACAGGAGTTCAGTTACTCATTCTCAATGTTTAGATTCTGCAGCTTGCCCTTACACATATCAGGGTATCTTCTGAGGTACTTAATGCCTTCTTTGCCTCAGTCTTTAACAGGCAGACCAGTTATCCTCAGGGTACTCGGCCCCCTGAGCTGGAAGACAGGGACGGCGAGCCGGACGAACCCCCCATAATCCAAGAGGAAGCAGTCAACGACCTGCTACGCCACCTGGATGCTCACAAGTCTATGGGGCCGGATGGGATCCACCCGAGAGCGCTGAGGGAGCTGGCGGAGGAGCTCGCCAAGGCACTCTCCATCATCTATCAGCAGTCCTGGTTAACGGGGGAGGTCCCAGATGACTGGAGGCTTGCCAATGTGACGCCCATCTACAAGAAGGGCTGGAAGGAGGATCCGGGGAACTACAGGCCTGTCAGCCTGACCTCGGTGCCGGGGAAGATTATGGAGCGGTTCATCTTGAGGGCGCTCACAAGGCATGAGCGGGACAACCAGGGGATCAGGCCCAGCCAGCACGGGTTCACGAGAGGCAGGTCCTGCTTGACCAACCTGATCTCCTTCTATGACCGGGTGACCCACCTAGTGGATGAGGGAAAGGCTCTGGATGTGGTCTGCCTGGACTTCAGTAAGGCCTTTGACACCGTCTCCCACAGCATTCTCCTGGACAAGCTGGCGGCTCACGGCTTAGACAGGTGTACTCTGCGCTGGGTCAAAAACTGGCTGGACGGCCGGGCCCAGAGAGTTGTGGTGAATGGAGTTCAATCCAGTTGGCGGCCGGTCACGAGCGGTGTTCCCCAGGGCTCAGTTTTGGGGTTGGTCTTGTTCAATATCTTTATCAATGATCTGGATGAGGGGATCGAGTGCACCCTCAGTCAGTTTGCAGACGACACCAAGTTGGGCGGGAGTGTTGATCTGCTCGAGGGTAGGAAGGCCCTGCAGAGGGACCTGGACAGGCTGGATCGATGGGCCGAGGCCAACTGGATGAGGTTCAACAAGGCCAAGTGCCGGGTCCTGCACTTCGGCCACAACAACCCCATGCAGCGCTACAGGCTGGGGGAAGAGTGCCTGGAAAGCTGCCTGGCGGAAAAGGACCTGGGGGTGCTGGTCGGCAGCTGGCTGAACGTGAGCCGGCAGTGTGCCCAGGTGGCCAAGAAGGCCAATGGCATCCTGGCCTGTATCAGCAATAGTGTGGCCAGCAGGAGCAGGGAAGTGATCGTGCCCCTGTACTCGGCACTGGTGAGGCCGCACCTCGAACACTGTGTTCAGTTTTGGGCCCCTCACTACAAGAAGGACGTCGAGGTGCTGGAGCGTGTCCAGAGAAGGGCAACGAGGCTGGTGAGGGGTCTGGAGAACAAGTGTGATGAGGAGCGGCTGAGGGAACGGGGGTTGTTTAGCCTGGAGAAGAGGAGGCTGAGGGGAGACCTCATCGCTCTCTACAACCACCTGAAAGGAGGTTGTAGCGAGGTGGGGGTCGGTCTCTTCTCCCAAGTAACAAGCGACAGGACGAGAGGAAACGGCCTCAAGTTGTGCCAGGGGAGGTTTAGATGGGATGTGAGGAAAAATGTCTTTACTGGAAGAGTGGTTAAACATCAGAACTGGCTGCCCAGGGAAGGGGTGGAGTCACCATCCCTGGAGGCATTTAAAAGACGTGTAGATGAGGCGCTGAGGGACATGGTTTAGCGGACATGGGGGTGTGAGGTCGACGGTTGGACTCGATGATCTTAGAGGTCTTTTCCAACCTTAATGATTCCATGATTCCCTCAGAATTTGCAACTGAAAAAGTTAAAGCTGGCTTTCAAGAAAAGGAGTCGTCATTTTTTTTTGTGTGTGTCCTCTGAAACATGAGTATTTTCCCTGCTCTACAGCTGCAGCTTGTGACAGTTGACCCTTCATAACTTCACAGAAGTTAACGCTAAAAGCACCTGCTCAGTCACTTGGTCTGGTGACCCGTATAGCAGAAGCTACCCACCACCACCCAGCAATACCAGGTTCTGAACACTACTTAGATATGTTAATCCTTTAAAAGGGTCTTTAAAACCATCGTACACAAACAACGTGGGTCAGAAGTGCCATCAACACCAAGACTCTAGTCACAGCTTAAGATCAGAAATTAAAATTTTCTTAAACACTGGTTTTCAGGTTTTTTTATGACTGCAAACTCATTCACTTTCCACAGTCCTTGCGCAGTGAATTAAGATTCACAGTAGATTTCTGTGGTAGGGTTTTTTTGTTTCATGGTTTTGTTTTGCTTTGGTTTTGTTTCATTTTGGAGAACTAAGAATACACAAAAGTACAAGGGTTTTTTTTTTTTAAAGCATAAGGTGAAGCAAGTTCCGTTGTCACATATCAAATACAGAGTACTAATATACTGATATCAGCTGATGCATTAATATATGAGAAAAAAGAGCAAAGATTAGTTATAAAGAAATATTAAAATAGTATATTAAGACCAAATTATTTGATGTGATTTATAAACTGCTGTTGATTTAAGGCTTGGTTTAATGAAAGTTTCTTTCTTCGCTTCTACCACTGCAAAATTACATGTTTCTTGATCACTGACCTGCTTCTGCATATTATACAGGAAACGGGAAGGAACAGCATCTCCTACAGGGCACCTTGGGATAGAAGATGAAGTCGAGAGCCACTTATTCTTTTTGGAGGTCACCAGTGACACAGAACCCAATCGGCCCTGCGTCTTCATTAGGTCTCCAGGCTGCCAGTCACCACCAAGGACTACTGGGCCCTGGGGATAAAAAGTGACACCGAATTCCACTCACAGAAGCTGCAGCACAACAAATATTTCTTAGAGTATACTCTAAACTTAGGAGTTAAATTTTGAATTAATGAAGTTGCCATAGCAGTGTAAGTGTTCTCTCTAACCTAGGGGAACAGTTTAAGGATGAAACGTTACTAGGTCAACAACATCAATGCTGTGTGTTTTTCCTAGAAGAACTGTCCACAACCATGGCTTATAATTAACATGCTGGTTTCAAGGTCCTCCAGCTTTGCTCACAGCTACAGGGAGGTATAACTGAGATCAGCAAAAAGGAAATCAAGGCATGACAGTGCCCACAGGGCATTACTTGCTCGGTATCATTGGTCATGGACCAGCAGCAGACATTGGTGACTGCTATTTTAGACTAGACTATCCAGGGAACGTAGACTATTAAGAACCACATGGCAGTAGTTAATGAGTACTGCTCAAAAGGTGATGATCACCATGATTAAGACTACCATCCTCCCTTCACACTATTTCATTTCCATTTTTATAACGGGTGAGGAACACTGGCTGCTCTGCAGTTCAGTTTCTGCTGCTCCAGTCACACACATCCTTTTCATCCTTACCAGCGTACGCCTTGTGGCATACTCACAATGCTCTACACACCAACCTCCTTCTCTTGAAAAATCTTCTCTGTGCTCAACAGCAGCTTAATAGTTTCTCACGCCAGCAAAACGTCTCTTTAGTAGAAGAGATCAGTAGAAACTAGCTGGGAATTTAGCATTCCTTACGGGAAAATTTAATGTTATTCACTGTGTGGTCTACACTTTATAGCACCTGTGGTACAATTATACACATACTTGTGAATGGAAGAAAATATTATGCAGAACAATTAACTTATTTCATGCATTTGCATTCATGTCTGTATAAACATCATAATTGCTTCAGAACAGTAACTGTTTACAGTGAATTAAAGATAATCATAAGCTAATTTGGTTAAATACTGAAATACAGCTAAGAAACTCCAGTTACTTAGAAAAGATTCAAAGCATCTGAAAAGTTAGTATTCTCCTTCATCTTGTTGTGCTGCATTAGAGACTAATGTTATGAAAGTCTAGGGCCCCTAGGAATTATTATTTTCCATAGCATTAGAGTAGAATCAAAGAGCAATTTAGATTTGAAAGTAAACCTGGAGGTCATCTAGTCTAAGCCTCCACTCAAAGCAGGTCTGACTGACTCTCTCATTGGCCATCCTAGCCAAGAATTCCAATAAATTAAGACTTTCCTCACCTGAGATCTCGCAGGGGCACCTACAAAAAAAGTGTCCAAGGAGTTAAGCTATATGGACACTGCTCTTTATCTTTGTCAGAGACACATTATACCCCAGTGGAATAATAAGTTTTAAATTTATCAAAAAAGTCATCCAACATATTTGATTTACAAAAGCTGATGCAAAAGGGAAGTACATTTATCCAGAGAAAACAGACATATATGCAATAAGGACAATAATTAAAACAGTTTTCCTTCCAGAGAAAAGGGCAGGAGGAAGGAAAACACTCGAGCAAAGTAAAAGTCCTCACATTCTGCTTTCCCCCCCCCAAAGTCTAGGGAAATGAGCTTTGCAGTTTACACTGAGAGCCAAACAGATTCAAATAATTTCAAATCGGAACATGAGAGTTATTTCAAAAGTTCAGAAGCACCTTGAAAGGATTAACTCAAGTGTTTCCAGAGACTTTTGCAGTGGACTGAGAGGCTCTTAAATGGGGAAACCCCAAAACACATTTCAGGTTTTGAAGATGGAAAGCTTTGTTTAATTTTTTCCAAGAAATTTAGTCACATAGAAGTAAATATCATTCTAGTCAAGAAATGAGTGTTCATCCTATCTATTTTCTACGATAATGCTTCTCAGCTATTGAAGTGAACATTAACAGGTCATGGCCTGGAAGAAAAGCCTAGAACTTGTGTACACAGTGTTCTGAGATTTAAAGATCTATGTGCTTTAAATGATAACACTTTCCAGCAGGTATCAAGGCTTGAAACATACATGGTACCTGCGAGCACCTCTGATGGTACCCTGGCACTATGCCAGTTCAGAAACCAACACTTGAAAGGACCAGCTTAGTGGCTTACGCCACTGTGGAACCCCGTTCCATTAATGAGCTGCTCTGCCTGAACAAAATGATTAAATTAAGCCCCCTCTCTCTCAGCAAGCTCTTACTATAATCTTTGTGAAGTAGACAGAAGTCACAGCCCTCAAAAGACAAAGGTAACACCTCTTACTGGTATGGGGCTAGCTCAAAAGCTTCCCCCCCCCCCCCTTATTTCTAAAGGGAAAATACCATTCTGCTAAAGAAACAGCCTGTTAATAGCTTCCAGAGAACCTCCCAAGTCATAAAACAGAAGGCTAAAATTACCTTAGCAGCACGAAGTCGCTTGTAGATATCTGTCTGCTGTCTTATTCGATATTCCAAATCAGAGATTTGAGCCTGCAACCACGTCCAACGGCAAATAATGGCTGCTCTCTCCATTGCCCACTGGCACTCTGCGTGGTGACGTCTGAAAAGCAAAAGTTTGCTTGTGCTTATCATTTAACAGTTTCAACGTTAAAAACAACCTGACAGAAATTCAAGAAGAGTTTCACTATTAAAAAGCGATTAAGAGTTTGTGGTGGATACAAGACAAATGAGTTTTCCCCCCACAAGTTTTACCAATATCTAGCCTTAATTTACAACTCCTATCCCCAAGATAAAGTGGTCAATACAATTCTTCAGCTATGCAACTAAATATATTAAAAAGGAGCAGGTATCATTATTTTGACTATCACAAACTAATGCAGGTGTCCAGTCCTTTCTGGATAAGCACAGAAACAACTTCTCCCCTCTGGAAATTTGGGGGGTGGAAATCACAAAGAGAACTGCCTGAAGGGACGAAGTCCTAGCTTGTGCTGCTGACCACAGAGCAGGACTAACCCGCATTTGTGACACTCCTCATAGCTGTTTGCAAGATTTTTAGTCTATTGCTTGAACCTCTGTTGCTGTAATAGAAGACCATCACACCAGTGCCATGTAGAACACCAGATATTAAAACATCCACACAGATACTTTATTTATACTCAGAGCAAGAGTAAGTATTGCCTTCACTGAAAGTTACTATTTGAATGAAGGTTTACCTTAAAGGACCACACCATGCACTCCAGCGGGTTCAGCAGCCGATGTGCTAAGCATCAGGCACTGTGCAGTAACCTTACTGGCCTCCCAAAAAGCATCCCTGCTTGACAGTCAGAACCTTCAGGCTACAGACAGACAAGCACTGACACCCCGCACTATGGCACTTTAAGAAGCTGTCATGCCCAGCATAAATGACAGCCTGTGGCACCCGCTATAACACTTGGCACATGCATTATACCTATAGAAAAAAGATAGATAAGGTCCTGCATCTAATAAGCAGTTTGAATGTCTTTTGCTGAAACAGAAAAATCACCTTGCATAACAACAAGTTTTTTCATCTTTTCAGTAAGCAGTGTAACCGAAACTGTAACACTAAACAGACCCACAAACTACCATATCACTACGAACTGAAGCACACAGGTGGCGTTTATTGACAAGAGCTTTTCCACAGAGTAAAAATATCTGATGCAAGTACATTCTCGAACAGCAATGGGAGTTTTAATAAGCAGCTCTGAATTCAATGACCTAGGGGCTCTAGGCAATTCTCGACTGCAGCACTGTGGAGGGGAGAGCTGGCATCTCAACCACGGAATACAGGACAACGCACACCTTTGTAGGCTGCAGGGGATCCTACAGCAAGGTCGTTCTTATGAAATGAAAGCGTTCTTCTCTTTCGATACCTGCACCCATAAATAAATTTACAATCCTAAGATGACCTTGTGGCTTAAAGACTTTCTCAGAGTTTTGTTATTTCTAAGCAATTAGTCTAAGATTTTGTAGCTTACAAATCCTAAATACATTTAGCATTTAATCTGAATTTATGGAGATTAAAAGAAGCACACATTCAAATAATCCTCATAATATAAGCAAAATGCAGCTACACAATAGTACTTCAATCACTCTAGAGTGGGAAACAATGGCTAATGCAAACACCACTTCGTAAGTGGAAGTTTGTGGAGGCTCTGGTGTACATTTTTTGCTTTTGCACCAATAGTTTGCAATAACTTCAAAAATCTTTTATTGCAGGCAGGGATAAAAAAATAATTTGTTTAATCTTCTGTTCTTAACTCAAGACCACTCACTTCACAATCTGATGTAATTCAACTCAAACCTCTATTGCTGACCCCATGGTGGGTTTTTTTTGCTCTCCTCAGAAAGTGCTTGACCTACTTTACATCAGCAGCATGATGGCTAAAGAACAAAGACCAGATAACAATTAGGGCTAAAACCACTTTGGGGAAATGTTAAGAGGCTCCTTTTCATCGGTGTGGGGAGTCTGCTGAGTCTGCATAGGATCAGATGTAGCTACAGCTTAAGAACTCTAGTTTTAATAAATAAGCACATCAAAGAATTTAGAGCAACATATCAAATGTAAGAACAGAGCACTGACTAGATGAAAAAGTAAGGTCTCTCAGATAAAGAAAAAACTTTGGATTTTCTTTAAATTAAAGCTTTAGAAACAATTGGAAATCAATATGTGAGCAGAGAGATAAAACTCAGAAGGGGCCCCAAGCTAACAATGCAGCTCCGAAGCAACTTCAAAGAGTCCGGTTAGCACATCTGTGAACGAGCGTCTTCTGATTGACAAGTTCATGCCAAAGGGAAACCAAGACACAATTTGACTGACCAAACACTTTGCAACGAGGTTTTTCCACAGGAAGTTTAGCTTATATGCACCCCTGAAAACAGAGCAGCTTTCACCGATGCAAAGACCTTATCAACCCAAACGCTGTACCTTCAAAGTACAGTTTACCTTCCAGCCTGAAATCTGTTTTATTGCAGACATTTCTTTTTATTTAATTCATTTTTTGAATACTACCATCTTCGTCTTCCAAAGATCAGGATTTTTTTTTTCCCCTCCTCCAAACATACTACAGCAAGAGCATGTTGTTTCAAATGCCTGAAAACACTGGAGCATCTAATCTGTTCTCTCTCGGTCTTCAAATGTGGCAACGCAACATTCAGAAATTAAGGTGAACGGGCCTACTTTACTAGATAAAAACAAGCACTGTTCAAAAGCAGCCAGCAAAGAGAAGTTTAAAAGTAATTCTGAGCTAAAGATGTCTAAGAAGAAATTAAATAATAGGAAAGAGTTTTCAGGCTACAATTCCATTTGGAATTGGAGCACTACCAGAACTCCTTCCAACTCCACTCTGATTAAACAAAATCATAGATGATAACAGGGAGGGCCAGTGGAAGATGTTAGTGTCCTGGAAGTTATGCAGCCTGAGAGAAACCCACTGCCTAAGTTGCTAACACAGAGCCATATAAAGATGAAAGGCAAACTGAAGGCTTCCTCAGAATTGCTACTTTAGCCTAAGAGTTCATAAATGTACCAGTATATAGTGCAATATAAAAACCTGTAATAACAAGTTGCAATAGTCTACGTCCATGTAAGTCTTGATTATTTAGGGCTGGGTAACATGTCTCACCTCTTACATGTCAGCTGACTACACTTTAACATAGAGGAAGAACAAGGGAGGCAAATGTGCGACTCATACCAGGTTGCAGTCTTAATTTTTCTTCCTAAAGAGCACGGTATACTAACTTTACTTGCATTTTCCGTTCATATCTAAGTGTCCTGGTTTCGGCAGGGATAGAGTTAATTTCCTTCCTAGGAGCTGGTACAGTGCTGTGTTTTGGATTTAGGGTGAGAACAAAGTTGATAACGCACCGATGTTTTAGTTGTTGCTAGGTAATGCTTACACTAGCCAAGGACTTTTTAGTTTTCCATGTTCTACTGACTGAGAAGGCACTAGAAGCTGGGAGGGGGCACAGCCAGGACAGCTGACCCCAACTGGCCAAAGGGCTATTCCATACCATGTGACGTCATGCTCAGTATATAAAGCTGGGGGAAGAAGAAGGAAGGGGGGGACGTTTGGAGTGATGGCGTTTGTCTTCCCAAGTAACCGTTACGCGTGATGGAGCCCTGCTCTCCTGGGGATGGCTGAACACCTGCCTGCCCATGGGAAGTAGTGAATGAATTCCTTGTCTTGCTTTGCTTGTGTGTGCGGCTTTTGCTTTACCTATTAAACTGTCTTTATCTCAACCCACGAGTTTTCTTACTTTTACCCTTCCGATTCTCTCCCCCATCCCACTGTGGGGGGAGTGAGCGAGCGGCTGTGTGGTGCTTAGTTGCCAGCTGGGGTTAAACCACGACAGTCCTTTTTGGCGCCCAACGTGGGGCTCGAAGGGTTCGACATAATGACAGGTTTGATTGGAATGTGCTAGATCGAATTTATACCTGTTATAGCTGTTTAGCTATTAATTGGCAGGCTCCTGTGCTTGCCATGGGGCTTGCTTGCCTCACTGTATATTAGAGTCTAACACTCGTTAGTGGCTGCTTTTTGCTTTTGCTGCTTGTTGTACTGCTGTACTGCTTATCATCATATTCTACTGTGCCTGGGAACATTTTGATAACAGCAAAGGCGATGTGCCTGGGCTGGCAGATGGCCAGGGCATTGCTGCTGTTTCTGTGCTGCTGTACTGGACAGGCTGGAACTCCAGTGTGAACTCGAGTCGAAGGGACTGTGACCTGTGGATGAGTCCATGTGGGAGCAGGACACCCCAAAGCGTCTGTGGCTGTGGATAAGCCCATGCCAGATCAGGTACATCTCGAAGCGTCTGTGGCCGCGGTTACGTTTGTGCTACAGCAGGTTTACTTCTGAAGGGACTGTGGCTGCGAGTAAGGCCACGCTGGAGCAGGTATATCTCTGAAGACATTGTGGCCCATGGAGAAGGACATGCTGGAACGGGTGCATCTCAAAGTGACTGTGGATAATTCTATGCCGCAGCAGGTGTACCCCTGGAGAGACTGTGGCTCATAGATAAGGCTCCACTTGGAGCAGGTACAACCCTAAGGGACTGCAGTCTGTGGATAAGTCCAAGCCGGAGCAGGGGCAAGGGGAGGAGTTCATTGCAATGTTAAACCCTATGGTTTGGTCCGAAGGGACCAGGGGTGGAGATTGTAATGGAAACACCTTTAAATTGTCGTAACCCAGGATTTGAGTTGTGTGTTATAGGAATTACTGTAGCAGGAACCCCTTGTTGCTAGCCAGGCGAGGAGCAAGGGGAGGAGTTCATTGCAATATTAAACCCTATAACCTGGCCCAAAGGGACCAGGGGTGGACATTGTAATGGAAATACCTTTAAATTGTTGTAACCCATGATTTGAGTTGCATGTTATAGGAATTACTCTAGCAGGAACCACCCGAACCAGTGGAGGACAAGCCTTACAAGAAGCAGTGCAAGTGCAGCAGTGACCTGACCTGAGCTGGCTTCGGTGCCCAGTAACTCCACGCAGCACCCCACCTCTCCTGTCCTGAGTGACCACCATAACAGATGGAGCCCAAAGTCACGGACTAAATGAACTCAATGGATATTTCATGGACATTTCTGGACATTTTACAGACATTCCACAAGGGTGGTATATAGACTAAGGGAATGATATCTGTGTGTTATATCAAAGGATGGAAAGCTGAGCGGGTGGTTAATGAGGTTGTACTGGAAAATATGGGACTTGAGCATGACGTAGATGGTATAGAATAAGGGGTGGATACTGTCCTGGTTTCGGCAGGGATAGAGTTAATTTCCTTCCTAGGAGCTGGTACAGTGCTGTGTTTTGGATTTAGGGTGAGAACAAAGTTGATAACGCACCGATGTTTTAGTTGTTGCTAGGTAATGCTTACACTAGCCAAGGACTTTTTAGTTTTCCATGTTCTACTGACTGAGAAGGCACTAGAAGCTGGGAGGGGGCACAGCCAGGACAGCTGACCCCAACTGGCCAAAGGGCTATTCCATACCATGTGACGTCATGCTCAGTATATAAAGCTGGGGGAAGAAGAAGGAAGGGGGGGACGTTTGGAGTGATGGCGTTTGTCTTCCCAAGTAACCGTTACGCGTGATGGAGCCCTGCTCTCCTGGAGATGGCTGAACACCTGCCTGCCCATGGGAAGTAGTGAATGAATTCCTTGTCTTGCTTTGCTTGTGTGTGCGGCTTTTGCTTTACCTATTAAACTGTCTTTATCTCAACCCACGAGTTTTCTTACTTTTACCCTTCCGATTCTCTCCCCCATCCCACTGTGGGGGGAGTGAGCGAGCGGCTGTGTGGTGCTTAGTTGCCAGCTGGGGTTAAACCACGACACTAAGATATGGGTTAATCTTTCCCAATTGCTCTAGAAGAGTTAACTGCAACAAATTCAGTACACAAATGAATTCTTTAGATGCACCTTACTGAATCTGTCAACCAGGCAAGTCCCCAGAACACTCAAAACAAAAATAGTATGATGCAATGAGAGTTTTAAAACCCAAGTTTCTGCACTACCAGTGCTTTTCAGATTCTAGTTGTACAGAAAATTCTAGAGAACAAGTCTTATGAAGAGCGGCTGAGGGAACTGGGGTTGTTTAGCCTGGAGAAAAGGAGGCTGAGGGGAGACCTCATCGCTCTCTACAACCACCTGAAAGGAGGTTGTAGTGAGGGGGGGGTCGGTCTCTTCTCCCAAGTAACAAGCGACAGGACGAGAGGAAACGGCCTCAGGTTGTGCCAGGGGAGGTTTAGATTGGACGTGAGGAAAAATGTCTTTACTGAAAGAGTGGTTAAACATTGGGACAGGCTGCCCAGGGGAGTGGTGGAGTCCCCATCCCTGGAAGTATTTAAAAGACGCATAGATGAGGCGCTGAGGGACATGGTTTAGTGGGCATGGGGGTGTGGGGTTGACAGTTGGACTCGATCTTAGGGGTCTTTTCCAACCTTAATGATTCTATGGTTCTATGATTCTATGAAAATTAAGAAAATGCCTGGAATATGAGAAAGAGTTATCTGTAACAATAGCAAATTATTAGTACGAAATTGCTCTCGGGGAGAGTCATAAAACAAATTAGATCAGATACCAAGCGTTCTGAAAAAATGCAAGGCAATCTGTGGGAGCATTCATATGGATAATTAGCTAAATTTATAGTACATTTACTAGTACCATTATGCAATTGTCACAAACAAGCATATTAGTATCTTTGAGATATCACAGCCTCCCACAGCCGTGATAATAATTGCTATACTTTAGCACCAAATCAATTAAAGCTTGGATAACTGTCAAACAGATTTTTTCTTTCTTTCCCTAGAGAAAGAGTAGCAAACAGACAGGTATTGAAATAAGTCACACGGAAACTGAGTTTAATCAAACTGACATATAAAGTAAGCGACATGGTACAGAACTACTATTTAATAGCATGCAGGAGAATCCATTGTTCAATGGACTAACAGGCAGTACATTTCTAGGGTATTACCTGAGAAGAAAACAGAAGCCCTAAACAAATGCAAGAATAAAGTGGCTCAGTTATCTCACACTTTTAAATCAAGGTAGCAAACTTCCCTATTTTTTGCATATATAGTTCAATGTTTATGACTTGAACATGGGACATTGTAGCTGCTAACAGTATAGCGTTTGTCAGAGACTCCATTGATAGATCCAACCAGCAACTCCTTACGCACACCTGCCCCACCTAGACCAAAGCTGACA
Organism: Spheniscus humboldti; assembly: GCA_027474245.1. Classification (NCBI taxonomy): domain Eukaryota; kingdom Metazoa; phylum Chordata; class Aves; order Sphenisciformes; family Spheniscidae; genus Spheniscus; species Spheniscus humboldti. The sequence continues at coordinate 179,106,957 of CM049888.1, forward strand.
GAAAGTCAGCACCGTCTTTGGCCATGGACACTGCTCCCTGAAGTATCCACACAGAGTTACAGCAAAAAAACAAGATCACCAACACATATGCACAGAAAATGCATAAAAATCACCTTCTATTTTAAGCAATCTTACAAAAATCTTGTTTATAGACAAATACCTCTAAAGCCTTTCACAGGACAGACCACACAGTACTGACATTTACCTGACCAGGCAGAGCAGGTCACCATGCTCTGAATTGGCTACAGCAGTTTCTCTGGCAATGCACAAAGCAGTAACAGTCCCTCCCTTCTCCCTTCTGAAACCTCTTTCAGAACTTTCAGTTCTCCCCCAGCAATTTTTTACTAACACTGAAAAGGGAAGACTACGTGCTTACTGACAGCATGACAATAGCAATCGATATCATACAGTTTCTCTTTCAAATGATGTATCTGCTGCCACTACCAAGGTATGAAAACATCTGCAGAAAGTAACCTTTTGAATAGAGACAACAAGCTAAAACAATGTCTGAAAGAAGTTACTACCTCATCTGTAGATACTTCAATGAACAAGGCTGTTCACAAGGATGCCGTAATCACAATTGACTTCTTGAGCCTGGATATCAGACTTCTGTTTTCAGAAGATGTTTATATTGCTTGCAGGAACTTTTCCAGGAAGCTTTCTCTCTTCCTCCTGACAATGACCCAAGCTCACCAGATCTAATGAATTAAAAATATTGGTTTCAAGATGAAACGAAAGGAACTGCGTAAGCCTCAGGTTATGTAAGAACTAATTGTTCACCTCATCTGCAACTGCACATGTGAGGTTGTTGGGTTTTGTTTTGGTTTTTTTAAGGTAGGTTTTGTGTATCTATATAAAAACTTGAACAGGCCATATTCAGATTACTAAAACAGTATTAAAAGAAATGAGATGAGAATATCAAACTTCTTGTGATTAAGCGAGGGTGTAGAAGGCTCTGCATCCCACAGCCCAGAAGAACGCTCAACTTGGTAGATCACCACTCAAAGAGGAAATTAATACTCTTTTCACTAGAAGGTTTTTGAAAGTCCATATAACTGTGGGTAGCATAATCCTCAATCTGATGACACCAAATGGGATCACTTGCCTCAGGGAACATAAGCAGAAAACACCTCCTCTGAGCGTGCCAGATGAATCTCATCTGCACAACAAACCCCAGTCACGACACAATGGGACCACAGAAGCACAAACACATTGCCCCAGGAATTTCACAGGAAAAAAAAATCATGCATGCCCAGATTTTAAAGCACTAAGCCCGAGACCATAGTTATATTAGGAACAAGCATATGTACTCTTCAAGGAAAAAGATTTTCTAAGGCTAATTCTGATAAATTCTTTCAATTCCAATAAATGCTTTCACTTCAGAAGCACCTGAATTCCCTCACCCCCATTTTAAATCGCTGCCTACAAGTTCTTGACAGGTTTGAATCTGCTCCTTACAGATTCACAGACTGAAGATCTATTTGAGTATTGCCTTGTAGTGGGGAGGTCAAGATCAGAAGATTATAATGGTTCTCTGCAGCCAGAAGAGAAACTTCACGTGTTTTTGCCATTTGTTTAGGTATATTACCACAAGGTAAGAATTTTCCAGGTGTAGTAATCCACATCTAGCTTTCCACAATGTTGGGAGAGTTACTACAATATTAACTATAATCATCAAAATGAGGAAAAAAAGCAGTTACACAGATCAGTTGGAAAAAAATTGCAATTTCAAAACATATTGCTTTTGCCAGACAGTCTGATGTGAGAGGGAAAAAAAAAAGAAAAAATAAAATCAATGCACAGGAGCATATTCAACACTTAAGCAAGAAAGATCTACTATAAGTCACCTTTTTTCCCCGCTTCAAATTGTATTCTTGAGTTGTCTTCTAGAATTTAGCTAATAATGCAGCAAGCTAATAAACATAAATGTTGATTTTTCTTTAAGAAAATATAATTACACGAAGTATCTAGAACTAGAGAAAGAACAAGACATAAAGCAAGAATCCGCAATTGATTTTTGAGCTTCTATTGGGTCTAGTCCCATTCTACAGGCTCCATTCCCCATTCCACAATCCCAGCTCCCCCCTCTGATGCCCCTTCCCTCAGCATCACACACAAAAAGCACTGATTAGTCCAAAACCAAACCAACACCAATTTCCATACATCTGGCTGGTCATTGCTAGCAGCCACCTGCCTTCAATTAAGAGCAGAAGTTTGAACTGCTGCTGTACACAGCCCATTTTCTGTGGATACCTTCCACGGGTCTAGAATCTAAACTCAGGATTGTACCCAGGTAAATTTGTTTCTGTGAAATAAAACATGCAACAGCTAAAATAAGATTTCACTCGGCCAAACTTAACTGAACTATCCAAGACAGCAGATTTGTGAATGCCTGCATGAGTATACATGCAGAGGAACAGGGAAAGGCAAGCTTTGTGCAAATCCCACTTGGGATTTACACTGCTCCAATGAAAACAAACAAACAAAAACCCCAAAAAACAACCTGTGAGCTCAACTTGGAAGCCTTTGCAATTGAGAGATGTAAAGCAGCCGAGAGCATATTTCAAGCTGAAGCCAAAGTCAAAAGTAAAATAGGAAAATCACGTGCTACTTATTCTCTAATTTTCAAGCCATTACCCACACCAAACATCAGTATTTCATTGTTTCTGCACTAAATTATAAGTTGGAAGTAATGGCATTCCTTTAGGTACGCGGTTTTATGACAGATATGTAGATTAAGCAACTAATTAATAATTAAAGAGTTCACATAAAAGTAAAGAACACATACAGGACTATAAAGCCTCCAAAACAGCTGTTGCTGTTTACAGCTCTCTCAAACTAACCGTTTGGGTTGAAGCTGTTTGTTATGAAGACCAGCTACCCCAGAAATACTCACAGCAGTTACAGCTTTTGCTGTAGGTTAGTTAAGAAATAGTTGTTTCTTCACAGCCATGCTTCAACAGCATGCAGTTTATACGGCAAGGCCATTGACTGAAATACAGAGAAAACGCTGAACAGCTGCCTATTCAGTCATCGGCATCCCATTCACCAAACAAAGCAGGGGTTTTTCGGGGAAAAAACACATTGTAACATAACTTAAAACAATCCTAACACAAAACAAAGTGCAGTAGCAAAAGCCTAGTATTTCCTGGGGGAATAATCCGACATCATCAGTATCTTTTAGAATATTCTGCTGCAAGGTTTTTTTTTTTTTTCTGTTTTGTAAGACTAGAATTTAGCAAAAGAAGTCAGGAAAAATACTTGAAAACAAAACTTCAGCTTAACATGCCTTTGCCACAAATAAATACAAGTGTACAACACCCCTCTGAAGCATTTCAGTTCCCATAAAAATCCAAGCTGATTTACATTCAAGGGAAACCACATGGCAACTCAATAGGAAGAAAACTGAATGAATACAGTGTGTCTAAATACCACACATTTCTAAGCGTGCAGTGAAAGATCTGGACAAACAAGCCAGAGGAAGATAAAGAAGATCAGTGCCATGCTGGGAAAGGCATAATTTTATGAAGTTGCCATCTTGGATTTATGCACAAGAATTTTTTGATCCATTTTTGACTGCCAAGTAATCAATTCTGAGATTTTCTTTTTTTTTTTTTTTTAAATAAACAGAGGGAAGCAGGAAGACAACTATACAAAGACTTAACTCACTGGCTGATGCCCTCTACTCTGCCACCTTCTCGGCCTCCTGGCAGATAAAAGCTTCCAACAAACTCCCTTGCAGTTTTTTTGGGGTCCTCTATCCTTATACGAGCCCTCCAAAGGGCTGTCACTCCGTTACATTTTTCATTGTTGCTCTCCGAATGCTGAGGGAGGCAGAATCAGGTCACTTCCAGTTTGCTGATGCTCAGGAAAGCTCTGAGGCCAGGGGAGACGGGAATGCAACAGTTCACTGGGAAGAGAGAGCGCGCAGAATTACAGAGATTTCCATCTGAACAACCTCCAGGTTCTAAAGGGGAACGAGGACAATTAACATCCAGAACATTTATTCATCATGGACAGACAAATAAAGAATAAGTTACAGTAGGAAATGGCAGAATATGTAAGTCTAAGACAGCTTTCTTTACTCTCCTTCCCTCCCCCAAGACAGTCATTCCAGCCATCAGTTTCCACGGAACAGGTCATCTCAGAGTGGAGAGAACAGTTACTTCAATAAAACAGTTAGAAAAAGCCTAACCCGGGATCTCTACAACACAATCAAATCATAATAGGTGTCTAAGGCTAACTGCTGTCTTCCCTCTTTAGAGAACAGCAGACCTCAGAACACTTCACAGATGAAACTACACAAGGTACAAACATTATTTAGAGGATCCGATACATACACTGAACTGCTCAGCAGATATATCCAGCAGGAATAAAACATCACCTGGCTTTACAATCTGCGCTAATCAGCTTAAGATTACCATACAGAACCACTGCTGGCTTGGGTCTTTCGTAAAAGGTGATTAAATCTTTCCAAGAGCTAGCAGCAGCCAAGCAAGGTAGCCCTGCTTCCCTCTCCTCTGCCCCAAGGGCTCCTCTTGGCCAGCACCTAAAACCACAAACACCAGCTTCAGGAGACAAAGTGACAGAACAAAACGCATTTTTCTACAGAGCTTACGGTTTCACACCATGAACCAGTCCACCTGCGAGCCAGAGAGGTGGCTGTGCTCAAACAGGGGCAGAGTGCGGGCCATCCCTTTTGCCACCAGCTAGCTGTTAACTGGCTTCTCTCTTACCAAATTGCATTCTTCAATCGGCCACACAAGTGCTACTTTTTGGATATAAAGTTGAAAAAAAAGCAGTAAAGACCTCTGTTCTCATTACAGCTAGTTTTCAGACTGCTGACCACTTCACACACAGGAAACAAAACTGATCATTTTGAGAGTCCTGCAGACTTGCAGGAAATGTTTATTGTGAAATGCAGACACGTAGCCCACCACTGAGATCAGCAACCCTGCCACGTGTACTGCTTTCTAGTACACTTCAAAAACATTCCTGTTGCAAAAGCCCTTTAGGTGGGTTTGGAATAATACAGAAGACCATTGTCAGTGCAGACACTGGGCTTTTGAAACGCCTTTACCTCCGTAAAGGTGAAAGCTTTCTCTTCATAGTGTTTGTCCCGCCATCAACACTAATTTGGTTAGCTCCTTTCTAGAAACATTACCACAAAACAGCCCTATTCTACCTTTATTTATCAAACTGGGGCCAAACTTTATCCTCTCCTCGCCCCCAGTTACATCAGGCAGTCTAACAAAAGGTCACTTCTTCCTACAAACCTGACCTCGCTCATATCCTTAAGTCAAAGTGGATACAACAGCGTTACGCTACGAAGCGGCACGCGTCGCAAAGGCTGTTCAAGCAACGCACTTCGCAGATAAACTGCAAACATCTCATAAATATTTCTGACCTAATACACGCAAAACCAACATGGAAGAGAAAGCACCATAAAAGAACATACAGTAAAGAATACTTGGCGTACAAGTTTTCAAGGAAAAAAAAAAAACAAAACATAAAAGCTCACAAGGCAGATGAAGAAGCGAATACAGGATGAAGTCTGCCATTCTGTGCTACCTCCGGACCAACCCCACCGCCCTCCCCGGCGCTCCAGCCGCCTCCCAGCAGCCGCTTCCCCTCCACGGGGGGAAACCGCAGATGCCAGACCCCAGCCACGTTTGCCCCCACGCACTGAAATTCGTACCCGACATGACAGCCCGCTCCTTCCCCCGCCAAAGTCCGGGGGGGGACGGGGGGACGGCCGGCCTCCGGAACCATCCCCGCCCGGCGACACGGGGGTCGTTTTCGGGTTTAAGGAACGAAGCTCGGGGGAAGCTGCCAGATGATAAACGGAGACCACAGAAAAAGTTTTTCTCACTCTTTTACCACAAAAAAAAAGCCGATATTCAGAAGAAGCACTATTAAAACGATGCTTTAGACTTAAGCAACCCGAAAACGCACGTTTGAGTGGCCAGATTCCTTAAGCAACTCCACAAACGCCGCAGGAAATATCTAAGAGGCGCTTCGCCGGGGAAGGAAGGGCCGCGGCACCCCGTACTCACCTTGGGGAGGCCGCGGCGGGGCGCCGCTGCCCCGCGCCGTCGCCGTCCGCCTCGCTCTCCTCGCCGGAGCCGCTGCTGCTGCCGGTGGCGTCGGAGTCGCAGGCGCCCTGCGTGGCGCGGAGGCGAGCGGTAGCGCTGGCCGCCAGCAGCCGCAGGTCGGCCCCCAGGGCGGGCGGCAGGCCGCCGGGGCTCGTCCGCCCCAGGTGCCGCGTCAACCCGGCCAGCTGGTGCCGGACGTGCCGCTCCACCTGCCGGGCCTGCAGCGCCCGCAGGCGGCGGCGGAGGCGCCGCGCCCGGCTCCACAGCGCGGCCTGGCGGCCCCGCGCGGCGGCCGCCCGCCCGGTGGGCAGCGCGCACAGCCCAGGGGCCACAGGGGCCACAGCCGCCGCCGCCGCCGCCGCCATGCAGGCCCGAGGGCGGGGAGGCGGCGTCGCGCCTCAGAGGCGGGCGCGGGCGCCGTCCGGCGAGCCCCGGGAAGCGCCCGCGCCTCAGCGCCACCGCAGTGCGCAGACGCGCACCGGCCCCGGCTTCCCCGGCTTCCCCTCCTCCCCCCGCCGGCTTGCGGCGCCGATCGCCCATTGGCTGCTGGAGCACACGCTCGCTTCAGAACCAACCAGGACGGGTAAATAGTGCCAGCACATGCTGGGGGGGGAGGAGCGGTGAGGAGGGCACGCTGGGGAGCCTATCACAACTGTCAGCCCGCCCCCCGAGCCCATATAAGGCCGCGGAGGGGGCGGGGCCCCTCCGTGAAAGCAGGTCGTTGGAGGAGGTGGCGGCCATCTTGTCCCGGCGCGGCCCGCGAGCTGCTGCTTCGGTGGTGTCCCTCGGGCGCCGACCGGGTCGGGCCTGGCCCGGCGCTCTGCCGCCAGCAGCGGTCACCGCGGCCTTCGGCCCGGCCCGGCCCGGCTGCGCGCCGGCAGGGCGCGGCCCCGGGCAGAGCGAAACAAAGAACACGTTCAGCCCAAGGCCCGTTTCCACCGCGGAGCCCATCCTCCACCCTCGATCCATTTTATACCCTAATCCAATTATAAAAGCATGCCAGCCAGTGATTAATCCAGCCCAAGTAATGAAAAGTAAACGTTCGGCCAACTCCCTGAGAGCTTCCCGTCTTGTCTGGACACGAGGGAAGGCGGCGCCCCGTGCTCGCAGCTCACCCCCAGCTCCGAGGGCCGCGGGAGGGAGGAACCAGGTCGGGAACCGCCGTCTCTCCAGAGCAGAATTTTCTCAGTACCAGCAATTCATAATAGCAGGCAAAACTGCAAAAGCTCAACTCGCACACTTAAAAAAAGCTAAGACTATCATCCTTTACATCAGCAGGTCTCAGAAATACTCCCGTCCAGTCGGGGAAAGCCTCCGCTGGCAGAGGCTGCAGGGGAAATTAAGACAGCAGCCATGACCAAAGTCAATGTCCCAGGAATACGTCGCGGCCTACCGCCTAGTCTCTCCTAGCCAACATCTTCCCGAATTATCCTTTCATAGTTTCCTGTAGAATGACACTGCGAGGCAGAATACCAATTAAGCGGGGTTAGCGTGACAGTACCGGGAGAGGAATCTGTCCTGTAGAGAGCAACACCTGAAAACCACACAAAGAAGTCGCAGAGAGCTCCCAAAGCGCACAGACCACCAGAAGAAACGTTAAGACTGAAGAAGCAATGCTTCCGCACGTGCTCGGCAGAAGGTGGGATGGTTTTACGGGAGAGTAATACTTTTATTTGAAGTCTTACTGAAAAAGGTCACAGAATTAGCTATTGTCTCCTACAGTGTTTTATCAGGGGTTTGTGGCAGCTTCATTTATTGATGCAGCAGATGGAAAAAATGGTTTCTAAAAAATTTAATATCTGATTAAATATTTTTGCCAAAGCAAAAAGCCAAAAGCAACATTTAAGAATTTAATGTTCACAATCGTATCATTTGCCTATGCAAAACCTTTTCCCAAAGGTTTACTTGACGGTACAGCTGCAGCTGAAGAGATAGTGTCATTGCTGGTCATATTTTCAGGCCAATGTAATTCAGAAGAAAACTGTATCCTTTATAACAAATATTAGACCACAAAAAGGTGCCTGAGACAAGGCAAAAAAATGGAAAAAGAAGAAGAAAAAGAGCATTTAAGAAGGTAAAGAGGAGGTGTTTTTTTCTAAGATCCTTAATGAGCCAATCCACTTCCAGGGAATTAAGATTTTTCTATTTCTCATACTAATGTTTAATTGGGAACAGGTTATAAAGTTACTTCATACAGGGAGAGATCACTGGGTGTTTTATAACGGTTTCATATTGGGGGCTGGGGGGAAATCCATACTTTTCTGTCTTGACCAGCACAGAACTTAGCCCATGTAACTTTTTTACTATCCCAGAATTACCCACGTCCTGTCATGTCTCATCATGAAAGCCATAAAGAGGTATTAGAAATGAAAGCATGGAGTTTCATATAAAAAAATCAAGACATGATGTATTATCTGCTGACAGTCCAGTCTGAGAACTTCCATTAGACGCACTTTTTACTTTTTTTTAGCAGCTTGACTGCACAATTTTCTTTCACAATTCTTGGACTTAATTTAAAAAGTAATCTATCAGTTTGCTCCAGTATCTACTTTTCTGACGTTTAATACGTTACTCAGATTACCAGCAGCTTTAAAAGGTACAGCAGGGAATTTTAATGTCCTCCTTCACAACAGAGAGCATCAGGAAATTAGCTTTCTTAGTTGTTCCGTTGATTACAACTAGTGTACGAGGCCAGACAGATTTTCCTTTTTTGGGTTTGCGATTGACCTTTTTTTTTTTTTTTTAAACCGGCTTCCTGCTTCTCGTGTCTTTAAAATACTTTTTTTGTTGTCTTTAACAACGTCAGTGATTTGTTCATCAAATTCCATCTCAGAAGTTGAATTTTTCTTCCACATTGCTTGTTAGCCTGTGTTCATTGGCTTCAGTAGAATCTAGCCTTTCCAATTATGAAATAATTCAGTCTGAGTTAAGAGAGCTCTTGAGGCATGCTCTTTAGCTAGATCGGTTTACTTCCTTCTCTGCCTCTCCTTTGGGTAGCGATGCTCGCTTCCGCACAATTCGGTTTCTGTAAGTCATCCCTAAGCTAAATTCAGTGATTTTGAATTTGACTTTTACTAAGCTACAGCAGTTTGCCTTTAAGATTCCACATCACTGCAGCAGCTGTTGGTAGCATCCCATGGAGGAAAAAAAGAAAGATTCCTGACTTTCTAGTAACAACGATGACCTCAACAATTGCATTAATGACAACTGACCTCCTAAGCAAATACTGACAGTAATTTTTCAAGTTAATCATAGAATCATAGAATCATAGAATCATAGAATCATTAAGGTTGGAAAAGACCTCTAAGATCATCGAGTCCAACCATCAACCCCACACCCCCATGCCCACTAAACCATGTCCCTAAGCGCCTCATCAACACGTCTTTTAAATACCCCCAGGGATGGGGACTCCACCACTACCCTGGGCAGCCTGTTCCAATGTTTAACCACTCTCTCCGTAAAGACATTTTTCCTCACGTCCAATCTAAACCTCCCCTGGCGCAACTTGAGGCCATTTCCTCTCGTCCTATCGCTTGTTACCTGGGAGAAGAGACCGACCCCCACCTGGCTACAACCTCCTTTCAGGTAGTTGTAGAGAGCGATGAGGTCTCCCCTCAGCCTCCTCTTCTCCAGGCTAAACAACCCCAGTTCCCTCAGCCGCTCTTCGTAAGACTTGTTCTCTAGACCCTTCACCAGCCTCGTTGCCCTTCTCTGGACACGCTCCAGCACCTCGACGTCCTTCTTGTAGTGAGGGGCCCAAAACTGAACACAGTATTCAAGGTGCGGCCTCACCAGGGCTGAGTACAGGGGCACGATCACTTCCCTACTCCTGCTGGCCACACTATTGCTGATACAGGCCAGGATGCCATTGGCCTTCTTGGCCGCCTGGGCACTCTGCCGGCTCATGTTCAGCCGGCTGCCGACCAACACCCCCAGGTCCTTTTCCGCCAGGCAGCTTTCCAGCCGCTCTTCCCCCAGCCTGTAGCGCTGCATGGGGTTGTTGTGGCCCAAGTGCAGGACCCGGCACTTGGCCTTGTTGAACCTCATCCAGTTGGCCTCGGCCCATCGATCCAGCCTGTCCAGGTCCCTCTGCAGAGCCTTCCTACCCTCGAGCAGATCAACACTCCCACCCAACTTGGTGTCGTCTGCAAACTTACTGAGGGTGCACTCAATCCCCTCATCCAGATCATTGATAAAGATATTGAACAAAATCTCACAGCTTTTCCAAAAACTGTATTAACCTTTTAATGTAGAAAAAGCCTAGGAAAGGTTGAACTAGAATGGAAACACTTTCCTCTATGCTACCATATTTTTTAATGTCCTTCACGTATTGTGAGAGAAAGAGCAGCAATCAGTCTGAGTTCTTCTGAGAATAAGCTTCTATAAAACTACATTAATACACTATTAGGTCCTTTGTCTTTAGGACTGCAACAAGAAAAAAAAATAGCCAAGTATGACCACATGCAGAATGGTATGAGCAAGCCCGCAAGATAGTCTAACATAACTGGATTGTAAAGGTGTTAGATCTCAAAAGGTCTAAAAAGAATATCAGGTACTCATTTAATTCATTGAATGAGAACAACAATGTCTGGGTTGTAATAAAAGACAGTAAATGAAAATCAAATTTAAAAAGATGTTCTACCAGAATTACAACCAGACTTCATTGCTTGCACTCACTGAAAACTGAACAGCCTCAACAATCAGAGTGGTTTTTGTGTGTGTATGTTTTTTTAATACAAAATTTTAATGGTTTGTTAGGAACGTCATTTGGGAAAGAAAGACACATACCAACCTGATATGTCCCTATTCTCATTTAAGGACGGGCAATGGGGATGTCTTTTTTGACTAAAGCAACACTGTCCCTCAGATGGTGCTGCCCACCTGGCCCCTTTTCTGGTAACGTTTAAACCTACTAACTAGTTTCAAATAAACTCAAGAGAGACATTTAAAAAATGCAGAAATACCGAGTTCTCCTGTGGAAACGAGGACTAAAATCAGCCCCCTTCCCACAAGTGGTGGTGTAGGCTCAAGCAGTCTGGAGACCACGGTCACCTAATGATTTTCGTGGCTTTTGCACCGCTTGCTGTCTGTCGTAGAGCTGACAGTGAAGGGACGTGGACAGAAGAGAGGTTAATGGAGGAGGGGCAGTTTAGGGGATGTGGCTGGGGAAAATACGTGGATTTTTAGGTGTCTAGATGAAGATCTAAGGTATGCCAGGTGGCAGATGGGGCAGGAATACCGAGAGGAGCTGCAGTGGTTGTGTAGCAATTTGGTTAACTAGAGGGTGACAGACAGGAGACCGTTTTCTGTTAGTTCTGCTGGATGTGGTATTTTTAAGGTTTTTTTTTTTTCAGAGCAGAAATAGATTACTAGCTAAACAAAGCTTGGGGACAAAAAAAGAAAAATCAAAATACTGTCTGTGGTTTTTACCTTCATTTTACAGTTACAAGGAGTGATGAACTGTATTCAGATCTTGTCTAAAAACAGCCTGTGCGGCATCTCTTAGGTTACTTGGAAAAAAGACTACAAAGTAATACTAGTAAAAATATTGTAATCAGTAGGAAGCAAGTAGAGAACTATAATTAAATGATCATGCTTTTGATGGCTTGACATAGCCTCTACAAAGTCATTGTATTACAGCAATTTTCCATTCTAAGCCCCCAGAAACAAACTGCTTTACTTGTTACTTAACGGATGACTTTTGAATGGTTATGCAGGCTTTTTGAGCTAAGCCGGTAATAATGGCCTAAGTTACTCCCCTTATCTTAACAGTTTCTTTCATTGTCCTTGTCCTTACCTGTAAACGCCACAGGGGGATGAAGGCTACCCATTAGCCTTTCGGCCTTCAGAGCCTACAGAAATAACTGGACTTCACGCTCCATCTTCTGAACAAAGGTGCAGTAGCTGGAGACCCCTAAGCATCTGCTGCAGGTGTGAATTTTCTGTATTCTTTGCCACTTCCCCCCATCCCACATGCGGTCTTCAGTCTGTCTTACCTAGACTTTTGGTTCTGCGAGCGGGCAGATAAATTTTAGGGAAATTCCAGTTTGACACACTCTTACCCTTAGATGACTTCCTTTCCATCGTGTTTTGGCTCACGTCCTTTGTACAGCTGACACAAAGGTAGCTGCGGCCTGCGGACCACAGTAAGAAACTGAGAAATGCAGTAAGCTGAAATCATCCCGGGCATCCCAACACTTCATAGAATCATAGAATCATGAAGGTTGGAAAAGACCTCTAAGATCATCGAGTCCAACCGTCGACCCCACACCCCCATGCCCACTAAACCATGTCCCTCAGCGCCTCATCTACACGTCTTTTAAATACCTCCAGGGATGGGGACTCCACCCCTTCCCTGGGCAGCCTGTCCCAATGTTTAACCACTCTCTCCGTAAAGAAATTTTTCCTCACAAAATTTTTCCTCACTTCTCGGTGAAGAAAGCTTTTAAGTAGTAAGAATGTTTTCAAATGTCATTTCAATCTCACCGAACCAAAGCTTTTCTTGGGATTAGTACTCTGAAAGGTTTATTTTATAAATATGTGGATGATATGAAAAATCGCCGTGAATAGAAAAGGCCAGAAAAACAAGTGAAGAACTCGGCGTGCGAATGAGCTGTTAGCTAGTAATTGCTAAAACCTGGATCAACACCATGTTGAGCTTAGTGTTAAACTACCACACAGAACTTAAGACTTTCAAATTTTCCACTATTTTAAGTCTCCCTTTTCCCCCTTTTGCTTTGCTGTACAAGTTCATGTTGCCAGAGAATCAGTAATACGACGGCAAATCGGCACACCCAGACTACAACTATTCTTCCCTCATAAATTCAGCTACCCTCATCGCACATTTGCTGCTAACCATTAACGAAGCTCACCATTGCACCCGCGCAACTTCGGCGTTTTGTAGAGAGCAAAGACACATTTTGGCTCGTGGCTGTCGAGAGCCCGAGCGTAACAAGTCCTCGCACGCTCCCGCTGTACTGGCTTCTAACGGCAGTGAAGAGTGAGGAAACACCGCAAGACCTCCACGCTATTTTACGGGTGGCCACTCGGTATCTTTGGGCAGCGCCTGGGACTGCACGCAAGCGTTTAATTAGGTGATTACTACAAACGCTGGGGACAAACGCTGCTTCTCTTTGCTCGCATTAGGATTACTCCAGCGAGAAGCAGCGATGCGCCTTGTGCTGCCTGCTCCAGGACAGCGGGCACCTGCACTGCGTGTGTTCAGCAGGTCCAACTCTAACCAGTAAGTTAAGATCAGGAGTAAGTTTCTACCCACAGATACGTTGGTTACTAACACGGTTGTTCAGGCTGGTGGCTGCTTGGTGTGTTCATACATTAGGGATGCACGCGGCTGCCCCTGAACCAGGCACCGTCAGACACAGCGCAGCGTTTCTGAGGCTGGCCACCGCGGGAGAGCTCCACGTTTTCCTGCTACCAGCACAGGCGGGGGCCTCACCCAAAGACCGAGACCGAGCTTCAGTCCAGAACGGGTTTACCAGTTGGCGGCCGGTCACGAGCGGTGTTCCCCAGGGCTCAGTTTTGGGGCCGGTCTTGTTCAATATCTTTATCGATGATCTGGATGAGGGGATCGAGTGCACCCTCAGTCAGTTTGCAGACGACACCAAGTTGGGCGGGAGTGTTGATGTGCTCGAGGGTAGGAAGGCCCTGCAGAGGGACCTGGACAGGCTGGATCGATGGGCCGAGGCCAACTGTATGAGGTTCAACAAGGCCAAGTGCCGGGTCCTGCACTTGGGCCACAACAACCCCATGCAGCGCTACAGGCTGGGGGAAGAGTGGCTGGAAAGCTGCCTGGCGGAAAAGGACCTGGGGGTGTTGGTGGACAGCCAGTGGAACATGAGCCGGCAGTGTGCCCAGGTGGCCAAGAAGGCCAACGGCATCCTGGCCTGTATCAGCAATAGTGTGGCCAGCAGGAGTAGGGAAGTGATCGTGCCCCTGTACTCGGCACTGGTGAGGCCGCACCTCGAACACTGTGTTCAGTTTTGGGCCCCTCACTACAAGAAGGACGTCGAGGTGCTGGAGCGTGTCCAGAGAAGGGCAACGAGGCTGGTGAGGGGTCTGGAGAACAAGTGTGATGAGGAGCGGCTGAGGGAACGGGGGTTGTTCAGCCTGGAGAAAAGGAGGCTGAGGGGAGACCTCATCGCTCTCTACAACCACCTGAAAGGAGGTTGTAGCGAGGGGGGGTCGGTCTCTTCTCCCAAGTAACAAGTGACAGGACGAGAGGAAACGGCCTCAAGTTGTGCCAGGGGAGGTTTAGATTGGACGTGAGGAAAAATGTCTTTACTGAAAGAGTGGTTAAACATTGGGACAGGCTGCCCAGGGAAGTGGTGGAGTCCCCATCCCTGGAGGTATTTAAAAGACGTGTAGATGAGGCGCTGAGGGACATGGTTTAGTGGGCATGGGGGTGTGGGGTTGACAGTTGGACTCGATGATCTTAGAGGTCTTTTCCAACCTTCATGATTCTATGGTTCTATGATTCTACCGCTTCGGAGCCCATCAGTGCCGGCAGCCCCCAGGCAGCCAGCTCTCTTCCTCCCTGCTGCGCCACCCCGCGGGAAAGGCTCCCCACCCCCAGGCCGTACACCCAGCCGATAAACCCAGCTCCGGCCCGGGGCAGCCCGCCCTGCCCTTCGGACCCGGCGGGGCCCAGCGGTGGGCCCCGGGGCCTCAAGCGGCACCGCAGCCCGTCTCTCGCTAGGGAGGGCGAAACTCACACGGCGCGGCGCGGCCCTGCTGCCCCACGGACACCCGTGTCTCCCCGCGAGCCTCCAGCTCCGGGGAGCCGAGCGGGAGCCGGGCCCGGCCCGCGGCCTCTCCCCGCCCCGGCCCAGCGGCGGGGAGCCGAGCCCCAGCCGCTCCCCTCAGGGCCTCGCACCGCCGGCACCGCGCTGAGGCGGAGGAGGCGGCACAAACGGCCGCGGCCCGCGGCGCTGAGGTCGGCGGGGGGCGCAGAGGCGACGGTAGCGGCCGGGACCCACCGAGGGGGCGGGGCGGCAGCGCGGGCCCCCGCGGGCCGCGCCGCCCGCTGGCGCCAGCCGTTGCCATGGGGACAGGCCCCGCCCCGCGCCCACGCGCTCTCGTGCCTCTCGCCGGTGGAGGGCCGGGGGGGGGGGAGGGGGCCGCCAGCGGGAGGTTTCACATCCGGGGGAGCGGGCGGAAGAGACGGCGCCGGGAGCGGGCGGCGCCCCGGAAGCGGATCGCGGGGGCTCTTGGGAGTTGTAGTCCGAGCGGCGGCGGACCGGCGCCGGAGTTGGTTGTGAGGAGGTAGGTGTCGGGGAGCGGGGCCGGCGCCGCTCCGCCCGGGGGGGGGCTCGGGCCGCGCGGTGCGTGGCGGGACCGCGGCCCGGAACCCGCGGTCGAGGCCCGGGGGGGGGGCCGCGGCCTGAGGAAGGGCGGCGGGAGGAAGGGGAAGGAGGGGGAAGGATGGCTCCGAGACGGAGCCGGGCGGGTGGTGGCGGCGGCGGGGGGACCGGCGGGGCCGCGCCGCGCGGGGCTGAGGCGACGGGCCGGGGGGCGGCGGCGGGGCCGAGCGGCGTGGAGCCTCGGGGGGGGCGGCGGCGGCCAGGCTCAGGCGCGGCGCCCGCCCAGGGGGGCGGGGGCCCCGGCCTGAGGGGAGCCCCGGCCCGCGGGAAGGAGCCGTGCGGGGGCCGGGGCCTGGGCCTGCGCGGCCGGGCGGCGCGGGGCGGGCGGGCATGCCCCGCGGAGGGGGGCACCGGGCGTGTGCGGGGCGGGGGAGCGGGCTGCTGCCCGCCGCTGCCCCCGTGCCGCGGTGGGGAGCCGGGGAGCGCGGCCGGCGGGGGCGCGGAGCCGGCCGGCCGAGCTCCCGGGCGCTTCTCCCCTCGGCTCTCGGGCGAGTGGCCGGCGGGGAGAGCTCCGGTTGGAGGGAGAGCTGAGCCCCGCTTCGGGAAGCGGCACGGGGCGACCCGGAGACGGCCTGGGGAGCTGGGCTGTCCCCTGGTTTTCTCATCTGTGCCGTGGGGAAGCCTTCGCTCCTGTTGCAGAGCTGCTCTCCGGCATGGCTCGTGGCCCTCTTCTTAGTTTTGCCTCTCCCTTGCCTTCCTGTAACTTACTCTGTTGTCGCTAGCAGCACCATTTTTTCCCCCGTGGCCACTGGAACCGTGGCGCTGGGTTGCCCGTTTAGTCCACAGTGCTCGGTCTCATGAGCGGTGGGTGCCCGAGAGCATCCAACGCCCGGTCCTACCTCTGGCACTTTATTGTCCCTCCTTCCAGCCTGTCCGAGTTCAGCAACTGGAATCCTGCGGAATTAGGATTGGTAAAGAAAGGTTTCTTGCACAGATCTACCCCTTCTTTGGCCCGAATATCTGAAAGTCAAGCTGTTTCGCTTTGCATGGACCCTAGTGTAGGTGATCCCTGAGGGTGAATGATATGTAAGACGAAACAATTTCTCCTTTGTTCTCACGACAAAGCACTTGGGGCTATACCTCTTCATACGCTGCTGGAATATCACAGTAGACAATAATCAGAAATTCTGCGATATTCACTGCATCTCAATGTACTTTCTTCTTGGGGATGTGGTTTCTCCTCACAAGTGCGTGTAGCTGTTTTCAAGTGGATCAAGGAAGCCCAACAGAGACCCAATTCCCGGGCCCTTGAGATTTTATCTAACCGTTTCCAGTGCCACATTCACTGGTTTTACTCTTTGCCTTTGCCGTAGGGGCATTAAGTCTATTGCTAACAAACTTTTAGTGTCTCTTATGCCATCTGGGATTCTAATACTTTGCCAAGTGTGAGGCATCAGGCGCTCTGCAGTCTGATGGCATCGTTGTGCACGGCTGATTCTCATTCCAAATGTACCACTGCCTTGTCCGTAAGAGTCCTGTGTCATCGTATTCCACTCCTTCGTAAATCCAGTGTCCTGTGAGACCCCACACCTTTCTCCTGTCATCAGGGCCTGACAAAGTATATTTTGAATCTTCCAGTGTGTTCCCCTTTCGATGATGTTCACGCGTCCCCTTCATTTCCGTGAACGGTGAAGCAGCTCCCATAGTTGGACACTGTTTTTTGGTGGTGTTTTTTGTTTTTTTTTAATATCGGGATCTTCAGCAACTAAAACCTGGGATTTCCACCGGGCTGCTGGCTGTGCTAAAACTGATGATTCCCAGTTCAGGACCCTCTGTGTTCAGATCCACCAGATCTGGTCCCGAGTAATCCAGTGATGGTGCTGCAGGGGCTGATCTCTTAATGACCTATACCTTAAACCTAAGCTTATCTGTCCAAGCTCTTCTCTCTCTACTTTGACTGTGTTCCTACTGGATGCTCCAGCTTGAAGTACTCGAATTCCTCCGTGTCATTGGAAAGGGATGCCTCATCAGTGGGACAGCGAGAGCCGGATTCTGTTCACGGACCTCACCTGGATTGTTTCATCTCTCTTACGCCTTTATTCTCTTCCCTGTCCTGTCCCCGCTCCCACCCGGTCTGACTCCAGTTCTTTGAGCCTTGGGGCTGTTACTCATTGCACGGTACGGGTCCCCATCTCAACTGGGGATCTACAGGCGTGATTATAATAACAGCTTTGCTAGAGTCTTGCTTGTCAGTGGGGCTCTCGGTTGTTAATCTTGTAAGCTCATCCGTGTAGGGTTTTCAATTTTTTTTTTCTTGGTCTTGAGCAGAAAAGACCATTTTCTTCAACTTTATCTTGCATGTATTTTTGGGGGTGCCCTTCTGCCCATCCCAGTGTAGGTGAGATGTTCTTTGTTCTCTTTTCCACTGATTTGTGCTCTGTAGGTAAGCCTTGCAGTTTATCTGCCTGAATGGTACATTGCCCCAGAAAGCTGTTGTAGGCTAACTTCCCTGTATTCTCTGGAATACGCTTAGTCTGTCTGCAAGCAAACAGCTTCCCCGTTTTTGTCATGCTTAAAAATTTGGGAGGAAGATGCGGCCGATACCTCCATGACTTAGATTTAAGAATATATTACAACATTCCCTGTCATACTCCTCGTTGTCTCTCTCCAATGACTTCAACTGGAGAGACTCTTTTGTGTCGGAGTAATATTGGACTCACATAATTTCTCAGAAATACTGTTGGCTTTAAGGTGGTTTGTACCTCGACTGGGACGATCCCTACGTGAAGGGGGCACACAACTGCTATGTGGTCTGCTCTCTGCACTCTCAATTTGCATTCCTCCCGTGACTTAGCTCCACGGTTGAATGCTTCAGCCTTAAGAATCTTGCTCGACTACCACAAAAGAGTTTTCTAACTTTATTCAGTACAGCGAGTTAGTTATACCAAGGATGTTTTCCTCTGCCAATCTTGATAATTGCTACAGCGTGTATGGTTTTTCATTTTTAAACAAGTCAAATAACTGTGTTTTTATTTATTTAGTCATTGAAAAAGACAAGGTGTAGACTTGTCAGCAACAGCAGGGTTGTTTTCGTGTGCCCGTAGAGGGGTGACTTGCTGAACAAGGTGTCATGTCCACACAGTTCTGTTCTGAAAGTGGTGTTATTTTAGGCCTTGTTTGCTGTTGCTGAAGTAAACAGTAATTTTGTCATTCAGCAAAACTGAATAATTTGAAAGCATAATAATTGTGGGATATTAATTGTGTGGGAATAGCCATTAACATGGATCGTTAATGTTAGCTTTGTGTAAATGAGGACCCTCGCTGGTCTGATCCAAGTTTGTTAGAAAACCCTTGTTACTCTTATCAAGAATGCCTAAAATGTATTTAATATTTGGCGTGACAGATAAAGCACCCCAAAACAAAGTTGATTGGGTAGTGGGTTTTTTTTTCTTATTTGAGTGAAAGCTATTTTAATAAGAAATTAGAATAGGAAGTTTAATGTCATTTTAGCAAAGAACATTATCAAAAGTACATGTCTCTCTTTTCTTGTTTTGTTTTAAAAAGGGGGGAATAACAGCAGTGGTCTACCTACCTGTGGCGTTCTGTTTTGAAAAGATTTTCCAAAATATCCCCAAATCAGTATCATCACAGAAACAAAGCACTTCCAAAACCTACAGACCGCTGGTTGAGAAGACACTTCCTCCCTTTGGGTGTAGAGCAGCCGGTTGTAACAGGATAGCAAATAGTACACGCATGATTCAGATGAAACAGGCAGAACGTAAACACCAAGGTGAAATCTGTTGAGGACTGTCAGCTTTGTCTTGTGCTAAAGACAGCTAATTTCAAAAGTGCTAAGCACTTGAAACATCTCAAAGGAAATATTAATTCTAACTTCCTCTTTCTTTTTGCTACCTCTTGCTTTCCTAGGAATCAACCCTTTTCACTGTGATGGAGATGTTCTCGCTGAATTCCCTTAAAGGTAAGGACCTGAGACAATCTTCGATTCAACTCTTTTTTTTTCCTTTGTTCAGAGATTTAATACTATAGCAGATTGATGAAGAAAATTAATTTGTAAGAAACGGTACTGTCCTTCTCTATGCTGCATACATGAGAGGTTTGTCCTACAAATGTCTTTGTCAGACTTCCTTCTCAATGCATTAGGGACAGAGAGGGAAGCTGAGATGACTATACCTGAGCTAGTGATAGCTGTGAGATGTATGATGCCAATTTTTATGTTTGAGACACGCTTTATCTCTGAGGGGAGCCCCGCGTGCAAAACTTGCACTTTAAGTGTAAGGCGAGGGTGGTGGTCGTAGCCAGCGTAACTCTGTTCTGTCTCGGTTAGTGTAGCACAGTTCGGTGTTGCAGGTAAGCTTGGTTACAGCAAGTACAAGAGAGTATTTCAGGGAAACAACAGAATTTGGAAGGGGACCAGACCTGTTGTGTTATCCAATAGATGACAGTGTAGACTTGTTTGCTATTTAGCTTAAAGTAAAGGCTTTTTTTTCCCTTTTTAATTTTACCCTCCTAAACATACCTGCATCCTTTTGTACCAATTCAGTAAGTGCTTTCTCCTTGGTGTTTGCATACTTTAAATACCTGTCAACTGCTGTCATGTCCTTTCTTTTCCTGTCATTGCTTTGCCAGCCTCTTTCTTTAGATCGTATTTTTTCTCAAGAAATCCCTCCAGTCACTGGCTGTTTTTTGTCTTCTTCTGTTGTTCTTTTCCGAACTCTGTTACTTGGTCTTAAAATAAGGTGCATAGAATGGAAAACAATATTCCAGATGTGGCTGAACCAGTGATGGATCACTACCTCCTGTCTCAGGGAAGTCACGCTTCTGCTTTAGCACTTGGGGAACACAACAGTGTACCAGCCATTCTTGTAAAGCTGCCGCGCTAGTGAGTCACCAATACCGTGGGTTCCATATTTAAAACAAAAATTCCCAGAATGCTTTATACGTCCAGGGCGTTAATTGTGTACAAAGTAATTTTAGTTGGGAATAAAAACCCTCTCATCTGTCAAACAGTGTGACCTGGGTTGGAGTCTGAGAGCAAGAGAAGGAACTTTTCCTGTGAGGGCTAGTGGTTTGTCATGGCCAGAATGGGTTTGGGACGCTGGGTGCGGTAACTCTTGCGCTCTGGGGGAAAAGGAAGTCTTTAACATAACGTGGCTTGTTAACGAGCTTCTGCATAGCGCTGCTGCCGCTGCAAAGGCTTGGCTAGAGAAGATGAATTAACCACAGCTCATTGAAGTGAGCCTGAACTGGCAAAGCCTGGGAAGATGGCTTTAAGCGATTATTTATATGCTGTTTAACGCTCATCTCTGCAAAATAAAGATCTTTGGATTGAATATGTGGAATCTGTGACTTCTGGAATTTTTTAATAAATTGAGTCTTAACTATTTTTTCTGTGCTCATAAGATAATTTTGCCATCATTTACAGTGACAAACCACTAGCCCTACTCACGTCTAACTTTCCGTGCACCGGCACGCTGCCTTTCAGCATCTTCTCCCAGATTTCTCCTTCCCACTGACTGTGTGTTTCCGAGATTTTCCCCAGACATGTACTTTATTCATCTGTTTTCTTTTGTTTGTTTTGCTTTTAATCATTGTGGTCTCCAGCCATGGTTTTCATCTCCTTAGGGCTCTTGTTACCTGTTGCATTTCTCCTCTCGTGTTCACGACTTGAAACAGCTTACTAGCTGTGATTTTTTTTTTTTTTTTTCTTTGCCGCTGGACAGCTTATTGCCTCATCTAGATCTTGGGAAAATGCTGAATAAACCAGCAGCTATGTCAAGTTAAGTAGTTTCACAGTAGATTCGTCTTCCCAGAAGGATGTATTAATGTTTACATATTATTTCCAGCCACCCTTTCTTTCTAGTCCTCCTTGAAGCTTTTGTTTCCAAACCAACTGAAGTTTATTTCTGACAGTAAGAGTTCGTGCAACATGTTATCAAAAGATTTACATATAATTAATTCCCTTAAATTGAGTGACTTGTCTAGCAAGACTGCTTTCCTTTTTAGTGGACCAATGCTCTTAAAATTTGTAAACTAAGCCTTTATAATTAGAGTGCCAGAATAACTTTCATGTCTTCTGTTGCTGCTTGAAGATCTGGGATTTTTTGTTTGCTTTCGGGTTTTTTAGTAAAAAATAACGACACAGACAAACCACTAGCTAATTCACAGAGGGTCTAAAAAGTGTGTGTATTGGAAAAGGCAAATTTGGCGTAGTAAGATTTTTTTTTTTTTTGGAGTGTTCATGTATGCTTTTCCAAAGTGTTTTTTTTTATATGGGGTTTTGTTTGATAACTTTCCACTTCTTGAACCTCTTCTTGTGGAATACAGGCTTTGTAAAACTTAAGTGTGCAATTATGTTAGTTAATCCTTTTGTGGCTTATCAAAGATTTCTCTCTCTGATTTAAAAACAAACAAAAAAACCCACCATCCCCCCCGAAACAACCAAACCCCCCCTTTTTTTCATCATGATACTTAAACAACCATTCGTGTAAATTTTTGGTTTGCACACAAAATACTCACTGGGTAATAAAGTATTTGACATAATGATACCGTGGTTTAAAGAAACACACAACGGTAGTCCCAGGTGTACGTTGCAGCCAGAGATAATAAAATTTGTATACATTAATTGCTTAGAAAAATAATTCAGACCTTACAGGATTTTTTTTAAAATTTTTTTAGTGTTTGAATTTCAACCAGCACTACAGCATTGAGAATTTTATGCCTCAGATACAAAATCGTTCATCTAGAACTAAATGACAGGGGAGTCGACTTCAAGTAGGGAGAAATGTGTAAGAAGGGAAAGTGCTTTCTTGCTACCTAATCGACTTCGAATTTTTTAGTATTTCTCTCAAATGCTAGTAAACAATGGGCTGCAAGCTGACTTTATTTGTAGTAACATACACTTGAACATGAATTACCTAGTCTGCACGTGCGGGTGCTGGGGCGCAGGTAGGGTGTATGTGTAGCTGAAGACAAACCCGAAACGACTTTCAGGCAGTTTCTGAATTTCCCCTTCTGAATCGTTCTTGCGGTCACTTGTATTAAAACAATCAGAAAGATTGCTTTGCCTGTAGAGGG
Organism: Spheniscus humboldti; assembly: GCA_027474245.1. Classification (NCBI taxonomy): domain Eukaryota; kingdom Metazoa; phylum Chordata; class Aves; order Sphenisciformes; family Spheniscidae; genus Spheniscus; species Spheniscus humboldti. The sequence continues at coordinate 179,129,467 of CM049888.1, forward strand.
GCAAGGATTGCAAGAAATGTGTGCAGGAGTGAAGCCGAGGGCAGCCAAACGCTGCTGAAGGCGTAGTAAAAATCGCACGTGTGTGTTTTCCTCTAAGTAGAGAAGGCTAGTAACGATTCTAAAACAAAATCCGTATTTGGAGGACTGGCCCGTGGATTGTTTGCAGCATCATCACCAGGTTGCTCGGATCTTGGAGCAAATGACTCATTTCTTTGCGGTAACATTTCCTTGAGTGTGTGTGAAGACATCCTATTTTTTTTTTTGGGGGGGGGGGGGTGATGCCCACAAAACACTCACAAAACCCTTTGAGGCGACCTGTATCCGTATCACGCGACGTGTCGCCGGTGTATGAGCGCACGCTTTGGCTTGCTGTGGTGTTTCTATTTGATGCGCACGTGTCAGGAGGACAACCAGCTCCGGGCTGGGCTGGTAGAACTCAATGGCACAAGCGCCGCCGACTTTTTAAAAGAGGAAGAAAATGTCTTTTTGCTGGTTTAATGCTTCAGCGGGCGGCGCGAGTCCTCTGCCTTCCCACGGTGGCTGGCACCTCGCAGGCGGGAGCCCAGTCAACTTTTGCCTTGGCGTGTTCTGGCGGGGACACGAAAGCAGGTCTTTCTTCCCCTTTTCCCTTATTTTTTCCCCCTTTTCCCTTATTTTTTCCCCCTTTTCCCTTATTTTTTCCCCCTTTTCCCTTATTTTTTCCCCCTTTTCCCTTATTTTTTCCCTTTTTCCTTTTGTCCTTTTTTCCTTTTCCCTCCCTCGGCTGTGTCAAGGCAGCCCACGGGTGGCGGGGGGGGACACGCTGCCCGGGGATCTTCCACCCGTGGGCTCTGCGTTCCCCCGGTTACAAGTCAGGGGGTGCGGGAGAGCTCGCCTGCGCCGCGTCCTCCCGCCCGCCGGGGGGCGCTGCCGCGCGGGCGGTGCCTTCCCGCCGGGGCGCCCGGCCCCCTCGCTGTCCGCGCCCTGCCTGAAGCCGGCGCCGGGCAACCTCAAGATGGCGGCGCTGGGGTTGCTGCTGCAGGCGGCGGCGGCCTGCGGCTCGGCCGGGCCGCTGCGCCTCTGCCGCCGCTACCGGGCGGCGCCGGGGGCGCGTGGGCTCTGCACCCGGCTGCCGGCGCCCGAGAGCCCCGAGGAGGCGAGGCAGGAGGAGGAGCCGCCGGGCGCCGAGGAGGAGGACGCCGCCATGGTGAAGGGTGAGCCGGGGGCGAGGCGGGGCGGGGGGAGGAACCGGCGGCGCCCCCGGTGTGCGCGGCTCGGCGGCCGGGGAAGCCGCGCCGCGCCGGCCCCGCACGCAGCGGAAGGGAGGAGCGAGCCCCGCTGCCCGGTGCTGGGAGGAGGGAGCGTGAACGCGCCGCGCGTCCCTCCCTCCCCCCGCGCCTGCAGCCGGGCCGCGCCGCCCGCCGGCCTCCTCTCGCTCCGGGCGGCTGGGCCAGGCCGCGTCGGGCCGCCCGCAGCGCCCCCCGCCCCCCCGCCACCGCCCGCCTCCCCCGCCGGCTGGGAGGGGCGACCGGGGCCGCGTCGCGGGCGGGCGGCCATCGCGGGAGAGCGGCGCGGCCTCGAGCGACCCTGCCCCGGGAAAAGGGCTCCTCGCCGGGATGCGCGGCAAGGGAGAGGAGCCGGCGAGCTGCGGCGGCGTCTGCACGCACGGCTGCGCCGCTGCCGCCGCCGCAGGTAACGGGCCGGTCGCGGGCGGGCGGGCGGGGGGGGGCCGCTCCCTCGCGGGGGGCCGGCGGCCGGCGCGGAGACCCCCGGCAGCCGCCGCCGGGCAGCGAGGGCCGAGGCCTTTGTGGCAGCCCCCGCCGCGCTGCGCGGGTGCGCGGCGCTCTTTGTTGGCGGCGTGCGGACGGGGAGCGTGGGGTTTCTCCAGAAAAGGGGTGCGGAGCCCTCCGGCTCAAGGTCGCCGCTTTGAAGGCGGGCCGAGCCGGCCCTGGCCAAAAGTCCCCGCCGCTTCTGATCGCTCGCTGTGGCCTGACGCGAGAGAAAAATCACAAATGGATCTTTCGCTAGAAATCCTGATGGATTGAGCACGCCCATCGAGCATCCGCCAGGAAAACTGCTCTGCCGTCGCCGTGCAGCAGGTTCCGTTAGGTCAGAGCGGGTGCAGGCTGCGGGCGGTTTGGAGCGTCGCTTTATCCGCGTTTCGTGTACAAAGGGCTTCGGTCTGGCCTTCCACCAGGTAGCCTTGCTGCCTGAGCCGAATGAAACGCTAATCGAGATATGGACAGCTCTTGTTAACGTAAATCCTGGTATTTGCGGTGTCCATAAATCTGGCCAGGGGTGATGTCTCTGTCTAAAGCTTGGAAGATTTCTTTTCTCTTTTGGATGTTGGTCCTTCAGCCTACAACAGAGTTGTGTGTGAGAGGGCATGGGGTTCAGGCGTTTGAAGGGTAGATGCTTTCCTGCTGTTCAGAAGGAATCGTTACTTTTTTTGAAAGAATATTTGAAAGTGTGTTTTGATGTCGTGTTTTGACGATTGCTTTTCGTTAGATTCTGAAGCATGAAGAACACTTCTAGTTTAGAAAGATACGAGTAGTTTTGTGCCGGAGGTTACTGCTTCCAGGCTGTGACTTGAACTACTACATTTTCCCTTTTAAAATCACTGGTTTAGTCTGAGTTTTATTTCTTAGGCTGTAATCTTCCCCTTTGGAAATCTGGTTTATTATTACATAAAAACTTCTTTCCTTCCCCCTGCTTCATCCTTCTGTGTTCTGTGCTTCCTTCCCACCCTCCACCACTTTTTTTTTTTTATTATTATTTTTTCTCTGTAGTTTCTGAATTCTTTGGGTCTTAGTTCCATTTTCCTTTCAGAAGCCTTGCTGAGCTTTATCTTGTAGTTCAGAGTCAGATGGTCTTTAATTGTTACATTCAAGCTGTTCAACAGAGCAAATTAACTTACTTCTAAAGTAAATGCTAAACCACCCTAAATTATTGTTTAATGGGCTGGTTCAGGTGTTGCCTGAGAAAAGTAGTAAACCAATTTTTTCTTTCCTTCCCTCTTTTGTACTTTGTTCCTCAGCACTTTTTCTAACGTGCATTTTCAGAGAGTACTTGAGTACTTTATCTTTGGACTTTGGTTCACTTTCCTGGAGTGTCTGTTGCCATCGGTGGCTCGCTGGCACGGTTCCATGTCGTGGCTGTCCCTGTGAGGTCACCCGGAGCTTGGGGGTGCCGGTGGGGACGCGGCTCCAGACAGTGGGGGATGCCCGGCAGCCATGCGAGGGCCACGTGCGGAGAGCTTGCTGGGATTGGCCTCATCCTTCCAGTTTGTGCGGGGGATTGACCATGCAAGGCTATTCTGGTGAGAGTTTGGCGATATTGGAAGATTCATTTCAGATGAACAAATAAGAAGTCCTCAGGATCTTGTTGTAAGTCTGGCCTATCTGTACAGGTGCTGCTTGAACACATAGAGATCATAAAAGTTATTTTAAAAAAATTATTTATGAGGGCAAGTGCTAAGCCTTCAACTCATAAACTGATGTCTTGTTAGCTATCCTCATTTGACCTCTTTTGTTATTAGCCTTGGATACAAATATGAAAAAATCAACTCTGATCTGAGGCCAGCTTAAAAAATGGCAGTGTTATATTGGTATTAATGTCTAAGGCTTCACTTTGTTGGCCTAGATGGTGGGATTTTGGAGCAGAATCTGTGAAGAAGAGAGCTCCTCTGCCTGCTCAGTCAGGTCTGTGGCACTTCTCACTCTTTACTGAGACTTGCGTGATCTTGACCTCTGTTTTGCTCTAAGAATCTTTCTCTGAGACTAATTAAATTTGCCGTCTCATAGTATCACAGAAGAATTTAGGTTGGGCTGAAGCTCCGGATGCCGTGTGGCCCGATCCCCTTCTCAGAGCAGGGCCAGACCGGAGTGGGTTGATCAGGGCTGTGTCCAGCCGAGTTCTGAGTGTCTCCAAGGGTGGAGGCTGGCCATCGGTCATTCTCGTTCTCTGGTGATCTCGCTTGCTTTTGAAGAAGCCTTGTCAGTTTTACCAATTTTTAAGTTTGTTCTTGTTTAGGCAAGAACTAACTGCATGTGGTTTTTATTACTGTGTCTACTTGAAAGGAGCCTTGGTCAGGGTTGCTAGATGATAGTTAAAAAAAAAAAACAAAAACAACAACCAAAAAGCACAAAAAAGTAATATTGTTTTGGTGTACTCCAAACTAAACTGCCAGGTGGAACCTTCTCTGTCTCTCTCCATCTCTCCCTAGTAAAACATGTCTAGGCTAATTCCTTATGAAATGGATATTACGGAGCCACAGGGCTTTCTTCTTTCCTGTGAATTTTTGATGCGTTAGGAGCATTCTTCACTGACTTGAATTTATTACTGCGGGGGCTTACATCTTGATGAGTGGTGTATTTAATAGTTTGTCCTTGCTGCTCATTTGTTGCTTCTCCAGGGAAGAGAATTTGAGGGAAGACAGAAACTGTTGAAATCGATCTAATGCTCCTCTGTCTTCCTTGAACAAGACTATGGGCCACTTTATTTGTGCTCTTGTTGTACCTGACAATGTCTTTACTTGTCAGATTTGTTGGGGTTAATGGAAGGCTTAGCCACTACAGCTAGGAGCTTTTTTTCTTTTTCTTTCAGCGTTGCTTGGAATTATCATTGACTTTCACAATCGAGTTAACCTACCGCACTCACTGGCTTTGAGGAACTTAAATTGGTTAATTGGCTTCTTAGACAATTCAGGGTGGGGTTATCAGCTATTCAAGACAGGCTTTTAATATTCCTTCGTGATCTCGGAGCTGCGGTATGGACATCATACATGGTTCTGGCTTGATAGGAATTGGGTATGAAAATTAACTCTTTTTTGGGGGAGTATTAAGTTATACTCCTTGCCTCCGCAGGGCTGTGACTACCGCTAATATGATTCCTACCCAAATACCCATTCTCAGCAGGGAGAGAACTAAGACACTCTTTGGAGGAAGATGCCAAGAAATCCAATCTGGCAGGGAAGGAAACGTTCTGCAATTTTGGATTGTTTCTTCAAAAACTAGGAGTGAGGCATGGCTTCATGCAAGATAAGATCCTTTTAGCTCTCGAATTTGGGATAAGAATGGGCTGAGGGTAATCCGTCAAGCCTTAGAGTCGCTGTTGGTACATCAGATGGTACTGATGAATATGGCATTGTCAGCTGTGAAGAATACATTGTGTCTCGGTTGGTAATTCGGAGTCTGATCTGCAAGCCAGAACTAGGCTTTGTTATTTAGAGATCCTATTCTTCTTTGCTCTAGAATGGATTAAATATTTAGTCCTGACTGAGGAGTCACCTCAGAATGTGAGAAATTGGCTCTGTCATCAGGTAATTGCATTTTTTTTCGGGCATTTAAGAAGAATGTACTTCTTACCTCTGCCTGTTACTTATCACAAAATCTCTCAGGGTATTGTTTTCAAAAGGGGAAGCAACTAGAGGCCAAATAATACAGGCTGGTGCTAGAGGTTTGTTTTTTTTTTTTTTTTTTAATTCTATTAAGTGAATTTAATAGTGCATTTGGGAATTGTGTTACTACTCCTCCCTCCATGTGTCCCAGCAATGTGGAACGGAATGGAACTGCAGAGTGCCAAAATCTTAGTCATTTTTCCAGTTTTCTTGAACAGGTCAAAGTCTGAATATAGTGGTGCTTGCTGTATGAGTAGGTAGAAATGTCACACTTGCTCTATAATTACAGAAAATTGGCTTGTAGTTCTTTGTTAGGCTGAGACCATTTTCACGCTCTCCTGGCCAATATATAGAAGGTAATTAATGGACAAGTAGTGTTCATAAATTAGAGCACTTCCTGCATATTCCCCTGTAATTGTCCAAGAGTTTTGCCCAAGTATGTGTGAGAAGCAGCAGCCTGTGGGCTTTTTTTATTATTCTTTATAATGGAAGATAACGTGGCTGACCGTCATGCACGTGAGCGTGGCAGAAAGCCCATTGTGCGTTGCATGGTCTTTTCCACATTGGGTATAGCTGAAGGAGATTGAGCAGGCAGCAGCTCTGATCTGTTCATTTTGACGCTGGCCTCTGAATACCAGCTTGTCCTCTACATACCAGGTTGAAAAGTAACACCAACCTGAGCCAGTTCCAGCTGCGAGTCAGAATTCAACAATTGTCGAATTACAGTGCGACGTGTCTTCAAATGATACCCAGCTCTCGACACCCTTATCGCAGGCCACGGAGGTTGTATTTCAGTATTTCCCTGTACGTGTTAAGGAACCCAAGTATCTGGTCTGTTTAGCTTCTGAAAGCGGTTTCTCTGAGATTCAGCTGGTTCTTCTGTGGTTTGGAGGACGAAGTTTCAAAACTAAGCGTCACTAATTTTTTTTTTTCTGAACTCTGGATAAGTATGCTGTTTCTTTTGCTGGAGAGGGTAATACGATCGGCAACATGGTGTTTTGCTCTCCCTTACCCAAGTATCCGCAGTCTGACAAGTGTTGGGCCTGCAGTGGTACAACATAACTCTTTTGCCTTCCCTAAAACTCCTGTGATTGCCCTGTTGGTCAGCTTTCAGGTGAGCCCTCCTAATACACCCTCATTACTTCAGTTTTCCCTCGCTGAGCAGCTTCTTGAAGAATGTCTCTTCCATGTGCCTGTATTACAGAGCCTTTCTGTTAAATGCTTGCTTGCTTCTCTGGAGCCAGTTACTGTAGAGCTTCGTTATAGCAACTCTGCAATCAGTTTTCAGCAAAACATGGTGGCAGCTCTTGGTGATGCTCTAATGAGCATGACTGTTGGGTCATTTCGCCTTGGATTTGGTAGCTCAATCTGACATTCCGGATTCTGGCAGTACCGATGATTGTGTGTTGCTGACTGCTGATTCATTGCTGAAACTTCCCCTGAATACCTGTAGAGAATTGGAAGCCTTCTAAAAAGTAATGCCCAAACCCATTGATGGTCTGCAAGAAGATTAATGAAGTTCTGACTGCCTGGGGAACGTGTGCTTGTGATGTTGAGTGAACATAGGATCAGAGTGGCTTAGCTGTGCTTGCTGCTGCCAGAATGGGAGATCCCATTCCTCTTTCCTGTTCCCTTGCACTAGTTTTGGGTACCTGCAGGACTGGGCAGTTGGCTGATTTACTTCTGAGCCCAGCAAAAAACAGTGTACTCCATTTTTCTGGTTTAGCTTTCTGTCGGATTAGGGCTGCAAATTATCTCCCTGTACGTTTGGGTTTGTGCCAGAGCTGGAGCAGTGGTAGTGTTAGAGCCTGGGAGAAGTGGCACCTACCCCTCGCCGCAACAGTGAGCTGTTAGGTCTGCCCGTTTGTGTAGCGTAACTGCGTTCAGAATTGTTATCACATTAAACTTAATCTGATCTTGCTTGGGCTGCTGCTCAAAATAAAGGCTCTCCCCTACAGTGCCGAATACAACCGTGATGCGTGAGAGAGGTGAGTTACAGCAGCATTCTCGCCAGCTAAAACTGCTGGTGTTGGCGTCAGGAAGGAGGCTGGAACATGAGGTGGGCGTGACATTGTTCTGTTTGGGGGCAGTGTGATTTTTATTATTGTTATTTTTTTTAAATGAGTGATTTGAACTGATCATTAATATCCCCTTCCTGGAAGTGCCGTAGCCTGAGCAGCGTTTCTCACCTGTCCGGGCAGGGGACCCATACTCAGCTGGCCAGTCCTACCTGCCATCAGTACCTGCCGCCTCAGGCGCTGCTTCTCGGCTTCCTGCTTGGGCTGGTTTATCTCCAAGGACACTGTTGGCAAACTTCTTTCCAGGGGTTTCTCTGAGCAATTTGGTACAAAACCATATTCCCAGCCTCTAACCAAGCCATCTCAGTAAATTCAGAGAGAAGTCCCCAGGCGTTATTTCAAGTTACTACCAATGGCTGGATCTAATGTGTAACTTGTGTGTTGTCAAGACCCTTGATTTAACCCTGAGGTGATATGCATGGTTCAGGAGGGGGATGCAAATACCAAAGTCTGTTCAAAATAGTTATTGCTCAGTTTGTTTTCGATATCGAAGAGTGACAAACAAAGCTGCTTTTGCCTCCGTAGTGAGGAAACAGCACCAACTCCATGCGTTAATCTGGGCTTTGAATTCTGTGCTAGGATATTTGTATTCAGACTCAACAGATATATGTAGTCTGCTGTTTTTTCTGTTGATAGCGTATGCTTTTTGGGGAAAAAAAGTCTTTCCAAACTGTGAAGTGATTTTTAGTGTCGCTGCATCATGGAGTTAGACTGTCAGTGCTGCAGTTCTAACTAGGGGACATTCATACTTCTTTTAAAAGAGCGGGAAACAATCTGTGCATTTCAGGAGAAGTATGGGACTGTGCTGTGTTGGCTGGGGTAGAGTTAATTTTCTTCACAGTAGCTGGTACGGGGCTGTGTTTGGGATTTGTGCTGGAAACAGTGTTGGTAACACAGGGATGTTTTCCTTACTGCTGAGCAGGGCTTACACAGAGTCAAGGCCTTTTCTGCTCCTCACACCACCCCACCAGCGAGCAGGCTGGGGGTGCACAAGGAGTTGGGAGGGGACACAGCCGGGACAGCTGAACCCCAGCTGACCAAAGGGATATTCCACACCATATGGCGTCGTGCTCAGCAGTAAACTAGGGGGAAGGTTGGCGGGGGGGCCGCTGCTCGGGGACTGGCTGGGCATCAGTCGGTTGGTGGTGAGCAATTGTTTTCATTTGCATCAATTGCCTTTCTTGGGTTATATTTCTCTCTCTTTGTTATTTTCCTTTTCATTACAATTTTTATTATTACTATTTTTATTTTATTTCAATTATTAAACTGTTCTTATCTCAACCCATGAGTTTTCTCACTTCTACCCTTCCAATTCTCTTCCGCCATCCTGCTGGGGGGAGACTGAGTGAGTGGCTGTGTGGTGCTTAGTTGCTGGCTGGGGTTAAACCACGACAGGGACATACAGTATTGTTGCCCATTTTGGATTTGCAGTGTCATCTTGCATTTGAACCTCAGGAGACCTTGCACTCCTGTGTACCATTTTGCTGATGCCTGGAGACATTGTAGGTGAACCACTTAATAGCTCTGCTTACTTTTCTATCTGTAACCTTAGAGACATTAATGCTCACAGAGCTGCAGTGAAGCAGGTGTTATAACATGTCTTTGAACAGGACTGCACAAGAATTATAAGACATTTAGTTCCTTTGTTGTTTTTTTTCAGATTCCAGAGACTTATTAAAGGAATTTCCGCAGCCTAAAAACTTGCTCAACAGCGTGATTGGACGAGCCCTGGGCATTTCTCATGCAAGGGACAAACTGGTGTACATCCATACTAATGGGCCAAGAAAAAAGGTAATCCTGTTGTGCTGGGGATGGGTGCCGGGTAGGTAAGTTGCACCTAGAGTGGGAAGTGAGCCAAGAATACTGCTAATCCTGGAAGTAAGGCTTTAATAGAGAAAATTATAGAAGTGTTTTAATTCCACGTAAAAGTTGCACGATAATCTTTCAAACAAGAAATATTCTCACTTCTTCCTGTTTCTCTTTATTTTCATGTACTTTAATAGGTACATAAATGTAGGTCCTGTCCCTCTCCTTTTGTGTGTGGAAGGATGGATTTTTTTCTTTTAAGTAGCTTGCTGTAACCTGCTTTTCTCAGCAGAAAGACACATAATCTGTGCTCAAATGTGTTGGGCTATGTACCCCACTACTTTAGAAAATTAAAACTTAAATGATATATTTTAGACCTCAGTAGGCTTAGATTTTCTTGTAGATGCTAATGGAACAAATGCCTAAGCCTAAAATGTTCAATTGCAACCAGAAAAGAATTTGTTTGCAATGGAGGGAGGCTTCTAATACTACTTAAGGGCAAAATGAACTACAGACTCTTTTTTTTTTTGTTAAATGAAGCAGAGGAATTCCAAGCAAACAGTTTGCCAAGTAGTTTGAGCACTGACTGGGATGCGAGAGGCCTAGATCCAAATCTGTGCTATAAACTGAGCAGAAGTTCTTAACTGATGGGTGCTCTGTGTTCAAGGGTTTTGTCTCCTTTTATCATACCAGCTCTCATTTGAGAGCAGAAAGCCCTTTCCAGCTGAAGTTTAACTGTAACGTACATTCCAGGAAAAGATTCAGTTCTGATGGATTAACATTTTCCAATAACATTGTCTAAAATTTCCCAGACAGTTTTTATTACCACATCTTTTTTGAGCATCCCTGCATTTTAGGCAATACATTAGTAGTGGTTGCTTTAGAGTCCCTTTATTATTTGTGTTTTTGTGTTTCTTGCTTTTCCTGAAGCGGTAGTGCAGTTTCCTAACTTAAATTTTGGAATGCCATAACTAATGCCCTCATCATTTTAGTTTGCGTAATCAGTTCACATTCTTGCTAGCACTTAAATAGATTAACATTGAGTGTAACTTCAGATTAAAAAAACCACCAAGACAAAACACGAAACAAACTCTCCAGAACCCAAAACCCGATAGAGGAGCTGTTGGAGAAAATGAGGGCTGGATAAGAAAAAACAAAACATTAACCCAGAAAGTGTTTGGGGACAGAAGGACAGGTGAGACAAACTGGAGAAGTCTTGGTTGGAAGCGGGCAAGGTTTTTTTGTGAGCGCCAAATAACTTGGCCTTCATGAGACAACTTCTTTCTCAGCAGGTCTGTGCCTTTTCATGCGGAGCCCCTAGGCAAAATACGTAGCAATTTCCTACAGTAAGACGAGACTCAGATGACAAGCAGGCAGCCAGCCAGATGTAGACTGTTGAAAAGTCAGGAGCCTTTTCTCTAGCCTTATAGGTGGGGTTTTCCCAGCGGACTTAAATGCCACCTTTCATCTTTGCTGCAGAAACAGGAGAGAATTCCTTAGGCATTTCCCTCCTTTGAGCCTTGCAGAAACTCAGCTGCAGCATCTGCAGGGCCAGGAGTAGGAGGAGTTCTTGATTTGGAGCAATGTTTTAAAAAGGACAGGGTTCAGCTTTCAGCATTCTTCACCTTTGCAGGTTTTTCAGTTGCTCTCACCCAACTGTACTGGTATAAGAGGAGCCCTGGTGGTACTGTTACTTCTCCTAATAGCTTGTGTTGGGCAGCACATACTGAAGGCTGGGTTCTCACATGCCCGATGAGTACGGTAGCTGCCCGTGTAAACGGGATGCAATATGCTGCTAATTAAAATTACCGCAAGGAAGCAGTTAGGAAGATTTGCTTGCCATTGCAACTGGAAGTGTGTCAGAGAGTGCATGTTGCTTCTCAGGCCTGGTCTGGTATGCTGCAGTGTACATAGGAACAGTTGCTCTGAAACTGAATTGTTCTTGTAGTGAGCTCTTGGCGCTTGATTCCTCTGAGCTGACACACTGCAGCCTGTGAAGCTCTGGCCCGGAGTACGTGGCACTGTGCTGGAAGTCAGCCTGGCTTCTGGGCCTGGCTCAGCCGTGCAGCTTCTAAGTGACCGTGGGTACCTTGTATCCCTTTTTCAGGCTTTTCTTTCTAAGTTACTGGAATGGAGCTTCCCATAAAGGGACTGAACAAGGAGTTTGTTTGGGATTTTCATTTGTAGTTCTCTTCTTTGCCTGGAGTTCAGAGGTGTTTTAAGTAGGTATGCTCCTGGTGAAGAAGAGAGATTGTTCTGTGCTGTCTCACTTTACTGTTTATCTTTGCTTTTCAGAAAGTCACTCTGCATATAAAGTGGCCTAAGAATGTGGAAGTGGAAGGCTATGGGACCAAGAAGATTGATGCTGAGAGGCAGGCAGCAGCTGCAGCATGTCAACTCTTCAAGGTGAGCTTATGCTCCTACTTAGCTTGAAGAAACAAGCCTTTGAGTGTGCAGGCCTCGTCTGTTTTGGCGATATGATTTCTGACTTTTATCTCTCTCTCTGCCTGTTCACTTTCGTAGTTGGCCTATCTGTTAATTAATCAAGGGTAGAGGGTGAAGTCTTGAGCTGTCTGAATCCATTTGAGCTTAAAAGCCCACTTGCTTCAGCCAGGCACGAACTCACTAAATTCTTTGAGTTCTGGTCTTTGTTCTTTATGTCCTAGACCTTAATCAGCTTTTATCTTAGTCTCAGCATCTATGGCGAGAGATAGAGCTTCCCTCCAGTATATTTGCTGTTACTGTTCACTGGCTCACGCTTCTGTCAGTCTACCTGTGTGTATTTGCAAGCGTAAGTATCTTCAGAGACTTTTGTTTCCTCTTCATCTAAGCCATAGTGTGTCAATTACATGTTCTGTTTTATGATTACTCTTTTAAAGTTACGCTAGTCTGCCACTTATTTATGGCTGGAAATGGTCGATATGTGTGTGCACAGCCAGTATCAAACAAGTACAGTGAAGTTATAAAGGTCACTTTTTAAGATACGGTGTTACGTAGCAGCTATCTGAAAATAAGATGCAGTTTTGTCTTCAGCTCTGCCACTCACTGTTGTCTGTAACCTCGAGCAAGTGAGTTTGCTTTTGGAGTTTCCCTTTCATCTACGGAATAGGGACGATGATACCTTCCTACTAAGGAGCCTAGAAAAGATGCTGCAGGTGCTCTGACAATAAGAGAGCTTTTTGATTTGCTTGTAGATCAAGAAAGCTACATTAAGAAATAACTATTTAGTTTTTAAATTAAGCCTTCAGAAGTTAGGAATTGCAGCATTAAAACTAGCACTTTCTTCAGCTGGCCTCTGTGCTTAGACTAGTTTCTTTAATACTGTGATTAGCAAAACTTGTTTCACTGACTGACTTCATTCCACCTCATTCAGTTAATGTTCACTGGAAATACATTCTTGTTTTATCCTCACTAGTCAGTGTGCAACAAAAGCATTGTTTCCTGCTTTCTTTGAGTGCCTGGAAGTTTTCAAAGGAAAAAAATTCCTACCTACACTTATATTTTTCCCCAAATTTTGGAAATGGCTAAACTGTAGTTTAGAACTTAACAAACAAACAAAAAACCCAATACCCTGAAACCACAGATTCAGCATGCAAAGCTTTAACAGACGTCCCTCATGATGGGAGGCCTTGTGCAATCATAGCTATAGAAATAGCTACAAATGCTGCTTTAAATAAATAGTCATCAGTTCAAGAAAAGTAGTAGTGTCTAATTGGTGCAGAGAGTGTCTGAATATAGTGACTTTGAGTACAGCAGCCAGCAAAGTGAATTCTTGCTGTTTTAGGCACTCCTGCAGCACAAAATAATACAGCCTTGTCTAATGTGGTGCCATTGAGAGGCCTAAGGATGTAACTTTTAATTTATTGCAGCGGTCTGGTAAGACATGGCGTGTATTGCACTCGGTATGTCTGGAGCTTCATGTAAGGTTCAGTCCTAAATGTAGGTGGTAGGCCAGCAGTAATTAGGAACTCTTCTGTTTCAAAAGCTGCTGGGTTAGGGAGGTCTTACTACTGCTTATACAAATAACTGTTCCTGTGAAAAGAAAGGAGATGAACCATTCTCTTAATTCTCATCTTGTGTTATCCCAGATTATACTTGTTTAGACTAGCTTTTCCAAAAAGATGCATTTCATGCTCTGAGGTGGGCTTCAAAACGCTAAATATTACTAGTTTGTACTGGTTTATAAAATACCAATAAATCTTGGCCCATCCTTTCTAACAAGCTATGTGATGCTAAGCAATTGTGCTCTGGGAAGTGATGTTAGTGAACAGATTCCCCTTCTTAAGAAACAATGGCAGGAGGAAAGCTTTATGTTTCTGAAAGTCTCTTTTCTTTCTCTCCTTTTCTGTGGGATATGAAGAAATTGCTCCTGCATTTCTCTTCTTTACCAGATGTGTTTTGGTTTCCTGCAGAGTTACCCATATCTGTCTCTCTACTGCAGCTGACAATGCATTCTTCTCTTGTAGGGCTGGGGTTTGCTGGGGCCCAGAAATGAGCTCTTTGATGCTGCAAAGTACCGGCTTCTCGCTGACCAGCTTGGCTGTCCTGACGAGAGGTGGTGCTCGGAGGGCAAGTGGCGCTCCAAGTCTGGACCTTCTCTTGCCGACTTGTCAACCTGCTGGCGACGGATGGAGCCGGACGATTCCATCCAGCCCATGGAACAGGGCAGGATGCCTAAAGCAATGAGGAGAGAAGAGCTGGAGGAAGGGGAGCTAGAGGAAGGGGAACTGGAGGAAGGAGAGCTGGAAGAAGAAGCAATCGACGTTTCTGATTATCTGCCTATGGCACATCAGGATGCTCGAACCCCAGGCAGAGATGCAAGGTACGTCTGCCCTGATAGCTGCTAATCCAGGGCAGTAAAGAAGAGACTTTTCTTTGTATCTGATGCACCCCTGCAGTTCCTCACAGTTGAGCTGCAGCTTCCCACGTTGCTGGTGTGGCCTGTAGATGGGCCAAACACTGACTACTGTACCATTCTCTATGCGAGCAATAGTGGGGCAGCCTGGTCTTGTACTTGGCTATCATCACAAGGGAATGCACAGGCATCTTCTCTGGAGTTTTGCCCTTTGGATAGACTGCTGCCTACTTGTTACCTGCCTTTCTTATTCTTCTGTGCCTAAAGAGATTTCCATTCCCAGAAATTGTGCATGTGCACTTAGACCTTTTTTGACCACCTTGATTTTGAGGGCAATATTAAATCTGCTCCTTTTCATCACCACAGTTGCTTGCTTGACTTCATATTTTATGAGCATAAATCTTGGATTTTTAATAGTCAACAGGAGTAAGAGCCATAAGGACCTGATGGTGGTGGTTGTTTTTAGGGATGCTCTTGGGATTCAGAATTATTTATTTATTTATTAAATCTGTTAAAATCTGTTGATGCTATCTAGTTCGTAGTGCTAGTGTAGAGGTTTGATTGCTTTTTAGTAGGTGGCTTTACTGGGCTGGGTGATTGTTCTGTGACTGACAGATTTTAGTAGCACGATACAGCTTGACTTTTCAGATGACCAAAATTATCTGTAACTTTACTCAGTTTCAGGCCTCAGTAGCAGATCTGAAGTGAGGTGAGTGTGAGCACAGAGTGGATATTTGTGTATCAAACTGTTCTCATCTTCCATCTAGCCGAGGAGGGAGTTCAATTGAAATGACAGACGACAACACTGCCATCCGTGCCCTGACGCAGTTCCCACTTCCCAAAAATCTCCTGGCCCAAGTGATTCAGATCGCAACCTCTTCCTCCACAGTCAAGGTAAGGTGCTGTTTGACCCCTGCCAGGGACGAAGCTCAAAGACTCCAACTGGAATCGCTTTGGATGCTTTTTTTGAGCAGCTGAGAACTGGGGAGAGAAGGGAAGTCAAAACTAGGCCTAGAAAAATCAGCCTGAAGAGCAAGGAAAAGACTTTGTGGTGAGCACTGAGGAAATGTCTTAATGGAAGCGTGAAGAATGTTGTTACTTGAGGCCAGGGCAATAGAGGAGCTGCTGTCTGAATGAAGGAGAATGTTTTCTCAGGTGATAGGTTTGCATTTCCCCATACATCTGCGACAAACACAAGTTTATGTTACTCAGAGCAATGTGTAATTTCTGTGCTGATGGAATCTTTCCACAACTTGATTCTTGCCAGTATCCGGTGATCCTCCTCCTTAGTATGTGTCACCCACCTCCTTTCCAGACCTCATGTGCTTAGCGAACAGTAGCTGTGCTCCACCCCGTAGGCTCTCAGTGATGATCTTCACACAGCTGTCTGCTTTCACTTCTGCTTAGCCAGTGCCTTGTGAGCTGGAGGGGGCAGAATTCAGTGCAGTAAACTTGTTCTAGTGCACTGTTAAAAAAAACCAACACAAAAACCCAAAAAACCAGACCCCAAACAAAAAACTCCAAAACAAACACACACACACCCCCCCCCAACAGTTTAAGCTCTGCTTAGAAATATTGGGGTGTGTTTGAAAATGCCCGCCTAGTTATGTAGGCTCTTAACATCTCCCCCAGTTTGATGTTGTTTATGTGCCTTTTAGGAATACATGCAGTTCCGTACAGTAGGCACCAAGACCAAGATCTGCAAGCTCACGCTCCGCTGGCCCTGTCCAATGACTTTTGCTGCCAAGGGCCGTCGCAAGGTGGAGGCAGAAAACAAAGCAGCGGCACTGGCCTGTCAGAAGCTTAAGGTAAGTGCGCATGGCTCTTAATCCCATGTCTATAGAGTCTATGAATAGAGGCTCCTTGCACCTGACTTACCATATTTGAGCCTCATGGGTTGATGCCTGAAACTTTCAGATCTTTGACTTCATGCTGAATAAATGTGTTTCTGAACCTTGGGATTCAGTCCAAACTGCTGTTGTATCCCTCCAGTGTCTAATCTGTGATGACCCCTTTAAGGCGGCTGTGCTTGTTTTGATCCCTCAACAAAGTGACGTGTAGGGATCACCCTGGAGGTGTTAGTCTGTTCTCTTGGCCACAGGCTATCTTCCCATTCTTGTAGGTGGACTAATCCAGACACATTGCTGCAATGGTTTCACTGCAGACTCTAGAGTCAGCAGAGGGGAAGTCCAAGAAAATAGTGCAGGACTTATTGAATTATCACAACATACCAGATCCGTAGCAAGAGAGTAAACGGCACTTGCCGGGGGAGTTGTCAGATACAGTTGTGGCTGCTGTTTCTTTGATGGGTCTGTTTAAGACCTTCTTGCAAGCGTTGTGTAGGGGGCAGGTAGCAGTTGGCTCCAGTGTGTCCATTTCATCAGAGTTGAGATGGGATCATGTCTTGTTTCTTGCTGTGGCAAAAGCAGGAAGTGATGGATTTGGAATATGGGGTAAGGAGTTAGCCTATCCGAACATGTAGGACCCATGTGTTCTACATACCAGCACTTCGTATGCAGCAGTCATGTGTCTGATAGTGTTGTTTGCCTCTTCCTTTGCAGAGCCTTGGCTTGGTGGACAAGAACAACAACCCCCTCAGCCATGCTATGTACAACATGACTTCACTCCGGGAGCTTGGTGAGAACCAGAGGAAACCCTGCCACATCAAAGTCCCCGAAGCAACCCTGCGCAAGATTGAGAACTATCTGAATCATGTAAGGCTTGCTCAGCTGTCTTGAGAACCACCTTTGGCTGATCTCATTTAACTCCAGGAATTGCACGTGGGTTGAGAGCTTCATATCAAAATGTTGAGGGAATTCATAGCTTGACAGTTTGCCACAAAAACTGATCAGTCTGTGCTGACCTTTGAGGAAGGGAGACCCTTCCTCGGCAGTGGGCCTTCTCTCTATGCATCGGTGACATTTGCCTGCATTATTTGGCCTTTGGCATGTTACGGAGTGCAGTTCTGGCTTGCTTATAGCCTCCTTTGCAGGCTTATGAATGCTGCCTCATGCAGGTGTTGGTTCCATTAAACTCTGGTTGTGCCTTGCAGCTTTACAAGGACTGAGTGCTGGTACTTGCATGTTTCCCTTGGGAGTGTCTCTCACAGTATTGTACATTAGTGGTGGGTGCAGGTCCCCAGGCACCTAGTGGTGCTTTCACCCAGGAGATCCTTCTTCCTGGTGGACCAGTGGTGAACAGACACCCATGGGGGCTGAAGCAGTGCCAAGACAGGGTTCCTTGGGAGCATTCACTGTCAAAGCAGGAGTTAGTGCTAAGGTAAGATGAGGTTGAGTATAGCTCAGGTACAAATGTGTGTAGCTTCTTGAAGTCATTGAGAATAATGTTTGGAAGTTGACAAGTTACTGATGCAGCACTCCTGGGCCTGAACAATAAAGATCTCGGGTGATCTTTACAGTATCTTACAGATGGTGTAAAGTAAACAAAGCAGTAGTGAATGTCCTAGAAAGCCAAGGCTATGCCTAAGACAGCAGCCGCTTCTGAATGACCTGCTGTAAGTGACTGAACTAAGGGCTAGAAAAGTTAGAAAAACAGCAGCATCTTGAAGGAACTTGGTCTGCCTCCTGTGCTCACAGGAACATGAGCTGTTACACCATGCGTGGAAGGGATGGCTTTGTGACTCTGAATAAGGCTGAATCCGAAAGTACTGATTTGTAGCTGAACTTTTAATCCCGTGAACATCTGGGCCAGTGCTTTGATTTGTGTTCTAGATAATTCTGACCTATTGTTGCTCCTTTTAGTTCTTCCTGTGGGATGTGGGACTTCTGTTTTTTCTTTTGCCAAGATAGAATATTTCTGGCTTAGCTGAACGCTTATGTTTTGTGCAAGTTACGTGTCTGGGCTTCCTGAGAGAGAGAAGGGTGGTGGTGTAACTCGATAGTTTCCAAAAGTTGTCTTTGAGGGGCTGTTGCATCACTTGCATGCAGTGTAGCCACTGACTTGGGGAGCTTAAGTTACTGTTTTGTGCCTGTCAGTTCAGGCATCAGCACTAATACCGCTCTTAAAATAGGGGATGCAATGAGGAAAATGCAGGGAGCTGCCCAAGTTAATTCTCACTTTAAATAACCTCAATTCGGAATGTAAGTGGCTGAGTTACCTAAAATCTGAAGAGACTTTGGCAGAGCTTCATTGTCACAGCAAAGCTTCATGGTCACTGCAAAGCCAGTCTGGCTGAGTCTGTTCCAGGCACTTGTTTCTTTCTGTCCTTCTCCTGGTACTAATATTTTTGTCCCTGCCAACTTTCTTCATCTCTCCCAGTATCCAGTGGACATCAGGGAATCCAGGCCCCGGATTGCCGATGATATGATGAACCTGAGCAAGGAATCTGGTGCGATAAGTGATGCGATCACGGGGAAGACATATATACCCATGTTGGAAGCAGAGGAAGTGCGCCTTAGCCAGAATCTCCTGGCCCTCTGGAAAAGGAGAGGATCCTCATGGCAGGAGAGCCACCCACTGCCGGTAGATCCTCACAAGGACACCATTCTATCAGCTATTGAGCAGAACCCTGTAGTGGTAATAGCAGGAGACACAGGCTGTGGGAAAACCACAAGGATCCCTCAGCTGCTGCTGGAACACTACATCCTGGAGGGACGTGGCGCCCGCTGCAATGTAGTGATCACCCAGCCAAGGAGGATCAGCGCCATCTCGGTCGCCCAGCGTGTGGCACAAGAGTTGGGTCCCAACATGAGGAAGAATGTGGGCTACCAGGTGCGACTGGAGAGCAAGCCACCCGCCAGGGGAGGAGCCCTGCTCTTCTGCACCGTGGGCATCCTGCTGCGGAAGCTGCAGGGGAACCCCAGCCTGGAGGGTGTCAGCCACGTCGTGGTGGATGAGGTCCACGAGCGAGATGTCAACACTGACTTCCTGCTCATCCTGCTGAAAGGCATCCAGAAGCTGAACCCTGACCTGCGCCTGGTCTTAATGAGTGCCACAGGAGACAATCAGCGTTTCTCGCATTACTTTGGGGATTGCCCTGTGGTCAAGGTGCCGGGTTTCATGTACCCAGTGAAGGAGTACTATCTGGAGGAGATCTTGGCCAAGCTGGGTCGGCACCGACACCGGCACTATGAGATCAAGGTGGGTATGCGGCGTGGTGGTTAAGCTGTTTCCCTTGGACGAGGCACTGACTTCTGGCGTATCAGCAGGGGAGAGTTTGGGCCTGGAACTTGTCCCTCTTTCCTGTGGTTGTTGGACAGTGTGTGCTTAGCTTTAATTCCACGTCAACCCTCATGAGGTAAAGTGGGGTTAGTAGAATCCCAGAGTATTTTGATTAAATTATGGATAAAGATGACTTCAGATTTGGGTCTAAGTTACTTTTGTCCCTCTTCAATGTGAAGTCTGTTTATGTTTGAGTAAGCTAACAGCTCATTGTACTTGTGTATGTATATACATAGATGCAGACTTGAATGTTTGCATACCCGGTGCAAGCCTGGTCCAAGACTAGGATGGCTATGGCTTACAGCAGTCTGTTACCTAAGTGCTCACCGGCCTGCATGACTGAATTCCCTGATTGCTGCTTTTTGTAACTAGGCTTACTGTTCCTCTGGAAGATGCCCTCCAGACATGTACTGTTCGCTGTGGGTAATCTTACTTCAGTTGTGGGTCATGGAGTCACAGAATCATTGAGGTTGGCCGGGACCTCTAGACATTTTCTAGTCCAGCCTGCTGGACTAGAAGCTGTCAGCCCCTTTCTCCAGCCTGTAGAGGTCCCTCCCTATGGCTGAGCAACCGTCTGGTGTAGCAGCCACTTCTCCCAGTTCTGTATCATCAGCAAACTTGCTGAGAGTGTCCCATTGCCTTCAGGGCAATCTTCCTGTTTCTGTTGTGGCTGGGATTTTTACCTGTGCTTTTTAAGTTGGCCTGATAGGTATGTTCCAAATTACTGAGAGATACAAAAGCTGCTGCTCTGTGCCTGGTGGATTTGAAGTCTCAATTGTGCATATGGCACAATTTTGTCCCCAAAAATGTCGTGTTAATTTTTGTTACTTGTTAGGTGCTGTACAATAGAGGTACACAGATCTCAGATAGCTTCCAAGTCTGGAGAATGGGAAAGGGACTGTATATTCTCACTGCACAGCAGAGGAAACTGGCAGCAGTTGTGACCAGAGCAGGTTCCAGATTGAGCCAAAACCAGGCTCCTGAAGTTCCTGGCTCCTAGTCCTGGGCAGGCCGTCCAAGTACAGGCATTTGCTCTCTCCAGAAGATGCTCTGGAAGGCTGTGTGCCTTTCTGCTGTCTGCTAGATTGCCGCTTATTTATCTGCGTGTGTCCTCCTCCTGTTTTATCCAGCAATCAGATGATGAATGTGTCCTTGATCTTGATCTGATCACCGACCTCGTACTCCAGATTGATGCCCACGGAGAACCAGGTAGGTTCTGCCTTGCCCCCTTGCTCTTTCCTTTTGCTGGGGAGAAAAAAGTGAACCCTGCAGAGCCCAGACCCTTTGCAGAGAAAACATGGTGCTGAGCTGACTTCTGCAAGGCCACCTTGAATTCCTGTTGAACTGAGTGGTCTCAAGTAGTGTGGCATGAGCTAATTCTGAGTCTTTGGCTAAGACAAAATCTGAGCCCTCAGTGTCTCAGTCTTAGTGTCCTGAGATACGGCTGTTCTGGGGTGAAGGGCAAGACTTGTCTGTGCTCCAGCTTTTGCAACCTTGTGCTGCACAATTTAGTTATTTTTCTGTATTGGAAACCCATCCCTGTTAAATATCTCTGCCTGGGAGGTGATCTTTTTGTGAAGAAGGCAGGACTCTCAGAAGTCATCTAAGAGTTTTAAGTGTTTTAAAGCTGGTAGAAGGTATTCACTCTCAAACTACAGGTAGCCTGGTTTCTTTCTGGCTTTAAAACCTTGCCCTAACGAGCTCACAGAAGCAGATACAGCATAGCAGGTATGAAGTCTAGATGAACGTTCCCCTGGGTCTGACTTCCCATAATGGCTCTATCTGTCATTTGTTCACGGTAAGTATGATGCAGGTTTCCTTAGCGATCAGCTGGCAGGGGGCATCACAGACCAGGGCCCTGCTTTTCTTTGGGTTTCTTGGGCTAAAGGTTGCTGTGGACTTGGGGGAATAATGGGTGTCCCTTCTGTGCAGCAGAAGCAGTTTCCGTGTCTCCAGCTGAGGAAAAGTGCTTGGATTTCTAGGTCGCTTGTTGTTAACTCTTGCTCTATTTCAGGTGGGATCCTCTGCTTCCTCCCTGGTTGGCAGGAAATCAAAGGAGTGCAGCAGCGCCTGCTAGAGATGCTTGGATCTCAGAACAGCCGGTACCTCGTCTTACCAGGTGAGAGGGCAGCGCCAGACCTTTTCTCCCCAGAATTCAGGAGAATGGATAGGCCGACTGACTTGATGAGCCCCTTCAGCTGTTGCACTCTGATACAGAGCAAGCTTGTATGCTCTGGTGTACGTACCTGTTGTGTAATTGTGCGTGTTAAGCACAAATAACTCCTAACAGAGGCCATCCAGACCTGTATGTGATCAAAGAGACTGGCTTCCTGTTTGCCTCCAGCAATTCAGAATTAGGCAAGGAGGAAACTGCTAAATTCTGCATTGCTGTAGCTGCATGCTGAGCCTACGTAGAAAAGATCTTCAAGACCTGTTTTGTGGGATGGAGATGTACTCTGTAGCTCAGCTTTGATTAGTGAATTTAAGGTTCTTTACCCCAGGAGGGAAATTTATAACAAAAGCCCGTATTACTCTGCAAGGCTGTAAGATTTTTGGGGTTGGTTTGTTTGGGGTTTTTTTGTTTGGGTTTTGTTTTTTTTTTTAACAGTCCTCCCTATTCAATGTCAAATAAGGCCAGCCAGGAGCACAACTCTGAGCAGCTCAGTTGCTAATAAATGCAGGTGGTGTTTTGTGAAAACTGCATGTTCTTGTGCTCCCCTGCTGTTCTGTGCGGTTACTGGGAATTTTTCCACATCACTGATCTGTAATAGGGCAAATATGTGATATAGAAGAGTAACAGGCCCTTGCTGATTACCATTTTTGACCAAGTGAAACCAAATGTCAGTGAGGATACCCCAACCCCCTGCCCCATAGGTCTTTTGAAAAGGGGGAGGCACAGAACTGGACTGTGGGAGGGACTGGGAATGACTTCTTGGGGCCCAGGGATATTCTGGTGGTGCCATTAGCCTCTCTGGGATGGGAGGTGATCAGAGCTGCTGATGTTGAGCCATAGGTTGAAGCAACTGAAATGAGGCCTTCCCTAATGAAGTGTGGAAGATTTTTCCTGCGGTCTGGCTGGTGGGAAACTGCTGACAATGACCATCAGTATTACAAGTGGTGTCCCCATCCCTGTCCTCCATTTCTGGAAGCGGGAGGTGATGGTACAAGAGGGCTGAGAATCTCTGCCCACCCTGGCCTTGTACTGCAAAGCAGCTCAGCAGGGCAGGACTGACTTTTTTATCTCCTAGTGCACTCCAACATCCCCATGATGGACCAGCAAAACATCTTCCAGCGGCCTCCACCTGGTGTCAGGAAGATTGTCCTGGCCACCAACATCGCTGAGACCTCCATCACCATCAATGACATTGTCCACGTGGTGGACAGTGGCACGCACAAGGAGGAACGCTACGATCTAAAGACCAAGGTACTGATGCTTTCTCGCCTCTAACTGCATTTGGGACATACTGGAGCTAATGGATGTTTTCAGAGCAACATTTGAGATGTCATTAATTGGATGATAGAGCTGCTTCTCATTTGGCCCTTGGGGCACTGGCACTGTGTCCCTGTTTGGGGACAGAGTGACTCATCATTCAGAGAGTGTTTGCCTTTACCAAGTTCCCAGCCAGGCTCCCCATCAACTTCTGCTGAACAGGCAAAAGTCTGGTGTCTTCAAAGAAATTTAAGGCAAATCCTGCTCCCTTCCCATCTCTCTGTTATACCATCTAACATCTGTAGCTTTTCCATTTGCTTTCTGCCTTTTTCTATGATTTCATCATAAACTGCTCTTGTTTGAAGCTATCTTGACCCCAATGCTGTAGCTTGTTAGTCAGCTTTAAGGGGGGTGCGGGTTTACACTGCTCTCGGGCCATGTTTCTGGCAGCGTTGGGCCCTGTGAAGGCTTTTGTGCGTATACCTTCATAACAGCGTGAAGGCAGCTGTGCCACTGTTGCTCTTGGAAGAAGGGATTCTGGCTACACGCTGCTGCCCCTTCCCCTCCTTGTGCTAGAACATCTTGTAGGGCCAGGTGCTGATTCACACCTTGGAACAGTTCTAGTTTAAAAACAACCCATTTATATTTGCCCAGTTTTAACCCAGTTAAAACTTAACCAGTTCATCTCACAGTGCAGACCCTGCCTGTGCTAGCACGCGGCAGGACTGGCATGGGAGAGGCGGGGACCACGCTTCGCTGGCAGCTCCCAGCAGGACAGCGTGATGAGCCCCTGGGGAGCGCAGTGATGTGGAGCCAAGGCAGGTGTCCAGCAGATGGCATCAGGGTCTCATCCATGCACTGAGCAGCTCAGGCCTTCACACTTGCTGCTTGCTAGAGACTGGCATTGCAAGATGCAGGAGAGTGGGAAAGACTTCCCTTGCCTTTAGCGGGATGGCTGATCAGTCGTGAGGAGTTTCTGAGGTCTGTGGACTGGATGGAAGGCTGCATTTAAACAGGATAGAGCTGTGAGAGCATTCATGCCTAATCCTCCTTCTCCTAGGTGTCCTGCCTGGAAACGGTGTGGGTGTCCAAGTCAAATGTGGTGCAGAGGCGAGGGCGTGCTGGCCGCTGTCAGTCGGGATTTGCCTATCACCTCTTCCCTCGCAGCCGTCTGGACAAGATGCCAACTTACCAGGTTCCAGAGATCTTACGCACCCCACTGGAGAACTTGGTGGTTCAGGCCAAGATCCACATGCCGGAGAAAACAGTAAGCACAGTACATGCCTGCCAGACTACAGCCGACTGAACCAGCAGGATGCGGCCTGCCTGGTGCTAGTTCCAGAGACGCGATTTGACCACAAACATGAGTAGGGAAAACCCAAGATGCTGATGACTTTAGATCTTGCTTTCCTAAATGCAGTGCTAGGGAGGTTAAGACCAGGAAATGTATAGATTACAGAGTATGTCTAAAAGACTCTGCAAGAATGGAGAGGGCTGAGCTCATATCCCTGTAGGCAAACAAAGGGGGAACCCTGTTGCAGTCTGGGGCCCTGGGGCCCAGCAGTGGGCTCCTGAGGGCTCTCCCACACTCCTGTACGGGAAACATGCCCTTTTTTTCTTTTCCCTTCCCCCTGCTGTGTTGCAGGCAGTTGAATTTCTCTCCAAGGCTCTGGACAGCCCTGACATCAAAGCTGTGGATGAAGCAGTGATCTTGCTGCAGGAGATTGGTGAGCTCATGCTGTGTCCTGGTGTGGGTGTGATGGAAACATGTTTGCTGTCTAAACATGGGAAGTGGGAGTTGGCACAGGATCCTGTGGGACAGACTGGGCAGGATTGACCCTAGATAGGGAATGGCAGCTGAGAAGGGACTTCCCAAACTGCACACGTTGTGGTGCTATTTTATTCCCTACACAGCTTTGCTAAAGAACCGGAGAGAAACTCTCAATGTTTTAAAAAAAGAAAGGGGGGGAGGGCAGAGAAAGAAGAAAAGCTGGGATCTGGAGTTCATAGCTGGCGTCTTGTGGATCGTCATCTGGCAGTCACAGCCTTTTCTTTGGCCTCGGGTCGGTTAGATCTGGGAGGTTCTGGGTGCTTACTGCAGGCACCTGTGCTGTGTGCCTCTTCTGGAGGTAACACGAAATCTTCCAAGCCCAGTAGGCAGGTTCTCCTGGCAGCTCCCCAAAGCCACTGGCCAGCACGCTGGCCCCGCTCGGCGCTAATGGATGTGCCCTTGCGGGCGGCTCTGTTGCAGGCGTGCTGGACCAGCGAGAAGCCCTCACCACTTTGGGCAAACGCCTTGCCCAGATCTCCACAGACCCTCGGCTGGCAAAGGCCATCGTCTTGGCGTCCATCTACCGTTGCCTCCACCCTCTGCTCGTCATTGTTTCCTGCCTCACCCGGGACCCCTTCAGCAGCAGCCTGCAAAACCGTGCAGAGGTGGACAAGGTGAGGAGCCCCTCCTAGAGGAAGGTAGAAAGCAGGGAGGGAAGAGGCTGCCACTTGGCTGACACGTGTGTCTGTCTCCTAGGCCAAGGCTGTTCTGAGCCGGGAGAGTGGGAGCGATCACCTCGCGTTCGTCAGAGCTGTGGCAGGCTGGGAGGAGGTGCTGCGACGCAGAGACAGTCGTGCCAGGGATAATTACCTGCAGGACTATTACCTGTACGGCCCCAGCCTTCGCTTCATCAATGGTGAGTCCCAGAGGCCTGCTTCTCCCCTCTGTCCCCTGAAAAGGCTGAAGCACTGGTGAAGAACAAGGTGCAGAAATGGGGTAGACTGGGCAGGTGACTGCTGGAGTGGGCGCAGGTTCTGGCTTTGGCACTCATGAGTGCAGACGTAGCCCTGTGTGCCAGGGAGGCCACAGGCAGGACCGGTCTCCTGTCCTAGCGCCGACGCTGAGCCTCCAAGGCCAGAGCTGGTGCTGCCCTGCTGAGGTTATTTCATTCATGGTGGGGTGAAGGAGATGGTGAATCTCATTCCCTGGGGCTGTCTCCTCCCTGTAGGCCTTGTCAAGCAGTTCTCCGAGAACCTCTACGAAGCCTTCCTGGTGTCGTCCCCGTCTGACTGTACCATGCCCTCATCCGTATGTAACCAGTACAGCGAGGAGGAAGAACTGGTCAAGGGAGTCCTCATGGCTGGGCTCTACCCCAACCTCATCCAGGTACTGGCTCCCCACTCTGCCGTCGCTCTCCTGGGCTTGCTGGTCACTGTGGGTAGCACAGGGAAGCATCGAGGTGCCAGAGACGCTTGTACTCTCTTGGGAGCGTGTGTCCTAGACAGGCTGCCTGCTTGTGCTTCTGCCTGCTGCTCCAGTGCTGTCCCTGGATCCCTCCTTGTGAGAAGTGGTCCCCCCGGCCTGTGCAGGTCCACGTAGCTTGGTCTGGGAGGAGCCATCAAGGTGGCATCTTCCTTCTCGTTTGCTGCCCCTTGCATGGTGTTCAGTGACTGCCAGGTCTGGTCACCCCCACGTATGTACTCTGCTAACACAGTGGAGCTGCTGGAAGTGGAGGAACATACATGGCCCCCTACACGTAGGAGAGACAGTTGTGGGGAAAGCCAGGCTGGCTGCTTGTGGGCAGCGCCTGCTGGTTGTGCAGCCGTTTGAGATGCTCTTCTTGTTTCAGGTGAGACAAGGCAAAGTGACCCGTCAAGGGAAGTTCAAACCCAACAGCTATGCGTATCGGACAAAGGCTGGCACCGTTCTGCTCCACAAATCAACAATCAACAGGTGGGTGATCTATGTACGTCTGTGACCTTGGGAGGGTGGGAACCCCACAACCCCACACCTTGTACTTCACGGCACCAGCTGGCTGTGCTGAGAACCCCGGCACTGCCTCCGACACGTGTGCCAGTACCGGAGTACAACACGTCTCTGCCTGTGGTTGACGAAGCTGTTCCCCTGTGCAGGGAAGCATCCAAGCTGTACAGCCGCTGGCTAACATACTTCATGGCAGTGAAGTCCAACGGTGGGGTGTTTGTGCGGGACTCCTCCCAGGTCCACCCGCTGGCCGTGCTGCTCATGACTGACACAGATATCCATGTCCGAGGTGAGTGCTGCAGCAGCTGCAGGGCTGACGCGTCCACCTGCACGTCCTCTTGTGCCACTGCAGGCTCCTCCTGCTGCGCCTGACACCCCAGGCACCCCGCTCCTACAGCTGTACCACAGTCTGAGGGGCTGCAGGGTGGCTACCCCGATCTCTACTATGAGCAGCTCTGCTTCTTCCCTTGGCCAACTGTCTTCCCCTGCTTTCTAAGTCTCTTGCTTTGGACTGGGTGTTGCTGTAATGGGGCCACAAAGGCGATGACTTGTGAGCTGTTCTCAGCTGTAGCTCCCCAGGGAGACAAGGAAACCAAGCCACAGTCAGGCTGAGCAAGCAGGCTTGTGCCTGGAGGCTCATCCCTGGGGAATGAGTTGAGCTGGTCTTCAGCCACGGCTGGTGTGGGGGGAGGAGTGAGCCCTTCTCCCCGTGGATGTGTTGCTTTAGCCTGTGGGTTTTTGGCAGGGCTGCAGTTGATCTCTAGCCCTCGAGCTTAGGCGGGCTGTGCAATCAGTCACCTCCTGTGGGAAACAGTGGGAGGATCCCAGTGCGACGTGTCAGAGTGCTGCCTGGCTCTTGTGGGAACTGTTTGGCCCAGTTGAGTCCCTGGACTCCGGGCAAAAATGAGTGTGGGGAGGACCTGCGCTGCCCCTGGTAACGGTGGTGGAGAGGGCCGAGCCACCAGCACAGGCAGGTCAGCACCATTCCCGCTTCTCACCTCCTCTCTTCTTCCCACTAAGATGATGGCTGGCGAGCGACAGTCTCACTGACAGACAGTGATCTCCTGGTGCTGGAGGGAGACTCCTACACCATCCGCCTCCTGCGTGATTTCCGTGTGTCGCTCTCCAAGATGGTGGAGACGTGCCTGTGCTATGAGATGGCAGCCATCCCTGGGGACCTGCACCACCAGCACAGCCAGCTGCTCGACATCCTGGTGGATCTGCTCAAAGGCCCTCCTGGCAGCTTTGGCGCTTAGGCAGACCTGGAGGATTGTGTGGGGACTTGTAATTTGTATAAAGATGTTCACAAATGTTTATTTAAATAAAGTTCTATTTATCCCTTGTGAAGTCATCTCTCTCCATCCTAGAAGATTAATGTTGTCTGAATCTCCTGCTGTCGGCTCCGTGCATGGTCACCGCGTAGGAAGAACCAGCGCAGTACCGCCTGGAATGGACTGGAAGTGCCGATGAACCCTGACGCGAGCTTCGTGGACGCCCACCTCCTCCGCTCTTAACAGCGTCAGTCCCTGAACTGGAAAGCAAGGACACAGCTGCTGCGGGCCGTCCTCTGCCCCATCCCCACAGGGCCGGGCTGGAGCAGCTCTGGTGCCAGAGCTGCTCCCGGCTCAAGAGGAGGACGGATGTCTTGGCTTGCGGCTGTGCCTGCTCCGGGGGCCGGTGCCGGGCAGGGCGTGGATCCAGCAGCTCTGGTGCAGGGTGGTGATCGTCGTCGTCTTCGCTCTCCCGGCGCTGGGTGCCCTGAGGACGTCAGGGGGGAGGAAGCCCTGAAGGCGCCGGACGGACGTGACATTCCACGCGGGATCTCCGAGCCTCACAGCGGGGCCCTGCCACCCCACAGCGCAAGCGCAGTTGTGGCGTTATGAGTGTGAGATGTGACTTGTCGTTCCTAATCTGCCTGTACTTTTTGTCCTCTTGCGTTGTTATTTTTTCTTTCTTTTTTTTTTTTTAATTTCTTGTTCTCCCTACGTCAAGGAGGCCGGATCCCTGTAACTTGTGCAACACAGGGCGTGATTGTAGATGTCAGTCTGCCTGTGAGCGCTTTCTCCTGCGGGAAGCCAGGAGCATAGGCACAAAATTGTTTGTTTTCTATGAACAGGGACCATATTTCTGTGGAAGGAGGATTGTGGCAGGCACAGCAGTAAATGAGAAACCTGGAGTTTAATCCCAGCTTTGCCTTGGATTCCCTGTCACATGAAGACAGTGACCTACCTCACAGGGCTGTTGTGAGGCTTCATTAATGTTTGTAACGCATGTGAGCCCTCGGGCTGGACAGGGGGGGAGAGGAACAAGTGCTTCACACTCGGTTTGCAGGCGGTGGGGCGTAGCTAAAGGGTTGTGCTCTCATGGGGTGGGAGCATCGCAGGGCTGCGAATGGTGCTGGAGGGAGGGGCGGCTGCTGCTTTCCCCAGCAGCTGAGCAAAAGGCAGTTGCAGGGCCTGGGATCATTTGTTTTTTATTCACCGTTTCTTATGCTCTTTGTATCTGAAATCAATGCGAGGTTTGACTGCACCAGCTGGGGCGCGCACCGCTGTGCTCTGCTGGGTAATGGAAGCGGCAGAAATCCATCAGCTGAGCGCGGGTGCGAGGCTGAGGCTGTTTCTGCCCATGGGGATGACAGCAAAGGGCAGCGTCCATCCTGCGCCCGGGACGGGAGCTGCCTTCCTCGGGGGCCACGGTTTGGTTCTCCCAGTTGTTCTCTACTAAGATTTGATTTACTCGTCATGGGCTTTAATTAATGGAGCTGTGGCCTCTGCCATCTGAACTGATGTACTGTAGCGGGGTGTGTGCGGGAGCCCCACGGCTCCAGCGGCTGTGGGCAAAAAGCACAAGGGCGGGGGGCTGTGGGGGCTTGTGCCCAACTCCAGCAGCGGGAGCCGGGGCTGGAGGCGTTTCTGTTCGGCTGGAGCCTCCTGGCTCTGCTCCCCCAGGCTGTGGTGGATGAGCCAGTGCGGGGCCCTCGGAGTCCTGCAGCCTGTGTTCACTCAAAACTTTTCATTTCACTTGCTTGAGGTTGTCACTATTATTTGACCAGTGTTTGTTTCTTTTGGCCTGTATAATGGGCAGTATGGTTTTCCCTTCCAGCAGGTTTAAAAAAAAAAAAAAAAAGAAAAAAAAAAAGACTAAGCTATTGTCTAAATGGTTCAGAACTAGTGTGATATTGGGATACTTCAGTGGCTGTTATGTGATACTGGATCTTTTTACAACATAGATTAAAGACAATAAAAAGGGATAGAGTAGTAACTGCCTCTGTCCTCTTCATTCTTTTTTTTCTAGTTTTCTTTTTTTTTTTCAATAGCTGAGCAAAGGCTGATGATTGTTGTTTTCTTGCTCCTTTTCCTGGGATGGGGAAGAGGAGCAGCGGTGGCAGTGAGGGGAGAGGTGCGTGGGTACCCCTGCCTTGCAGTGTGAGACTGAGCGTCATGGCTGTGCTGCCCCAAATCTGGGCGTTTCTGACCCTGCGTGTGTCCAAGCTCCTGCAGAGGGGAAGACAGCCGTGTTCACTTGGGGTCTGGCAGTCGGGGGGTGCAGCTGCAGTGGGCTGTGCAGGTGGAAGATGGGTGGGGAAGACACAGTGCTGGTAGTTCTGCAGAAGGGACCCAGCGGCGCGGGTACCTGCTGTCAGTTAAAGCCTTGATGAGCAAGAGGCGAGCTGAAGGATCTTAAGGGGAGGCACAGACATCCCCCAGGGAGCCGGGCTTACAGCAGCCATTGGGGCACAGAGGCACCCAGGAGCACTTGAGCACATCCTGGTGCTGCTGGTGCCCAGGGGGAAACCACTGCAGCCGTGGCTGCTGGGGGGGGATTTCCACAGCGGGCTTGGGGAAGCAGGGAGAGGAGCTGGCTGCTGCTGCTCTGGGCACGGGGACTTGGGCAAAGCCTCCCTGGGCTGCCCGTGGCCATGGGTCAAAACCTGGTTGAGGGTGCAGCTGTTTGGGATCTCGGGCCACATCCATCCTGTGTGCTAAGTCTGAGCCAAGGCAGAAAACCTCTCTTTTTTTTAAGAGTGGGCAGGGGGGCACCTGCTGCAAGGCTGTGGTGGCCCCTCAGAGCCACTGCTCAAAGAGGAGCCAGGCTGGATGGGCAGAAGGAAGAAACCCCCAGGCCGGTGCCAATGCAAACTGTGTGTGCACCTGCGGCTCTGCCCGCTGGCTGTACCAGCCCTGTGCTGCTCTGCACAGGGGCTCCCTCCCAGTAGCCACCAAGGGCTCGTGTTGGCCATGGGGAGGTGGCAGGCTGGTGCCTGGTGTGAGCCCAGCAACCCCCTCCCCTCTGAGCCCAGGCTTGAGGAGCAAAGCCAGGGATGGGGGAATTTTCCAGTGGTTGAAGTCATTAGAGGCAACAAAACTGCTTCACCCCCCCCTTCTTCATGCCTTCCTCACGCCACCAATAGGGCATCAAGTGTCCCCTGATCGCCAACACTCCCCTGCCCGGCCTTCCCAACCTCCCCTCCCCCACAAACTCACGCCCAAGCTGAGGAGGAACATCTAGAAGCTTTATTTCAACCCTTTACAACAGTAAGAATCACAACATCAAATCAGGAAATGTTGCTAAGGAGATGACAGTCTTACAGCCCCTCGCAGGAGGGCGAGACAGAAAGGCAGAAGCAAACCGGTATGAACTCACTCCAAGGCAGGAGGGGCTCTGCCCCCGCCCCCCCCCCTGCCCACAGAGCTGTTGTCTCAGCCCTTACACCCGTGCGCTAACCTCCCTTCCTCCCCAGCCCTCGCCTCCCTCCCCTCAGCACCACCCCACTACAGGTACAGCGGTGTCACTCGCCCCAGCAGCCGGTGCCGGCTGCACCCCTCCTCAGGCAGCACGGTGCACCCACCACCACAGAGGAGACAGTGCTGCCGCAGAATAATCCTATGACACAAAATAATAATAATAATAATACGTCACATTTAGAGAACACTTTACATACTGTTCACTCCTCACAACAGCCCGGTGAGGTAAGTAGTATCATCCCCACCTTGCAGATGGGGAAACTGAGGCAGAGAGGTTAAATGACTTCCCGAGACCACAGAGGGAGCCAAGAGCTGGGATCAGTCCTCCCGGGTCCTGCGCCCCAAGCCCTCATCTCCAGCCACACTGTCCTCTCGGTCCACCCCCCCGCCCCAACATGGTCATTACCCCCCCCCCCCCCCATGTCATTAGTCATTGTATCTATGTTACAGGTTAATCAAAGCTGCAGGCAATGCTGAATGCTGGGGTGGGACAATGACAACGGGTGCAAGACAGGAGTCTCGTGTCTGATCTCTTACTCTAGACACCAGCTGGTGGCCAGCGAGACTCATGTGAGGGAGATTTGAAAGGCAAACACTTACTCTAGCTGGACGTCAGGTGGTGAGGAGGAAGGAGAGACGGAGCATGCTTTCTGCTGCTGCCTCCCATAGCAATTTTCCACCCCCACCCACAGGCTGCCCCAGGCCAGGGGGGCTTTCAGGTGACATTTCTCCCAGGCCTGGAGGCTGCTGGTCTCCCAACAGCTATGTCCAGCCTTTTGCAGGGATAGCGGTGAACAGCCATGACTGGCTCAGGAGGGGCTCAGCCGTTCCCTCCTTCCACGTGTGGGAAGGACACAGGAGCCCCGGCCACCCCGAAGCTGTCACCAACATCAAGCTCCTGCCCCATTCCAAGAAAACTAGAAATTCTGCCTAAATGACACAAACACACAAGGGTCCTAGAGCCCCACTCACACACCAACACTACGTGGGGGACAACAGCAAGGATCAGCATAGAAAACTACATTCAGTTTGCGGTCAGGACTCCAACCCAAGGGGAGGCATGCTGGGGGCAGCAGCAAAGCTGCCACGGCTCCCGGCCTCCTGCTCCTGTAGCCTCAAGCCCACAAACTTGGTTACTTGAATGTACGTTGTTTAATAGTATAAAAAGCCCCAAAGTAACTGTATATGCCACTGATACACAGGGAGACACCAGGCTCCAGCAGACAGGACAGCAGCTGAGCAGCCGGGGCCAAGGGGAAGCCTCCTGCCTGCCAGAGCATGGGTATCGGCAGCCAGGGAGGGACCCCAGCACCCGCTGGGAGGGAGCTCCCACTCAGCCCTTCCTGCTGCACCACATCCCCTGCCCGCAGCCCCACCGCAGCCTGCACTGCTTTCTCATGCTTCAGCAGCTCAAACACCTCCAAGCCACCGCTCACCCTGACCATGAGCTTAGGAAAGGTTTTTGCTGAGCATCTTGCCTGAGGCAGGAGCAGGCTCCGGCCCACCTGGAGCTCGAGTGCTGCCCACGCACCCCTGCGCATGCTGCCTCTGTGCCCCATCCAGTGGGGACCAAGCCCACCGGCGCCTGACTTCTCCCAGCTCACCAAAGCCACCAGGCTGCTCTGGCCACCCCAGCCCTCCCCTCTCCCACAAGCAGTGTCACGCCAAGTGCAGCTGCAAAGCCAGGACCCACACGAGGCATCTCAGGACAGGAACGTGTACATTCCAGTTGTATCATCTAGTTCAGACCACAAGTCTTCTTTTTTTTTCCCCAGGATAATTTGCTATCTCTAGCCCTAGATCAAGCCAACAGCAAACACAACTCCTTCCCCTGCTCTCTCCATCTGGGCAAACACTCGCCAGCCAGCAGCTTCTCTGCAGTCTTCATTTAAGGTCTCAGCACCAACCAGCTCACTCCCACCCCTCCAGATAGGAAACTAAAGTCACTTTCACCACACATGGATCTCTTCCCAGGCTAGCAGTATGTACAGCTGTTTCCTTAAAATAAAATTAAAAAAATTCCATATTAAAACTGAAGCTGTCCTAGAAAAAACACACCAAACTAGTGCATCTGGATTTAGTTTGTCAGCTAAACACAGGCACAACAAGTGTTAGAGAAAGTGGCACAGAAGCACAGGTCAGTTGGTTAGCGTTCAGCTGAATCATGTGAGAGTCCGGGAAGGTTTGTGCATGTTCAGAGACAGGCCTGAATGCCGCCACAACCATATGCAGACACAAAAGCCGTATCCAAGACTGCCAAGCGGTCAATAAATCAGATAAAAGCAATGCAGGGGGAGAAAGTGGTGTTACTGTCCCTTTGCAGGGTGTTAGGGGTTTGCTTGCCTTTTTTTTTTTTTTAATGCAATCTCAGAAGATAAAGTGCAATGTTGCCACTTGCCTTCCTCCTGCGGCACCTGAACTAAGACCAGGACCTGGCTGCCTCTCTCCGCCTCGGCATCTCACCCCCTGGGTGCCCAGGGCAGAGCAGCAAGAGGAACGCGACATTTCAGCTTCCACCTCCTCTTTGGTTAACCATGAACACCACCGGACTTTGCCATCCCCACCTCGAGCCCACGGCTGGTCCCCGGCCACAGCCCACCAGCACAAACTTCCCAGCTCCTCTGCCTGGCCGGTGAGCCTGGAGGTCAGCTTCAGCCTGCTGCCAGCCAGCATTTGCCTTCGGCAGGCAGGGAAGCAGGGCTCCACACACACTGTGCAGGCACAGGACCCTCTCGACAGCGCCTGCCTGCCCTCCCGCAGCTGCCGGGGCAGCCCTAGCCTGGAGTAGTTTGACGTTATTGCTTGGGGAAGCACAGCCCCTGCCTTCTCTTGCTGAGGGGATCAGCCTGCTCTCCTCTCAGTCCCTCTCCTCCAAACTTCCCCTCAATTCAAGTGTTGGGGAAAAAAAAAACAACCAACAAACCAAAAACAATCCCAAGATTGACAAGATCAAGCTGGTGTTTAGAATTTAGCAGTAAGAGAGAGAAGGAAGCATCAGTGAAGGGGCAGTGATATATACCGGGGGGCAGCATGCAGGTGAACAGGTGGTTGGAGGCAGCACCGTCACAGGCCACGGGACCGTCTGGAGGGTTTCAAAGCATCAAGACACAGCTCTGCTCTCTTGAGAAATGAGGTTTCCAACCCCAGCCCGGAGCTAGAGACAGCATCAGCGCCTGCCCAGGCAGCTGCCTGCCCCATGCAGGGTGGGAGGGCGGCTTCAGCCCCTTCCCCAGCTCCAGCTTTTCTCTCTGCAGAGCCAGCCACACGTCAGGAGAGCGAGAGGGCCCGGGGTGTTAGTGCTGGCTAGTCTAGGGCTGGCCTCGGCAGCGGTGAGCACCGAGGCCACGCAGCACGCACAATATGAGGGCAGGGAACGACCAGCTCAGCTGCTTTCCCTGGTTTGGGATTAGAGGGAACTGGCATGAAGGGGAGGGGAGAGGTGGGGAGGAGGAAGAGGAGGAGGAGGAGGAAGAGGAGGAGGAAGGGAAGCACTGGGAGTTTTCTAGGGTATATATAACCGCCCCTTTCAGGTGCAAATCTGCATTGCTTATTTAAATTTGTATTCAGAGGAAAAAGCACTTATGAAACTAGCAGACGACTTTGATGCAAACTAGTACATTTTAATGCCATTTTATTAGAAATCATGCAAACTTTAATATAAAAAATACAAGTGCAATAAGAATCTTTGTGTGTAAATACAGATTCCGGGTTATCATGTCATTGTCGGCTTCCCAAAGAAATATTCCCACAAGCATGAGAAGCTGCAGGCTTCCCTCTGTCCCCTCCTTGAACAGCCCCCCCCTTAGCACACGCCTGGTTCAGTTCACTTTGATCCCAGTGTTTTGTTATTCCACCTTTTTTTTTTTTTTTGCTTTAAATTAGTTTGACGACCCAAGAACACTTTTTTTTTTTAATTTATTTACATTTCATTTCTTTAGTGTCATTTGCAACATGAAACGAGGAGCTCACACCTCAAAGAGTACGTAAATCTCCTTCCTAGTCAGAGCTGCAACTCCCTGGCATTAGAAACCTGCCTCCCCTGCCCCAGCCAAGGGCTCTGCCTCCCTCCCAGCCCTCCACAGACATTCTGCTACCCCTGCCTCACGCCCTGGATGAGAGGTGGCCTTTCCCTTCTTCCCCACCTTGGCCTCCCACCAGACTTGCTCAGCCTGACGATACGGTTACCCATACATCAGCCTCTGTTAAAACAACACACACGCACACCACAGACCTGCTTTTGCCTCAGAACTCACGGCCTGCGTTAACCTGCAACTCCACCGCGAAAGCAGCCTCCTGCCTTTCCTCCAGACCTCAGGCCCTGGCCGAAAAAAGATAAATCCCAGGGCTTTGGCTGTGCAAGTTAATAAATAAACCGTCTTTGCCTTGCTAATGCGCAGAAGGTCCTAGGCATCCTCCAGGGCTGGCGGTTTGGCCCTACAGGAGGTTTTACGAGCATCAATTCAACACGTCTCGTTGCAGTCAACACAGGCTTCATCTGATCTGTTACAGCAAGTTTTCCTTTAACACAGTCTTGTACCTTTCATTTCAGACGTGGCTTAATCCCATGAATTTGCTCCATCGTTTTAAAATATTAAAAAAAAAAAAAAACCAACAACAAAAAAGTTACAATTGCTGGATATGTCAGTAAGAAGCCAGCACTGCAGCAGCGGTTAATGTCTCTACTCTCCTACGGTTAGGAAAAGAAGGAAAGAGAAAAGGAAACTTAGCATGGGTTTGTAGCACGATAAATCATCAACACATCGTCACAAAGAATAAAAGGTTAAAGTCAACAGTTAAAACAGCCTAACGTGTGTATAATATATATCATCAAACAGGATCAGCAGAAACTGAAGCGGCAAGGAGGAAAAGGTCGTGTTTTTTTTAAAAAAAAAGACAGAAAGATCACAGCTTATCCCTGTTAACTCCGGCCTGGCTTCAGCCACCAGCAGCGTAGGCCTGCTCCTACCCAGCCACCCGCCGCCCAGGCTCAGTGTGCATCTCCCCACTGCTCGAGACAGCGAGACACAGCCTGGAAGTCACTAAATGCCCGTCCCCGAAACACGACACTAACACTCACTCTAGCATCCCCTTAAAAGCAAAAGGGACAAGGCGCGGAGAGGGAAGGAAGCCCTTTCCAGCCAAAGAGCGACCACCAGAGCCCGGCACGCTCGGGCAGGGGCGAGCCTCCAGGATGCTTTGAGGAGTCAGAGCGGCCGAAAGGGACGCTAGCCCTGCTAAACACTGTCCCCTTCCCATCTAAAGCCAGACGCTGAGTTAAGAGAGCCAAGCTGCGTTACTCTGGGGAGCACGTGGGAGTCGGGGCTGGGAGGGGTCACAAGCCTTGCTGAGAAAGCGCTGCAAGGGGAGCTGGCTGTTGCAGCGGTGACAAGGAGGCGACTGAGCCCAGGCTCTCGCTGACGGATGTGCTACGCCAGGGGGAAGTGCTGCTGGAAAGGTTGGGGGGTTTGGAGACGACGATTTCCGCTCCGTGGTCTGTTCGAGCCTTGGCCTTCTCACGGAACGTCAGCTTGTGAGATTCAATCTGCAGCGACACAAGGGCAGGTGAGAAGGGGAAGGGCAGGAGGAGGAAAGAGGAGGAGAGAGGGGACAGGAGGGGAATGGAAGACGATACCATAATGTCATCATTAGATGCCTGGAAAATAAAAGGCAATTTTCTGAATTAAAAAAAGGCAAAAAAACCCCTACAGACATCGATACAAACAGTTCAGATTACAGCGGTGTGACCAGTGCCCAGGGGCGGCTGCTCTGCCCTGCTGCAGTGCTCTCCCCACCCCACCCGGCAGAGTGTGTAGAGAGAAGGCACAGGCACTTACTTGTTTCTTGTATCTGAGTCTCGAAGCTCTGAATTTCCCTTTGGTCACCACCGCTCAGGGCAGTGGGCACTGCCGGCCCTACGCCATTCTCCCGCATCTCACTGCCTGCCTGGGCCGCTGTCACCTCTCCGTTCTGAGGGGCTGGCGGGAGCTGCCCTGGCTCCACGCTCCCCTCAGCCTACAATGAGACAATGGGGTGGGGAGGATGACAGGGACGAGTCAATAGAAGATGGGGGTGCAGGGGGGTGAAATGTGGGTTCCCGGAGCCCCCTCTGCCCTCCCCAGCTGCCGAGACACACGCAGGGACAAGGGGGTGTTTGGAAGCGGGAAGCAGCCCCTCCGCTCCCCGGGAAGCCACTGTCCTGAGCAGCTTTCCAGCTTCTCACAGCGCTTTGGTCCCTGCAGACCCATCGGCCCCGTGCTGCTCCCTGCCAGCTCATCTGAGCATGGCTGCCACGTCCCTGACCACAGGGTCCAGAGCTCATCACCCTCTCCCCAAACGCACGCCTGTAACATCCTGCTGACGGAGGACAGCCGAGGCAAAGGCACGCCAAGGCACATTGACAGGACTAAAGCAGAGCGCTACGGGGTCAAAAGCAAGCAGGTGGTTTGGGTACATCGCCCTGAAGCAGTCTCTATTATTTGGGGACACGTTTATATACCAGACCCAAATGATACATAGTGGATCCCAAAACAGACAGGCCAAGTTTGCACAAAGGACCTCATCCTCACTTGATGCTGATGCTGGACTATGAACTGGGAGTGCAGTCTTTAGAGAAGACTCTGTCCTGCTCTGTTCTCCTACCACAGCTGGTCATCCCACCTGGAGTCACCAACTTCTACGAGCCTTAGAGAAGAGCTAAGTCCTACTGCCATTAGAGAAGACACTAATACGCTGGTGGGACCCTGCTGAGAGTAATGCAGAGTTGCTTGGAAAGACATTCAGACATGTCCAACACTGCAGGGCACGTCAAGCAGAGAAGATGCCACGCTGGACCAGCCCAGCCCCGGAAAGGAGGAACCCATCCAGCCAGGACATCCCCTTGCTGCCACGTTCAGTAGGGAGGAGTACGGGGAGAGGGTGGCACCCTCCAGTCCAAAGCACTTCTGCTCTTACCCCATGCCCTTGCCCCAAAGTCTTATCCATGGGGAATAAGGCTGCTGCGCTCTTCTCAAGACTAAGTCAGGCCCTCTCCCTGCAGCCCAGGTAGCAATGCGAGACAGCCATGGACTGGCTCCGTACCTGCTTACTCAACAAGCAGCAAAACCACCTGGCCTTCCTTCTGGGGTCCAAGTTCCCACCCGTGAACTGACAGCAACACTGATACCTAGATGCTTCTGCAGGAACTACAGAGACTTTGATGATCCCCACACCTCCATGAGAACCACAGAGGGTAGCTGAGCAAGAGCAGCCAGCCCTCTTGAATGTGTGTGCCAGTCCCTAAGTGCCACCTGCCCCTGCTCTGACGACAGCACTGGTTGAGATCTGTGGGATGCAACAGGGAAATGATTTGGTCTCTGTATCGCAAGGCTAAATGTTAGAGCCCAAAAAAATAACAGATGAGTCATCGACAGAGACTCTCTGCACCTGTGGAGATGGGGGAAAAATATTTAAAAAGACTAATTCTGAACAGGTAAGATTTTAGAACTTCAATGAAAACCCTAGTTACCAGCAAATAGCACTGGTACATGGACTAGACACTCCAGGAAACTGGAACAGCCAGGCACTGTTACAGAAAGTTCCCTATCCCTGCCAACACACCAGCAGCTTCTCTAGTTCCTTTCAGCTTTTCACTGAGCCCCAATTTGACAGGCTGAAGTTTACATAAAGGCCTGGAGATAGGAAAGTCCTGATGTGTCCCCAGCAAATATTCTGGCAGACACCTCTTGCCTTGTTTTAATGGGGATGATTAAGCACATACTAAATATACTTCTGAATTCTGCTGCATGATCTGCTCTTTAGGACAGGGATTATTTCTTTCAAATTCACACGGCATTTAACACAATAGCTCAACCCAGTTGAACTCTAAGCCCTTCCACAACACAAAAGTGCTCAAACAAAACAATGCTGGGACAACCAAGAGAGCTCAGTGTTTAGAAGGGGGTTTCTTCTCCTCCATCTGTCTATCCTGCTGGGGGCAAAGACTAAGTCATATTTTCTGATGCCGGAGCACAGGATTATTTTCTCCGCTTCCAGCGCCACCAGCCAATTCAGAAGCAGCGGTGTTTCACATAAAAGCCCCAGCAGAAGTGACTACCTAAACATAATCCCCAGCACTGCTCTAATTGTTACGTGACGTGATAGGTCAAGCCCACACATCCATCACTTGGTCAGTCAAGCAGGGGTAATTTCCCCCCCCAAGCACAGACGTCGCATTGCTGTAGCGAGACCTGCAATTTGCAGAGCTGAGGCTAGGGGCAGTTTACGTTCTCATGGGGAGAAGCGCTGAATCACATCAATGAGCGCGCAACAATCTTTTCTTATCCTCACACAAAGGGCCTTTGGGCTGGGCTGCAGTACAGGTTACGGGCTGAAAACTCCCAAGAGCTGCAAGGTGCTATCTCCCAGCACAGAGCACCTTGCTCTCACCAGCTTTACTGGGGGTAATGAAAGGAGGAAGGGCCACAGGCAGCTTCTCTGGTGGGCTCATCACTTACAGAGCAATCCCTGCTCTCATTCTTAGAGGAAGGATGCAGATAGGCAGTACGAGCCCTCTGAGTAAACACCTAGCAGGGAGCCCATTCAGGCAGGCCACAGAGCTTGTTCATAGCTCTCTCCTTTTCAACTCATACTTACTCCTGGAGTTGACAACAAAGGCCACAGAAATAAGTAGATGGCTATAAAAGGCTAGGGGTGGAGAAGCTGCACTACATCAACAGCAGGACAAGGAGAGCAACCGAATTTAAACCCTACCCTGACGTGCCAGAGCTTGCTTCACCCACCTTCACGGTTCCTCCTGCTGGTAAGTGTCCCACGTTGTCCAGAGAACCCACTTTGGCTTGGGCCTTCTCCTTGAAGTTCAGCTTCTGGTTCTCAATTTTGACATCTCCTCCCCCTAGAACAAGATTGTGTAGGAGTTTATTAATGCCTCCAGAACAGTCCCACCTGAGATCTGTCCCCTTCCCAGCCCCACCGAGGAACCACTGGGGACCCCATGTACTTTGGAGGAGGGACACGACCAAGTAATACATTTAGTGTCTCAATCTCTCTCCAGTTAAGGTTCAGTTTAAAAAACGGTAAGATCAAAGTTGATGATCTCAACCTGCGCTGGCCAAGCAAGACTGCAAGCAAGCAGGGCTGCACGGCAAAGCCCTGGAGGTGCCCTCAGGTAGAGAATTCCACATGTCCGGACAGACAGGCTGGATGATATCTGCACGCCAACTGCCTCACTAGATCTGCTTATGAATCTGTCTCCCCCAGCAGAGGTGTGAAATGCCACTTCCACCCGATCCCACACTGGTGTATTTCTGATGGCTAATACCAGTTGCCCACTCCTATCCATGTCCCTTGCCAAGGTCTCTTGCCAGCTCAGCCCATCTGGGTAGTCGTTGGTGCCGGGACACATTCTGCTCCTTTTTGTTAACTGCATTCCTTTGCTCGTTATCCATTCTTACTCTATCACTGGCAGTTCTATGACCGCCTGGACCGACAGCTCCTCCCTGACACACAGACCCACGTGCCACTGCTTGAACTACTCAGGAGGCAGCCGTGCAGGCAGGGAGAAGCCAAGCGTGGGAACTGGATGGGCGGTTCAGGAGAACATGAAGGTCAGAAAAACAACTGTAGCTTTCTAGGAAGATTTTCCTAGATTTAGAATACTGCAGTTCCCATTAATATATAAGACTGTACGTGCAGTCCATATTCCAGTAGGTTTCTCAACTATTTAAGTATGGCTAAGCACAACTTAGCTTCCCAGTGACAACATTAAATACTCAGTCCTCAGCACTTTGGAAGCTTTGCATGGCCAATGATAGAAGTCAACTGATTTGGTCTAACAAAAATCAGTTAAAACATCTGACAACAGATAATTCTGGATGGATTATTCTGCTGTAATCAGCCCTGGACAAGAGCAGTTATTGTCACGCACAGCTTGTTATTACAGAGCATTGAATAAACAGAGGTCATGTTTGTGGCACTACGTTCTCAAAGCGGGAGTGCGTTTTGAGGTATTGAACCATGGTGCTCGGTGTATAAGGTTGAACTGCTTTCAGCCTAACAGGCTGGCAGAAAGGGTGCAGGAAACTCCCAGGAGCAGACAAAGCAAGCTTATAGTGTTTGTTTTCAGCTTTGGTCAGTGAACTTTGTCCCTCGTGCACGTATGTTTGATTGCCAGGAGTTTTCCTGTGCCGATAACTGTCCTCAGATACAGACAAACCAGCTAAAGTCGGTGAACTGACCATACCATTTGTAGGATGCTACGAAGGCACAGTTCAAACAACCTGCCTACAGCCACAGCACCTTGAACTTGAGACTTGCCTATGG
This sequence comes from Spheniscus humboldti, assembly GCA_027474245.1. Lineage (NCBI taxonomy): Eukaryota > Metazoa > Chordata > Aves > Sphenisciformes > Spheniscidae > Spheniscus > Spheniscus humboldti. Next base: position 179,171,010 of record CM049888.1, read on the forward strand.
TCCAGCTGAGCGGTGGGCTGGTCATTGCTTGGTTAGGAAACCCAAGATTCGCAGGAATTCATGCAGAGTAAATGCTGTGTTCTCAGTGGGGAGCAAATAATTCCTGCACACTCATCCCATAATATGTCATTAAAGAGCCAAAAGTGTTTTATATAAGACAGGAGCTGCTACTGAACCAAAGGCTAAAAAGACCCTTGTATCTGCTTTGAAGAACTGAAGGGAAGTTACTTTATCCTTCCATAGCACACACGTTCAGAGTGCCCCAAAGACCTCTGTAAGCATGGATGAAGCTTCCAGACTCCTGGAATGGTCATGGTAAGTATCCACTTTTTTTTTTTTTCAAATGGGGAGGGAAAAAAAATAAACAAACAAAACAAACAGAGTCGAAGCAGAGGATTATCTTCACAGACAAGACGAAATCCCACATCTCCTAATCCCCTTCTCCACTGATGAAACCACCAGGAACTGCTAAGAAGCTAGACAGTACTTCTAGAAATACTCCCTGAAAGCAACAAACCCCTTAAACTATTTCAGTCGCAATCCAGGACTATATTTAAATGACTTGCAATATCTGCAGACAAATCATGAGGAAATGGTAAAATTTCTACCTGGCTTATGCTTGATATTTGCTTTAGAGCCACACTTCGAGGACACTTTGGAAAGGTCAACTTTCTTGTTCTGGATCTGCACCTAAAGAGGCAAAAAGAAACAACTCAACACAAAGAAACATTTCCTGTGGATCTGGAAGCCAATGGGCCATCTCAAACATCAGGTCACACTTAACGAACCTGCACCCCTCTTCTACTGCATTATTTTCTCCTATTGATTTCCCAGCCACTGTATGCCAAACGCTATAGTCAGCTTTAGCATTATTTAAAGGCCTGCACCAGGCAGAAGTGGTTAATGTGAGCAGACAGAAGTTGAGACCAGATAAAACTAACAGACGGACAGTAACCAGAAATGGGAGTCTTGAGTTCATGGCACATTCATGGAGTACAAAACCACTTGGGAGAGGGACCAAAAAAAGCCAGTCCCATTGCCATGTTCCCCAGACTGTTTCTGCCCAGCGCTGGCTCTGCCTCTGAAGACATGGGCCATTGCCCGGGCAGCTCCAGACAGTCACCAGGACAGATGTGATCTCAGTTCTACTCAGCCACTCTCTTGCTGTAGGGCCAGAGACATGCCACCAGCTCCACCTTTTTCTCTCCACCATCTTCAATGTGCAGACTGACCCACATCTAATTGTCAGGCTTTGTTTGCAGCCTCCTCACAGTGGTCATTCCTCCCTGCTGAGAACAGGACACCAGGAAGGATCATCGTGCCCAGATGGAACAAACTGCTCAAAGAAGCTATTATTCTCAAAGACAAAACACTGGGAGTGGGGAAGCTATTTCCTGTCCAGTATTATTTCCTTTAACCTCGTTCTGCCAGTGACTTGATACTGGCATAGAAAGCCTTCAATGAAAAAAGTGTTCGGTGATGCAATCATGAAATTGTGAGATATTCGTGACTCAGTAAATGACCTTCTTCCAAGTCAACGAGCCAAATATTCTAGCATGGTGTCTGTGGACATCAGTTTGAATTTGGGGAGAAGTGTCTTCTCTGGGGTAGGACAAAGGTGGAGTCAAAATGTCACAGGTTTTATGTCTAAGGTGGAGTCAAAATGTCACAGGTTTTGTGTCTTTTTGCTCAAAAAATATTTCACCTCCGACACCGGGACCAAATGCATTGTACAGAGCCCCATTTCTGACATCTTTAAAATTCCTCCTGCAGCTCTAGGTGGATGAAAAATTCCTCTATTCCAGAATTAACTTCTTGTCTAACTACTTGGAGATCTTTCATTTCATACAAACATAGGATAATTTATACTGGAAGGAACTTCTGGTCATCCCATCTAACCCCCTACTAAGTTGACATTGTAACTTTCCATGGGAAAAATCCGTGGGTTTTTGGTAGTAACATTAAGAGAATCACCTCTCCCAATCGTGTCAGCAACCACCAGCTGGCACCTACGTGCACAGAAAATTCTGCTATAGATCGCCTCGCAGAGAAAATGAAAAAAATTTTTTTTTTTAATGTGACAAGAATTCGTTCACTTACAAGCTACTCTAAAAGCTTATTGAGAATTTTCACGATAATTTGCAATACACATCTTTCTCAGGAAGCATGAATCCTCCCAGTACTTGTGAAGAGGGATGAGTCAAAGCCCTGGTATCTTGTTTGCTCAGAATTAGAACAGCACAGTTCAGCCTCCTGCTACACTGCTCCATGTTCATGTACCCTGACTCAGTGACACCAGACACTCCGAAAAGGTGAGATCGTGGCTACTGAATTTGATTTTCTCGGGGGTTGCTAGTAAAGTTACTACAGCTTTTATAATGAGTACTTGTTTGCTTGGAACTGGAATAAAACTAAATTTATTTCACAGAATGCATTTTAAAATAATAATGTTTGTTATCAGCTAGGGTCGACATACCCAGTTATGACTCCCCATGATTTCACCTGGGGATCCAAACAATTACTCCTAAATGGAAGTGTATTTCTGGTAAGATTTCTAACATTAGTTGTTTTGAGTTTGCAATGGGAGACATGTTTAAAGGCTTGGGCTTGCATTTATAGAACCAAATACTCAGACTCTGGTGCCAGAAATAAACTTTAGATCTGAAAGCTTGATACAGAGGCTCAGAAGGGAAGAGTGAGCCTCATTCCTTTTAAGATTTTCTATCTCTGACCATTTCTCAATCCATCTAAGCACGTCAAGCCAAAGGGTAGAGAAACATATGTACATTCCAAATCACCTTGTTAAACCTTCAACAACACGTACACTGCCTGCACTTCGTAAAATCTACCTCTTTACTGTTGCTTTCTTTAAAAAGAGAGGGGGAAGATACTAAAGCACAACAAAAGCTTTTATCCAGGAAATCTAACTATGTTTGTGTCTAGGTATTTTTGGCAAATATAATGTGAGTAGGAACAATATCTACTGCTTTTGAACATGTCTTCCTGGGTATCTTGGAGGGGAGAAGAAATTATTTCCGTGTATAGAAGGCAAAATGGGTACCCAGAGTGTACCAGCTAGGAACCACCCCACTTAGGTAGGATGTCCATCACTTCTACCCGAGCAACCCTAAAGCTGAATCGTAATTTGCTGCTAACCACAGCTCTTGTCCACAGGATTCCTAAAAGCTTTGACTGAAGCCATAGACTAGAACAACAGACTTCCCAAACATCCCCATCAGCAGTGTGGTTCGGGAATTAAACACCCGGAAGTCTTCTATCAGAAGTGATCATCGTAACTATTTGAACAAGAAAACATCTTGGAAGAGGACCCTAATATTACAGTGCCCCAAAGGGAGAGAGCAGATCTAAAAATGAATAAAAGGAAATGCTTTTATAGGAAGCCAGACTGGCCGCTGCGCCTCATCTACTCACATTGGTACAGGCAGTGCTGGGTTTGGGGGCGTTGGATGGCTGGGAACGACTGCCTGAAGCTGGTTTGGGGGCATTTGGAACCTGGAAATAATAAGCACTTTATTCTCTATTCTCAAAGCAAAAGGCTTAAGTAGTTGAGCAAGGAGAAAGAGTGCAGTGGTAAAAGGAGAGTGTGGAAGAAGAGAAAAAGAAAGCAGGCACACACTTGTCCCCTAGAGTTGGGAATGTCCCCAGGACAGGACAGTAAAAAGGAAAGGACAGCTTTGATGATTCATTAGAAGAAAGAATAGTTCACTAATGTAGTTAATCAAGCAAGAAAAATATCTCCCACATTTAAAGCACATTTCTGTGGGCCTCAAAAAAGGGGAAAAGTATGTGTGAGACTCATTGTCCACTAAAAGGCTATACAACGTAAGAGTGGCAAAATTAAAGTGACTTATAAAATACAGCTCCTTTGAGTGCATGAACAGTTAAGTTACAACAGCTGCTCTTTAACAGCATAGCCAAAGGGACTTCTGCCACAAAACACTGATTATGTATAAACAGTCTGTTCCAAACTTGGGTGACAAAACCAGATGAAATACGCGGTAGGAACAGAAATACGCATAAGCTAAAAAAAAGTATTATGAGGGCACCTAATTGACAGGATGGTCTCAACATCAGTTTTTTCTATGGCGCAGAGAATTCTCCTGCATGAGCATTTCTAGGGAAGCTCCATATACACACGTAATGCACTCCTATAAACATTGGGTAAGTCACAGAAATCTCAAATAAGAATGGCAAATCCCACCACTGGTGAGAATCCACAAACCGGAACGCAAGGAGGGCAGCAGAGATGTGTGTCCAGCGACTCTCAATGGGGAGTCAAGCTTAATTAAGTGAACACTGCACGTGTGACTTCAACATCTGCCTCTTACCATCTTGGCAACCAACCTGTAGGGGGTAAGTTTGTCAAGGACTCAGATTCGGTTGCCTCTTGCAAAGGTTTAAGGAAGAATTGGTCATGTAGAGTAAAGGTTCAGCCAGCTAGTCAAATACACATGTATTTCCCAAGAAAATTGGCCACAGCAGTTTGCACCATAGTCAGGCCTATGTAGCATTTGTATCTGCTGAACCAGACATGAAGCAGAACACACTGACTATACGGCAACAGTAGGTCTGGCCCCAGAAATTGAATATTTGCACCTTGAACACTACACAAAGCAAGGATGCAGGGAGTTTCATTGAAGCTGGCACTCAGGCACCGGGCACAGAGAAAGCATCACAAGATGTGATAGCTGGACATCTCTCCTCAGGAACCTGGCATATTTAAACACCAATGGAAAAAACTTCCTTGGGCTTAAGTACTTCAGTGTCTTTTTGAAACCATTCAATCTTTGTATTTCTGCAAACTATCCCTAGTACAAACAGCCTAGCATAGATTTGTTAAGGTAGTACAGATTTGCCCACAAGGAAACAAGCCTGCCAAACTATAGTCATGTTTTCAAAAGCTTTAGTATCTAGATAGTTAACTTGTTTTTTTGCCAGATACTTTCAGGATATAACACTCCAAACCAAGTACACAGACATTACAAGATTAGCCTTCTATTTTAATAAGCTCATCTCTGCTGCCAGACACACCAGTAGCCTTTAAATTTAGAAATTAATCACAGCTCAAAGATTAAGTCCCAGAGTCTCTTCCTCCTCCTTTTTCAAAGTCTCCCTTCTTGTGAAACAAGAAGTGAAATTAATCTGACTCAGGCTTGCTCTATTAGCCAGTGAAGAGTAACAGGCACTTCTAGGCCACAATTAATTTCATTTTAAAAAATCAGACATCTAAAATAGGTCAGAGGACTGATGAGGTGCCTCCATTGACTGCAGAGGGAATCCATGGTGAACTAACTCCTGGGGTCAACGATGTGCACATCCTACATTTGGTCACGAATACCACGTAAACCATGCGAGAAATAGGTCAGGTGTATTTGCAGCACTATGAAACAAAACACACACACTCAACCTAGCATCCCATGGGCGAAAAAAAAAAATTTCTCCAGCCTACATTATTTCCAGAAGCCCTGAAACTCTGCCACACCTTTCTGCCTGAAACACAGCATTTGTAAGACTAACATATAAAAACATAGTACAAGAGAGGGAGTTAGTAGAAAGACAGCTTGCCCAGAGCCCATACTTACATTCCCACCTCCAGGGACATGCTTAATATTGTCCTTGGAACCACACTTGGACTGAACATGGCTGTAGTTCGCTTTTTTGGAGACTATCTGGACCTGGAATGTTACAGAATGGAAAACAACACAAGGGAAGAGGACTGGTTAGAGTTGTCATACGACAGGCTGGAGTGGATGCTCTAACACGGTGGATAAACAAGGAGTTGTGTTAAGCTCAATCTAACTTTAGTATTAGGTGTGAAAGCAACTGAGGAGGAGAGTGAGAAAAAAGTGAACAAAACAAGAGGCTGCACAGACAGTGTTAGTGCGAGAGCATAAGCGCTACCATGAAGACTGCTTCTCCATATACTCTACGGGTTAGCATCACTGGGTGGGTGCCTGCCTGCCAGAAGGGCTGGGCTCATCTATGCGCCCCGTGAAGCTTTCCAGGAGCTCTCTGGTGAGAGCTGCCCCAGAGCAGGGAGACCCAGCTCAGCTGCCTCCTTCTTCCACGGATCAAAGCCATGGGACCATCACTTCCAACCACGCTATGAACTGCTCAGTGTCTGCACTTTATTTCCATTTGCCTGGATTGGTTCCAGTCTTGGGTAACGTCTTTCAAAACCTCTGGGCAGTAAAGCCCGGTCTGAGAAACAATTCTTCTGATGAAGGTTGTCAAACCTTCAGTTAAATTTTATCAGACAAGTCTTATGTTAATTAAATTGTTTCTCCTTTAAACTAAAATGACTTGGACTTTTTCAAAATACAAAAGGAGTACGCTAAGTGAGCTTTTACTCACAAAGGTAGTAACTGAGTTACGGTAACAGGCCCATGTTTACAAAGGTTAGTTACGACACGTGTTTAGTCTGGGAGTTATTTAACACAGCACAAAATGTGGCAGAAGCTGTATCTAGAGTACTTTCTAGAAAGAGGTGATAAATTTGAAGCACAAAAGGAATCACCAGAACATCCTCACTTTAGCAGGTTTCCCAAAGCTCCTTAGCCAGTTCAGAAAGACTGGATTCAGTGCAACAGCAGCTCTGAAAATGTACTCGTGCCATGGCAGTTTATAATGGTTTACTGACTTCTCTAGAGGTACAAATCCCATCCATTCATTAACAGGCTCTGCCTGATAATATCTGAATTACACCAGCACTGCAGGCACTCCTGCCTCGCTCCCCATCCACTTGTGCTGAAATACCATGTCATGACAGCTTTGGAGTAACCCATCAAATGGTGACCGCCTAATGCATGGAGTTAAAGACTTTTGATACAACTGGGTCGGGAATATTGCAGGAAAGATATTAAATCCTTAATATTCTGCAATCTTAATGAAAGCAAGCAGCACTGAACTAAAGCTCTCTCTTCCTAGTTACAAACTAGTGCTGTGTATGAAGAACTGGTCCTAAGGGAAACTTCTGACTCAAAGTTAGGCCTAACTACCTAGAAGTGAAAATAGAGGACTCTGCTCTGAAAACATTTACATTTACAGCAGGCATGGAAAAGATACCTACAATAGTGATCTCTGAACGCGTTTAACTGAGAACATCTCGGGGTTTACAAGAAAGAATTGGAAAAGTGTCTGTGCAAGAAACAGTGACACTGATAGGAGAAAGCAGAAGAGTGAAGAGAAGGGAAAGTGACTCAAAATGGAAACGTTTTCCTTCATCTCCCACAGAGAAAAGTCTGAAATAAACTCACTTTCCCATTGGGCTGTTTTGGGGCACCCTCTTTTGATACGGTTGTTTTAGTAGTAGCCATTTTAGAGACCGCATTGGGTTCAGACTTTCGTGCAGCAGCAGCTGATTCTGGCTTTTTCTCTATTTTCCCCTAGATGGAGACAAATGGATGATTTCAACCAGCAAAAGCAAAAGTGTGGGCAGGAGAGTATGGGAACACAAGCTATCCAGATAAACTTAGTGACACAGATGACCCAGGAGAACTTCTTGCACACTGTAATTCTCAGACAAGTATAATCCCATGCCCCAGAACAATAAAACTAAGGGGTGGAGGAGAAGCAACATCACTTAGACATGGGATGAAACAGGCACCCTGGGGTCATAAAGCAATAATTAAGTTCTCCATTTCTCAAAAAGCTCATAGGTGCCCTTCATCAGTATCTCATCATTTCCCCAACAGTCACGATGGCAGGTCTCCAGGTGACCCCAGTACATTATATTCTGCCAAAAAATTAAACCCAGTCTTTTAGTAACCCAACAGCAGCGCAGGACCACCTCCTTCACATGGAGGACATTATACAGATCTTAGAGGCAAACACATCCACTGGCTGACTTTCTTTGCCTTCGAGCTCTAAGAGCTCTGCTGGATACAGATACACTGTGCTTCCACTTCTGATTTCACACCCACACACTGATTTGACTCAGGCTTTGAGATCAACAGCTGATTTAGTTTTTAACTCATCCCATGCAGGTGGACCAAGCTAATCCAGCTAAGCAGAAAACTGAATAAAAATTTACAGATTTTTAGAAAAAAAAAAAATCAGCAACTACCTGAGAATATCCATTCTTCTGCTAATCTAGATCCAGATAAGTGCAGCAGAACTTGCATTTTTTGGGGGGGTCAGCATAAACCCTATGTTTCACTAACCTACCAGCAACAGAATTGTAAACAAAAAACCCCCCAGCACTCCTAAGGCATTCTCATACTCTAAAAACATCCCAGTCTAAATAAGATTATGAAAAGGACAATTTTCTTCAAAAGTACAATTGTTAGGATTTAACACTTCTATGAAAATATTTAGAAAATAAAGATCAGTACAATTAAATGTAAAAATAAATTCCCTTAAACCAACACAATAACCCTATAAGCTAAAAAGCTCTGCAATCCTCAGAACCCTAGCACAGTTTAAAATAACAGAACAATCTTACGTGTTCTTTTTGACCAGATGGCAGAAGGCTTTCTGAACTTCTATTTGGTTTCAAGCTACAATATACAGCATATGAAAGGGTCACCCTCCTGCTTGCTTCCAAGTTTTTCAGCAGACTTGGTCTGTCATTTCCAGAAACTGTTTTGGGGAGCGTTAGACCTCTAAGCTCGGAGGACTCTACTATGATATTGTACAACTAAGATACTCTTGACTCTGAAGAATAAATCCATGCTATATTGATGCTGTCTGACACACGCAACACAACAACCCAAGAATGCCCTTGACTTTAACGTGCCTGAGAGGAGATTAAGGCTCCCAGCATGAAACGCGCTCTCTTGGCATCAGATTAAAGTCATATGCCGAGTTATTCATTACTGCTGACCTGCAGCAAAGATAAGTGGGCAAATTTGTTCCACTTTGTGGGAATTGAAGCCCTCTGACTACAGGCAAGCTGCTAACACATTTGGTCAGGCAAAGATGGGTGTATCTGTTATGCAATATCCAATAAAGGTTTTATGATTATGCATATCCACAAAATTATTTAAACCCTCAGAAGAGGGCTACAGGTATATCCCTAAACAGTTATTTACATGGTAGATACTCACAGTGAAAGTGTAATTTAAGACCATTTACTGACTGAGAGCCTCAAGTTATATCTATGTATACGCTTTTCCCTACAGCTCATTCCACACTACCCTCTTCTTTTCTTGTGGCCACCATAGATTATCCAAAGACCAGCGTATGTAGACCCATTGCACTTCAGCTTTAGGCCTGACAAGTTGAACAGAGTCCCTGTTCCTAGATCTGGGAAAGGTGCTGCGGAACTTGCTCCTGAATCCAGATTTCCTTCATCGTAATGCGTTATTCTACCTTCTGTACCATTCAGCAGACAATTCCTCTATTCAAAGGCAAAGTTTTGGAACATAGACAAGATTTTGAGCTTTCAATACCAACGAGGTTCTACGTCAGGACGTACGACAGAAAAACAGAACCACAGAGTTTTGAATTCCTGTACGTATGCCAGTAAACACCATGAAGGCTCTTAAGGCGGATTCCTTCTGTACGCTACTATCATTGCCTTGTTAATGCCTTGTGCATAAACCAACAACCCAAAGAGGAGCTCTGCAGAGCATAAATGAGAAGAGCAGTGAGGATACAGCCACCAAAATTAGCAAAGAGCACCCATGATGCTTAA